>CM053033.1:154877798-156077798 GCA_028564925.1 Lithobates sylvaticus
GTGTGGGTGCAGTGCACAAGCTTTTTCCACTGCACTGAGAGAAAAGATAGAGGGAGAGAGAATTATATAGGAGTCCAGATTCCGAAATCTATTCAAATAAGTCAGCGATCTACATAGATTTACCTGGTTGGGTTGCAGTGCACAGTCTTTTTACACTGCCTTGAGCCCAGTGCCAGAGAAAATATAACTTTTATCTGCAAGCTTAGTGCACCAGCACTGCATATGTTACTGTGAGATACACCCTGTACATACTGTGAGTGTATTCTGCTATTGCAAAAACACACGTTTAGTGTAAAAAAAAAAACATTTGCAGTGTTTTCTGCATATGTGCAGGTGTGACATACACAATTGATATATTTTTCTTCTATTGTGCTATTCAAATAAAACATTTTTTAGGGCAAAAACATTTTTTTTTTGAATAGCATTTTCTGCATTTCTGTAGGTGTGAGATACACTGTTTACATACTGCTATTGCAAAAACACCCATTTAGGGCAAGATCCTAAATTTGGAAAATATGAGAACGTCAAAGAAGGGACGTGGTCCCGGTCGTGGTGCTGCTGGTGCTGGTGCTGCTGGTGTAGCTCCTGTTGCAGGGAGAGGACGTGGTCGATCTGTGCCAGCTACACGCACAAGTGAAACACCTTCCTCAGGTGCGAGTAGGCGACAGTGCCTGCAGCGGTATTTGGTCGCGCCTAATGAGGCTGTACGAATGTTGAGGCCAGGACAAGTACAGGCGATAGTAGATTGGGTTGCTGACAGTGCCTCCGGTTCCTTCACATTGTCCCCCACCCAGTCTCCTGATGAAAGTTCAGAGTTGGCACCTGCAGTCGATGTCCATCAGTCTTTCACCTCACCCCCTTGCAAATCAGCCAATCAGTCTGAGCCCCAAATCATGCAGCAGTCTCGTCTGCTTTTTGATGACTGTTAGCAGGGTTTCCCAGGGTCATCCACCTAGCCCTGCCCCAGAAGTGGAAGAGATTGTGTGTACCGATGCCCAACCACTTATGTTTCATGGGAGTACTTTTATGAGTACATGGGAGGACCATCGCAGCACATCTCGGATGATGACGAAACACAGGTGCCAACTGCTGCTGCTTTCGCAATTGTGCAGACCGACAAGGAGGGCAGGGGTCAAGACTGGGTGGAAGATGATGTGGAGGACGATGAGGTCCTCGACCCCACATGGAATCAAGGTCATGCAGGTGACCAGTGTAGTTCGGAGGAAGAGGCGGTGGTCGCACAGAGCCACCAGCACAGCAGAAGAGGGAGCAGGGTGCAAAAGTGTAGCGTCCGTCCCCTAGACAGTACATCTGCTACTGCCCAATGCAGCAAGGGACCGAGCACACCAAAGCCAGGTCCAAGGAGTTCCCTAGCGTGGCAGTTCTTCAGACAATGTGCTGATGACAATACACGAGTGGTTTGCACGCTGTGCAATCAGAGCCTGAAGCTAGGCATAAACGTTCTCAACCTGAGCACAACCTCCATGACCAGGCATCTAAGTGCAAAGCACGAGCTTCAGTGGAGTAGACACCTCAAAAACCAAGAAAGGTCTCTGGCTCCTCCTGCTTCCTCTTCTGCTGCAGTCTCGGCCTCTTCATCCACCTCTGTAGTGACAGTGGCACCTGCCAACCCGCAAACAGAGGATCTGCCAGCAACATTACCACCTGGGTCACCAACCATCTCCACAATGTCCCATGGAAGCGTTCAGCTCTCTATCTCCCAAACACTGGAGCGGAAGAGGAAGTACCCCCCTAGCCACCCGCGATCCCTGGCCCTGAATGCCAGCATTTCAAAATTCCTCGCCTTTGAAATGCTGTCATTCCGTCTGGTGGAGACGCAGAGTTTTAAAAGCCTGATGGCATTGGCTGTCCCACAGTACGTCGTGCCCAGCCGCCACTACTTTTCCAGGCGAGCCATCCCTTCCCTGCACAACCAAGTGGGGGACAAAATGAGGTGTGCACTGCGCAACGCCATCTATGGCAAGGTCCACCTAACTACGGATGCGTGGACCAGTAAGCACAGTCAGGGACGCTATATCTCCCTAACAGCACACTGGGTAAATGTAGTAGCGGCTGGGTCTGAGGCGGATAGCAGTTTGGCGCATGTCCTTCCACCACCGAGGATTGCAGGGTGCTTCAGTTTGCCTCCTGTTGCTAACTCCTCCTACTCCGCTTCCTCATCCTCTACCGCCTCATCATCCGGTCAGCGTAACACCTTCACCACCAACTTCAGCACAGCCAGGAGTAAACGACACCAGGCAGTTTTAAAACTTTCCTGTGTGGGAGAAAAACCCCACACAGCGCAGGACTAGTGGAGGGACATGGAACAACAGACCGATGAATGGTTGGTGGCAGTGAGCCTCAAGCCCGGCCTGGCGGTGTGCGATAATGGGCGAAATCTCATAGCAGCTCTGGGCCTAGCCGGTTTGATGCACATTCCTTACCTGGCGCATGTGCTGAACTTGGTGGTCCAGAGGTTCCTTTAAAAATTACCCCCATATGCCAGAGCTGCTGCAGAAAGTGCGGGCCGTCTGTGCGCACTTTCAGCGTTCTCACCTTGCTACTGCTCGCCTGTCAGCGCTGCAGCATAACTTCGGCCTTCCCGCTCACTGCCTCATATGTGATTTGCCCACAAGGTGGAACTCCACCTTGCACATGCTGGCCAGACTGTGCGTGCAGCAGCAGGCGATAGTGAAGTTTCAGCTGCAGCACGCACGTGTGAGTCTCATTGTTACTACTTACATTCGTAAGTCGTCGGTGTTCGGATTCGTAACGATTCGTACATTCATAAGTCGTCGGTGTTTGTATTCGTAACGATTCGTACATTCGTAAGAGTTCTTTTTTCATTGATTCGTTTTTTTTTTTTTTTTTCGGACGCATTCGTATTTATTCGTACATTCGTAACATTCGTAACATTCGTAGATTCGTAATTGGAGCATAATTCATAATTTTATGTAATGTGTATGCTATTATTACATTTTAATAATTTACGAATCGAAAAAAAAAAAAGTTACGAATCAAAAAAAAAAAGTTACGAATCGAAAAAAAAGTTACGAATGTACGAATTTTTTTGTTCAATAGAGACACGGAAAATGACAAATCGAGAAAAAAAAAAAGTTACGAATCGAAAAAAAGAAGTTACGAATCGAAAAAAAAGTTACGAATGTACGAATTTTTTTGTTCAATCCATTCGAAGCACGTTTAGCAGCACCATTGTAAGGCACACGGAAATTACCAATTCAACAAAAAAAAAAGTTACGAATGTACGAATTTGTTCGTTCGTTTTCGTTTTTCGGATTTTCTTCATTAGTACATTCGTTGTTTCTAATTAGTTTTTTTTGGGGATTTTCGTTGTTTTTCGGATTCGTTCGATTCGAATGATTCGTTAATCGGATTCGTACGATTCGAACGATTCGTTATTCGGATTCGTACGATTCGAACGATTCGTTCATTCGTACGAAAACGAACAAACGAAAATAACGAAAAAAAACGAAATGAATTGCACATGTCTAGTGTCCCCCACCAGTGCTGTCTGCTCTTCTGTGGCTGCTCCCATAGCAGACCACTTGCCTTGGGAGCCGACTCACAGGTTCAATGCCGAGCTGTGTGCATCCATAGAAACACACAGAGCACTGCTTGGACCCGCCTCCCCCCGCTCTTTCCTAGCAGGAGAGAAGTGATACAGCCATGCACAATGCTGGATCGATTGGGGTAAGTACTTAGGGAGTTGGGGGAGCACAGCAAGTTGTAAAACTTTTTACCTTATTGCAAAGGAATGCATTAAGGTTTTTTTTTTTTTTTTTTACCTTTTAGTTTTAGCTTTAGAACCACTTTAAATTGTTAGTTCACCTTTACAGAAAATCTGTACAGGTGACCTAACGCTGGACCCCCTGGTCCCTGCTGTATCTACCTCCCACTATCCTGAGCTATCAAGACTCCCCCAAGCCGCTGCTGCTTTCTCTCCTTTCTGCCCAGCTCTGCAAGGACAGACCACAAGAATTCTGATTGACCAGTGCCGCCCATTGATGTCTCAACCTCACCACTGATGTCTTAGAGAAACAGAAGTGGCCACTGGGTGTTCTAGCTCCCTAGCACCTACCAAAAACTAGTTTTATTGATTTGGTAGGTTAACTTTTTAGGATAATATTTTTTGTAGTCACATGCCCAATAAGGACAGATTTTGTACAATGGAGAGTCTATATATTCTTGAACTGTAACATCCCCCTGTAAGCAGGATCAGAGCATGCATCTGAACTAATTGTGATTCAGTAAGTATGCTTTCAATGTGTCCATTACTAAAAGGCTGACCTGGTGATGATGCCTCCCCAGTACTGTCAGGGCAATGAGCAGTGAAAAATTTAACTTCTTTAAACACATCACTGACACTTGCACAGGAGGGAGATGTGTAGATCTGAAATATTTGGCTGTGTAACCGCTTAAAGACACCCCATAAATTAGAAGGTTTTCCTGAAAACCTATTAGTCCATGTTCCTATAACCACATCTATCTTACGGATCCTCTTCCCCACACTTGACATGTAATCCTCCTTGTATTCCCAGGGCCAATGGAGACTCAATGTTGTAATTTATGGACTGACTGCTGATTTACAGCAGCAGACCCTAAACCATTTAGGTACTGCTAACATTTCTATTAGCGCCAGCCTCACAGGGGATGAATTTGGTATGTGGTTTGTTGAGATCATTTAAGCTCTAGAAAACTGTCAGTTTGTAGAGAGCCCATATTATCTTGCATATTTCATACAGAAATAAATTACAAACATATATTATACCATAGTAGCGGTTTGTGTGCTGTACACCAGTGTTATGTCTTCCTGGGCTCCAGGTATGAGCTCAGGTAAATTCATCAATAATAATTTAATGTGGTATTAAACCCCCCAAATAAAGTGTATGTGTATATGTATATATATGTGTGTGTGTGTGTGTGTATATATATGTATGTGTGTATGTGTGTGTGTGTATATATATATATATATATATATATATATATATATATATATATATATATATATAGCCAGTATGGTGGCCTGACATTATGGGAGGAGCCCGGAGGGTATTTAACCAGCCCACAGGCTGCCGGTCTTTGTCAGTTTCCTGTGCGAGATATCTGATACGTCAGACATCTAAGGGCCGACTATTCGAGACAATCGTTTGTAAGTTCCTGTTCGTGAGTTCCCGTATTCGTTAGTCCCGTCTTCGTCAGTTGTGTTGCAGTTCTGTGTTCCATGTCCGTGAGTCGTTATGGTTCGTGTGGTGTCGCACTCGTGTTACCGAGTTGCAGGTTCAGTACAACACATCTGGTTCGGCTGTCGCAGGTAGGGCTTTGGCTCACAATTTTTATTACATGCACCGCTTTTATGTCTGTGATAACTGCACAAACTCACGAATCACTCACAGACATGTCACGAATCGCAAACATTTCACCCGCACGTGTTCGTTACCAAACAACGGACGTCACCAGGTGTCGCAGACGACTCGTAGTCGCTTGCCCATGACACTCCGGTCGATGCCGCATCAGGCACTCATTTCGCAAAATTTCACTTGGTCGAATCGCAAAATCTTTTTTGAATCGTTTAAAAAACATTGGCGAGTCATTTTGGATCTATCCGAACACTTCGAATCATTTCTATCATGTCAAATCATTTCGAATCATTTCATTTCAATCATTTCATTTCTGTCACGAGCTGCGCTCCGATTCTAATCTTGTCGCATCTCCGATGCACTGATTCGCTTCGGTGTGCCCCAGACTGCAGCCTCATTTCAATACATGCTCCAGAGACAGACTCACCATTGGTTACAGATGCAGGCTTGATTCTAGTCTTTGTCATGGTACCTGTCACATATTGCGTTCCGGTTCGAATCCAGTCGCATCCAAGATGCAGCGATGCGCTCCGATTTGCCCCGGTTGCTCGGCCTCATTTCAGTACATGCTCCAGAGACGGATTCACTTGTCGGAAGTAGCCTCAGTTGTTGATTCTAGTCTTTGTCATGGCATCGTTTCTGTCACATATCACGTTCTGATTTGAATCCAGTCGCATCCAAAAAAGATGCACCGATTCGATCCGGTGCGCCCAGCTGCTCGGCCTCATTTCAATACATGCGCCAGAGACAGATTCACTTGTCGTACCAGCCTCAGTCGTTGATTCTAGTCTTTGTCATGGCATCATTCTGTCACATATTACGTTCCGATTCGAATCCAGTTGCAACCGCAAGATGCACCGACCGTTTTGATCCGGTGCGCCCAGCTGCTCGGCCTCATTTCAATACATGCGCCAGAGACAGATTCACTTCAAAGGTTTCGTCATTTTTGATTCTCGTCTTTGTCATGGTATATCATTTCTGTGTCACCTTACCACGTTCCGACACAAATGTAGTCATGTCCACACACTAATTCGTCTCGGCCTGCCCAGGACCGGCCTCATTTCAATACAGGCTCCAGAGTCCATCGTGCTCAGTCGCAAACAGTGGCATAGCGATTCAGGCTCTGTCATGGGAGTTCAATCATTTCACCTCACATATTGCGCTCTGATTCGAATTCCGTGGCATCTACGATGTTACCAATTCGTCCCGGTGTGCCCCAGGTACTGGGCCTCATTTCACCAATGCCTCATTTCAGTACGTGCTCCAGAGTCCGGTTTGCAGTCACTCGCAATGCGGTACGACCAGGCCAGGCCTCTGTCACGGGAGTTTCATTTTATCAAAGGCAACATGTCATTTCATTTCATTTGTATTGTCGTCTGTCATTTCATCCCATTTCCTTTCATTTCATTTCATTCAATTCAACTCCTAAGTCACTGACGCCTGTTGTTACCATCAAAGTTCTGAACCATTGCACAGGACAACAGCAAACAAACTCTCAAACAAGTGTTTTTCTCTCGCATTTTCTTCAGGTCAGTCGGATTCAGTAGGTCCACCTGCACCAACTTGAACGGTGCTTCAGCAGGTAAAAAAAATAAATAAAAAAAGAGAGGGGGGACATGAATTCCCAGCTTAGGTACGTATATAGTAGAGAGCACATACAAGACTTAAATTCATGTCACCCTCTATAGGCCCCAGCCTGCAAAGACACTCAAGCCAGAGGACAAGGCAGCAGGCTTCAGAAAGCCACATCATGTCTTCAGCCAGCAGTGAAGACCTTACCGCCCCTCTGTCACCCTCTCCAGTCTCCGAGAGTGGCAGCGTCCAGTCTCTTAGGGTGTGGACTATCCCCAGACTGACAGAGCTGAGGCGTAGAGGGGTACCCTTCCCTACCACGGCCAGGAAGGCTGAGCTGTTCAGGCTCCTCTTTCCTCCACCTGCCATGGCAGGATCTAGCACCCAACAGGCGTCGCTGGATTCGATCTCAGCTGCCATCGCTCAGCTGCACACCCTTGTGTCATCCCTGTCCTCTTCAGTCATCGAGGTACAGAACAGGGTGACACTCTTGAAAACTAGCCCTGCCATCGCAACCCCTGACCCTGCCGTAGTCCAAGCCGCCGGTACACCTTCCACAGGTATCGCAGTGTGGAGTCCGGTCATACACCCCTCCCACCTGATACCACCCAACGTGAGGAAGGACATCTTAGAGGGCAAGGATGTCCACCTGGCCTCGCTCTTGGTCTCGGTGCACGACCTGGCAGAGAACAAGGCGTACACCTGGGGGGACGTCTCGGTTATCCTGAAAACCAAAGACCCCAGGCTTAACAGGAAACTCTCTGTGCCAGAGTTCACTTTGGCATTCAGTATGCTCAGGGATGTGGTGTGTTCAGCCTCCCCCGGCAGACGGGAGGAGCTGGACCTCTACCTCCATATAGTTGTAGACCTAGGCTACAAATACGGTGGCTCTGGGTTCTACGACTATCACCACTCCTTCTCGGCCAAAGCCGCAGCGAGGTTTCTCCAGTTCCATATACCTACAAACTGGAGCATCATGGACACGGAGCTGTTCTGCCGGCATTTTGCGGGCCTACGGTCACCACTATGTGCCATATGCCAGTCAGCGACCCACACCGCTGTCTGGTGTGCCAACATGGCCACTACCAGCACGGGTCAGGGTCAGCAAGCCCCTGCACAAGGGTCGAAAATGGACAAACTAGGATGACTAGTTTGGAAGCCGGGGGAGCGGCAATCTGCAATAACTACAATTATAGCTCTTGTAACTTTAGCCAGTGCCGTTTACTCCATGTATGTACCCTATGTCAGAGGGCGCACCCCAGGCTCCTATGTGAGGTCAAGCAGAGGAAGGCATGACTAAGCCGGGTCAATGTTGTATGGCTCGGCTTCTACTTGACCGCACATCCCACTCCATCCCTGGCCATCTACCTCATTCGAGGCTTCACAGACGGGTTCCACACCGGGCTCATCTCCCTGCCCCAAACCACCCACGAGTGCAGGAACCTGCGATCAGCAGCCACAGATGAACAGGCCATCGACCAACTCCTGCAGACAGAATTAGACCGGGACTTCATGATAGGCCCTTTCATCCAGCCCCCCTTCAACACATGGAGGGTTAGCCCTATCGGGCTTGTACAAGGAAAGTTCTTTTATAAAAAAACGTCTAATTTACGACTTGTCAGCGCCTCATTCCTCCTCCGTTCCCAGTCTCAACTCTCTTATCCCCTCCGAGGAGTTCTCCCTTAAATACACCTCAGTGGACATGGCTATCCAAGCCATACTTAAGACAGGTGTAGGTACCTGGCTTTCCAAGGCAGACATATCTGATGCCTTCAAATTGTTGCCCATACATCCCTCCCTTTGGTGCTGGCATGGCATCAAATGGAAGGAGGCATATTACTTCGACCTTCAGGTCCAAGAGTAGCCCCTGGCTATTTAACACGTTCGCCGAGACCCTCACGTGGATCCTTCTGCACAAAGCACAGTGCCAAGAGGTTATCCACTACCTGGACGACTTCCTGCTGATAGAGCCACCCGGGACAACCCCAGGGGACCTCAACAGGCTAAGGGTCGTTTTCAACAACCTGAATGTCCCCATCGCGGAACACAAGGTTGACGGCCCAGCACAAAAAATCACGTTCCTGGGCGTCAACCTGGATACCCGAATCATGCAGGCCAGCCTTCCCCCAGACAAACTGGATCGCATCAGAACGGTCCTCCGGGAGTTCACTCGTGCCGGGGGATGTACTCAGAAGCAACTTCAGTCCCTTCTCGGGATGCTGAACTTCGCGATGAGGATCATCCCCCAGGGTCGCTCCTTCGTGTCCCAGCTGCTAGTATACCTGTCCCACACCCAGGACCCAGATCAGGTCATCAGACTTGATGCCGCAGCCGTAGCGGACCTGGCCATGTGCGAGGAATTCCTGTCCAACTAGAACGGCGTGTCACTCTTCATTCCCACAGTGTCCTCCCTGTCACCACAGGTGGTGACAGACGCGGCGGCTTCCACAGGGTTTGCCGCCATTTTTGCCCATTTATGGTTCGCAGCACCCTGGCCTCCATAGGCACTAGCGACACCTGGCTTTACCACAACGTCTGCACTCTTTGAGCTCTACCCCATCGTGGCAGCTGCTCACCTATGGGGCCACAGCTGGTACGGGCAGACAGTAGCATTCACAACCGACAACCTTGCCACCGTGGAAATCATCAGCAAAGGCAGGTCCAAGTCCAGGCCCGTCATGTCCTTCCTTCGTATGCTGGTACAGTTGTCCCTTCAGCACCAATTTAATATCTACTGCTCATTCATCCCGGGGAAGCGCAACCTAGCAGCGGATGCGCTTTCCCGTTTTAACTACATTTCCTTTTTCAAGCAGATGCCTGGAGCCAGTCCCCTGTCGGCTACTATCCCAGACTGGTCACAGCTGACCCTGGATTAACTCAGCATCTACAGACAGCAACCAACCTCATCAACGCATCACTCTCCCGCAATACCCGCAAGGCCTATCAGACAGCCTGGTGGGCATTCAACAAGTTCTTGTCTCAACACCCCTGAGAACCGTCCAGCGTCAAATAGATTCTGGCCTTTATTTCCTACTGTCACACTCACTTGACATTATCCCACAATTAGACATGGGAACTGTCAAAAAATTTGTTTTGTTTCGTTTCGTATATATAAAAAAATTTGTAATTCGTGTACGAAATTCAGTTCGAATTCGTACGAAATACGAATTTCGTACGAATCGTAATATTTTTTTTCGAATCGTTACGAATCGTTACGAACCGTTAACGCGGCTAATGAATTGTCGATTCTCGTAACACAGAGAACAATTCGAATCCAACTACAAATATCGAATTTCAATTTCAAGTTACGAATCGTTACGAATCGTTACGAATCGTTAGTAAATCCAACTACAAATATCGAATTTCAACTAATATGAAATAAATTATAATAGCGGATATAACGAATGCTTCAAATGCTTCGAATTAATTCGAGATTCAGTACATCTAATATAGAGAACTGTTCCTGCACAAAGTGTCATTTTTGCAGGAAAAAAAGCTATTTAAAATCACTCGCGTCTAATGAAATGTCGGCTCTGTAACACAGAGAACAGTCATTCATTGATAAAAAAAAAGCGTAGGGGTCCCCCCAAATTCAATAGCCAGGCCCTTCAAGTCTGGTATGAATATTAAGGGGAACCCCAGGCAAAAAAAAAATGGCATGGGGTCCCCCCTAAATATCCATACCAGACCCTTCAGGTCTGGGATGGATTTTAAGGGAACCCCCGGCCAAAAAAAAATGGCGTTGGGTCCCCCTCCAAATCCATACCAGACCCTTTATCTGAGCATGCAACCTGGCAGACCGCAGGAAAAGAGGGGGGGACGAGAGCGGCCCCCCTCCCGCCTGAACCGTACCAGGCCACATGCCCTCAACATTGGGAGGGTGCTTTGGGGGTCTGAGACCCCCAAAGCACCTTGTCCCCATGTTGATGGGGACAAGGGCCTCTTACCCACAACCCTGGCCGGTGGTTGTGGGGGTCTGCGGGCGGGGGGCTTATCGGAATCTGGAAGCCCCCTTTAACAAGGGGACCCCCAGATACCGCCCCCCCCCCCTGTGTGAAATGGTAATGGGGTACAAAAGTACCAAAAAAGGTGACAAAAATTGTAAAAATGACAGGAGACGGTCTTTGACAATTCCTTTATTAAAATCTTCTTTCTTCTTTCTTCTGCTCTTCCTTATTCCTTTCTTCATCCTTCGGTTTCTTCATCTTCTCCTTCCGGCATCTTCTTCCATCTTCTTCTTCCTCCGATCCGCTTCTTCTTGCGCCGGTCTTCTCGTCCTTCTCGTCCGGCGTCGGCGTCTGTTCTTCTGTCGGGCCGCTCCTCGCAATGGGAGGCTCCCGCTGTGTGAGGCTTCGCTCCGTCTGACAGGTCTTTTATAACGGAGGGCACCTGGTAACCCCGCCCCCTCTGACGAATGGAGACGTCATGGGGACTTCCCTATGGCTTTCCCCATGACGTCAGATAGGGGGCGGGGTCACCAGGTGCCCTCCGTTATAAAAGACCTGTCAGACGGAGCGAAGCCTCACACAGCGGAAGCCTCCCATTGCGAGGAGCCGCCCGAGAACAGACGCCGACGTCGATGCCGGACAAGAAGCACGAGAAGACCGGAGCAAGAAGCGGATCGGAAGAAGAAGAAGATGGAAGAAGATGCCGGAAGGAGAAGATGAAGAAACCGAAAGATGAAGAAAGGAAGAAGGAAGACCAGAAGAAAGAAGATTTTAATAAAGGAATTGTCAAAGACCGTCTCCTGTCATTTTTACAATTTTTGTCACCTTTTTTTGGGGAAATGGTAGGCCCTTACGTTATATCAGCTATTATAATTTCTTTCATATTAGTTGAAATTAGATTTGGTAGTTGTTGGAGTCGAATTGTTCTCTGTGTGTTACGGGAACCGGCAATTAGCCGCGAGTGATTTGGCTTTTTTTTCCTGCAAAAATGACACTTTGTACAGAGACAGTTCTAAGCACGGGAAACATGCCCCCCCTTCATAGACATACTATAGAGTATATAGTATATATATATATATATATATATATATATATATATATATATATATATATAGTATGCCTATGAAGGGGTGTCATTTTTGCAGGAAAAAAAAGCTATTTAAAATCACTCGCGGCTAATTGCCGGTTCCCGTAACACAGAGAACAATTCGAATCCAACTACTAGCAAATATCTAATTTCAACTAATATGAAAGAAATTATAATAGCGGATATAACGAATGCTTCGAATGATTCAAATGCATTCGAGATTCGATATTAGAATCTAATATAGAGAACTGTTCCTGCACAATGTCATTTTTGCAGGAAAAGAAAGCTATTTAAAATCACCCACGGCTATTGCCGGCAAATGAATTGTCGGATCCGTAACACAGAGAACAGTCATTCATTGAAGTCATTGATAAAAAAAAGCGTGGGGGTCCCCCCAAATTCAATAACCAGGCCCTTCAGGTCTGCTATGGATATTAAGGGGAACCCCAGCCAAAAAAAAAATGGCGTGGGGTCCCCCTAAATATCCATCCCAGACCCTTCAGGTCTGGGATGGATTTTAAGGGGAACCCCAGCCAAACAAAATGGCGTGGGGTCCCCCTCAGAATCCATGCCAGACCCTTATCTGAGCACGCAACCTGGAAGGCTGCAGGAAAAGAGGGGGGGACGAGAGCGCCCCCCCCTCCCGCCTGAACCGTACCAGGCCACATGCCCTCAACATTGGGAGGGTGCTTTGGGTTCCCCCCCAAAGCACCTTGTCCCCATGTTGATGAGGACAAGGGCCTCATCCCCACAACCCTGGCCGGTGGTTGTGGGGGTCTGCGGGCGGGGGGCTTATCAGAATCTGGAAGCCCAGATCCCGGCCCCCCCCGTGTGAAATGGTAAGGGGGTTTCTTCTGGTCTTCCTTCTTCCTTTCTTCATCCTTCGGTTTCTTCATCTTCTCCTTCCGGCATCTTCTTCCATCTTCTTCCATCTTCTTCTTCCTCCGATCCGCTTCTTCTTGCGCCGGTCTTCTCGTCCTTCTCGTCCGGCGTCGGCGTCTGTTCTTCTGTCGGGCCGCTCCTCGCAATGGGAGGCTCCCGCTGTGTGAGGCTTCGCTCCGTCTGACAGGTCTTTTATAACGGAGGGCACCTGGTAACCCCGCCCCCTCTGACGAATGGAGACGTCATGGGGACTTCCCTATGGCTTTCCCCATGACGTCAGATAGGGGGCGGGGTCACCAGGTGCCCTCCGTTATAAAAGACCTGTCAGACGGAGCGAAGCCTCACACAGCGGAAGCCTCCCATTGCGAGGAGCGCCCGAGAACAGACGCCGACGTCGATGCCGGACAAGAAGCACGAGAAGACCGGAGCAAGAAGCGGATCGGAAGAAGAAGAAGATGGAAGAAGATGCCGGAAGGAGAAGATGAAGAAACCGAAAGATGAAGAAAGGAAGAAGGAAGACCAGAAGAAAGAAGATTTTAATAAAGGAATTGTCAAAGACCGTCTCCTGTCATTTTTTTACAATTTTTGTCACCTTTTTTGGTGAAATGGTAGGCCCTTACGTTATATCAGCTATTATAATTTCTTTCATATTAGTTGAAATTAGATTTGGTAGTTGTTGGAGTCGAATTGTTCTCTGTGTGTTACGGGAACCGGCAATTAGCCGCGAGTGATTTGGCTTTTTTTTCCTGCAAAAATGACACTTTGTACAGAGACAGTTCTAAGCACGGGAAACATGCCCCCCCTTCATAGACATACTATAGAGTATATAGTATATATATATATATATATATATATATATATAGTATGCCTATGAAGGGGTGTCATTTTTGCAGGAAAAAAAAGCTATTTAAAATCACTCGCGGCTAATTGCCGGTTCCCGTAACACAGAGAACAATTCGAATCCAACTACTAGCAAATATCTAATTTCAACTAATATGAAAGAAATTATAATAGCGGATATAACGAATGCTTCGAATGATTCGAATGCATTCGAGATTCGATATTAGAATCTAATATAGAGAACTGTTCCTGCACAATGTCATTTTTGCAGGAAAAAAAAGCTATTTAAAATCACCCACGGCTATTGCCGGCAAATGAATTGTCGGATCCGTAACACAGAGAACAGTCATTCATTGAAGTCATTGATAAAAAAAAAGCGTGGGGGTCCCCCCAAATTCAATAACCAGGCCCTTCAGGTCTGCTATGGATATTAAGGGGAACCCCAGCCAAAAAAAAAATGGCGTGGGGTCCCCCTAAATATCCATCCCAGACCCTTCAGGTCTGGGATGGATTTTAAGGGGAACCCCAGCCAAACAAAATGGCGTGGGGTCCCCCTCAGAATCCATGCCAGACCCTTATCTGAGCACGCAACCTGGCAGGCTGCAGGAAAAGAGGGGGGGACGAGAGCGCCCCCCCTCCCGCCTGAACCGTACCAGGCCACATGCCCTCAACATTGGGAGGGTGCTTTGGGTTCCCCCCCAAAGCACCTTGTCCCCATGTTGATGAGGACAAGGGCCTCATCCCCACAACCCTGGCCGGTGGTTGTGGGGGTCTGCGGGCGGAGGGCTTATCAGAATCTGGAAGCCCCCTTTAACAAGGGGGCCCCCAGATCCCGGCCCCCCCCGTGTGAAATGGTAAGGGGGTTTCTTCTGGTCTTCCTTCTTCCTTTCTTCATCCTTCGGTTTCTTCATCTTCTTCTTCCATCTTCTTCCATCTTCTTCTTCCTCCGATCCGCTTCTTCTTACGCCGGTCTTCTCGTCCTTCTCGTCCGGCATCGGCGTCTGTTCTCGGGCCGCTCCTCGCAATGGGAGGCTCCCGCTGTGTGAGGCTTCGCTCCGTCTGACAGGTCTTTTATAACGGAGGGCACCTGGTGACACCGCCCCCCATCTGACGTCATGGGGAAACTCATAGGGAAGTCCCCATGACGTCCCATGCGTCAGAGGGGGCGGGGTTACCAGGTGCCCTCCGTTATAAAAGAGCTGTCAGACGGAGCGAAGCCTCACACAGCAGAAGCCTCCCATTGCGAGAAGCGGCCCGAGAACAGACGCCGACGCCGATGCCGGACGAGAAGGACGAGAAGACCGGCGCAAGAAGAAGCGGATCGGAGGAAGAAGAAGATGGAAGAAGATGGAAGAAGATGCCGGAAGGAGAAGATGAAGAAACCGAAGGATGAAGAAAGGAAGAAGGAAGAGCAGAAGAAAGAAGAAAGAGGATTTTAATAAAGGAATTGTCAAAGACCGTCTCCTGTCATTTTTACAATTTTTCTCACCTTTTTTGGTGAAATGGTAGGGGTACTTTTGTACCCCTTACCATTTCACACAGGGGGGGGCCGGGAACTTTGGGTCCCCTTGTTAAAGGGGGCTTCCAGATTCCGATAAGCCCCCCGCCCGCAGACCCCCACAACCACCGGCCAGGGTTGTGGGGATGAGGCCCTTGTCCCCATCAACATGGGGACAAGGTGCTTTGGGGGTCTCAGACCCCCAAAGCACCCTCCCAATGTTGAGGGCATGTGGCCTGGTACGGTTCAGGCGGGAGGGGGGGGCGCTCTTGTCCCCCCTCTTTTCCTGCGGCCTGCCAGGTTGCGTGCTCGGATGAGGGTCTGGTATGGATTTTGAGGGGGACCCCACGCCATTTATTTTTATTTTTTGGCCGGGGTTCCCCTTAATATCCATACCAGACCTGAAGGGCCTGGTTATTGAATTTGGGGGGACCCCCACACTTTTTTTTTTATATCAATGAATGACTGTTCTCTGTGTTACGGAGCCGACAATTCATTTGCCGGCAATAGCCGCGAGTGATTTTAAACAGCTTTTTTTCCTGCAAAAAGGACACTTTGTCATTCGAATCATTTGAATTCATTCGAATTCATTCAAATTCATTTGTTATATCCGCTATAATAATTTCATTCGAATTAGTTGAAATTCGATATTGGTAGTTGGATTCGAATAATTTGGAGCTGAAATTCGTAAACGGAATTTTTCCTGCAAAAATGACACTTTGTCATTCGAATCATTCGAATCATTCGAATCCATTCGAATTCATTCGAATCATTTGTTATATCCGCTATAATAATTTCTTTCATATTAGTTGAAATTCGATATTTGGTAGTTGGATTCAAATTAATTCGGCGACAAAATTCGTAAACGGAATTTCGTATTCCGTACGGAATTCGTATTCGAAAAAATTCGTACTACGGATTCGTAAATTCGTACGAATTTCAAAAAATTCGTACGAAACTAATCGCACATGTCTACCCACAATACCATATGGCTGTACCTGGCTGGTGTACAGCACTACCTGTCCCTTCAGGACCCCGCAAGACCTTCCGTATTCTCGTCCCATGCAGTACGGGCCGTCCTCCGGGGGATTCAGAAACATCAGCCAGTAGTCGGTCCCAGGCGACTACCAATAACCCGAGAGATCTTCAGGGACATGTCCACCATCCTGGACATGTCCTCGTTCAGTCTTCTTTCCAGCACGGTCCTACAAGCCGCCATACACTTGGCCTTCTACGGGTTCCTACGACCCAGTGAGTTTACCTGTAACCACCCTTCAGGCCCAGTGTTACGTAAAAGTAACTTAGTCCGCCACCAGGATCATTTCATCCTACACCTGGCTGTGTCAAAGACTCAGCAGCTAGGCGCAGGAATGGACTTTCATTTCTTCAGGACTCATAACAACTGGTGTCCAGTGGTCACACTGAATCGGTCATTGACACTTCTGTCCGATCAGCCAAACTCCAGTCCTCTTCTGCCCTTTCTTGTTAAACCTCTTAACATGCCCCAGTTCATGAAACACGCCCGGATCCTCCTCAGCAACCTACACCAAATCCCAGTCAGTACTGCAGACATTCGTTCCGGATCGGGGCAGCCTCAACAGCATCTGGGCAAGATGTCCCGGACCACGGCACCAAAAGCTAGGCAGATGGAAGTCAGCCTGCTTCGCCCGCTATATACCTAATCCACAAGTGGAAATGGCCCAGGCATTTGCCAAGCTTACCCAGTGACTTATCTCAAACCAATAAATCTATTTCCTACCTGAATGTTTTGCCCCCTATTTTGGTGTACCATACGATAGACCAAAGGCACACTTTCAGGTCCATTTCATGTGGTAAGTTTTGTGTTAAACCTGTATGCCATCTTTACACGTATCGGCCATAGGGCTCTAAACCATAAATAAGAAGGCCAGTATGGTGGCCTGAAATTATGGGAGGAGCCCGGGGGGGTATTTAACCAGCCCGGTCTTTGTCGGTTCCCTGTGCGAGATACCCACCCTCCCTTCCCCTTTTTAGGGCATTTCTCAAGTATTCTTACTCCTAAACAGAATACTAATTTCACATCATTTCATAGCTACTCTCATTTCATCATTCCTTATCTAGGGTATGCCCCCTTATTTTGGTGTACCATACGATAGACCAAAGGCACACTTTCAGGTCCATTTCATGTGGTAAGTTTTGTGTTAAACCTGTATGTCATCTTTACACGTATCGGCCATAGGGCTCTAAACCATAAATAAGAAGGCCAGTATGGTGGCCTGAAATTATGGGAGGAGCCTGGAGGGTATTTAACCAGCCCACAGGCTGCCGGGCTTTGTCGGTTTCCTGTGCGAGATACCCACCCTCTTTTCCCCTTCTTAGGGCATCTGAGAGTGAAGAGTTGATGAGGTTGGTCAGCTGAGACCAGTCCGGGATAGTAGCCGACAGGGGACTGGCTCCGGACATCTGTTTGAAAAGAGACGTAGTTAGAGCGGGAAAGCGCATCCGCTGCCAGATTGCTCTTCCTCGGGATGACCGAGCTGTAGATGTTGAATTGATGCTGAAGGGATAACTGTACCAGCCTACGTAGGAAGGACCTGATGGGCTGGGACTTGGATCTGTCTTTGCTTATGATCTCTGTGGTAGCAAGATTGTCAGTTGTAAAAGGCTACTGTCTGCCCGGACCAGCTGTGGCCCCACAGGTGCACTGCTGCCACAATGGGGTAGAGCTCGAAGAGAGCAGACGTGGTGTTAAAGCCAGGTATTGCTAGTGCCTCTGGTGGCCAGGGTGCTAAAAACCATAAATGGACAAAAATGGCGGCGGACTCTGTGGAGGCCGCCGTATCTGTCACCACCTGTGGTGACAGGGAGGACACTGTGGGGATGAAAGGAGAAACGTCGTTCCAGTTGGCCAGGAATTCCTCCCTCATGGCAAGGTCCACTATGGCTGCGACGTCGAGTTTGATGACCTGATCCGGGTCCTGGGTGTGGGACAGGAAACTGGCGGATGGGATGTGGAGGAACGGCCCCAGGGGATGATCCGCATCGCAAAATTCAGCATCCCGGGAAGGGACTGAAGTTGCTTCTGGGTACATCCTCCGGCACGGGTAAACTCCCGGCGGACCGTCCTGATGCAGTCCAGTTTGTCTGGGGGGAGGCTGTCACGCCTTCATTGCTTGACCTCGCATAGGAGCCTGGGGTGAGCCCTCTGACATAGGGTACAGACTTGGAGTAGGCGGCACTGGCTAAAATTACAGGTGCCATCGTTATAATTATTGCAGATTGCTGCTCCCCCGGCCGTCCGAACTAGTCGTCCAAGTTTGTCCGTTTTGTGGCCCTCGTGTGGGTCGCCAACAAGCATATGGCACATGGTGGTGACCGTAGGCCCGCAAAGTGCCGGCAGAACGGCTCCGTGTCCATGACACTCCAGTCTGTGGGTATGAAACTGGAGGAGTCTCGCTGCGGCTTTGGCTGAGAAGGAGCGGTGGTAGTCGTAGCACCCAAAGCCACCATATTTGTAGCCTAGGTCTACGACTATGTGGAGGTATAAGTCCAGCTCCTCCCGTCTGCGGGGAGGCTGAACACACCACATCCCTCAACATGCCAAATGCCTTTGATTGTGAGGGATTGGTCGATGAAGTTTGTATTGGCAAGGATCCGAATCATTGAGCCGGTGCTGCGACTGGCCTTGGATCAGTCGGTGACATTTTATTGCCAAGGGTCTGAGTCATTGAGCCGATGCTACGACTGGACTCGGATCGGTTGGTGGAGTTCGTATTGCCGAGGATCAGAATCGTTGTGCTGATAATGCGACTAGATTCGGATCGGTTGTGGATGTAAGGTGACGAGGGGGCTTGTATGCCGGATCCAAATCGTTGCGCCGGTGATACGACTGGCCTCGGATCGACTGACGGTGTTAGTGGTTAAAGGGGCTTGTGATTGCCGAGGATCCGAATCATAGGGCCGATGTTGCGACTAGATTCGGCTGTTGGTGTGTGCTTGGTATCCGATAGGAGGTGTAGGGGGTCAGTTAGGTGAAGTGTGTGTATTCCGTAGGAGGTGTAGTGGGTCAGTAGGTGAAGTGGGGGTTTAGTAGGGGGTGTGGCATGTGGGAGGCGGGTTCGAGACCCTGCGCCGTAAGTGACTTGTTCTGAAGGACCTGAAGAAAATGCGAGAAACACTCGTTTGAGGGTTTGTTTGCTGTTTGTCCTGTGAATTGGTTCAGAATTTGATGATAACAGGCGTCAGTGACTTAGGAGTTGAAATGAATGGAATGAAATGAATGAAATGACAGACAACAATACAAATAAAAAGGAAATGACATGTTGCCTTTGATGAAATAAACTTCCATGCCAGAAGCCTGGCCCGGTCGTACAGCGTTGCGAGTGACTGCGAACCGGACTCTGGAGCATGTACTGAAATGAGACAACGGTGAAATGAGGCCAAATACCTGGGGCACACCGGGACGGGATCGTAGATGCCATGAAATTCGAATCAGAGCGCAATATGTGAGGTGAAATGATTGAACTCCCATGACAGAGCCTGAATCGCCATGCCACTGTTTGCGACTGTTTTGGACTCTGGAGCATGTACTGAAATGAGGCCGGTCCAGGGCACGCCGAGACAAATTAGTGCGGGGACATGACTAAATTCGTGTCGGAACATGGTAAGGTGACACAAAAATTATATACCATGACAAAGACGAGAATCAAAATGACCGAACCTTTGAAGTGAATCTGTCTCTGGCGCATGTATTGAAATGAGGCTGAGCAGCTGGGCGTACCAAGTCGAATCGGTGCATCTCTGGATGCGACTAGATTAGAATCGGATCGTAATAAGTGACAGAAATGCCATGACAAAGACTGGAATCAACAACTAAGGCTACGACCGACACCAAGTCGAATCGGTGCATCTCTGGATGCGACTGGATTAGATTTGGATCGTAATAAGTGACAGAAATGCCATGACAAAGACTGGAATCAACAACTAAGGCTACGACCGACAAGTGAATCCGTCTCCGGCGCATGTACTGAAATGAGGCCGAGCAGCTGGGTGCATCGAATCGGTCGGTGCATCTCTTCGGATGCGACTGGATTCTAATCGGAACGTAATATGTGACAGAAACGATGCCATGACAAAGACTAGAATCAACCACTGAGGCTACTTCCGGCAAGTGAATCCGTCTCTGGAGCATGTACTGAAATGAGGCCAAACAGCTGGGCGAATCGGAGCGAATCGCTGCATCTTGGATGCGACTGGATTCGAATCGGAACATAATATGTGACAGATACCATGACAAAGACTAGAATCAAAAGCCTGCATCTGTAACCAATAGTGAGTCTGTCAATGGAGCATGTATTGAAATGAGGCCGCAGTCTGGGGCACACCGGAGCGAATCAGTGCTTCGGATCGGAGCACAGCTGGTGACAGAAATGAAATGAAATGATTGGAATGAAATGAAATGATTGAAATGAAATGATTTGAAACGATTTCCAAATAATTGATATGACAGAAATGATTTGAAGTGTTTCGGATGGATCCGAAGTGATTCACCAATGTTTTTTAAACGATTCAAAAAAGATTGTGCGATTCAAACAGGTAAAATGTTTGTGAGATAAGTGCCTGGTGCGGCATCGATCGGAGTGTCATGAGCGAGTGACTATGAGTAGTCTGTGACACCTGGTAATGTCCGTAGTTTGGTAACGTACACGTGCGGGTGAAATGTTTAAACGATTCGTGACATTTTGTGAGTGGTTCGTGAGTTGGGTGCAGGTACCACAGTTTAGTGACATAAACAGCGGTGCATGGAAATGAAATCGGGAGCCGAAGCCCTACCTGCGACAGCCGAACCAGACGTGTTGTACTGAACCTGCGACTCAGTAACACTCGTGCGACACGACACGAACGACAACGACTCACGGACACGAAACACAGAACTTGCAACACGACTGACGAAGACGGGACTAACGAACATGGGAACTCACGAACAGGAACTCACAAACGCTTGTCTCAAATAGTCGGCCCTTAGATGTCTGACCTAACAGATATCTAGCACAGGAAACCGACATAGACCGGCGGCCTGTGGGCTGGTTAAATACCCCCCAGGCTCCTCCCATAATTTCAGGCCACCATACTGGCCTTCTTATATATACCGTATTTATCGGCGTATAACACACACTTTTTTACCCTGAAAACAGAGGGTAAACTGTGCCGATATCTCTTTTTTTCACCAGGGGGGGGGGGGGCGGGGATCAGGCGGTCGGTCTGCTTCTCCTGGCCATGAGACAGCGCTGCCAGGACAACTTCAGATAACGTTAATGCCGGCCGCCTCCCACACAACCTCCCCCATGCCATTGTATGGCAATTCAAACCCCTCCACAAACGCCGCTCTCCTCCTCCCGCTCCGCCCCCTTCCTCGAGTGTAGCTTGTGATTGGAGGAGGAGAGCAGCATTGGTGGAGGGATTTGAACTGCCATACAATGGCATGGGGGAGGTTGTGTGGGAGGCGGCCGGCATTAACGTTATCTGAAGTTGTCCTGGCAGCGCTGTCTCATGGCCAGGAAAGGCGGACGGACCGCCCGATCTCCTCCTCCCGCTCCGCCCTCTTCCTCAAGTGTAGTATGGAGGAGAGCGGTCATGTGTACCCCTACCCATTCACCTAAAAAAAAAAAGTGTCAAAAATAAAACACAGTACACAGGTTTTTAAAGTAATTTATTAAAGCGGGAGTAAACCCAGTTTTAAAAAACACTTGCATTCCCGGCATGCCAGAAATGCTAACTTTCACATTGGTTGTGCTCTCAACCAAACTTTCTAACCATCCAATGGCTGGTGTCATAACTGATCACATGTGTAGCATTATGGCAGTTGAAGAATTATTAGAGGCCAAGATGGCAGCTTCCTTGACTGAAAACGATAGAAGGGTTTACTTTACTTTTACTTTAAGGCAGCTCCATCGTCTCTTCCAATCTCTTCTCCCCTCTCAGGCTCTTCTGCCTCCTCCGCTGATGTCTTCTGCCTCTGCCGGTTCTTCTCCCCTCTTCGGGTCTTCTCTGCTGATGTCTTCCAGCCCTCTCCAGTTCTTCTTCCTCTGTCCGCTGCCTCTGCTGGGTCTTCTCCGCTATCTTCCCGCTCTTTTGCTGGGTCTTCTCCGTTGTCTTCTCCCTCTGTTCTTCTTCGGTGTGCCACTACTTATATAGGCATGGGGCGGGGTCATCGGAGACCTGCTTCTTATGACGTCCCTACCCATCATGCTCGGTGTGGTGACATCATAAGGGATGGGGCCTCCGAACGATGTCACGCGGTGACCCCGCCCCATGCCTATTTAAGAGCGGGAGAAGGCGTAGTGTTAACATCGGAAGAGGAACAGGAGGAGAACACAGTAGAGAAGACCGAGCAAAAGAGCGAGAAGACAGTGGAGGAGAACCGACGGAAGACAGAGGGAAGAGCCGGAGAGGGGAGAAGAACTAGAGAGGGGAGAAGAACCGGCAGAGGCAGAAGACATTAGCGGAGGAGGCAAAAGAGCCAGGGAGAAAAGATCGAAAGAGAAGACAGAGCTGCTTAATAAATTACTTTAAAAACCTTTGTACTGTGTTTTATTTGTGACACTTTTTTTTCAGGTGAATGGGTAGGGGTACAATGTACCCCATACTCATTCACATAGGGTGGGGGGCCGGCATCTGGGGGCCCCCTTGTTAGCAGCCAGGGTTGTCAGGAAGAGGCCCTTGTCCTCATCAACATGGGGGCAAGGTGCTTTGGGGTGGGGGGGTGCAGGTCCCCCCTGCCTCAAAGAACACACCCCCCCAAAGCACGCATGTGGCCTGGTATGGTTCAGACCTGCCGGGCTGTGTGCAAGGAAAAGGGTCTGGTATGGATTTTGTGGGGGTTCCCCTTAAAAGCCATACCAGACCGAAGGGCCTGGTATGCTCTTGGAGGGGGAAACCATGACGTTTTTTTTTTTTAATAATTTGGCGTGGAGTTCCCCTTCAAGATCATCAGAGCACAAGTTGCATGCCAAAGTCGGATCAGTCAAGATGGCGGTTTGACTTTGATCCGACTTCAGTGATATTCAGTGGGCTGAAGTAAGATCAAAGTAGCGCAGGGAGCATTTTCAAAGTCGGACCGACTTGTGTCAGACCAGTTAAGATGGCTCCCTTAGGGAAACATTGATGTTCACACGTCATGCGACATGAGCTCCCAATGTCGGAGCATTTGTCGTACCAGTGTGAACCCGGCCTTGGGCCCTGTTCACACTAGCATTAGGAATAGGCATTTGCTGCTCCTCAACAGAGCTATTCACATTTGAAAAGCATGTAACGATTGCATTGCTTCGCTTTGCGTCGCTGTTTGAAAAAAAGGTTCATTTCAAGTTTGGGAGGAGTTGCAGCTTGTGGACTCAAATCTACGGCAATGTACTGTAAACCCAGCTACGCATTTTGGTGTGTTTCCAACTGGGAAAATACATCATTAGATTGAAGTTTAATACCGGGGTTATGGCTGCAGCTAGATGCCATAATCCTGGTATTAACATTTTCCTCAGGTGCCACTTTTTCTGCTAAAAGTGATCTGAGCACTTATACACCTTCTATATCAAGGATAAATCCAGAGGTTCCTACCCTCGCTAGATCTTTATAAAGCTTTCGACTCCTTGTCATGTGAGTACCTGCATTTTCTATTGTCTCATTGGGGGTTCAGGGAAGCCATCTTAGCCTGAATTCAGGCCCTGTACTTGGCTCCTTCTGACTCGGTGAAGTACGCTGGGTTCTTTTCTCTCCCGTTTCCAATTTTTAGGGGTACGAGACAGGGTCCCCTGTCCCCAGTGCTTTTCATCCTTTTCAGCCCCTGGCAATGGCCAACCAGAACATCTCTGGGATCCTTTATGCATGCCATGAATTTAAGCTTAATCTCTACACGGATGACGCTCTGTTTACTCTGACCAATCCTCTCACCACCCAATTTGCAATGGGGCTTCTCACGATTTTCGTAAATTTTCTGGGCTACGTATTAACCTTGACAAAAAAGTCACCCTAATGTCACTTTAGCACCGGACCTGGACACCCACTTACAGTCCCATTTTCCCTTTCACATTGATTATTTTGGTATCCGGCTGACCCCTTTTTACTCCTCTCTTTTTTGCATCTAATTATTATGCCCTGCTTTGCTCCTTATCTGCACTGATGCAGTCTTGGCAAGTCACTGGTCCTGGATAGGTTGCATTAACTCTGTGAAAATGACTATTCTGCCCAAACTTTTGTACTATGTTTGCACGCTCCCCAGTACGAGTTCTGTCGCATTTTCTCCACTTGCTCCAGAATAGAATCTTCCTGTTTATCTGTGCCAACAAACACCCTAGGATTTTCAGGGCAACTCTCTTGACACACAGACTACTGGGGGGGGGGGGGGAGTTCCCCACATCGCTAAATATTACCTTGCTGCTCAGATTGCTCAATTATCTTTGCTCCCTGCCTTAGTAGACGTTCTGGTTCATTTGGAACTGCCCAAATGTGCCCCATCACCATGCCTTCCCTCCTATGTCGCCCTTCTTACCCCTGCTTCCCATCACTAACAACCCTCTTTTCCCTCTGAGCTTAGAGCAGCCACAGGTTTACTCATGTTCAACACGTTTTAACCACTTTTTCCCTACGTGGACCTTGCTCCGGGAGACTCATGACATCCCAGAGGCGGACTTTTTTTGCTATCTCCAACTGCAGCACTGGCTCACCTCACTGCGCAGTTTTTCTACATTTTCATCTACACCTTTTCAGAAAACGTTGTTTGAATGCATATGCCAGATCACTCTGGAATCCTAAGGCTTTATCTATGCCTCCCTGAATAATGGTTCATCCTCTACCCCTCTCGCCTATGTAGTTCAGTGGGAATGAGACTCAGTGACTAGATAGACTCGCTGGAATTGGGTCCCTGCCCGCATTGCCAATGCCAACCACAGTGATTGTTTTTTCCAGGGTTGTGGCCATAGGGGTGACGTTGTACATACCTGGTGGACTAATTGGTTTTTGATCACATGTATTTGGCTTCTTATTGACCCTGTTCCATCTGCCCATACGGAAGGAAGCCAAGTTTGTCTGATTACATTGTCCTATTCTGGGTCTGCTCACTCACCAGCGGAATCTCACTTCCTACTTGTTTCTGTCAGCCAAAAGAACAATTTCCCAAGCCTGGAAGAAACCATCCTTTTCTTTCCAGGGGGTGAGAGATTGCATGACCGTGTTGATGCTTACGAACAGCTATCCAGCATCCGCAACGACTCCCATGCTAAGTTTCTCAAGATCTGGGAACCGTGGCTGTCATATGCCTTATGATAGTTACATAGTTATATAGTAGGCGAGGTTAAAAAAAGACACAAGTCCATCAAGTCCAACCTATGTGTGTGATTTTATGTCAGTATTACATCGTATATCCCTGTATGTTGTGGTCATTCAGGTGCTTATCTTATAGTTTTTTTTGAAGCTCCCAAGCCCTTATTCCCTCCTTCCCCCCCCCTCTTTTGACCTCTAACCTTTTGATCCCCTTTCCCTCTTGTCTACTTTGGCTTTTCAGTACTTCTACCTGCTGGGTGCATGACCTCTTTTCCATTTACGCCACCCTCCAACCCAATTATCCCTTGGTTTCTGCTTGGTCCTTCCTTTTTTGAACTTTTATATAGGATGTATACTATACCACTATATGGATATTGCAGGCCCAGGGGATCCCTGTCATTGTTGGGAATCTCCCTTTGGCCTTATGGCTTCTGGACCATGCCTACCTGTTGCTGTAATATCCGCTTTCAGGAGGGTTTTATTTTATTTTTATTTTTTTTACATATCTCATCTTCTTTGCCTTCTTTTGCAAATTAACCCTTGTTACAATTGTCAAAGCTAGCCGATGGATCATTTTTAGAGGGGGTTCTAAGTTTGGGGAATCTTAGTAATTTTCTAGCAAAACAATATTGATTTTTACTTGTGTCAGAATAGGCCTGGTCCTTAAATGGTTCAAATATCGTGAGGTGGATGGTGGAATATCAATGAGGTGGAAAAAAAAAACACTTGGAAGGTTCCAAGGGTGCGTTTTTTAACAGGCGTTAAATGCAAATTAAACATATCAAAAACTTGTGTTAACGCTATAGGCACATATTTTTGCGTTATTGTCAGTATTTGTAGCAGGTGTGAACTTAGCCTTATTGCAACTACTGTACCACATATGAAAGAAAGGTTTGCCTCATATGAATGACTCAACTGCCTGTACGTCCCATCCCGAATACATATGGTAAAACAAGATTCCTCCAAAAATTTGATTTTAAATGGACTACAGGCAGTAATTCATAAAAAATTAACAAATTTATTATGTGGTACAAATAACATACAACATGAAAAAATACAAGGTTGCCAATGATAAAAGCATTGATATAGGAGACAGATGTAAAAACCCGCTGTGAAGGGAGCCGTAGGCTGTTTTCCAACGCGTTTCGAATACACATATGTCATGAACCTTGAAACACTGATGTATTTCTCTTTTGATTCTATTACACAGTGGGGGGTCTTCTGCAATGTCTTAAGGCTAACCCACTCCAGACGTCTCTGTGGTCTGGAAGGAATGCATTGTTCTGTGTTTGACCATTTGTTTATGTACTTTAATTACCTCCTGGGGCTTCTCTGTGTCATTACACCTTATCAGTCCTCCTATTCAAGCTATCAGACCAATCCCTGCTGACCCTGTTTCAAGTCCTAATTTGCATGGCAGAGGACCTAATTGAAAACAGTCTACTTTACAATTGACCAATAGGAAAGTGGTTGTTGGGGGCGGGGTGTTCAAACTGATGTGTATAAAAGAGTGTTGTGGATCCAATAAAGATATATTCCTGTTTGAACTTACATACAGCCTGCCTGGTGTTTGTTCAGAGCCATCACAACTGGATTCGAACAGCACATAGCTGTAGTTTGAATCCCGGAGCATCGCATGACCGAACCATCAGATGTTGCGATCTGTCGGGGGACATAGGAGTGTCGGGAGAGTGGAACCGAGCGAGCAGGGGCTCGTTACATTGGTTGGCAGTGGTGGGATTTGCTCTCCAGTTACTGGGACACTCCAAACCACCACAGTGAATGACCAGCTATGCAGCCTGCAGGAGAGCCACGCTGAAAGACTTACTTGAGAGCCGTGGAGGAACCGGTGGGACAAAGAACAAGGCCACCCTGATCAGTGAGCTAGCCAAGATGGATCAGAGGGATGGTGATGCGGGACCCCGGTCAGTTGAAGACTTGTTTCAGCAACGAGTTCGAGAGCGGTTGGCATTATATGGTGCTAACCCATCAGAGACCGCCATACAGAATGCCATTAGAGACATCCAGCAGCAGGATGAGCGACAAGAGAGAGAACTAGAGCGGCAACATGAGCAGAGAATGGCGGAAATACGGCAATCGGGGACAACACCCAAAGATACAGCGCCTTTCCGTAAGTTGCCCTTTCGGGCATTCAAACTATTTAAGGAAGGAGAGGAGGAAATTGAAGCGTTCCTGCAGGACTTTGAGAGACTATGCCAGATACATGAAGTACTGTCCCAAGATTGGGTCGCCTTACTGGCGAGTAATTTAACTGGCCGAGCGGCGGATGCGTATCGGGCCCTGGAGGACCAGGACGCTAAAGATTATGGCCGGGTAAAAGAAGCTCTGCTAGCCCGATTTGCCATTACACCCGAAGCCAGCCGGATTAAGTTTAGAGAATCCCGGAAACAAACCAACATAACATATGTGGAGTGGGCACATCGTCTGCAGCGGAACCTTAAGGGCTGGTTCCAGGGAAGCCACGCTCATACCATAGAGGACATCACCCAGCTAGTACTCTTAGAACAATTCTTTAACCACACCCCTCTGGTAGTACGGGATTGGGTGCGAGATAAGCAACCACGGACTGTACAGCAAGCGGCTACTTTGGCTGATGAATATCTGGACTCTCGAAGGTCAGGTGAAAGCGAGCGATATCCACTATCTCGGCCAAGTTTACCAGCCTCTAACCCAGTTTCAGTACCTCAGTGGTCTGCCTCTAGACCCCCAGCCCGACCCAACCCTCCTACCGGACCTAAGTGCTATATCTGTAACCAAAAAAAGAAAAGAAAAGAATATCTGTAACCAAACCGGTCATCTGCAGCGATATTGCCCTACCCGATCCACGAGGTACCGAGAGAATGCTCATCCATCCAGACCAGCGGTTCATTGCTTCCAGAATGAGCCCAACCATCGAGATGTTCAGGAAGAGTGCGGTGAACTTTTCGAGGCTGATCCCGTCCAAGCTGCTGCCGGAGATAATCGACAGCACCATCGTCAGGCAGTATGGGTTAATGGGCAGCCGGCCCAGGGACTCCGCGATTCCGGGGCTAAGATTACCCTCATCCAGCCTCGCATGATTCCCCAGTCGGCCCGGACCGGTCAGACTGTTGCAGTCAGGGTAGCAGGGGGCAAGGTGCTACGTTTATCCACCGCCCAAGTTCTCTTGGATTGGGGCTCAGGGGAGCGACAAGTGCGAGTGGGATTACTATGTGAGTTACCTGCGGAAGTACTTTTGGGGAACGATTTGGGGCATTTAACTTCCTCATATGCCCCAGAGGCTGCCATGGCTGTGACCACCCGACGTCAGAGCCAACTTCAAGGCAACTCCACTCCTATGGGGACCCAGGTAAGACCAAATCCTCCTACGTTACCCCAACTTGACAACCCTGTGTCCTGGGATTCTCCCTCTGACATTAGACAAGAGACTCAGAGTGACCCAACTTTAGCTGGTTATCGGGACAGGGCGGGCAAGGATCCAGGGGGGTTGGGGGAAGACAGAATAGAGTGGGAGGGGGGGTTTCTTTATCGTTACACTGAGGGAATGGGCACTGGGAAGCGACAGGGTCCCCACAAACAGCTAGTTGTACCCCAGAAATACAGACGGGAGCTATTGCGACTGGCTCACGACATCCCCTTGTCCGGACATTTAGGGATAGCCAAGACCCGGAGTCGGTTGTCTCATGCTTTCTTCTGGCCCAGGTTACATGCTGAGGTGCGAGAATACTGCCGGACCTGTGAGACTTGTCAGAAAGTAGGGAAGACAGGGGATCACCCAAAAGCCTCACTGCAACCCCTGCCGATCATTAGAGAACCCTTTAGCCGCATAGCGGTAGATATTATAGGCCCACTGGCCCGCCCCAGTGCCACTGGGAAGAAGTATATTCTTACGGTGGTGGATTACGCCACCCGCTACCCGGAGGCCATTCCCTTATCCAATATCCAGGCTGATACAGTAGCAGATGCCTTACTGCGGGTATTCACTAGGGTAGGGTTCCCCCAGGAGATATTGTCCGATCAGGGTACCCAGTTCACAGCCGAGCTGACGCAGCAGCTTTGGCGTCTCTGTGGGATTAAACCCCTCCAGAGCGCCCCCTACCACCCTCAGACTAACGGGCTGTGTGAGAGATTTAACGGGACCCTGAAGCAGCTGCTTCGGGCCTTTGTGGAAAGTAGGAAGGATTGGGAGAAATATCTTCCCCATCTACTGTTCGCCTATAGAGAGGTACCCCAAGAGTCCACTGGGTTTTCCCCATTTGAGCTGTTATATGGGCGAAGGGTTAGGGGACCCTTAGACTTAGTGAGGGCCCAGTGGGAGGGGGTAGAGGATCCGGAAGGCCTCCCCATCCTTAGTTATGTCTTGGAACTCAGGGAGCGACTGCGGGAACTTACCGATCTAGTCCATGAGAACATGCAATCGGCCCAGAGTCAGCAGAAGGTTTGGTATGATCGGTCTGCGCGAAATCGCACCTTTTATATTGGACAGAAAGTCCTGATACTAAAACCCCTGAAGCAAAATAAATTACAGGCCTCCTGGCAGGGCCCCTATCAGGTGGTAAAACAGCTGTGCGATACCACCTACGTGGTTGCCAGCTGTGCAGACACAAATATTAAGAGGACATTCCACATTAATATGATGAAGGCCTATCATGAGAGGACTGAGGCAGTAGCCGCCATATGTGCTCCTGCCACCGGGGACTCTGAATATCTACCGATGCTGGAGCTTCCCGAAATCAGTAACTGTTCCGGGGGTGTGGAAGATATAAGGCTAGGAGATAGACTAGGATCCAAAGAACGAGAACAAGCCAGAGAATTACTCCAGGACCGGCAGGAGATGTTCTCGGCACTCCCTGGGTACACTCGCATAGCTGTGCACAAGGTAGAGACCCCCGGGCCGAAGCCTCTGAGACAACCAGCCTATAGGATTCCCGGAGCAGTGCAAGAAGGGATGAGAGCGGAGATTAGGGAGATGCTCGAGTTAGGGGTGATCGAACCATCAGCAAGCCCCTGGGCTTCCCCTGTAGTATTAGTCCCAAAACGGGATGGCACGACACGATTTTGTGTGGACTATAGGTGACTGAATGACTGTACTGTGACAGATGCCTACCCTATGCCCCGAGTGGACGAATTGCTGGACAAAATAGCTCAGGGACATTATCTGACGACTATTGACTTGTGTAAGGGCTACTGGCAGATTCCCTTGGAAGCAGAAGCAATTCCAAAGTCGGCCTTCATCACCCCGTTCGGCCTTTACCAGTTTCTGGTAATGCCATTCAGGATGAAGAATGCTCCAGCTACCTTCCAGCGGATGATAGATGAACTCCTCGATGGTCTGCAAGATTTTGCATGCGCATATCTTGACGACATCGCAATCTATAGCCAGACATGGGAGGAACATCTTAGACACCTGGGAATAGTGCTAGATAGGATCCGAGCCGCTGACCTGACCCTGAAGCCAGACAAATGTAATATCGGGATGTCTGAGGTGCAATATCTGGGACATAGAGTGGGATGTGGGAAGCAGAGGCCAGAACCTGCAAAAATCGAGGCCGTCCTAAACTGGCCGGTTCCCAGAACCAAAACCCAGGTACTTGCATTTTTAGGGACAGCAGGGTACTACAGGAAGTTTGTACCCCACTATAGTGACATTGCCAAACCCCTGACGGACCTGACCAAAAAGACTCTCCCTAGACAGGTCCTGTGGTCCACGGAGTGCGAGACAGCGTTTCATCAGTTAAAAACCGCCCTAACGCAAGCTCCCATACTGGCGGCACCCGATCCTAACAAACGCTTTGTCATTCATACAGACGCTTCCATGTTCGGACTGGGAGCCGTACTAAGTCAAGTTTTGGCGATGACGGGAAAGAGCACCCGTGGCGTATCTCAGCCGCAAGTTGTTACCCCGTGAAGTTGGATATGCTGCTGTGGAAAAAGAGTGTCTGGCCTTAGTCTGGGCTTTAAAGAAATTGCAGCCCTACGTGTATGGACGCTCTTTTACCGTCATGACAGACCACAATCCATTGATATGGCTTAACCGGGTGGCGGGAGAGAACGGCCGATTACTAAGGTGGAGCCTGGCTTTGCAACCGTACAATTTCACCATACAATATCGGCCAGGGCCCCAAAACGGGAATGCGGATGGGTTATCTCGACAGACGGACCTGGAACCTTAAGACTACTTCTCTTTTCCAACATCCTCGAGTTGACCCGTTCAGGGTCCCACTGTGGCTGTTGGACTGTTTCCCAGGAGGGAGAATTGTCATGAACCTTGAAACACTGATGTATTTCTCCTTTGATTCTATTACACAGTGGGGGGTCTTCTGCAATGTCTTAAGGCTAACCCACTCCAGACGTCTCTGTGGTCTGGAAGGAATGCATTGTTCTGTGTTTGACCATTTGTTTATGTACTTTAATTACCTCCTGGGGCTTCTCTGTGTCATTACACCTTATCAGTCCTCCTATTCAAGCTATCAGACCAATCCCTGCTGACCCTGTTTCAAGTCCTAATTTGCATGGCAGAGGACCTAATTGAAAACAGTCTACTTTACAATTGACCAATAGGAAAGTGGTTGTTGGGGGCGGGGTGTTCAAACTGATGTGTATAAAAGAGTGTTGTGGATCCAATAAAGATATATTCCTGTTTGAACTTACATACAGCCTGCCTGGTGTTTGTTCAGAGCCATCACAACTGGATTCGAACAGCACATAGCTGTAGTTTGAATCCCGGAGCATCGCATGACCGAACCATCAGATGTTGCGATCTGTCGGGGGACATAGGAGTGTCGGGAGAGTGGAACCGAGCGAGCAGGGGCTCGTTACAACATACAGTGTGGATCTTCCTCAGGGACTGTACGGGTTTCAACACTTCAAAAGTTGTGACTCCCAAATGTAAATAATTCACCAGCAATGGACAGAAACTCAAGAATAAAAAGATGTAGTCATCATGGGTGGGGAGGAGTGACCAGCCCAGGTATCATGGATCCAAAGCGTGTTCCCCAAGTAGCTCCTAATTGTATAGTGAATTAAATTGCAGCAAAGTGCATCAATCTTGGCTGATGCCTAAGAGTATTGCTCATGGGGGGTGTAGCCAACCAGAGCTATGTTGCTGTACTTTGCATAAACCTTATCCATCAGATATGCTCCATATATTACTGGCACTGAACATGCTCTGTGTAAATGATAATGATATATGACCTACTGACCTCAGTTATGTCTTTGCCAAGAGAAAACAGAAAGAGAGAGAGACTGCGCCCTCTAAGTGCAGCAAAATATAATCAATTAAGAACACTCACAAGATGGATGTGTCATGAAGGCATATCAGGATTAGGGTTGAGCGAACCCGAACTGTAAAGTTTGGGTCCGTACCGGACTTTTGGGTGTTCGGGACCCAGACCCGAACCCGAACTATTGGCTGTAAGTTCGGGTTCGGGGTCCGGTGTTCGGCGATGTATTGGCGCCTTTTTAGCAGCTGCAGGGCAGCCAATCGACGCTAGTTTCACTAGTGTGCCCTTAGAAGCCATCACAGCCATGCCTACTAATGGCATGGCTGTGATTGGCCAGTGCAGCATGTGACCCAGCCTCACAGCACACAGCGTCATTCTGCTATAGACAGGTTCCTGTGCTGCAGAGAGATAGAGGATTTTAGGAGTTAGTGTGCTAAAGTCAGTCAGTCAGTCCACATTCCTTGAATTTTCTTCTAATTAGTTAGATCAGTGAGTGATCTAGACAGCTAGAATAGGGAGTTTCTTTAATAAGCAAAAGAAAGAGGCAGAGAGAATTATTGAAGAGGTTCCTAAATCAATTGTACCCTGGCTGGGGTGCAGTGCACAGTCTTTTAACAGTGCCATGAGGCCAGTGCCAGACAAAATATAAAAGTTTTACCTGCAAGCTCAGTGCACCATTAGGACCAACACTGCATATAGTAAGACATACACCATAGTCTGTGTGTATTCTGCTATTGGAAACACATTGCAAAAAAAAAAAATTTTGCTGTGTTTTTTTTTTTCCCCAATAGCATTTTCTGCGTGTTCATACACGCTTTACATACTGTCCGTGTATTCTGATATTGGCAAAACATTGCAAAAAATTTTTATTTTGCTGTGTTTTTTTTTTCCCCAATAGCTTTTTCTGCGTGTTCATACACGCTTTACATACTGTCCGTGTATTCTGATATTGGAAAAACATTGCAAAAAAAATTAATTTTGCTGTGTTTTTTTTCCCCAATAGCATTTTCTGCGTGTTCATACACGCTTTACATACTGTCCGTGTATTCTGATATTAGAAAAAAATTGCAAAAAAAATAAATTTTGCTGTGTTTTTTTTTTCCCAATAGCATTTTCTGCGTTTTCATAAACGCTTTAGATACTGTCCGTGTATTCTGATATTGGAAAAACATTGCAAAAAATAATAATTTTGTTGTGTTTTTTTTTCCCAATAGCATTTTCTGCGTTTTCATAAATGCTTTAGACACTATCCGTTTATTCTGATATTGGAAAAACATTGCAAAAAAAATTTAATTTTGCAGTGTTTTTTTTCTTCCCCAATAGCATTTTCTGCGTTTTCATAAACGCTTTAGACACTATCCATTTATTCTAATATTGGAAAAACATTGCAAAAAAATTTAATTTTGCAGTGTTTTTTTTTTCCCAATAGCATTTTCTGCGCTTTCATACATACACGCTGTAGACACTATCCGTGTATTCTGATATTGGAAAAACATTGCAAAAAAATTTAATTTTGCAGTGTTTTTTTTTCCCAATAGCATTTTCTGCGTTTTCATAAATACACGCTGTAGACACTATCCGGGTATTATGATATTGGGAAAACATTGCAAAAAAAATTAATTTTGCAGTGTTTTTTTTCTTCCCCAATAGCATTTTCTGCGTTTTCATAAACGCTTTAGACACTATCCATTTATTCTAATATTGGAAAAACATTGCAAAAAAATTTAATTTTGCAGTGTTTTTTTTTCCCAATAGCATTTTCTGCGCTTTCATACATACACGCTGTAGACACTATCCGTGTATTCTGATATTGGAAAAACATTGCAAAAAAATTTAATTTTGCAGTGTTTTTTTTTCCCAATAGCATTTTCTGCGTTTTCATACATACACGCTGTAGACACTATCCGGGTATTATGATATTGGGAAAACATTGCAAAAAAAATTAATTTTGCAGTGTTTTTTTTTCTTCCCAATACCATTTTGTGCGTGTTCATAAACGCTTTAGACACTGTACGTGTATTCTGCTATATACAAAAACACCCATTTAGGGCGAGATCATAAATTTTGAAAATAGGAGGAGATCATCAAAAAGGGGACGTGGCCCGGGTTGTGGTGCTGCTGGTAGCACTCCTGTTGCAGGGAGAGGACGTGGTCGATCTGTGCCAGCTACACGCACTAGTGAAACACCTTCTTCAGGTGCGAGTAGGCGACAGAGCCTGCAGCAATATTTTGGCGCGCCTAATGAGGCTGTACGAATGTTGAGGCCAGGACAAGTACAGGCGATAGTAGATTGGGTTGCTGACAGTGCCTCCGGTTCCTTCACATTGTCTCCCACCCAGTCTCCTGATGAAAGTTAATAAATTTCTGGGGTATTCCTACCATATGTGCAGCATCGTGCCGTTGAGTTTCTGAGGTTCCTAATGACTTCCTGTACCTCTTCTGCTGAGAAGGGGGCCTCCAGCATTTTATTTGTATTTTTAATTTTTTTATGTTATTTTAAGTTATTTCCCTATCCACATTTGTTTGCAGAACACTTGCCATGCTCTTAACAACATTTTATTGCCATTTGCAGCCCTCTAGCCCTTTCCATGACTTTTTTACAGCCATTTTAGTGTTCAAAAGTCCCGAACCCGGACTTTTTTCCGAAATTCGGCCGATCCCGAACATCCAGGTGTCCGCTCAACTCTAATCAGGATATAAAGAGTCGTCTGTTTTTGGGTCCCGGGTGAAGTGGTGGTCATTAGATGTCACCAGAAGTCATCAGATGTGCTGTCTCAAGCTTGCTGTGTTGTCCAGTACTGGTCCGGTGGCGCTGTGGGCTTTCAGTGTTTCCGGACGGCTGGGGAGCGGGCTGTGGAGACAGTTGGCTGCTTCGTTCTAGGCAGCGGCGATGTTGTTGAGATCACTTCCGGGATCACTTCCGGGAACAGGTCACATGGGCGGCGCTTCGGGGCATGCGTGCCCCTTCATCAGGCTGTATTAGTGGCCATATTGGTAAAGGGAATTATGTACCCTAAGTGGGGAGTGGCTGAGGACAGGATTGGAGTGCGAACAGAGGGGGTGGGACAGGGCGGAGAACAGATGGGTAACCAAGGAGACCGGGCCGGCTATGTAATACGAGAGAGTTTGTTTAGGACTAGAAGAGACACTATAATCGAGACTATCAGGGGGAGAATTGGTGATTATAAGGGAAATTAAGGAGAGCTTTTATTTTATCTCAATGGCGAGGGAGAGATTAGTTAATTATGTTAACTGAATGTTGAATGGGGAAATGACAGGGAGAAGAGCCAAGTATTACTGCCAAGTAATATCATATGCAGAAATGGGTTGCAAAGCTACATTCTGTATTTTACTATTTGCACACATGCTAAACAAATAATTTTTTTTTTGCATTTGACCTCACCCAGTTGAAATAGAAAATCTACTAATAATCATCTCTAAATTCCATCTCTGTGTCATGGTGCCTAAATAGTTACAGTTAGTCTCTATATCTGTTGGTATTCTAATCCTTAAAGTAGACATTAGTGTAAGCTTATGGAGCTCCAGGCCAGCATGTTAGCGTAACAATCTCCCTCTAAAGTAGTCTATAGACTTTAGGCATTAGCAAAGAGAGGGATCTGACCACCCTCAGGCATGCTGATTGTTTTGTAACTCCATGAACAGCCACATTCTGCTCTACATCTGTTTCTAAATTGATAACAGTAACCAGTGGGATTTTGGGACTCTTCTAGACATGAGATCACTACTCAAAATAGATGGAAATGATCAGAAAAGGTGACTAATATCATATATCCATGGACTAAAAAAGTCTGCTACATCTTTTTCCACAAGCTAGAATATGTGGCAGTGGTCATACAGGACAGAATCATATGAAAGGAGCCTGTGGATCCACTTAGAAGCCTATGTAAGTAGGATAAATATGGTTGCAGTGACCAGAAAATATTCATTTTAGGTTAACTAGAAAAAGTGGGCTCATTATGGATGGGTCGGGATATTAAAAAAACAAAGCTAAAAAAGTGCCTTAGCAGGCAATTTGCACAGCAAAGGAGTGCAGAAGGTAGTATGTGCAGGAGAGAAATGAAAAGGGTAAGACAGGGGCAGTACAGTGTAAAAAAAAAAAAGTATTCATACCCCCATTGTTTTACAAATAAATATCTGAAAGTTTGTGGCGTGCATTTATTTTCAGCCCCAATACTTAATAGAATCAACTTTCGCTGCAATTACAGCTGCGAGTCTTTTTGGTTATGTCTCTATCAGCTTTGCACATCTAGAGTGACATTTTTGCCCATTCTTCTTTGCAAAATAGCTCAAGTTCTGTCAGATTGGATGGAGAGCGTCTGTGCACAACAATTTTTGAAGTCTTGCCACAGATTCTCAATTGGTCTGAACTTTGGGCCATTCTAACACATGAATATGCTTTGATCCAAACTATTCCATTGTAGCTTTGGCTGTATGTTTAGGGTCATTGTCCTGCTGGAATGTGAACCTCTGCCCCAGTCTCAAGTCTTTTGCAGACTCTAAGGCCGCGTACACACGATCGGACTTTCCCGCGGGATTGTCTGCCGGACATTCCGACCGTGTGTGGGGCTCCGGCGGACTTTTTGTTTTTTGTTGCCAAAAGTCCGGCGGACTAAGTTTTGACTTAAAATTGTCCGCCGGACTCAGCATCCGCCGGACCCGCCGTCTGTGTGCTAGTCCGCAGGACTTTTGAAATGAACGGACTTGCCTCACACACGTAGGAAAGTCTGTTCATTTAGAACGTAACTCCAGGTAGATGGGGCTAGCGAAGGAAGGCAATGCCGGCAATGGATTTAAAGGGGAATCCCTACGCGGAAAAAAGGGGCGAGCGCCCCCCCTCCTGAGCCGTACCAGGCCGCGTGCCCTCAACATGGGGGGTGCCCTGGGGAAAGGGGGGCCCTGCGGAAGACGGAAGAAGACCCCCGGAGCTGTGCAATAAAGTATTTTTAAAAATTGTGTCGTTTATTTATTTACTTTTTTCCTTAGGTGAATGGGTAGGGGTACCCCATACTCATTCACATAGGGTGGGGGGGCCGGTATCTGGGGGCACCCTTATTAAAGGGGGCTCCCGGATTCCATTAAGCCACCCGCAGACCCCGACAACCAACGGCCAGGGTTGTCGGGAAGAGGCCCTTGTCCTCATCAACATGGGGACAAGGTGCTTTGGGGTGGGGGGGCCGCAGGGCCCCCTTTCCCCAGGACACCCCCCATGTTGAGGGCACGCGGCCTGGTACGGCTCAGGAGGGGGGGTGCTCGCTCGTCCCCACCCCCTTTCCTGACTGGCCGGGCTGCGTGCTCGGATAAGGGTCTGATATGGATTTGGGGGGGACCCCCACGCCATTTTTTCGGCGTAGGGAGTCCCCTTTAAATCCATGCCAGGTGACGGGGCTAGCGAGGTGTCAATGTCACTGATCGAGGCAGCGGCATTCACCTCCTTCGCTAGTCCCGTCTACCTGGAGTCATGTTCTAAATGAACGGACTTTCCTCCGTGTGTGGGGCAAGTCCATTCATTTCAAAAGTCCCGCAGACTTTGGCCAAAACTCCGGCGGATTGTCCGCCAGAAAAGTCCGGGCGTGTGTGGGTAAGTCCACACGTTCGGAAAGTCCGGCGGACCTCCGCTGGAAAGTCCGGCGGTTTGTCCGAGCGTGTGTATGCCGCATAACAGGTTTTCCTCTACTATTGCCCTGTATTTGGCTCCATCCATCTTCCTATCAACTCTGACCAGCTTCCCTATCCCTGCTGAAGAAAAGCATTGCCGCAACATGATGATGCCACCACCATGTTTCACGGTGGGGATGGTGTTTTCATTGTGATATGCAGTGTTAGTTTTCCGCCACGCATAGCGTTTTGCTTTTAGGCCAAAAAGTTCAATTTTAGTCTCATGTGACCAGAGCACCTTCTTCCACAAGTTTTCTGTGTCCCTCATGTGGCCTCTTGCAAACTGCAAACGGGATGTCTTATGGCTTTCTTTCAACAATGGCCACTCTTCCATAAAGGCCAGATTTTTAGAGTGCACGACTAATAGTTGTCCTGTGGACAGGTTCTCCCACCTAAGCTGTGGATTTCTGCAGCTCCTCCAGAGTTACCATGGAGTTTTGGCTGTTTCTCTCATTAATGCTCTCCTTGTCTGGCATGTCAGTTTAGGTGGACAGCCATGTCTTGGTAGGTTTGCAGTTGTGCCATACTCTTTCCATTTTCAGATGATGGATTGATGTTCAAAGCTTGGAATATTTATTCTATAACCTAACCCTGCTTTTACATTAAACAACTTTATTCCTGACCTGTCTGGTGTGTTCCTTGGCCTTCATGATGCGGTTTGTTCACTAAGGTTCTCTAACAAACCTCTGAAGGCTTCACAGAACAGCTGTATTTATACTAAGATTAAATTACACACAGGTGGACTCTATTTACTAATTAGGTGACTTCTGAAGGAAACAGGTTCCACTAGATTTTAGTTAGGGGTATCAGAGTAAAGGGGCTGAATACAAATGCATGCCACACGTTTCAGATCTTTCTTTGTAAAAAAAATTGAAAATCATTTTCCTTCCACTTCACAATTATGTGCCACTTTGTGTTGGTCTATCACATACAATCCCAACAAAATACATTTACGTTTTCGGTTGTAACATGACAAAATGTGGAAAATTTCAAGGGGTGTGAATACTTTTTCCATGCACTGTTTGTGCAGGAGAGAAATGTGAAGGGTATGGTTTCAGGGAGTATGTGCAGGAGAGGAATGTGAAGAGTATGACTGCAGGCAGTGTGTGCAGGAGGGTATAGGAGGGCAATTTGTGCTGGAGAGGGGTGTGATGAAGAGCAGTATATGCAGGAGAGAAATGTGAAAGATATGACAATAGGCTGATCAATAATGCACCTAGGACACATTAACAACACTGACTAAAGCTGCAGCATGGGAGTTGTGCAGGTACTTACAGAGGGAGAACAGTGGTCAAAATCAGTGTTCAGGACCCACTCAGGGCCGGTGCTACCACTAGGCAAACTAGGCAGCCACCTAGGGCGCCCTGCTGCCTAGGGCGCCCGGCCACTGGTGTTCCTACTCTCTTCTCTCTCCAGCAAGCAACTAAGCCTCAGCAGTTAGCCGTTGCTCCGTTCGCACATATTGTCAGAGGCGCAGCAGTGGCAGAGGACGTTGTCTTGACTCCGAAATGAATGGAAGCAAACATTCATTGATGGGCAATGGTAGGCTGCATTGATGGGCAATGGTAGGCTGCATTTTATGGGCGCTGGTGAGGCTGCATTTGATGGCCGCTGGTAGGCTGTATTTGATGAGCGCTGATGAGGATGCATTGATGGGCACTGGTAGGCTGCATTTGATGGGCGCTGGTGAGGCTGCATTTGATGGGTGCTGGTGCGTCTGCATTTGATGGGTGCTGGTGAGTCTGCATTTGATGGGTGCTGGTAAAGGCTGCATTGATGGACGCTGGTAGGCTGCATTTGATGGGCGCTTCATTAAAAAGGTGGGGTTTACATGGGCAGGGGAAAGGGGGTCGGCAAAATTAGGTTTTGTCTAGGGTGTCAAAAATCCTTGCACCAACCATAGACCCACTGGAACTGAAATGTGTTACTCTGGGACAGTGTGGGTGGTGGGGTGTGTTAGCAGTACTGTGTAATGCAAATGTGGTACAGAGGAAATTTGAACCAGGAGGAGTGTGTGGGTTGAACTGGGTACAATGAAGGTTGGAACTGATACACTAAAACTGAAGAAGGTTATTAGCAGGGGAGGGATATGAAGTCTGAGAACAGTGGAGGTAGATGGAGAATTTTTAAACAGCAAATGGTTAAAAAAAGTGGAAAAATAGTATTGGACCCTAAAGGTTATCCTATTGTTATTGCGATCTTAAAGTATTGATTATTGATGCAAATAATTTGGTTCCCCAGGCAAGGTGGCTTATACACCCTAAATGATCTCCATGGTCAAATCTGGCTTGTAGTGTAACGTAACAAAAATCTAAATTGAAGCACCACACCACTGCTTAGAGGTCCACATACAACTTTACTCCAATAAAATAAAAGTAGGCTGCCAAGGTCTGTGTTTGTGATCACACCAGAAAAAGTAGCATAAATGTTCTGTTCACTTCTAGTCCGTTCACATTGTTATCAGTCAGTAGGGATGAGCCGAACATCCCCGGGTTCGGTTCGCACCAGAACCTTCGAACGGACCAAAAGTTTGCGCGAATTTTCGAACCCTATTCGTTACAATGGACGCGAACGTTCGAAATCAAAATTGCTAATTATAACGGCCAATATGCATGTTAATGTCATAAAACAGGTTTGGGGACCCGGGTCCTGCCCCAGGGGACATATATCAATGCAAAAATAACTTTTAAAAACTAACGTTTTTTCGGGAGCAGTCATTTTAATGATGCATAAAGTGAAAAAAAAAAGTGAAATATTCCTTTAAATATGGTACCTGGGGGGTGTCTAAAGTATGCCTGTGAAGTGGCATGTGTTTCCCGTGTTTAGAACTGTCCCTGCACAAAATGACATTTGTAAAGGAAAAAAAGAAGCCATTTAAAACCACTTGCGGCTTTAATGTCATGTCTTGTCCTGGCCATATGGCTGAAAATCCTTGAGAAAAATGGCATGGCTACCCCATCGCCCCCCCCCCCCCCACCCCAGCCCCTTTGGGTTTGTATGGATATTAAGGGGGACCCCGCACCCAAAATAAAACCCTATACCTACAACCCTATATACTCTGAACAGCAGTATATAGGCGGTGCAAACAAGAGAGGGACTGTAGGTTTGTTCTTAAGTAGAATCTGAACAGGTACATTATGAAGTGTAGCTCCATCCAAAAAAAATCAAGTTTTAAGCTTTTTGGAGAACATAGGGAGGGGTTATCACCCCTGTAACATTTGCTGTCTTTGCACATCTGTTCAGAACATTTCACCTCACTTTCCATCCATGACAAATGTTTTTGGAAAAGTGGGGTTTTAATTGAGACAAGGATTGGTGATAAAGCATCAGTAGAGAGGAGATACCTTTTTCCCAAATTAAATCTAACAGGATAGAATTTCCCTTCCTAGGGGTAGATTTCCTCTCACTTCCTGTTTTCTCCTTCCGTTTGCAAGTAGGAGTCGTTTGTAAGTTGGATGTTTGAAAGTAGGGGCCTGCCGTATATACTCTGCAGAAATTTGCCCCATTAGATGTTGGTGTAGCCACAACACTGTAAGCCCTCACAGTTACTCTTGGTGGGCACAGGAATTGGCCCTGCTGTGAATTATTAGATCAAGATTTGTAATTGCATGCACCTGTTGAACAGGGCAGAAAAATTGGGCCATTGGTGGCGGTGGTGGACGGTGTTGCCACAAGACTGTAAGCCCTCACAGTTACTCTTGGTGGGCGCAGGAATGGGCCCTGCTGTGAACTATTAGATCAAGATTTGTAATTACACGCCCCTGTTAAACAGGGGCTGAAAAATTGTGCCTTAGGCACTGGTGCTGGTGCCACAACACTGCAACCCCTCACATATACTGTACTTGGAGCACAGCAGTCAGACCTGTTACGAAGCATTGCTTAAAAAATTGTAATTACACGCCCCTGTTAAACAGTGGCTGAAAAATTGGGCCTTAGGCACTGGTGCTGGTGCCACAACACTGCAACCCCTCACAGATACTGTACTTGGAGCACAGCAGTCAGACCTGTTGCGAAGCATTGCTTAAAAAATTGTAATTACACGCCCCTGTTAAACAGGGGCTGAAAAATTGGGCCTTAGCCACTGGTGCTGGTGCCACAACACTGCAGCCCCTCACAGATACTGTACTTGGAGCACAGCAGTCAGACCTGTTGCAAAGCATTGCTTAAAAAATTGTAATTACACGCCCCTGTTAAACAGGGGCTGAAAAATTGTGCCTTAGGCAACGGTGCTGGTGCCACAACACTGCAACCCCTCACAGATACTGTACTTGGAGCACAGCAGTCAGACCTGTTGCGAAGCATTGCTTAAAAAATTGTAATTACACGCCCCTGTTAAACAGGGGCTGAAAAATTTTGCCTTAGGCAACGGTGCTGGTGCCACAACATTGCAACCCCTCACAGATACTGTACTTGGAGCACAGCAGTCAGACTTGTTGCTAAGCATTTTTTAAAAAAATTGTAATTACACGCCCCTGTTATACAGGGGCTGAAACATTGTGCCTTAGGCACTGGTGTGGTGGCACCCAGAAACAAAAATGTTCTTCCAAGCTATCAAGGAATGGATCATTGAGGAGGAGGAAGAGGATAGTCAGTGAACATAACAGGACAGTCACTCAGCATCAGCATAGGCAGTCTTGAAGGGATGTGACATTATAAATTATTCAGTTATATCCGCTTCAGGTGCCTGGTAGCTGGTGGTGATCCAAGACTGATTCATCTTTATGAAGGTCAGTCGATCAACCGAGTCGGTGGACAGGCGCACCCTGTGATCGGTGACAAATGCTCCAGCAGCACTGAATGTGCGTTCGGAAAGAACGCTGGATGCAGGACAGGCCAGTAGCTCAATTTCATACTGTGCAAGCTCTGGCCAGTGATCCATCCTCAAGACCCAGTAAGCCAGAGGATTTTCGGTGGGAAAGGTGTCCAAGTCTGTCCTTGCCCCTAGGTATTCCTGCACCATGTATATCAGACGCTGGCGATGGTTGCTGGAACCGATCATACCTTGGGGCTGCGGACTAAAAAATTGTCTGAACGCATCGGTCAGACGTCCACCTTCCCCACCGCTCCTTCTGCTACTGACCGAAGCCTCAGCAACTCGTCGTCCAGGACCAGGAGTTTGTAACCTCCCAGTTTCTGGGAACGCGTTGCACAGACCTTTCTGCAAGGCCTCCCTGAGATGTCTCATCCTCTGCTCCCTCTGCAACGGCAAGATAAGGTCCGCAACCTTACCCTTGTACCGTGGATCAAGGAGAGTGGCCAGCCAGTAATGGTCCCTCTCCTTGATCCGAAGAATACGAGGATCCTTCCGCAGGCTTTGCAGGATCAGGGAGGCCATGCAACGTAGGTTAGCTGAGGCATTCGGTCCAGAGTCTTCTGGGTCACTGAGGACGACATGATCGCCAGCCACCTCCTCCCAGCCACGTACAAGTCCACTGGTTTGTTGGGACTGTACATCATCCCTAAAAGACTGCTGCTGCTGATGCTGAGTGCCAGGCTCCACCTCCATGCTCACAGAATCCTCCTCCTCCTCCTCCTCATCCTCTTCCTGTGTGATGGGTGGGACAGAAGGAACACTGTCTGGATAAAGGGGGCCTTGAGAGGCAAGGAAGTCCTCCTCTTCCTGCCTCTGTTCTGCCTCAAGTGCCCTGTCCATTATCCCACGCATCGTATGCTCCAACAGGTGGACAAGAGGTACAGTGTCACTGATGCATGCACTGTCACTGCTCACCATCCTCGTGGCCTCCTCAAATGGTGACAGGACAGTGCATTCATCCCTAATCATGCTCCACTGGCGTTGGGAAAAAAAGCCAAGCTCCCCTGACCCTGTCCTGGTGCCGTAGTCGCAAAGGTACTCATTGATGGCCCTCTGCTGCATGTGCAGTCGCTGCACCATGGCCAACGTTGAGTTCCACCTGGTGGGCATGTCACATATTAGGCAGTTCTTGGGCAGGTTCAACTCCTTTTGCAGTTCAGCCAGCCAAGAACTGCAAGAGGTGTGTCACAACCAGTAGTAGCATTTTGGAGGCGTGGTGGCGGAACAACCTCCAACACTACTGCACCTTGTCCTGCATCCCTCCCAGCTGCCAATAGAGTGACCCAATGGGCCGTGAAAGACAGATGACGTCCCTGTCCATGCCTGCTGGACCATGAGTCAGCGGTAATATGCACCTTACCACTGACCGCCCTGTCCAGCGAGGCATGGACATTGCCTTCCACATGCCGGTAGAGAGCCGGAATCGCCTTCCGTGAGAAAAAGTGGCGTTTGGGAACCTGCCACTGAGGAACCGCACATTGAACAAACTCACGGAAGGGGGCCGAGTCTACCAACTGAAAAGGCAGCAGTTGAAGTGCTAGCAATTTAGCCAAGCTAGCATTCAACCGCTGGGCATGTGGATGGCTGGGAGTAAACTTCTTTCGATGGTCCAGCAGCTGGGGCAGGGAAATTTGCCTGCTACAATCGGACGTCGGTGTACTGCAAGTACTTGGTTGTGACACACCTAATTCTACACCTTTAGTCCTCTCAGAGCAGCTTTCAGAGAGGACTGAAGATATAGTGGGGTTGGAGATCCCAGCTGATGAGGAGCAAGGAGAGGTCCGCTTTGTTCTTTGGTGTGGGTCTTTAATGTGCGCTTGCCAACGAGCTGCATGGCAGGTTGACATATGTCTGGTCATGCTTGTGGTGCCCAAGCGGCTGATGTTTTGGCCACGCGAGATACGCTTGAGACAAATATTGCAAATAGCAGTGGTGCGATCTGATGCACTCGTCTCAAAAAAGGCCCACACCAAAGAACTTTTGTGATAACGTGCAGAGGCAGCGCCCTGCACAGGCGGAGCTCTGCGGTGTGATTCAGTTGGTGTGCTGGCCTCTAGCTGGCCTCCGGAGGGCATCCTGCCTCGTTGGACATGTGCTGCCGCCTCCTCCTCCTCCTCCTCCTCTCTCCCTTCAGGCACCCACGTGGAGTCAGTGACCTCATCATCCCCTCCCTCTTCACCACTAGAGCAAACCTGGCAGTAAGCTGCAGCTGGTGGAACATGACTGCCAGATTGCTGTCCTTCAGCATCCCCTCTCTCTGCGCGCACACTACTGCCTTCCTCAAGCTGGGTATCATCATCCGAGCCTTCAAATCGTTGGGCATCCTCCTGGAGCATGTACCCAACACTGTGCTCAAACAGTTCGGGGGACTCCTCAGGAGGACATGGTGGGTCTAGGGAAGGGGTGCCTGATGATGCTATTGAGTACGCGTTGGCAGCTGCTCTGCCAGTACCCTGAGCCTGGGTGAGAGAGGATGAGAAGGGTGAGGAGGGCTTGGTCATCCATTCTACCAAGCCTTCGGCATGATGCAGCTCAACATGTCCAGCTGCCGAAAACAAGGACAAGCGTGTCCCATGGCCACGTGCTGATGACGATGCACGACCACGTCCACGACCAACACTGTTGTCTCTAGAAACAGAGCCTGCTTGCCCTGTGTTCTTGCCTCGGGACTGTCTGCCACTCCTTGGCAGTCTTCCAGGCATTGTAGTGGGTAGTGTATATTGTGCTGGAGTCACACAGCACACACACTAACTCCTGCAGATGGATGCCTTAGATGACAGCAACAGGGCCCTATGGCAGATAGAGGCTGCCTTAGATGACAAGAACTGGGCTGACACACACACACACTAGCTCCTATGTGTGCTGACACACACACACTAGCTCCTATGTGTGCTGACACGCACACTAGCTCCTATGTGTGTTGACACACACACACACACACACTAGCTCCTATGTGTGCTGACACAAACACACTATAGCTCCTATGTGTGCTGACAACACACTATCGCTCCTATGTCTGCTGACAACACACTAGCTCCTATGTGTGCTGACAAAAAAATATAGCTCCTATGTGTGCTGACAACACACTATAGCTCCTATGTGTGCTGACAACACACTATAGCTCCTATATGTGCTGACAACAAACTATAGCTCCTATGTGTGCTGACAACACACTATAGCTCCTATGTGTGCTGACAAAAGAATATAGCTCCTATGTGTGCTGACAACACACTATAGCTCCTATGTGTGCTGACACAAACACTATAGCTCCTATGTGTGCTGACAACACACTATAGCTCCTATGTGTGCTGACAACACACTATAGCTCCTATGTGTGCTGGCGCAAACACTATAGCTCCTATGTGTGCTGACGCAAACACTATAGCTCCTATGTGTGCTGACAACACACTATAGCTCCTATGTGTGCTGACAACACACTATAGCTCCTATGTGTGCTGACAACACACTATAGCTCCTATGTGTGCTGACAAAAGAATATAGCTCCTATGTGTGCTGACAACACACTATAGCTCCTATGTGTGCTGACACAAACACTATAGCTCCTATGTGTGCTGACAACACACTATAGCTCCTATGTGTGCTGACAACACACTATAGCTCCTATGTGTGCTGACAAAAGAATATAGCTCCTATGTGTGCTGACAACACACTATAGCTCCTATGTGTGCTGACACAAACACTATAGCTCCTATGTGTGCTGACAACACACTATAGCTCCTATGTGTGCTGACAACAAACTATAGCTCCTATGTGTGCTGACACAAACACTATAGCTCCTATGTGTGCTGACAACACACTATAGCTCCTATGTGTGCTGGCAACACACTATAGCTCCTATGTGTGCTGACAACACACTATAGCTCCTATGTGTGCTGACAACACACTATAGCTCCTATGTGTGCTGACAACACACTATAGCTCCCATGTGTGCTGACAAAAAATATAGCTCCTATGTGTGCTGACAACACACTATAGCTCCTATGTGTGCTGACAACACACTATAGCTCCTATGTGTGCTGACACAAACACTATAGCTCCTATGTGTGCTGACAACACACTATAGCTCCTATGTGTGCTGACAACACACTATAGCTCCTATGTGTGCTGACAACACACTATAGCTCCTATGTGTGCTGACAACACACTATAGCTCCTATGTGTGCTGACAACACACTATAGCTCTTATGTGTGCTGACAACACACTATAGCTCCTATGTGTGCTGACAAAAAAATATAGCTCCTATGTGTGCTGACAACACACTATAGCTCCTATGTGTGCTGACACAAACACTATAGCTCCTATGTGTGCTGACAACACACTATAGCTCCTATGTGTGCTGACAAAAAAATATAGCTCCGATGTGTGCTGACAACACACTATAGCTTCTATGTGTGCTGAGTGACAACACACTATAGCTCCTATGTGTGCTGACAACACACTATAGCTTCTATGTGTGCTGACAACACACTACAGCTCCTATGTGTGCTGACAACACACTATAGCTCCTATGTGTGCTGACACAAACACAATATAGCTCCTATAAATCCCTGCCTGCCTGCCTGGGATGGGACAGAAGGTTGGGACCGAAAGTTAGGGTGCAATGCTGTTCTAACAGCACTGCAATGGGTGCTACTGCAATGCTGTACTAACAGCACGCACACACCAGACTAATCCCCAGAAGCAGATAATGTCACACTCAGCAGTGCAATCAGCAGAAATGATCAGTATTCAATGAATCAGCAATGGTTTAGCAATGAATGAATCAATCAGCAGTCTGCCTATTCACTCTATCAAAGCCGGAACACATGTGCCCTGGGCCGACGGCGCGGCGGCCTTTTATACAGTGGGGCGTGTACTAAAGCCCCTGAGCTTTAATTGGCTACAGGCGTCCTGCCTGTAGCCAATAATTGCTCTCCTCGCTGCCGGCGCTGTGATTGGCCAAGCATGCGGGTCACAGTGCATGCTTGGCCAATCATCAGCCAGTAATGCACTGCGCCAGCCGCAATGCATTGCGGGCCGCTCGCATCACACGAATGTGATGCGAACGGCCAAAATAGTTCTGGGCTCGCCCGGTGCTCAATTCGAACGTGGGTTAGAATCGAACACCGGGCCCATCCCTAATACTGACACTCAAATCCTCTCACTCCCATCTCTAAAGTGATGAAACGTGTTTCACCATTGACATAAATAAGAATATTTATCCAAGCCAAATATATTTTCAATTGATCTGCTAGGCTTTGGTGGTACATAAGGACATTCAGAATGCGTGTGCATGCCAGATTATTCTCAGCAATCAATGAGCATATTTTACAAAGCACTTTCTGAAATATAGTAACATAAGTAGTAACAAAAGTGCTTTGTGATAATGAATGGTCACACTGTCCCTGTCAAAATGGCTTTGCTGTCTCTGGTAACTTGGGGATACCGCTGCTCAGTCTTAAATTATGTTACCTCTTTGTACCTGGTAACATAACACTAATCATAGCTGTTACTTGTATGACAACATTGTTGTTCAGATGACATGACACTGATTATTAGCCATGTAAAAAGGCTATAATTCTAGCTCTAATAATTTGGCAGTATGTCTTTCTGGACCTAGATTTATTTATTTATTGGCATAAAATATTACCTATGTTATACTATTATACTGTAATGTAAGTATCCTATACTCCAGAATAGCCCAATGTACCCCACTTCTTAACATCTCAATGAACTCTTGAAAATTATTGTTTAACTTTGAGGTGATTTATATCAGAAAGGTAGAAAGACACAAACTGAGAAGATTATATTTGATCATGTCAGAAAGCCTGAGGTATTCCAGCCAGGAGGATCCTTGTATGATTCTTGCCCAGGGTCCCAATTCATCGTAAACTTGACCCAACAGACAGGGTTAGCAAAATGTAGCTGAAGCCCATCCATCAATGCCTCAGAGAGATTACCATTATAGGTTGGAACCTGGGAGTTATTTTACCATCGTCCTTGTCTAGCTATTAAATATAGTTTTTTTTTTTTTCAGTGGAGGTTTACAAAGTACCTGGAAATTAATCCCTTCTTACTGTATTGTTACAAATACCTTGTAGAGACTATATTAATAATACCACGGCATTATACAAATGCATATGCTCTGTGAACCACTGTAAAAAGAAGAAAAGGTTTAAACCTGCACTTAAAAAAAAAATACAAAGCTTTGGGTTACGGTTTTCTTTAGAGAAATGACACCTTAGCAACATTTTAACAGAGAGATTTGTAGCATCTACAGTTGTGCTCATAAGTTTGCATACCCTGACAGAATTTATGATTTCTTGGCCATTTTTCAGAGAATATGAATGATAACACAAAAACTTTTCTTGCACTCGTAGTGTTTGAAAGAAGCTATTTATTATCAGTCAACTGTGTTTACTCTTTTTAAATCATAATGGCAACAGAAACTACCCAAATGACCCTGATCAAAAGTTTACATACCCCAGTTCTTAACCGCTAGCCGCCGCAGTTATACTGCGGTAGGTAGGCACAGCTGCGCAGATCGCCATTGGTGTACGTCGGCTCTTGAAGATACTATTGCAGGCACGATGTTCGCCCTGCACCCGCGATCGCTCGTGAGTCATGACAGAACGAGAACGGGGATGTGTGTGTGTGTAACCACACAAATTCCGATTCTGTCAGGGGAGAGGAGACAGATTGTGTGCTCCTACTAAGTAGGAACAACGATCTGTCTCCTCCTCTAGTCACTCCCACCCCCCACAGTTAGAACACACAGTGAGGGAACACATTTAACCCCTTGATCGCCCCTAGTATTAACCCCTTCCCTGCCAGTGACATTTATACAGTAATCAGTGGCTATTTTTAGCTCTGATTGCTGTATAAACGTCAATGGTCCCAAAAAAGTGTCAAAAGTGTCCAATCTGTCCGCCGCAAAGTCCTGATAAAAATCACAAATCGCCGCCATTACTAGTAAAAAATAATAAAAAAAAATGACATAAAACTATCCCCTCTTTTGTAGATGCTATAACTTTTGCGCAAATCAATCAATATATGCTTATTGCGATTTTTTTTTTTTCCAAAAATATGTAGAAGAATACATATCGGCCTAAACTGAGAAATATTTTTTTTTTTATATATATATATATTTTTGGCGGGATATTTATTATAGCAAATTAGAAAGTAGAAAATATGTTGAAAAAAAATTGTGTTTTTTTCAAAATTGTCGATATTTGTTTGTTTATAGCGCAAAAACTAAAAACCACAGAGGTGATCAAATACCACCAAAAGTATATTAATTTTATTAGTAGGCCATGATGTGCATAAAACAAAGGCCAGTACCCCTGGGGGATGCTTAATATAAAGATAGACACTTATGAGAAATGTATGCATGTGATAAAGTAAATGTTTATTCAAAATGTACAAAGTGAACAAAGGAATGCTCAGTAAGGCATGGTATGTTTAACACAAAATAGAATCAATTGATACAGTTTATAGCATGTCAAAGGAGCAAAACATACAAAGCATTATGACAAGGATATAAACTTGCTTGGTACATATGGTAAGGAAGATGCCAACATGTTTCGGACTTTGGTCCTTTATCAAGGCAACTGGGTATCCTTTAAATTCTCATCTAAATATATGAGGGATCATAAGGTTAATCTCAGTATGGTATAACATATTTGTACTGTCAACATATACATTGCTGGTGTGATTAGTATCATAAGTAGATAGTCAGTAAGGTACTCACATGTCCTGCCAATGCTCAATTGTATGCCATATGGGGGAGCCACTGAGCGTGGTGTCCAGGGTATCAAGGTATGTGAGGTAAAAACAAAGTGTGCTTAGCCACTTGGATATAAAGAGCCTGCTGAAAGCCCTCTCAGAATACAAGGTCCAAGATACAGGGATAGGGCGGGGAGCCCGAGTCCTGTAATGGGCACAGTGGGCCAGCCAGTGTATCACTGTAGAACAAAGTAAAAAAGAGAGTAGTAAGAGAAGGGTATCTAAAGTAAAAATGTATGGCTAAATAGGGTAGGCCATGTATTTACCTGAGTATGAAACATAGGCAGCAGATAAGAGGTCATCTCTGGTCAGTCAGCAGCATGTACTGAGGCCAGAGTGTGAGGAGTCTATAAAGGGTCAGGTGATGGGCAACAGCTGAGGGGAGGTGTGTATCATCAGCTGGAGACATTACGCTGGTTGGCTTAGTGTGTCTATAGGAGGCGGGCGCCAGGAGGCGCTGAGATCAACCTCCTAATGTGGACCTCTGACGGGGCGGCGCCGGGCGCGGCCGCGTCATCAGGCGCGGCCACGTCCGGCGTCGTGACGTCACCGACGCGGGAAAGACAGACGCCGGCCTCTCGATGCGCTCCACGGTGGCGCGCAAACAGGAAGCGGACCAGGGATCTGGTCAAGATGGAAGGCGGTAAGGTGGCGCATGCGCAGTGGAGCAGACGCGCATGCCCACCGGGTCTTACCCGCGCCGGGTATTACATAGAGGGGGGGAGGCAGGCTATGTATAAGGATGTAAGTCCATATGGAGCAAATGATAACAAATGGGCAGCGGGAGACATGCGAGTGGCCACTACAGCACAAAGAAAATATTGCATATAACAACATTAAAAAGTATATATGGCTTATAGATATTGGATTGAAGGGAAAGGCATGTATTATTGCATACATAGTATATAGTACATAGACATATAGTTTTACAAACTGTATGTTGCATATGATACAGATAATACAGGTCACAGAGTTAGGTGTGGGTGCTTAGGCGTGGGGGGCCAGGTTAGAGGTCTAATTCACAGACTCCGGTCTCAAAGCCCTCAAGATAGGGTTTAAAGTTGAAGGCTTCATTGAGGCCGGGGGGTAGGGTGGCATTGAGATGGAAAATCCATCGAAGTTCGCTCTGGAGGAGCGCTTTGTTGTAGTCACCCCCTCGATTGGGAGGTGGGATGTGGTCCAAAGCTCTGAACGAGATTTTGGGGGTAATGTCAGGGTGAACTAAAGAGGTATGTCGTCCCAATGGTAGATCGGGATCTCTCTGGTTTATACTGGTGACGTGACCATAAATTCGTTTCCAAAATGGTAGTTTGGTCTTGCCCACGTAAAAGCACCCACATTCACATTCCAAAAGGTAAACAATGCCAATAGAACGGCAATTCACATAGTGTTTAGGGAAAAGGCGTTGACCATTAGGTAAAACATTGTGTAAGTTGGATTTTGGTAAATACTTGCAATAATTGCAATTGCCACATGGGAAGGTGCCCTTAAGCTGTCTCTGGGATTTGTTGCTACTTTTGTATTCACTAGTGATAAGTTTATCACGGAGGGACGGAGCGCGTCGATAGGTGATCAAAGGTTTGGGCGGGACAAAGGGGGAAAGTGCCCTATCTGTGGAGATGATGTGCCAATATTTAGAGAGTATTTGAGTAATTTCATTGTGTTGTTGGCAATAATTTGTTATGATTCTTAGAGGTGGTTGTGTGGAGGGCCCACTGGGTTTAGGGATAAGTAAGGCAGAGCGCTGTTTAGATTTCGCTTTTTTGTATGCGTTTTTTAAAACGCTATTTTTGTATCCGCGTGCGCAAAGTCTGTCCCTCAGTACGGAGGCCTCGTGTTCAAAGGAGGTATCCGTGGAGCAGTTACGTCGGGCGCGTAAATATTGGGCAAAGGGAATGGATTTGAGTAGGGGTTGGGGGTGAAAGCTGGAAGCCGCAAGGATGGTATTACCTGCAGTCGGTTTCCGAAAGAGTTGGCTTTGTAGTTGGCCATGTGTGTCCTTGCTAAGGGTAAGGTCAAGAAAAGAGATGGAACTAAAGCTGTATGTCATTGTGAATTTAAGATTGAGAGAATTCGAAGTATTGAGGTATACAAGAAAATGTTGTAGAGTATCAATGGGGCCCTGCCAGAGAATCAGAATGTCATCTATATAGCGACGAAAAGACGCTATATGTTTGGTGAAGGTGCTGGCAGCATCAGTACTGAATAGGTCTCGTTCCCACTCCCCCAGGTACAGATTGGCGTACGCCGGTGCGCAACAAGTGCCCATGGCGACGCCCTGTACCTGGAGGTAGTGGGAACCGTTGAAAGAGAAAAAATTGTGAGTTAAAATAAATTTGAGTGCTCTAATGATAAATAGAGAAAGCTCTTGAGAATAAAGATTGGCATTGGACAAAGTATGTTGGATAGCTATAAGCCCTAAAGAGTGGGGAATGGAGCTGTAAAGGGCCTCGACGTCGATGGCAACCAGGACAGTGTCGGCATCGACGTGGAGGTCCGAGAGGTCCTGAAGTAAGTGTGTGGTGTCACGTATGTATGAAGGTAATGCCTGTACTAAAGGCTGAAGTAGTTTGTCTATATAACGACTTAAGTTGTCAGTGAGACATCCCCGTCCTGAGACGATGGGTCTACCTGGTGGTCTGGGAAGGTTTTTGTGTACCTTGGGTAAGGCATAAAAGGTTGCTTCTCTCGGGAATTTGGTCCTGACATAGTCTGCAGTAGGTTTGTCAATAATGTGTTGTCTGAAAGCATCATCAACAAGAGTGTAAAGCTCCTGTTGGAACGACCTGATTGATGTATTGGGAATTGTGGCATACCATTCACGGTTACGTAATATGTTTAGACACATTTCAAGGTAGTCTAATTTGTTCAGGACGACAATGTTTCCACCCTTGTCCGCCGGTTTGATCACTATCGAGGGGTTAGTTTTTAAATTTTGTAAAGCTAGATGTTGATTGTATGTAAAGTTTTTTTGTTTGGGATGGGTAGAGGTAGTTTTCAGATGTCGAATTTCGTTGGTCACTGACTGTAGGAATAGTGCAGCACGTGGATTGGTGCTGGGTGAAGGAAAAAAACTTGACTTTTTTCTTAAGCGAAATATGGTGTAGGGGATGTGAGTTATGAGGAGGAATGTCATCCTCAAAGTTGTTGAGCAAATTTTCAAGATCAATGGTGTCAATCAAATCTGGTGGGTTGTTCTCCTCCAGAAGTTCAATGAGCTGCTGGAGAGCAGTGGTTTCAGTGGCAGTGTGCACACTGCCACTGAAACCACTGCTCTCCAGCAGCTCATTGAACTTCTGGAGGAGAACAACCCACCAGATTTGATTGACACCATTGATCTTGAAAATTTGCTCAACAACTTTGAGGATGACATTCCTCCTCATAACTCACATCCCCTACACCATATTTCGCTTAAGAAAAAATCAAGTTTTTTTCCTTCACCCAGCACCAATCCACGTGCTGCACTATTCCTACAGTCAGTGACCAACGAAATTCGACATCTGAAAACTACCTCTACCCATCCCAAACAAAAAAACTTTACATACAATCAACATCTAGCTTTACAAAATTTAAAAACTAACCCCTCGATAGTGATCAAACCGGCGGACAAGGGTGGAAACATTGTCGTCCTGAACAAATTAGACTACCTTGAAATGTGTCTAAACATATTACGTAACCGTGAATGGTATGCCAAAAATTCCCAATACATCAATCAGGCCGTTCCAACAGGAGCTTTACACTCTTGTTGATGATGCTTTCAGACAACACATTATTGACAAACCTACTGCAGACTATGTCAGGACCAAATTCCCGAGAGAAGCAACCTTTTATGCCTTACCCAAGGTACACAAAAACCTTCCCAGACCACCAGGTAGACCCATCGTCTCAGGACGGGGATGTCTCACTGACAACTTAAGTCGTTATATAGACAAACTACTTCAGCCTTTAGTACAGGCATTACCTTCATACATACGTGACACCACACACTTACTTCAGGACCTCTCGGACCTCCACGTCGATGCCGACACTGTCCTGGTCGCCATCGACGTCGAGGCCCTTTACAGCTCCATTCCCCACTCTTTAGGGCTTATAGCTATCCAACATACTTTGTCCAATGCCAATCTTTATTCTCAAGAGCTTTCTCTATTTATCATTAGAGCACTCAAATTTATTTTAACTCACAATTTTTTCTCTTTCAACGGTTCCCACTACCTCCAGGTACAGGGCGTCGCCATGGGCACTTGTTGCGCACCGGCGTACGCCAATCTGTACCTGGGGGAGTGGGAACGAGACCTATTCAGTACTGATGCTGCCAGCACCTTCACCAAACATATAGCGTCTTTTCGTCGCTATATAGATGACATTCTGATTCTCTGGCAGGGCCCCATTGATACTCTACAACATTTTCTTGTATACCTCAATACTTCGAATTCTCTCAATCTTAAATTCACAATGACATACAGCTTTAGTTCCATCTCTTTTCTTGACCTTACCCTTAGCAAGGACACACATGGCCAACTACAAAGCCAACTCTTTCGGAAACCGACTGCAGGTAATACCATCCTTGCGGCTTCCAGCTTTCACCCCCAACCCCTACTCAAATCCATTCCCTTTGCCCAATATTTACGCGCCCGACGTAACTGCTCCACGGATACCTCCTTTGAACACGAGGCCTCCGTACTGAGGGACAGACTTTGCGCACGCGGATACAAAAATAGCGTTTTAAAAAACGCATACAAAAAAGCGAAATCTAAACAGCGCTCTGCCTTACTTATCCCTAAACCCAGTGGGCCCTCCACACAACCACCTCTAAGAATCATAACAAATTATTGCCAACAACACAATGAAATTACTCAAATACTCTCTAAATATTGGCACATCATCTCCACAGATAGGGCACTTTCCCCCTTTGTCCCGCCCAAACCTTTGATCACCTATCGACGCGCTCCGTCCCTCCGTGATAAACTTATCACTAGTGAATACAAAAGTAGCAACAAATCCCAGAGACAGCTTAAGGGCACCTTCCCATGTGGCAATTGCAATTATTGCAAGTATTTACCAAAATCCAACTTACACAATGTTTTACCTAATGGTCAACGCCTTTTCCCTAAACACTATGTGAATTGCCGTTCTATTGGCATTGTTTACCTTTTGGAATGTGAATGTGGGTGCTTTTACGTGGGCAAGACCAAACTACCATTTTGGAAACGAATTTATGGTCACGTCACCAGTATAAACCAGAGAGATCCCGATCTACCATTGGGACGACATACCTCTTTAGTTCACCCTGACATTACCCCCAAAATCTCGTTCAGAGCTTTGGACCACATCCCACCTCCCAATCGAGGGGGTGACTACAACAAAGCGCTCCTCCAGAGCGAACTTCGATGGATTTTCCATCTCAATGCCACCCTACCCCCCGGCCTCAATGAAGCCTTCAACTTTAAACCCTATCTTGAGGGCTTTGAGACCGGAGTCTGTGAATTAGACCTCTAACCTGGCCCCCCACGCCTAAGCACCCACACCTAACTCTGTGACCTGTATTATCTGTATCATATGCAACATACAGTTTGTAAAACTATATGTCTATGTACTATATACTATGTATGCAATAATACATGCCTTTCCCTTCAATCCAATATCTATAAGCCATATATACTTTTTAATGTTGTTATATGCAATATTTTCTTTGTGCTGTAGTGGCCACTCGCATGTCTCCCGCTGCCCATTTGTTATCATTTGCTCCATATGGACTTACATCCTTATACATAGCCTGCCTCCCCCCCTCTATGTAATACCCGGCGCGGGTAAGACCCGGTGGGCATGCGCGTCTGCTCCACTGCGCATGCGCCACCTTACCGCCTTCCATCTTGACCAGATCCCTGGTCCGCTTCCTGTTTGCGCGCCACCGTGGAGCGCATCGAGAGGCCGGCGTCTGTCTTTCCCGCGTCGGTGACGTCACGACGCCGGACGTGGCCGCGCCTGATGACGCGGCCGCGCCCGGCGCCGCCCCGTCAGAGGTCCACATTAGGAGGTTGATCTCAGCGCCTCCTGGCGCCCGCCTCCTATAGACACACTAAGCCAACCAGCGTAATGTCTCCAGCTGATGATACACACCTCCCCTCAGCTGTTGCCCATCACCTGACCCTTTATAGACTCCTCACACTCTGGCCTCAGTACATGCTGCTGACTGACCAGAGATGACCTCTTATCTGCTGCCTATGTTTCATACTCAGGTAAATACATGGCCTACCCTATTTAGCCATACATTTTTACTTTAGATACCCTTCTCTTACTACTCTCTTTTTTACTTTGTTCTACAGTGATACACTGGCTGGCCCACTGTGCCCATTACAGGACTCGGGCTCCCCGCCCTATCCCTGTATCTTGGACCTTGTATTCTGAGAGGGCTTTCAGCAGGCTCTTTATATCCAAGTGGCTAAGCACACTTTGTTTTTACCTCACATACCTTGATACCCTGGACACCACGCTCAGTGGCTCCCCCATATGGCATACAATTGAGCATTGGCAGGACATGTGAGTACCTTACTGACTATCTACTTATGATACTAATCACACCAGCAATGTATATGTTGACAGTACAAATATGTTATACCATACTGAGATTAACCTTATGATCCCTCATATATTTAGATGAGAATTTAAAGGATACCCAGTTGCCTTGATAAAGGACCAAAGTCCGAAACATGTTGGCATCTTCCTTACCATATGTACCAAGCAAGTTTATATCCTTGTCATAATGCTTTGTATGTTTTGCTCCTTTGACATGCTATAAACTGTATCAATTGATTCTATTTTGTGTTAAACATACCATGCCTTACTGAGCATTCCTTTGTTCACTTTGTACATTTTGAATAAACATTTACTTTATCACATGCATACATTTCTCATAAGTGTCTATCTTTATATTAAGCATCCCCCAGGGGTACTGGCCTTTGTTTTATGCACATCATGGCCTACTAATAAAATTAATATACATTTTCTGGGATGCGATAGACCAATTGTTGTCCCACCTACCTGCCCAATCAAATCTTTTTCTACCACCAAAAGTAAGCTCTATTTGTGGGGAAAAAAGGACATAAATTTTGTTTGGGTAAAACGTTGCAGGACCGCGCAATTGTCAGTTAAAATGATGCAGTGCCTATTAGCAAAAGATGGCCTGGTCAGGAACGGGGCAAATCCTTCCCGGGCTGAAGTGGTTAATACCCTGTATTGCCCCCTTTAACATCAATGACAGCTTAAAGTCTTTTGTGGTATTAGTGGCTGAGGCTCTTTATCTCCTCAGATGGTAAAGCTGCCCATTCCTTTAGGCAAAATGCCTCCAGTTCCTGTAAATTGTTGGGCTGTATTGCATGAACTGCACGTTTGAGATCTCCCCAGAGTGGCTCAATGATATAGAGGTCAGGAGACTGAGATGGCCACTCCAGAACCTTCACTTTATTCTGCTGTAGCCAATGACAGGTCGACTTGACCTTGTGTTTTGGATCATTGTCATGTTGGAATGTCCAAGTACGTCCCATGCGCAGCTTCCTGGCTGATGAATGCAAATGTTCCTCCAGTATTTTTTGATAACATACTGCATTCATCTTGCCAACAATTTTGACCAAATTTACTGTGACTTTGTAGCTCACAAATCCCCAAAACATCAGCGATCCACCTCTGTACCTTTCATCAGAGGCCTTGTTCACTCCTCTCCAAATGTAGCGTTTATGGTTGTGGCCAAAAAGCTCAATTTTGGTCTCATCACTCCAAATTACTTTGTGCCAGAAGGTTTGAGGCTTGTCTCTGTGCTGTTTGGCATATTGTAAGCGGGATACTTTATGGCATTTGTGTAGTAATGGCTTTCCTCTGGCGACTCAACCATGCAGCCCATTTTTCTTCAAGTGCCTCCTTATTGTGCATCTTGAAACAGTCACATCACATGCTTTCAGAGAGTCCTGTATTCCTGTAAGTTATTTGTGGGTTTTTCTTTGCATCCCGAACAATTTTCCTGGCAGTTGTGGCTGAAATTTTAGTTGGTCTACCTGACCGTGGTTTGGTTTCAACAGAACCCCTTATTTTCCACTTCTTGATTAGAGTTTAAACACTGCTGATTGGCATTCTCAATTCCTTGGGTATCTTTTTATATCCCTTTCCTGTTTTATACAGTTCAACTACCCTTTCCCACAGATCCTTTGACGATTCTTTTGCTTTCCCATGACTCAGAATCCAGAAACATCAGTGCAGCACTGGATGAAAGATGCAAGGGTCTGTCAGGAGTCCATAAACGCATTGACCTTTTATACATACACACTAATTACAAGCAAACAGATCACAGGTGAGGATGGTTACCTTTAATAGCTATTCAAAACCCTTTGTGTCCACTTGTGTGCATGTTATCAGGCCAAAATCACCAGGGTAGGTAAACTTTTGATCAGGATCATTTGGGTAGTTTCTGTTGCCATTATGATTCAAAAAGAGTAAATACAGTTGATTGATAATAAATGGCTTCAGCCAAATGCTAACCATGAGTCTAAAAAATGTTTTTGTGTTATCTTTTTTTTAGCAATTAAATGAGAGCAAAAGTGCATCTGCTACAGATCGCTGCTACAAGATTCCCAGTGTGAGATGGACCTTAGTCTATAGTGACTAGTGCTGTGGAGGTCTGCAACCTGAAAGTGAATATTTACTAGAGAAAGTCAGTAGAAATGCCTGTTTAGAGAATATTTTCTTGGGGCCTGTGGTGAAAGCTTAGTGAGAGAGAGACTAAAGCCAATGCACCCTTCAGTAAGGGTCTTCCAAAGTCCCTGCAAATTAAAGCCCAAATTTGGGTACAGCACAAAATACCCTTGCAGTGGGGCCCCCTCACCTGCAAGAATTAAAGGATAAGTCCAGCCTGGGCTTTTTAGGCTGGGTTCCTCCTATGGGTCACAGGAGTGCAATTCGTTTTGCACTCCTGTGACCTGTTTTCAGCGGAGAGTGGTCCACTCTCCACTGACCTTACTGGAATCAGTCGAGGCAGCGCGTCATCCCAATTTAGGAAGTCTGGATCCGCCAGCTGCCTTTACTGATGGCAGTCCCAGCCTTTCAGCGAGCCGCTGATATGGCTACTCCCTGCCCCTCCACAGCTCAGCACTCCAGTGATTAACCTCAACCCGATAGAACACCTTTGGGTTTGAATTGGAGCGGAGAATGCAAGCCAGACCTTTTTGTCCAACATCAGTGTCTGACCTCACAAATGCCTTCTGGAAGAATGGTCAAACATTCCCATAGACACACTCCTAAACCTTTTGGACAGCCTTCCCAGGAGAGTTGAAGCTGTTATAGCTGCAAAGGGTGGGTCAACTCAATATTGAACCCTACGAACTAAGACTGGGATGCCATTAAAGTTCATGTGCGTGTAAAAGCAGGCATCCCAATACTTATGGTATTAAAGTGTATTTGTATTTCAGCTATCTATTTAGCGGGGATAATGCTTACAGATACTGCAATCACAATGCACAGCCCTCAAGACAGCTACAGCTTCTGCCCCAGGTTTATGCTGATTTCTTCAGGAGGTCTCCTTTGCATTAAAGAGGATGTAACCCTAAAAAAAAAAAAAAGCCCCTTTAAGGCACGAACTGTAGCATTTGCCACGTCAATTGTCCCTTTCTATTTTCTGCAGTACCTGGTTGATCCTGCCTGCCCCTGTCATTCCAGCTATTTCCTGTGCATCTCTGCATCTCCCCCTTCCTCTTCCTCTCTCCTTGTCAGTTCTGTAGTGTGTAGTCTGTGTGAGAAAACAATCTCTTCCCCACCCCTTTCATCTCCTTCAGCCTTCATTGAGCAATGCTGTTTCCCTGAAGCTATTCCTCCCCTGCTCTAGTGTTAACCAGTTCCCACCCAGGCCAATTCTGAGTTTTCTCTCCTACATGTAAAGAGCTGTATTTTTTTGCTATAAGATTACTTAGAACCCCAAACATTATATATATATATTTTTGCTGAGGCCCTAGAGAATAAAATGGTGGGTGTTTTATGCAATATTTTATGTCACACTGTATTTTTCAAATGCAATTTTTTGGAAGAAAACACACTTGATATTACTCAAATATTACTTAATGATTTTTTTCACACAAACACTATATAATACCAATGTTGTTAAAATATAAACAATGGTGTTACGCTGGGTAAATAGATACCAAACATGGCATGCTTTAAAATTGCGTACACCCATGGAACAGCGCCAAACTATGGCACACATGATAATGTAAAATTGATTCAAATTTCACATTGTAGCTGTGACAATACATCGATATATAGCTCTACACATGTTTCGTGGATAACTTCCACTCATCAGGAGCAAATGCGATATAGGTATGTCTGTAATAAAATATAAATACCAAATAATATAGTAACTAAAATAACAGGAAGAGGGGGAACCACAACCTAATCCCAACACCTATAAGTAGGCTACAGTATTCAACAACTTGTGTAGTATTAGTAGCTGGAGGCACTATGGGAACATCATCCCCGGAAACTGAGTTGGCAGTGACTGCGGCAGCACAGCTGTGAACAGAAAACAAGAAGTGAGCATCAATAGAGATTTTGTCCCCAATAAATAACTGTGATTGTAATCAGTGCTGAATAGGGGCCCATAGGGCTTTTGTGGAAAAATTGTAAATAAAATGTATCAGCAAAGTGACTACACAATAAATAACTGGGGAAGATATAACAGCCATTACCAAAGGGAGGAAAAACAGAGACCAGATTGTGAGTGTAAAGTAGAAACAAGTGAGTGACTCACCATAGAATGGGTGATAGAATCAAAGATAGCATAAAAACATAGATAAATAGAAAGCCTAATGTTACCCTTGGTATGAAGTAAAAGGCATAGTCCAGAGATGTGCATAGTGTCATGAAGGTTCAAGGAGCAAACTGGGTGTGTGCTCCATAGGGGTGTGGAATAAATACCCACCACATCGCCACAGAACCCCACCCACGTCACGCTGCATGCAACCGGAAAGCGGAGCCAGTGTTTGAGCAGCCATTGACGCACAGCACTGGACACCCCAAATCGCATGCAGATGGATATATAACATCGGCCCACGGCGTCAAGATTGATGTCAAAGGCACGGCGTATGGGTGCGGCGTCGACACGCAGTGAGAGTCTGCCCATCCTCCCAATTCTGAGAAACGGGAGAGGAGGGGAGGGCCCCAGTGTGCGTCCCAGTTTCCGGGAATGACTCAAACAAGATGCACCCCCAGCACAATCGCAACCCTGGGTAGATGCATCCTTCTGTAGTTGATACAAATACATTATATTAGCAGATGTATGTAACAGAATGATCGTTCTAAATAAATTCCAAAAGTGTGTGCTTCCATCCCTTAGTTAGCATTCATTAAATAAAATTGTTGGGACTTTATATGAGACAATGACTGCTGCAGAGTTCGTATGTCTCCATTAGGGATGGGCCCGGTGCTCGATGCGAACCCACGTTCGCATCGAGCACCGGGCGTTCGCTCGCTCGGCGAGCCCAGAACTATTTTGGCCGCTCGCATCACGTTCGTGTGATGCGAGCGGCCCCGCAATGCATTGCGGCCGGCGCGGCCGGCGCAGTGCATTGCTGGCTGATGATTGGCCAAGCATGCACTGTGACCCCGCATGCTTGGCCAATCACAGCCCCGGAAACTCGAAGAGCCATAATTGGCTACAGGCAGGACGCCTGTAGCCAATTACAGCTCAGGGGCTGTAGTACACGCCCCCCCTATAAAAGGCCGCCACGCCGTCTGCGCCGGTCACATGCTGTTCCGGCGCAGATTGAGCAGGCTGATTCTGTGACACTCTGCTCGATTTAGTTAGGTAGAGAGATTCACTTACAGAAATTGAGTTAGATAGATTCAGTTACAAAGATTGATTGAGAAAGAGGGGCTTGTAGTGTGTTCGTGGCAGGCAGGCAGAGCTCCTATATTTTGTTACCAGAAGCACCTATAGGACTTGTAGTGTGTTCGTGGCAGGCAGGCAGAGCTCCTATATTTTGTTACCAGAAGCACCTATAGGACTTGTAGTGTGTTCGTGGCAGGCAGGCAGAGCTCCTATATTTTGTTACCAGAAGCACCTATAGGACTTGTAGTGTGTTCGTGGCAGGCAGGCAGAGCTCCTATATTTTGTTACCAGAAGCACCTATAGGACTTGTAGTGTGTTCGTGGCAGGCAGGCAGAGCTCCTATATTTTGTTCCCAGAAGCACCTATAGGACTTGTAGTGTGTTCGTGGCAGGCAGGCAGAGCTCCTATATTTTGTTCCCAGAAGCACCTATAGGACTTGTAGTGTGTTAGTCCCATCACACACACAGAGCTATATTTTGTTCCCAGAAGCACCTATAGGACTTGAAGTGTGTTAGTCCCATCACACACACAGAGCTATATTTTGTTCCCAGAAGCACCTATAGGACTTGAAGTGTGTTAGTCCCATCACACACACAGAGCTATATTTTGTTCCCAGAAGCACCTATAGGACTTGAAGTGTGTTAGTCCCATCACACACACAGAGCTATATTTTGTTCCCAGAAGCACCTATAGGACTTGAAGTGTGTTAGTCCCATCACACACACAGAGCTATATTTTCTTCCCAGAAGCACCTATAGGACTTGAAGTGTGTTAGTCCCATCACACACACAGAGCTATATTTTCTTCCCAGAAGCACCTATAGGACTTGAAGTGTGTTAGTCCCATCACACACACAGAGCTATATTTTGTTCCCAGAGGCACCTATAGGACTTGAAGTGTGTTAGTCCCATTACACACACAGAGCTATATTTTGTTCCCAGAAGCACCTATAGGACTTGAAGTGTGTTAGTCCCATCACACACACAGAGCTATATTTTGTTCCCAGAAGCACCTATAGGACTTGAAGTGTGTTAGTCCCATCACACACACAGAGCTATATTTTGTTCCCAGAAGCACCTATAGGACTTGAAGTGTGTTAGTCCCATCACACACACAGAGCTATATTTTGTTCCCAGAAGCACCTATAGGACTTGAAGTGTGTTAGTCCCATCACACACACAGAGCTATATTTTGTTCCCAGAAGAACCTATAGGACTTGAAGTGTGTTAGTCCCATCACACACACACAGCTATATTTTCTTCCCAGAAGCACCTATAGGACTTGAAGTGTGTTAGTCCCATCACACACACAGAGCTATATTTTGTTCCCAGAGGCACCTATAGGACTTGAAGTGTGTTAGTCCCATTACACACACAGAGCTATATTTTCTTCCCAGAAGCACCTATAGGACTTGAAGTGTGTTAGTCCCATCACACACACAGAGCTATATTTTGTTCCCAGAAGCACCTATAGGACTTGAAGTGTGTTAGTCCCATCACACACACAGAGCTATATTTTGTTCCCAGAAGCACCTATAGGACTTGAAGTGTGTTAGTCCCATCACACACACAGAGCTATATTTTGTTCCCAGAATAACCTATAGGACTTGAAGTGTGTTAGTCCCATCACACACACAGAGCTATATTTTGTTCCCAGAAGCACCTATAGGACTTGAAGTGTGTTAGTCCCATCACACACACAGAGCTATATTTTGTTCCCAGAAGCACCTATAGGACTTGAAGTGTGTTAGTCCCATCACACACACAGAGCTATATTTTGTTCCCAGAAGAACCTATAGGACTTGAAGTGTGTTAGTCCCATCACACACACAGAGCTATATTTTCTTCCCAGAAGCACCTATAGGACTTGAAGTGTGTTAGTCCCATCACACACACAGAGCTATATTTTGTTCCCAGAAGCACCTATAGGACTTGAAGTGTGTTAGTCCCATCACACACACAGAGCTATATTTTGTTCCCAGAAGAACCTATAGGACTTGAAGTGTGTTAGTCCCATCACACACACAGAGCTATATTTTGTTCCCAGAAGCACCTATAGGACTTGAAGTGTGTTAGTCCCATCACACACACAGAGCTATATTTTGTTCCCAGAGGCACCTATAGGACTTGAAGTGTGTTAGTCCCATCACACACACAGAGCTATATTTTGTTCCCAGAAGAACCTATAGACTTGAAGTGTGTTAGTCCCATCACACACACAGAGCTATATTTTGTTCCCAGAAGCACCTATAGGACTTGAAGTGTGTTAGTCCCATCACACACACAGAGCTATATTTTGTTCCCAGAAGCACCTATAGGACTTGAAGTGTGTTAGTCCCATCACACACACAGAGCTATATTTTGTTCCCAGAAGCACCTATAGGACTTGAAGTGTGTTAGTCCCATTACACACACAGAGCTATATTTTCTTCCCAGAAGCACCTATAGGACTTGAAGTGTGTTAGTCCCATCACACACACAGAGCTATATTTTGTTCCCAGAAGCACCTATAGGACTTGAAGTGTGTTAGTCCCATCACACACACAGAGCTATATTTTGTTCCCAGAAGCACCTATAGGACTTGAAGTGTGTTAGTCCCATCACACACACAGAGCTATATTTTGTTCCCAGAAGCAACTATAGGACTTGAAGTGTGTTAGTCCCATCACACAGACCTTTATTTTCTTCCCAGAAGCACCTATAGGACTTGAAGTGTGTTAGTCCCATCACACAGAGCTCCTCTATTTTCTTTGCAGAAGCACCCATAGGACTTCTAGTGTGTTAGTGGCATCACACAGAGCTCCTATATATTCTTCTCAGCAGCACCCACAGGACTTCTAGTGTGTTAGTGGCATCACACAGAGCTCCTCTATTTTCTTTGCAGAAGCACCCACAGGACTTCTAGTGTGTTAGTGGCATCACACAGAGCTCCTCTATTTTCTTTGCAGAAGCACCCATAGGACTTCTAGTGTGTTAGTGGCATCACACAGAGCTCCTATATATTCTTCTCAGCAGCACCCACAGGACTTCTAGTGTGTTAGTGGCATCACACAGAGCTCCTCTATTTTCTTTGCATAAGCACCCACAGGACTTCTAGTGTGTTAGTGGCATCACACAGAGCTCCTCTATTTTCTTTGCATAAGCACCCACAGGACTTCTAGTGTGTTAGTGGCATCACACAGAGCTCCTCTATTTTTTTTGCAGAAGCATCCACAGGACTTCTAGTGTGTTAGTGGCATCACACAGAGCTCCTCTATTTTCTTTGCAGAAGCACCCACAGGACTTCTAGTGTGTTAGTGGCATCACACAGAGCTCCTCTATTTTCTTTGCAGAAGCACCCACAGGACTTCTAGTGTGTTAGTGGCATCACACAGAGCTCCTCTATTTTCTTTGCAGAAGCACCCACAGGACTTCTAGTGTGTTAGTGGCATCACACAGAGCTCCTCTATTTTCTTTGCAGAAGCACCCACAGGACTTCTAGTGTGTTAGTGGCATCACACAGAGCTCCTCTATTTTCTTTGCAGAAGCACCCACAGGACTTCTAGTGTGTTAGTGGCATCACACAGAGCTCCTCTATTTTCTTTGCAGAAGCACCCACAGGACTTCTAGTGTGTTAGTGGCATCACACAGAGCTCCTCTATTTTCTTTGCAGAAGCACCCACAGGACTTCTAGTGTGTTAGTGGCATCACACAGAGCTCCTCTATTTTCTTTGCATAAGCACCCACAGGACTTCTAGTGTGTTAGTGGCATCACACAGAGCTCCTCTATTTTCTTTGCAGAAGCACCCACAGGACTTCTAGTGTGTTAGTGGCATCACACAGAGCTCCTCTATTTTCTTTGCATAAGCACCCACAGGACTTCTAGTGTGTTAGTGGCATCACACAGAGCTTCTCTATTTTCTTTGCAGAAGCACCCATAGGACTTCTAGTGTGTTAGTGGCATCACACAGAGCTCCTATATATTCTTCTCAGCAGCACCCACAGGACTTCTAGTGTGTTAGTGGCATCACACAGAGCTCCTCTATTTTCTTTGCAGAAGCACCCATAGGACTTCTAGTGTGTTAGTGGCATCACACAGAGCTCCTATATTTTCTTCTCAGCAGCACCCACAGGACTACCGACTACAATGGCTGGAAGACCGCCAAGGGGAGGCAGAGCGTGCAGAGCCAAGAACACAGGGCAGGCAGGCTCTGTTTCTAGTGGACGTGGCCGTGGACGTGGTCGTGCATCGTCATCAGCACGTGGCCATGGGACACGCGCGTCTTTGTTTTCGGCAGCTGGACATGTGGAGCCGCATCATGCTGAAGGCTTGGTAGAATGGATGACCAAGCCCTCCTCATCCTCCTCATCCTCTCTCACCCAGGCTCAGGGTACTGACAGAGCATCATCAGCCACCCCTTCCCTAGACCCACCATGTCCTCCTGAGGAGTCCCCCGAACTCTTTGAGCACAGTGTTGGGTACATGCTCCAGGAGGATGCCCAACGATTCGAAGGCTCGGATGACGATACCCAGCTTGAGGAATCTGGCAGTACTGTTCCACCAGCTGCAGCTTACTGCCAGGTTTGCTCTAGTGGTGAAGAGGGAGGGGATGATGAGGTCACTGACTCCACGTGGGTGCCTCAAGGGAGAGAGGATGAGGAGGAGGACGAGGAGGAGGAGGATGCGGCGTCACATGTCCAACGAGGCAGGATGCCCCCTGGAGGCCAGGTAGAGGCCAGCACAGCAACTGTACAACACCGCAGAGCTCCGCCTGTGCAGGGCGCTGCCTCTGCACGTTATCAGAAAAGTTCTTTGGTGTGGGCCTTTTTTGAGACGAGTGCAGCAGATCGCACCACTGCTATTTGCAATATTTGTCTCAAGCGTATCTCGCGTGGCCAAAACATCAGCCGCTTGGGCACGACAAGCATGACCAGACATATGGCGACCTGCCATGCAGCTCGTTGGCAGGCACACATAAAAGACCCACACCAAAGAACTAAGCGGACCTCTCCTTGCTCCTCCTCAGCTGGGAACTCCATCCCCACTACACCTTCAGTCCTCTCTGAAAGCTGCTCTGAGAGGACTGAAGGTGTAGAATTCGGTGTGTCACAACCAAGTACTTGCAGTACACCGACGTCCGATTGCAGCAGGCAAATTTCCCTGCCCCAGCTGCTGGACCGTAGAAAGAAGTACACTCCCAGCCATCCACATGCCCAGCGGTTGAATGCTAGCCTTGCTAAATTGCTAGCACTTCAACTGCTGCCTTTTCAGTTGGTAGACTCGGCCCCCTTCCGTGAGTTTGTTCAATGTGCGGTTCCTCAGTGGCAGGTTCCCAAACGCCACTTTTTCTCGCGGAAGGCGATTCCGTCTCTCTACCGGCATGTGGAGGGCAATGTCCATGCCTCGCTGGACAGGGCGGTCAGCGGTAAGGTGCATATTACCGCTGACTCATGGTCCAGCAGGCATGGACAGGGACGGTACCTTTCTTTCACGGCCCATTGGGTCACTCTATTGGCAGCTGGGAGGGATGCAGGACAAGGTGCAGTAGTGTTGGAGGTTGTTCCGCCACCACGCCTCCAAAACGCGACTACTGCTACTGGTTGTGACACACCTCTCTCCTCCACCCCCTCCTCTTCTTCTTCCTCCAGTGCTCTGTCCTTGGAACCAGCGGTGCTCCGTAGGCGTACAAGGGGCTACGCAAGTACGCAGGCAAAAAGATGCCATGCCGTGCTTGCGCTGGTGTGTTTGGGGGACAGGAGCCACACTGGGCCAGAGGTTCTGGCAGCTCTGCAGGGGCAGGCCGAGAGGTGGTTGACGCCACGTCAGCTTAAGCCAGGAATGGTCGTTTCTGACAATGGCACCAACCTCCTCTCCGCCCTGCGACAGGGGCAGCTCACCCATGTGCCCTGCATGGCTCACGTCCTCAACCTGGTGGTGCAGCGGTTCTTGGGCAGGTTCCCAGGCTTACAGGATGTCCTGAGGCAGGCCAGGAAAGTCTGTGTGCATTTCCGCCGATCTTATAATGCCAGTGCTCGGCTGACTGAGCTGCAAAAGGAGCTGAACCTGCCCAAGAACCGCCTAATATGTGACATGCCCACCAGGTGGAACTCAACGTTGGCCATGCTGCAGCGACTGCACACGCAGCAGAGGGCCATCAATGAGTACCTTTGCGACTACGGCACCAGGACAGGGTCAGGGGAGCTTGGTTTTTTTTCCCCACGTCAGTGGAGCATGATCAGGGATGCATGCACTGTCCTCTCACCATTTGAGGAGGCCACGAGGATGGTGAGCAGTGACAGTGCATGCATCAGTGACACTGTCCCTCTTGTCCACCTGTTGGAGCATACGCTGCGTGGGATAATGGACAGGGCACTTGAGGCAGAACAGAGGCAGGAAGAGGAGGACTTCCTTGCCTCTCAAGGCCCCCTTTATCCGGACAGTGTTCCTTCTGTCCCACCCATCACACAGGAAGAGGATGAGGAGGAGGAGGAGGAGGAGGATTGTGTGAGCATGGAGGTGGAGCCTGGCACTCAGCATCAGCAGCAGCAGTCTTTTAGGGATGATGTACAGTCCCAACAAACCAGTGGACTTGTACGTGGCTGGGAGGAGGTGGCTGGCGATCATGTCATCCTCAGTGACCCAGAAGACTCCGGACCGAATGCCTCAGCTAACCTACGCTGCATGGCCTCCCTGATCCTGCAAAGCCTGCGGAAGGATCCTCGTGTTCTTCGGATCAAGGAGAGGGACCATTACTGGCTGGCCACTCTCCTTGATCCGCGGTACAAGGGTAAGGTTGCGGACCTTATCTTGCCGTCGCAGAGGGAGCAGAGGATGAGACATCTCAGGGAGGCCTTGCAGAAAGGTCTGTGCAACGCGTTCCCAGAAACTGGGAGGCTACAAACTCCTGGTCCTGGGCGACGAGTTGCTGAGGCTTCGGTCAGTGGCAGAAGGAGCGGTGGGGAAGGTGGACGTCTGACCGATGCGTTCAGACAATTTTTTAGTCCGCAGCCCCAAGGTATGATCGGTTCCAGCAACCATCGCCAGCGTCTGATATACATGGTGCAGGAATACCTTGGGGCAAGGTCAGACTTGGACACCTTTCCCACCGAAAATCCTCTGGCTTACTGGGTCCTGAGGATGGATCACTGGCCAGAGCTTGCACAGTATGCAATTGAGCTACTGGCCTGTCCTGCCTCCAGCGTTCTTTCCGAACGCACATTCAGTGCTGCTGGAGGATTTGTGACTGATCATAGGGTGCGCCTGTCCACCGCCTCGGTTGATCGACTGACATTCATCAAAATGAATCAGTCTTGGATCACCACCAGCTACCAGGCACCTGAGGCGGATATAACCGAATAATTTTTAATGTCACATCCCTTCAAGACTGCCTATGCTGATGCTGAGTGACTGTCCTCTTATGTTCACTGACTATCCTCTTCCTCCTCCTCAATGATCCATGCCACCACACCAGTGCCTAAGGCACAATTTTTCAGCCCCTGTTTAACAGGGGCGTGTACTTACAATTTTTTTAAAAAAATGCTTCGCAACACGTGTGACTGCTGTGCTCCAAGTACAGTCTCTGTGAGGGCCGTGTTGCAGTGTTGTGGCACCAGCACCAGTGCCTAAGGCACAATTTTTCAGCCCCTGTTTAACAGGGGCGGGTACTTACAATTTTTTAAAAAAATGCTTCGCAACACGTGTGACTGCTGTGCTCCAAGTACAGTATCTGTGAGGGCCGGGTTGCAGTGTTGTGGCACCAGCACCAGTGCCTAAGGCACAATTTTTCAGCCCCTGTTTAACAGGGGCGGGTACTTACAATTTTTTAAAAAAATGCTTCGCAACACGTGTGACTGCTGTGCTCCAAGTACAGTATCTGTGAGGGCCGGGTTGCAGTGTTGTGGCACCAGCACCAGTGCCTAAGGCACAATTTTTCAGCCCCTGTTTAACAGGGGCGTGTACTTACAATTTTTTAAAAAAATGCTTCGCAACACGTGTGACTGCTGTGCTCCAAGTACAGTATCTGTGAGGGCCGGGTTGCAGTGTTGTGGCACCAGCACCAGTGCCTAAGGCACAATTTTTCAGCCCCTGTTTAACAGGGGCGGGTACTTACAATTTTTTAAAAAAATGCTTCGCAACACGTGTGACTGCTGTGCTCCAAGTACAGTCTCTGTGAGGGGTTGCAGTGTTGTGGCACCAGCACCAGTGCCTAAGGCACAATTTTTCAGCCCCTGTTTAACAGGGGCGGGTAATTACAAATCTTGATCTAATAGTTCACAGCAGGGCCCATTCCTGCGCCCACCAAGAGTAACTATGAGGGCCTGCAGTCTTGTGGCAACACCGTCCACCACCACCGCCAAAGGCCCAATTTTTCTGCCCTGTTCATCAGGTGCTTGCAATTACAAATCTTGATCTAATAACTCACAACAGGGCCCATTCCTGCGCCCACCAAGAGTAACTGTGAGGGCCTACAGTCTTGTGGCAACACCGTCCACCACCACCGCCAAAGGCCCAATTTTTCTGCCCTGTTCATCAGGTGCTTGCAATTACAAATCTTGATCTAATAACTCACAGCAGGGCCCATTCCTGCGCCCACCAAGAGTAACTGTGAGAGCTTACAGTCTTGTGGCAACACCGTCCACCACCACCGCCAAAGGCCCAATTTTTCTGCCCTGTTCATCAGGTGCTTGCAATTACAAATCTTGATCTAATAACTCACAGCAGGGCCCATTCCTGCGCCCACCAAGAGTAACTGTGAGAGCTTACAGTCTTGTGGCAACACCGTCCACCACCACCACCACCCCCAATTTTTCTGCCCTGTTCAACAGGTGCATGCAATTACAAATCTTGATCTATTAACTCATAGCAGGGCCCATTCCTGTGCCCACCAGTCTTGTGGCTACACCAACATCTAATAGGGCAAATTTCTGCAGAGTATATACGCCAGGCCCCTACTTTCAAACATCCAACTTACAAACGACTCCTACTTGCAAATGGAAAGAGAAAACAGGAAGTGAGAGGAAATCTACCCCTAGGAAGGGAAATTCTATCCTGTTAGATTTAATTTGGGAAAAAGGTATCTCCTCTCTACTGATACTTTATCACCAATCCTTGTTTCAATTAAAACCCCACTTTTCCAAAAACATTTGTCATTGGGACGGAAAGTGAGGTGACATGTTCTGAACAGATGTGCAAAGACAGCAAATGTTACAGGGGTGATAACCCCTCCCTATGTTCTCCAAAAAGCTTAAAAATAGATTTTTTTGGGATGGAGCTACACTTCATAATGTACCTGTTCAGATTCTACTTAAGAACAAACCTAAAGCCGCAAGTGGTTTTAAATGGCTTCTTTTTTTCCTTTACAAATGTCATTTTGTGCAAGGACAGTTCTAAACACGGGAAACACATGCCACTTCACAGGCATACTTTAGACACCCCCCAGGTACCATATTTAAAGGAAAATTTCACTTTTTTTTTTTCACTTTATGCATCATTAAAATGACTGCTCCCGAAAAAACGTTAGTTTTTAAAAGTTCTTTTTGCATTGATATATGTCCCCTGGGGCAGGACCCGGGTCCCCAAACCTGTTTTATGACATTAACATGCATATTGGCCGTTGTAATTAGCACTTTTGATTTCGAACGTTCGCGTCCATTATAACGTATAGGGTTCGAAAATTCGCGCGAACTTTCGGTCCGTTCGAAGGTTCTGGTTCGAACCGAACCCGGGGGTGTTCGGCTCATCCCTAGTCTCCATCCTTGAATCATATAGAAAAAAGAGGGGAAAGGGGAATGGTGGAACTTTACATGAAGCACAACACCAGAACCAAATGAATCAGTTGGTAGATACTATTTAATGGTGCACATGGATGCATGTGAGACAGTAAATAACATGTAATAAATAAAATAATAAATACATATAAATGTATACATACACATATATGTTCCTACATAGTAAATAATATATATTAAAATTTATTAAATGTAGCCCAAACTTGCATAAAGACTTGATTGATTGAAGGGTCAGAGCAGTATGCAGGGGCCCACATGGGATGGCTCAGAGGGAGATGCTGCATGTTTTCCCCTCCCCTTTTTGTATTTTATAGGTTGCTGCTAGTTTCTGCCGTTACCAAGGGCAGCAACAGTAATGCGATTGGTGCAACAATGCTGGCTGAGGATTGGTTAATTCGGGCGGTATCCAGAGCCCGCGCTGAGGAAGCCTATTTAAGGATTGGGAACACAGGAGTTTCACAGACCGTTTCACAGGACAAGCGACGGAGTGGAAGTGCAGCTCTCCCAGCATGAAGCGCCGTTCGCCAGGAGCTCGTGAGGCGCTGCTATGCCGCTTGCTCGAGAAGGCAGAAACGAGCGGCGGTGAAGAATGGTTACTACGCTGCCTGGAGGAGGAACAGACCTCGACTCTGCCTGCGGTGACGCCCCCACCTGTCGCCATGATGGATGGACAGTCCGCCTCAGCCGGAGGCGGGACTCGCCAGCAACCTAGTAGAAGGAAGAAGAAGACTAGAGCAGGGGCTTCCCCTCAGCTGTCTGAGGCGAGAGCTAAAGAAGATATGTCACAAGGGGCTCCTCTGCTGAGAGGGAGCAGCGCTACTCAGCTTCAGGTGGAAGAGAGTGAGCAGTCCGCTTTGCAATGTGGTGAGCATGTGGTACATTCTCCTGTGTCTGAGGTGTCTTTGCTGGTGAATTCCTTATATAATGTTTTACATCAATTTAAAGGGGCACAGTTTACTGGTGCACTGTTGAATAGAGAACAAGGGGCACAGGTCACTGGTGCAGTGTTAAATAGAGAACAAGGAGCACAGGTCACTGGTGCTGGGAATGTGTGTCAATCACCTCACAGGAATGTCACTGCTTTTAAAAATACAGGAGCGCACGCAAGTGGCGCTGATAATATTAACAGGAGAGCACAGTTTCATAGTTTCATAGTTTCATAGTTTGTAAGGTTGAATAAAGACATCAGTCCATCCAGTTCAACCTGAGCGAGTGTCTACAATTGTCCCCATTCCTGTACATTGTACACTCACATCAGTCCCTACCCTCAAGGAGCCCACAATCCAAGGTCCCCATTCATATACTAGGGCCAATTTTTGGACAGAAGCCAATTAACCTACCTGCATGTCTTTGGATTGTGGGAGGAAACCGGAGTACCCGGAGGAAACCCACACAGGCACAGGGAGAACATGCAAACTCCAGGCAGGAAGTGTCGTGGTTGGGATTCGAACCAGTGACCCTTCTTACTGCTAGGTGAGAGTGCTAACCACTACACCACTGTGCCGCCCAATCTGGTGCTTATGATTTATGACCAGTTATCTGGTGCTTATGATTTACAACACAATGTTGATGTTAACTCAGGGGCACACTCTAGTGGTGCTGGTGGGAACTCCATGCAGTTTTCAAATTATATGGAGGATGCAAGTGCAGTGTGGCAGAATTTGGGTGAGTCTCCTAAGGAGGACTGTGTTATGGCAGAGAGGCCGCAATTTATGAGTCCTTTGTGTTTTAACCCCTTGTTGCCCATTAGGCCTTCTGCGGCTACAGTTGGTGAAACCTCATTCAAAGAACCGCTGCCATGCGAGCTTTCCCCTTTAGGTTTCCACCTGCCAAAATCGGTGAAAGAAAAAATCTGGAGAGGGGAATTCCTAGATATTTTATCACTTCTGCCAGCTTCCAAGGAATTTTTGGCTAAAGTTGATAAACAGTCAGGGGAGGAGGATAGACGTCGGGCTATCCCCAAGACATTTCAAAACTGGTTGCAAGCATTCTGCATATACTCTGCTGTTATGGGTGAGCGTTTTCCTACAAAGTGCTCAGGTCTATTCCAGCATTTAGACATCATTGCCGAGGCTTTTCGTCACTTTGGTGGTTCTGCTTGGTTTACATATGACGAGAACTTTCGTCAGAAATTGTCAGTCCACCCCTCTTTACATTGGGGGTCCAAGGATGTGGGATTATGGTTGAATCTCATGCTTCCACCAAAACAGCAATTTGTTCCTCGGCCTACCCCTAGTCCACATACTTTTCGTAAAGGATTTTGTTTTTCCTTTAATGAAGGACAGTGCAAGTTCCTCAACAACTGTAAATACAAGCATGAATGCTCGTACTGCTCTGGTACGCACGCAGCAAATAGATGTTTCCGTAAGGCTGCAGCAGCCAGCTTGCAACCTATGCCCGGGCACAGTGCTGGGAAGGGCACTGACCCCAGTGAATCTTCAAAGAATGCTTCCATGGTTAGAGCGTTACCTCGACCGCAAGATGGCGGTTCTGCTAATTGAAGGTTTTAAGGAAGGTTTTTTGGTTCCTCAATTCTCTGGTAAGGGTTGCACGCTAGTAAACAATCTTAAGTCTATTTACCTGCAGCCATCAGTAGTGCAAGCCAAAATTGCACTAGAATTGGCAGAAGGGAGGATTGCAGGCCCCTTCTCTGCTCCCCCCTTCCCCAATTTCAGACTTTCTCCGGTAGGTTTAGTACCTAAAAAGGAGGTCGGTTCCTTCCGCATGATTCACCATTTATCCTATCCACCAGGGACTTCCCTTAATGACGAGGTTATAGGCATCGAAGCTCCAGTTAGTTATTCCTCATTCGATGAGGCCTTGATTATTTTGAGGAATTTTGGACAGGGCTCTCTCTTAGCCAAAGCTGATATTAAATCAGCCTTTCGTGTCCTCAAGGTTTCAATTCGCTTGGCTTTCATTTTCAAGAGCAATATTTCTTCGACAAATGTATGCCCATGGGTTTTTCTTTATCTTGTTTTTATTTTGAGACTTTCGCCACATTTTTGCATTGGGTTTTGTCCGAAATGTTTCCGGGTGGGGGGTTTCTCCATTATTTAGATGATTTCTTATTTGTTGGCCCCCCTCTTCATCGGATTGTTTGCAATCATTAAATTTATTCTTTGATATGTGTGCAACTTTTGGGGTTCCCCCGGCAGCGGAAAAAAATGTTTTTCCTTCCTCTACGATTGAGTTCCTAGGCATCACCATAGATTCTGTATTAATGGAATTTAGGTTACCCCCTTTGAAGTTGGATAAGATGAAGTCTATGATTGGGTCTTTTCTTGGGAAGAAGAAAGTTCTTTTGAAGGAAGCTCAATCATTACTGGGTTTATTTGCTTTTGCGGCAAGGGTGATTCCTATGGCTCGGGTTTTCTCCTGCAGATTTTCATTGGCATTAAGTGGGTTCTCCAACCCTTATTGCCATGTTCGACTTTCCAAGGGCATCAAGGAGGATCTCAAGGTTTGGGATGCCTTTTTGAACAACTTCAATGGGTCGACGATATGGCAACAGGATTTTGCCTCAAATGACCAGCTGAATTTCTTTACAGATGCAGCTGGGTCGGTGGGTTTCGGCGCCTTTTTGAATGGACATTGGTGTTCCGAGTTATGGCACGGGAAGTGGTTGCAGAAGGATATTCTACAGAATTTGGTCCTTTTGGAACTATTCCCTGTCATAGTTTCGTTAGTGATTTGGGTAGAACAATTTTCTAACCGAAGGGTATTGGTTCGGACAGATAACAAGGGTGTTATGCATGCAGTTAATTCTCTATCGTCTAAATCAGAACCGGTGATAAAATTGTTACGCTTCTTAGTCTTACATTGTATGCGTTTTAACATTTGGTTGAAAGCAGATCACATTGCTGGCTGTAAGAATAATATTGCTGATTCTTTGTCTCGTTCACAGTTCAAGAAGTTTCGGGAATTGGCTCCAGCGGCGGATCTTTTGGGAACCCCGTGCCCAGCTTTCCTCTGGGGCTTAATCTGGAGCTGATAGTCACGAACCTTAAGAACTCGGTATCGTTAAAAACTTGGGCGGACTATCGCCTTTCCTGGTCAAAATGGCTATCTTTTTGCCAACACTACGGTATAGATACGTTAGATGTCTCCTCTTATGTGGCGTTGTCCTTTGTATCTTATTTAATGCAGGCCAACTTGAGCCCGGCGTCTATTAGTAGAATTTTGGCAGGTGTATCCTTTTTTCTCAAATTTGCCGGGGTTTCAGCTTTGACGTCCTTTTTCCAAGTGAATCAAGTTCTGAAAGGTTTTAGGAAGGTTAGGCCTTCAAGTGATAATAGGCGCCCTATTTCGGTATCCATGTTAGTGGATCTAATTCGGGTATTGGGTGAGGTTTGCGTTTCAGAATACGAGACTGCATTGTTTAGGGCTGCTTTTTCAGTGGCTTTCTTTGGAGCCTTGAGGCTTGGAGAATTCACTGCCCCAAATAGGTTTTCTTCATCCTTTCTGCGATGGGGCCATGTTATACTAGAAGCACAATCTGTTAACCTTTTTCTCTGTCGTTCAAAGACCGCACCATCCGGTGTGGGGCATTGGATTTCTTTATCGAAATCGGGTAACCCATCAATATGCCCTTTTTTTATTGGTTTCCAGTTTTATGGCTTTGCGGCCAGTCTTTCAGATTCATTTTTTATCCATCAAGACCTGTCCTCCTTGTCCAGGTATCAATTCTCGGCTGTCTTGGCTGCCTGTTTAAAACGGCTAAATTTGTCAAACTTTTGTTTTTCCTCCCATTCTTTTCGTATTGGGGCAGCCACGACAGCCGACGCTTTAGGCTTTTCTGCCGATGGACTAAAGAAAGTAGGCCGTTGGGCTAGCAATAGATATAAGTTATATGTTCGCCCTGATATGCTAACTCTGTGACTTTCTTTTTCAGATTCCAATAAATCGGTCATCTGGATTGTAGGTCACTCTTACATTTTTTGGGCGGCCAAGCATGCGGATGCCAGGACCTATTCCGCCAATTTAGGACTAGATTCAGGTTCCTTTCAAATCTTATGGTCAGGTGTTAGGGGTTTCCGTTGGCGTAATTTAGTTCCTCACTTAGTCCATCTAGCAGAATCTTGGCCTCCGCCTCGGGTATTGGTCTTACATATAGGGGCTAATGACTTGGGTAAAGTTGGCACTTGGGAACTATTATGTGAGATGAAAAAGGATCTGAAGGTTATTAAGTCTATGTTTCCTTCTGTCACATTAGCGTTTTCAGAAATGATTCCTCGGCTATTATGGGCTCCTTCTGGAAGCCTGTTCTATGTCGACAGAATCAGAAAACGACTCAATAGGACGGTTCATAGTTTTTTGGTATCATCCGGGGATATATCCTTCTGGCATGTGGAATTGGAAGGTTTTATTCCTGGTCTTTTTCAGGAGGATATGGTTCACTTATCTGAAATTGGTTTGGACATATTTAATATGGGTTTACAAAATTTGATAGAGTCAGCCACGGTGTTGGGGGGGGGCCTCGGCCTTTGGTTCCCAGTCGGCCTCAGCCGGTGGGGAGTAGTCGTCCAATATTTTGGATGGACATCATCTATTTTATTTAAATTTTGGCCAGAATGGCTTGACATTAATTTATATTTACTTAATGTTGAACATTTAACCCCCCTCTGGGATAACACCGTGGCCATATATATCCCATAATAAAGGTTAATTTATTTAAATTTCATGGTGTGTTGCTTCTTTCTTAAATACATTACCTCTGTGCTAGCCCATGAAGGGTCAGAGCAGTATGCAGGGGCCCACATGGGATGGCTCAGAGGGAGATGCTGCATGTTTTCCCCTCCCCTTTTTGTATTTTATAGGTTGCTGCTAGTTTCTGCCGTTACCAAGGGCAGCAACAGTAATGCGATTGGTGCAACAATGCTGGCTGAGGATTGGTTAATTCGGGCGGTATCCAGAGCCCGCGCTGAGGAAGCCTATTTAAGGATTGGGAACACAGGAGTTTCACAGACCGTCTCACAGGACAAGCGACGCCCACCCGCCCGCCCTGATTTTCCCATTAGATAGAAGTCATGATGTTGTCCCTATGGGGGAGTAGTCGTCCAATATTTTGGATGGACATCATCTATTTTATTTAAATTTTGGCCAGAATGGCTTGACATTAATTTATATTTACTTAATGTTGAAAATTTAACCCCCCTCTGGGATAACACCGTGGCCATATATATCCCATAATAAAGGTTCATTTATTTAAATTTCATGGTGTGTTGCTTCTTTCTTAAATACATTACCTCTGTGCTAGCCCATGAAGGGTCAGAGCAGTATGCAGGGGCCCACATGGGATGGCTCAGAGGGAGATGCTGCATGTTTTCCCCTCCCCTTTTTGTATTTTATAGGTTGCTGCTAGTTTCTGCCGTTACCAAGGGCAGCAACAGTAATGCGATTGGTGCAACAATGCTGGCTGAGGATTGGTTAATTCGGGCGGTATCCAGAGCCTGCGCTGAGGAAGCCTATTTAAGGATTGGGAACACAGGAGTTTCACAGACCGTCTCACAGGACAAGCGACGCCCACCCGCCCGCCCTGATTTTCCCATTAGATAGAAGTCATGATGTTGTCCCTATGGGGGAGTAGTCGTCCAATATTTTGGATGGACATCATCTATTTTATTTAAATTTTGGCCAGAATGGCTTGACATTAATTTATATTTACTTAATGTTGAAAATTTAACCCCCCTCTGGGATAACACCGTGGCCATATATATCCCATAATAAAGGTTCATTTATTTAAATTTCATGGTGTGTTGCTTCTTTCTTAACCACTTGCCGACCGGCGCACGACGATATACGTCGACAGAATGGCACGTACAGGCAGGAGGGCGTATATATATACGTCCCTCCTTTAGCCTGTCCGTGCCATCGGGAGCGCAGGTCGGGACCCCCGTGAGTCCGATCGCGGTCCCCGCGGACTCGATCGCTGCGGGGACCCCCGCGATCGTCTCACGGGGCGGCTGAACGGGGAGATGCCGAGATAAACAGCATCTCCCCGTTCTGCCTAGCAACTAGTGACGCCGATCTCTGCTCCCTGTGATTGGAGCAGAGATCAGCATTCACTAGCTGACAGCCACGCCCCCCACAGTAAAAAACACACCCCTAGGCATACTTAACCATTACACTGTCCTCTTGTGGTTAACCCCTTCACTGCCAGTGTCATTTATACAGAAATCAATGCATTTAAATAGCATTAATTGCTGTATAAATGACAATGGTCCCAAAAATGTGTCAAAAATGTCCGATGTGTCCGCCATAATGTCGCAGTCACAAAAAAAATCGCAGATCTCCGCCATTAATAATAAAAAAAATTATTAATAAAAATGCTATAAAACTATCCCCTATCTTGTAAACGCTATAACTTCTGCGCAAACCGATCAATAATCACTTATTGCGATTTTTTTTACCAAAAATATGTAGAAGAATACGTATCGGCCTAAACTGAGGAAAAAAAATGTTTTTTTATATATTTTTTGGGGATATTTATTATAGCAAAAAATAAAAAATAATGCATTTTTTTCAAAATTGTCGCTCTATTTTTGTTTATAGCGCAAAAAATAAAAACCGCAGGGGCGATCAAATACCACCAAAAGAAAGCTCTATTTGTGGGAAAAAAAGGACGTCAATTTTGTTTGGGAGCCACGTCGCACGACCGCGCAATTGTCAGTTAAAGCGACGCAGTGCCGAATCGCAAAAAGGGGCCTGGTCCTTTGGCTGCAAATTGGTCCGGTCTGAAAGTGGTTAAATACATTACCTCTGTGCTAGCCCATGCACACATGATAATGTAAAATTGATTCCAATTTCTTCAAGGTAGTCTTATAGTAGACGCATGGTAGCTGTGACACAATACATCGATAAAAAGCTTTACGCATGTTTCGAGGATAACTTCCACTCATCAGGAGCAAATGCGATATAAGTATGTCTGTAATAAAATATAAATACCAAATAATATAGTAACTATAATAACAGGAATGCCCCATACACACGGTCGGATTTTCCGACGGAAAATGTCCTATCGGACAATGTTGTCGGAAATTCCGACCGTGTGTAGGCTCCATCGGACTTTTTCCGTCGGATTTTCCGACGGACAAAGTTTTATCTCCTGCTCTCAAATTTTCCGACAACAAAGTCCTATCGGACTTTTTCCGATCGTGTGTAGCGAATTCCGACGGACAAAGTGCCACGCATGCTCAGATCACATTACAAGACCAAAGCTAATGGCTACTAGCCTCTACGTAGTCCCGTCGTAGGCAACAAACGTCACCACGTTCAGAATGATCGGATTTTCCGACAACTTTGTCCGACCGTGTGTATGCAACACCAGTGTCGGACAAAATCCGTCGGAAAAAATCTGATGGATTTTGTGGACGGATTTTCCAACCGTGTGTATGGGGCAGAAGAGGGGGAACCACAACTTAATCCCAACACTCTTACCTATAAGTAAGCTACAGTATTCAACAACATGGGTATTATTAGTAGCTGGAGGCACTATGGGAACAACATCCCCGGAAACTGAGGTGGCGGTGACTGCGGCAGCACATCGGTGAACAGAAAACAAGAAGTGAGCATCAATAGAGATGTCGTCTCCGATAAATAACTGTGATTTGTAATTGCTGAATAGGGGCCCATAGGGCTTCTGTGGAAAAAATTTAAATAAAATGTATCAGCAAATTGACTACACAATAAATTGGGGAAGATATAACAGCTATTACGAAAGGGGAGAGAATCAAAGACCAGATTGTGAGTGTAAAGTAGAAACAGTTGAGTGACTCACCATAGAATTGCCAGGAGGGCGTCCATGTATGTCCTCCTGAAAACAAGCTCACCGTGGGTGTGCATCGGGGGGAAATCTGTGATGGCTGTGTCCCTTGGTGGTAAATGGCCAATCGCAGTGGCCATTAACCACGTAATTGCCTCATCCAATGAGAGATGATCTCAAATATAAATTATGAGATCATCTCTCATTGACGACTCTCCTTCTTCACAGAGAGGCCGCTATGAGGAGGGAGAGTGATATCGGAGAAGAGTGAGTGTTTTTTGTCCTTCCCAAAACAGTGCCATCAGTGCCATCAGTGCCCACAGTGTCATCAGTGCCCCTCAGTGCCCATCAGTGTCCACAGTGCCATCAGAGTCTACAGTGCCATCAGTGCCTTAAGTGCCACAGTGTCACTGTGTCATAAGTGTCACCATGCCCAGTAGGCAAGTGGTTAATTAAGAGCAGAGCGGAGCAAGGAGCAGGAAGCTGAATGAGAACATAGGAGAGATACACATCAGCGATAATAAGACAGTGGGAGCTTCCGGAGTTAACTTTCCAGGTGATTGTGTGCTAGGTAGTTCTAGCAAGCAATCACCAGCTTGTTAATATGAAAAATTAACTCCGTAAGCTCCTGCTGTCTTACCTGGGGCAAGCACTTTAAGGAGGGACACTCTTGATTACACTGTCGGAACAGAAGCATGAGAAGTCCTAAAGTGAAATATAAAGCAACAGTTTCACTTAGCTTCCTCCCTCCACAGCAATACATACCGTATATACTCGAGTATAAGCCGAGTTTTTCAGCACATTTTTTGGTGCTGAAAGTGCCCCCCTTGGCTTATACTGGAGTCAAGCACTTTTCTGCAGCAGAGAATGACATTTTCCGACCCGACTTTGGGGCCTCTTGGTGCTAGGAAGCCAAATGGTGTTCAACCCCAGTGGAACTGGCACTACAACATATCCAAATTAGGGGTTTCCAGCACCAAGTGGCCCTGAGATACGGGGCCCAAAAGTCTGTTCGGAAAATGTCATTCTCTGCTGCAGAAAAGTGCTTAAAATTTTCCGACCCAACTTTAGGGCCCCTGTATCTCGGGGTCACTTGGTGCTAGGAACCCCAAATTTGGTGTGCAAACCCAGTGGAACTAGCACTACAACATATTCCTAGCACCGAGTGGCCCCAAGATACAAGGCCCCAAAGTCGGTCAACTGTGTCCATCTGCAGCAATGTCATTTCGGGACCCTTTGAGTCCAGAGACCCCAAGAGACCCCAGAGACCCCAAACCCTTAACTACCAAGTTTGAAGTTTGGGGGACCTATGGCTGCAAATGGACACAGTGAGGCTGCAAATGGGCATTGTTGACCCTCTTTTACACTTACAGTAGCTGCGCATTTCTCACCCTAGGCTTATTCTCGAGTCAATAAGTTTTCCCATTTTTTTTGTGGTAAAATTAGGTGCCTCTGCTTATATTCGGGTCGGCTTATACTCGAGTATATACAGTACTCACCTTCCATCCCAGTGTTGCATATAATATTTAAATGTGCTTTGTGTTATGTCCCTTGAATATATGATATGGTTTGTAATCTAGTGATGTTCGTTGTAGGCGGATGTGACGGATCCTTTTCCTCACTCCGCTGAGGCTTCCTTCAGTAATTCTGCTTCCTCCAATCTGACCATCAGAGAGAGGTATTCTAGCTGCATCAAATACAAGTCTAGCCGAAAATAGCTTGTATAATCTGAACTTCTTTTATTTGACAGAATACAGCCTTTTTATATACATTTAACACAAAGGGTTGATAATGAGGTGGGGCTGCTCATGGATTCTTCCCCCTCCCCTATAGCAACAACTCAAAAGACAATAACACAATCAACATTCCAATTAACCCAGCAGCCTAGGTGACCAGACAGTCCGTCTCCAGATCAGCCTTTTCAAGGTTTGTGTATTGTTTAACATTTACACTCAAGAACACAGACTCTCCAAAATGCAACAAAAGGAGATTAATTATATCAATGTGGACAGAAAAAGGTCCTTGCAGCCAGTGCCCGTGACAGTGCCCCCCCCCTGTCCCATAGTCCGGCAGACCCAACTAGATCCACCACGGGTCAGCTTGGGGCTGTCTGGGAGAGTCTTATAGTTCAGTTTGCCGGGAAAGTCCATCTGCGTTTCCGTTCTGCTTTCCTGGCCGATACTGGATGGTAAAATTGTAAGGCTGCAGGGCCAAGCTCCATCGTAACAAACGTCCATTGTCCCCAGAGACCCGATTAAGCCAGATTAATGGATTGTGGTCGGTGAGCACTGTAAAAGATCGTCCGTAGAGATAAGGTTGGAATTTCTTGAGAGCCCACACCAGGGCCAAACACTCCTTCTCCACGGCTGCATAACCGACTTCCCTGGGTAGCAGCTTCCGACTGATGTAGGCCACTGGGTGCTCACTGCCATCAGGTCCTACTTGGCTTAGTACTGCCCCCAGCCCGAATGTAGAGGCATCCGTGTGGACACAAAAACGTTTGGTTGGGTCTGGGGCAGCTAGAACAGGAGCTGAAGTTAGTGCATTCTTTAATCGTTGGAAGGCAGCTTCACACTCGGGGGACCACAGTACCTGTCGGGGAAGGTGCTTCTTAGTTAGGTCTGTCAGGGGCTTAGCGATGGAACTATATTGTGGGACAAACTTCCTATAGTACCCAGCTGTGCCGAGGAACGCCAGGACCTGGGTTTTAGTACGGGGGGTCGGCCACTTGGCAACTGCCTCAATCTTAGCAGGCTCGGGTCGTTGTTGTCCACTGCCTACTCGATGTCCAAGGTATTGTACCTCGGACATCCCTATGCTGCATTTCTCTGGCTTAAGGGTTAGTCCTGCAGCCTTGATGCGGTCTAACACGACACCCAGGTGAACCAGATGGTCCTCCCAGGTATCACTGTAGATCGCAATGTCGTCCAGATATGCACAAGCATAGTCCTGGAGGCCATCGAGGAGTTGGTCTACCATCCTCTGGAAAGTTGCCGGTGCATTCTTCATCCCAAATGGCATTACTTTAGACTGGTATAGGCCAAATGGGGTAATGAACGCAGATTTTGGAATAGATTCTGCATCCAGAGGAATTTGCCAGTACCCTTTGCATAGGTCGAGAGTTGTCAGGAATTTTCCCCGAGCAATGCGATCTAACAGATCATCCACCCGGGGCATAGGGTAAGCGTCAGTGGTGGTGCACTCATTTAATCTGCGGTAGTCTACACAGAAGCGAGTCGTGCCATCCCGCTTCGGTACAAGGACCACCGGGGAAGCACAGGGGCTGCTGGATGGTTCAATGACTCCCAACTCAAGCATCTCCTTAATCTCACGACGCATCCCCTCTCTCACTGCGTCAGGTATCCGGTAAGCCACCTGTCTTAGTGGCAGTTGTCCCGGGGTCTCCACTCGGTGCACTGCCATAGTAGTGTACCCTGGGACTGTGGAGAACATTTCCCTTCTCTGGCTAAGGACCTGCCGAGCTTCTTCTCTCTGCGTTGGCCCTAGCTGGTCGTCAAGCTTTATGGACTCTATCCCTGCAGTAATCCTATTTAGCTCCGGGAGCACCAGCAGGGGAAGATTCTCACAATCTTCCACAGCTGGAGCACATATAGCGGCTACCTCTCCTGATCTTTCCCAGTATGCTTTCAACATGTTCACATGAAAGGTCCGTCTGACTCTTTCATCCGAACATTTAGCCACTAGGTAGGTCGTATCACAGAGCTTTGCCACAACCCGGTAAGGTCCCTGCCAAGTGGCCTGTAACTTGTCCTGCTTGGTTGGCCTGAGGGCAAGAACCTTCTGCCCAACCTCCAGAGTGCGGTTCCGAGCAGTACGATCGTACCATCGTTTCTGCCGCTTTTGGGCAGCCCGAAGGTTCTCTTGGACAGTGTCCGTCAGCTCTTTCAGTCTGTCCCTAAACTCAAGAACGTATGCTACGATAGAGGACCCTTGGGGATCAATTCCCCCTTCCCAGTGGGCTCTGACTAGATCTAGGGGCCCCCTCACCCGCCTCCCATACAGCAACTCAAATGGGGAGAACCCGGTAGATTCCTGCGGCACCTCCCGATAAGCAAAGAGAAGGTGTGGCAGATATCTCTCCCAATCCCTGTGAGAGGTTGCAAATGTCCTAAGCAGCTGTTTCAGTGTTCCATTGAACCTCTCACACAGTCCGTTGGTCTGGGGGTGATAAGGAGAGCTCTGTAGGGGCTTTATCCCACAGAGCCTCCATAACTGCTGAGTGAGCTCAGCAGTGAACTGGGTCCCCTGGTCAGAGATGATTTCCCGAGGGAAACCCACCCTGGCAAAGATCCGGAGCAAGGCATCAGCCACAGTTTCTGCGTGGATATTTGCCAGGGGAATGGCCTCCGGGTACCGGGTGGCATAATCCACCACAGTAAGGATATATTTCTTCCCAGAGGGACTAGGTCGGGGTAATGGTCCAACCAGGTCTACGGCAACTCGGCTAAAGGGTTCATCAATGATCGGTAAAGGGTGTAGGGGAGCTTTCAGTGGGCCCCCATGCTTACCCACCCGCTGGCATGTGTCACAGGTCCCGCAATACTGTCGGACATCCCCTGTAATCCCTGGCCAAAAAAATGACTGAGTCAGACGGTGGAGGGTCCGGGACATCCCCAGGTGTCCGGCTAAGGGTATGTCATGCCCAATGCGCAGCAGGTCATGCCGATACTTCTGCGGCACAACCAGCTGCCGTTTGGGTGGATGGGAGGCTGTCCTTCCCTCAGTAACCCGATAGAGTAATCCCTGGACCCACTCTACCCGCTCCCCCTCCAACCCCCCAGGGTCCAATCCTGCTCTTTCCCTATAGCTAGCTAGAGAAGAGTCGCTGAGAGTTGCCTGAGCAAAGTCTTGGGGAGAACAAGTCAGGGTAGGAATAGCTTGGGTAGTACAGTCTAGGTCAGGGGTGACAGGTCTTACCTGGGTCCCGTCCTCGAGGGAGCGCACCTCCATCCGGGCTTGCTGGCGGGTGGTAACAGGGCAGGCTTCCGGGGATACATCCAGGGAGAAGGCTGAATTTAAACGTCCCAAATCGTTGCCCAACAAAACCTCTGCGGGTAAGTTCTGCATTATTCCAACTTCCACTTCTTTGGCCCCCGAACCCCAATCAAGGTGAACCCTGGCAGTGGGGACCCGCATAACATTTCCCCCGGCCACCCGCACAGCCACAGACTGTCCCGTCTGCTCTGCTGGGGATATTATCCGGGACTGTATCAGGGTAATAGTAGCTCCCGTGTCCCTCAGTCCCTGGGCAGCCCGACCATTAATCCACACAGCTTGTCGATGGTGCAAACGATTATCCGTAGCGGCAGCTTGCACAGGGTCTGCCTCATGCAGAATTCCAATATTCTCCTCACTTGGGTAAGTCACATCTCTCTCCAGACAGTGTGCGGCAGCCCGAGCAGGTCCAAGAGGCCTGTTGTTCCGTGCGTCCTGGGAAATATTCTGCGGACAATACCTCCTAACATGCCCTGCTTGGTTGCATCTGTAGCAGAGGTCCCCTTTCCCTCTTGAAGATGGTAGCTGAGTGGGACCGAAGATTGAAGGCTGGTGTGGAGGGGCAACGCTCCATGGAATGTTGGGGACAGGCCGAGCTGGGGTCTTAGGCTCTGGTTGTACCGTCCGCCTTGAATCCACGTATTGGTCAGCTAGGGTGGCAGCTTCATCTACTGTGACTGGCCGCCGATCCTTTACCCAGTCTCTAACTTCAGGTGGGGTATGGTCATAGAATTGTTCCAGGAGGATTAGCTGGAGCGCATCTGCCATGGTAACAGCTTGGCGCCCAGTCATCCAACTCTCCACTGCTCGGGTCATTTGATGAGCCCATTCTGTGTACGGTTCTCTCTCCTTTCGGCGGAGGTTACGAAACCTCAAACGGTGTGCCTCTGGAGTAATGCCGAAGCGAGCCAATAGTCTTTCTTTTACCCGATCATAGTCCTGGCTGATCTCGTCTGGGACATTATTGTACGCCTCTGCAGCCCTTCCTGTGAGCCGGCTGACCAGGAGCGTGACCCAATCCGCTTTATTGACACCTTGGAGTCCGCATTGCCTCTCAAACATTTGCAGGTAAACATCCATCTCATCTTCCCCATCTTGAAACATTCGGAAGGCAGCATAGGGTAGCTTTTTGCGCGCCACTGGAGCTTCCCGGTTGAACATAACTGACGCTCCTTGGTCTCGCTGGAGTTCAGCCATTCGCAGCTGGGACACCTCTCGTAACACCTGACTGATAACCTCCTGCGGGGGGTGAGTACCATACAAGGCCAGTCGCCACTGGACGTCACGCTGGAACTCTGTCCCCTCTGAGGTATGTGCTGGTGGGTTGCTGGTCTGGTCAATCTCCATTAGTTCGGTTATGAGAGTCGCTTTGGATTTGTTGCTGGAGACTTTTCCACGGGCTTCCAAGAGATCCTTCAAGGTGCTGCGCTTGAGTCTGGCGTAGTGATGTTCCATTCGCTGTTAGGAGCAGGGGGTCCCGGAGGTGTTTTGGGTTTGCCTAGGTAAGAGGAAGCATCCCACAGCTTGCCACCAATGTGACGGATCCTTTTCCTCACTCCGCTGAGGCTTCCTTCAGTAATTCTGCTTCCTCCAATCTGACCATCAGAGAGAGGTATTCTAGCTGCATCAAATACAAGTCTAGCCGAAAATAGCTTGTATAATCTGAACTTCTTTTATTTGACAGAATACAGCCTTTTTATATACATTTAACACAAAGGGTTGATAATGAGGTGGGGCTGCTCATGGATTCTTCCCCCTCCCCTATAGCAACAACTCAAAAGACAATAACACAATCAACATTCCAATTAACCCAGCAGCCTAGGTGACCAGACAGTCCGTCTCCAGATCAGCCTTTTCAAGGTTTGTGTATTGTTTAACATTTACACTCAAGAACACAGACTCTCCAAAATGCAACAAAAGGAGATTAATTATATCAATGTGGACAGAAAAAGGTCCTTGCAGCCAGTGCCCGTGACAGCGGACTTCTGTGGTCTGGTCCTAATCTAGAAAAAGAACACTGGGACAGGATACAGCATTGCTTCATATGATATAAAGTGGTTTCCTGTCGCAATAATGGCAGCATACACTCTGGGTTGTGACTCCGCCTCCACAACCTGATAGGACCACATAGCTATAAGATGACGATACGGCCCCCGCCCCAGTATTCTCTTACTTTTCCTCACCTGTTGGGACCGCACGGATCATCACCCCCTTACCGCTTCGCCCCAGCCAGGTTCTAGCCTCTCCTGGATGGAAGTCCTTAGCGGTACAGCCTGTAAACAAAGCTAAATGGAAGGAACCCCACTCTGGTGATCTCAGGGGTATGTTGCATTCTCTCTGTGACCTTGAATAAGACTTAAACAGGCTTGCATTTTTATCTGCCTATGGTTGGAGCTTTAAACAGGCTCTAGTAGTATTGTCCGGCTCCTGTTATAAGACTTAAACAGGCTTGGCAATGTCTTTGGCACATAAGCCTTAAATGGGCTTAGCGATACACTCAGCACATAAGCCTTAAACAGGCTTGGCTAAATTGCATCTCTGTCTTTCCCTGTTTACCTTGTGTGTTTCCTCTGGCAGTGTTCCTGGGCGTGGCTCTGGCTGCAATTTTAAAAAGGGATTTCAGTGAATTTGTATGTGTACTTATACCCAGACTCTGGATTGCCAGTATTCTGACCTGCCTTACAAAACTTTCATCCATCCTGCTTAGGTGAGTGGATACCTGTTACTATACTAATGTTTGCTGCATGTCTGCTGTGCTCTTTCCTTCCTGCATTCCCTATACCCATTTTTGACACTGTGTATCTCCTTTGGCTTGCCTTATTTCCTTTCCATGGAGACCACTGCCCTAGCAGATCACCGTCAGCCCATTAGGTAAGGGGGAGGATTTACATTGGTAAGTAGTGAAGATTAAAAAAGAGAGCAATCCTAACGCTGCCTAAATGGTTAGCCCTACCAGATCCTCAAAATCACCTGAATCAAGGCACAAAGAGACCTCACGCAAGAGAAGCCATTCCGGCCACAGACGGAGCCGCTAAAGTCGCAGGAGAAGTCGCTCAGGCCATAGAGGGAGTCGCAGGAGAAGTCGCTCCAACTCATATTCTAGACACCATAGAAGATATCCTGTGCATAGACGGCGATCCCCAGTGCGACTCTCCGGAAACGCATGCTGGATATGCGGGGCCGCAGCTCTCCCCGACAAACTGGCCTTTCGTAGGTGCTTCGAGGAGGCTAGTAAGGAAAGAGAACCACAGTCTAAAGAGCCTGTAGCTCCACAGATTCTTACTCCGGAAACAGAATTGTCAACGCGAAGTGCCTCACCTGCTCCTCCCAGTACATCAAGAGAGCAGGATTCCCCGTCCGACAATGAGGGGTTGGAAGCATCTGCAGGTTTTGGCTTTGCGCTAATAGAACCATTTGTCAAATCAGTTAAAGAAGCGATTGGTTGGGAGGAACCCCAGGAGGCCCAACCGAAACGGAAGAAATACTTCCTGAACCTCAAAAGGGACTCAGCTCATTGAAGAATTGGATGATTTAATTAAGGAAGAATAGCAAGGACCCGAGAAGAAATCGAGTCTGAATAACAGGCTTACCAAATTATATCCCCTCAAGGGGCCTAAAGTGAGTCCTCTCGTCTCTCCTCCTATTGTAGACGCATCTCTCATGCGGTTAGCGAGGCATGTGACACTGCCGATTGAAGACGCTGTGACATTCAGGGATGTTCTGGATAGAAGGATCCACACGGATATGAAAAGGACCTACCTAGCAGCAGGAGGTGCTTGCAGACCGGCAGTGGCACTTGCAGCCGTAGGCAGGGCCTTCTCCAGCTGGTCGACGAACACAGAGAAGTTGGTCTCAGAAGGCGTGGAACAGGAGAGCATAGTAAAAGCTCTACAGGAGCTGTGTCTCGTGGGGGACTTTGTGGCAGAGGCCTCGGATGCGATTAAATTGGCATCAAGGGCCATGTTGGCCTCTGTAATGGCCAGGTGGGCACTGTGGCTGAAACTCTGGTCGGCGGACCCTGTCTCTAAATCTAATTGGTGCTGCATCCCATATGACAGCGAAAATCTCTTTGATGCAAAGCTGGATTCAGCAATTTCAAAAGTGACCGCCGCAAAGTCGGGACTGCTACCATCAGACAGGAAACCAAAGCAGCAGAGGCTTCCTCCCTTTAGACGTAATCTGCCAGACAGATACAGGGATGCAAAAGCCTATAGGCCGGGGAAAGAATACAGGAGGAGCTGGAAGAACCCCCAAACATCTTTTATGAAATTCCAGAAACCCAAAACTCCCGATTCCGGTGACCAAAAATCTTTTTGAAGGTGCGCCTGCCCAGCCAGCGGTAGTGAGGGCAAGGCTTTCAAAATTCAAGCTGGCTTGGGCGGAAGCAATAAAGGACACATGGACAGTGGCCACTGTCCGTTTCGGGCATTTTTGTCTGACCAGGCTTCCACCATCAGGGGAAAAACGGCTACTGCTGACCAGTTACGTTCAAGGGCTTCTCCAGAAGAAAGCAATAATGGAAGTACCTACATCACAGAGGTTATTTCTGGTCAAGAAGAAATCAGGGGACCTTCGTCCAGTCTTAGATCTGAAAAACCTCAAGCTCCATTCGAGTGGAGTCATTCAAGATGGAAAGTTTACAATCGATCCTCCAAGCCATAAATATGGGAGATTGGATGCTTTCCATAGACCTCCAGGACGCCCCTCCTCACGTCCCGATCCATGTCGCCTTTCAGAAGTTCCATTGGTTCTCGGTAAATCAGGGCCACTTCCAGTTTCAGAGTCTCCCGTTCGGGATCTCTACTGCCCCCAGAACTTTCACGAAGGTCCTGCTACCGGTGATAGCGTCCTTAAGGGAGAGAGGATTGAGAGTCCATCACTACCTGGACGACATCCTCCTCCTTTCAAGCAGCCAGGAGTCCCTTGTCCAACATCGAGAGGTCCTAGTTGCCACACTTTAAGGACTGGGCTGGTTAATAAACTGGAAAAAAAGCAATGCTCATCCCACCCAGAGGATGATCTTCCTGGGTGCGGAGTTGGATACCCGGACAAACACGGTGGAACTACGGGTAGAGAAGATTTCCCCAGTAATTCAGAGGGTGAGAAGAGCAATCTCGGCAGCATCCCTACCAGCCAGAGCATGTCTCAGTCTCCTAGACTCTCTGTCTGCGACCATTCCTATGGTCCAATGGGCCCAATGGAATGCGAGAACACTTCAAACTTCCTTTCTGCGCCAATGGGACGGCTCATCCATGACCCAACCAATCTACATCTCGGAGGAGGTCAAACAATGCAGTTGTGGACCCGTCCCTGCAGCTTGAGGAGATGCAAGCATATAGTTCCCCCTCCTCAGGAAACGGTAACCTCGGATGCCAGCCTGGAGGGATGGGGGGCACACTACCAACATCATGCGGCCCAGGGGCGCTGACCATTCAGGATCCTGGATGCAGTCTCAAACATGCTGGAAATTAAGGCAGCCTTTCAGGCCCTCCTGGCCTTCAGTGCTTACCTGAGGGGGAAATGAGTCCTCCTGAGGATGGACAACAGAGTGGCTGTCGCCTACATCAACAGGCAGGGGGCACCAAAAGCTCCTCCCTGATGCAGGAAGTTCGTCCCATGATGGATTGGGCGCAACTAAACCTACTGGATCTGAGAGCGGCCTATATCCCAGGGGTCGAGAATCTCCTGGCCGACTCACTCAGCAGAAGCTTTGTTTCCAACAACGAGTGGTCTCTGAGTCCCTAAGCAATTACGCTCATAACTCAGACCTGGGATCTGGCGGCTGCACCAACAAATGCAAAATGTGAGAGGTTCCTATCAAGAATCCCCCTTCCCTCAGTGAAGGGAGTAGATTGTCTTCAACATCCCTGGAACTTCAACCTCGGCTATATCTTCCCCCCGACTCCCCTCATAGCGAGGTTCCTTTTGAGGCTCAAGAGGTTGGCAGCCATGGGTGTCTGCAGAACTTTTTTCAGGGGGGGGGGGGGATCATTTTAGGGTCACCCATGAACTGCCCCTTTTCGACAATGTCATTATTACATTATTATGGTCAGAGACTGCAGAAGTATTACAATCCCTAGGATAAGTAATTGATAATGGCCAACAGGCCCTCTTACCAGACCCAGCAAAACTATAGCAGTGATCCCTCTGGCTGGACGATCGCTCACCCTGGGTTCCCGGGGGCGACTCTGGTCAGTAGTGTAGCATGTCTGTACCCTGGTAGTGGCTCTGTCTTCCTCCCTCTGGTGGTGCTGGGCAGCATGGCTCTCTCTGGTGGCGCTGAACAGCATGGCTCTCTCTGGTGGCGCTGGGCAGCATGGCTCTCTCTCTGGTGGCGCTGGGCAGCGTGGCTCTCTCGCTGGCTTCCGCCTAGCACACTCCTTGTTGTTTGTCCTGTAGCACTCTCTCCCTCAGCTTTTTTTCCAGGCTGCAGTCTCTCAATCTCTCTCTTGATCGAGCTGTAGCCTCCTCCCTGCGTAAAATGGGGTGCCGCTAATCTTTGGGACTACATGTCCCATGATGCTCTGCTCTCCTAGTCTCCTTTGATTGGCCCTCAGTAATGGCCAATAGGGAAGAAACGGAGCGGGCAGGAAGCTGGACGGGGGACCTGGTGAGAGCCGCCGTCTCTTCTCCCTTACAGGAGAAAGGGGGTGAGCGGGGGAAACCTCTGATAGCACACAGCTCGCCTTTCTCCTGTCACAGCGCTGCCAAGTTCTCTGCTGGACAGAGCAGGGAAAAGAGCCAAAAGTCACACTACACTGATGGGGGGCTTGACAGCACCCTGATGATGTCACCCCACTGGTAATAAAGACGCAACTGTGCTGAATTTAAGATCCGATCCCTGATTCCAGGGGGGGGGGCACTTGACCCCCCTTGCCCCTACCTGTGGATGCCCATGTCGGCAGCACTAGTAGTGGCGGTGATCCCCTTTTGGCCGAGGAGGCCATGGTTCACTACTCTCCTTCAACTGAACACAGCGGATCTGCTTCCTCTCCCGCTGTCAGCAGACCTGCTCTCTCAGGGCCAGCTTCTACATCCAAACCCGGAGAGGCTACATCTGATGGCCTGGAGGCTGAGAGGATTAGGTATCTAGAACAGGGCTGTTCTCAGAGGGTAGTGGAGACATTGCTCCAGGCTAGGAAGCCGAATACCAACAATACCTACCAAAGGATCTGGGAGAAGTTTACCACCTTTTCTCAACAACAAGGTTGGGACATATCTTCTCTGGCAGCCTCTCAAATCCTGGAATTCCTGCAGTCAGGCCTAGACAAAGGACTTTGATCCAGTACCCTGAAAGTCCAGGTATCAGCCTTATCCGCTCTGACCGGGGTTAAATGGGCACATGATCCTCTAGTCATCCAGTTTCAGAGGGCCTGCCTTAAACTAAGGCCACCTAGGACAACGACAAAGGGAAGACACATACCCGAGGGTAAAGAGAGTGCTGCTCACCCCTACAAAGTAGCAAAAGGAAGAGATTCCCCCACATTGGGGTTTTTAGGCAGCGTGCAGTGAAAAGGTCAGGGTTGATGTAAAAAAAAAGGATTTTTATTGTTAAATGAAAAAACATGACAATCAGGTTAGAACATGAGCTCCAGTGGGGGAACAATTATAAAAACATGGATAGACATTAAGCAAACTAATACTCTCATATCAACAGATGAATGTATGGTCTGTCATATAGATGAGAAGATATCCTGACGCGTTTCAACCCACAAGGGGTCTTCCTCAGAGGGAAAGGTTTGCTGGAAAAAACAGAACATCAATATCATTGGCACAGTAGAGTTGCAAGATAAGCAGGCTCTCAAAGATAGGAGCATACCGTGCCAAAATGTCATATATTTACCACAATAATGTATATCCTGGAGATAAAAGGCGATATTCCCACGTGGAGAGCCCTTAGTGAAGAAGACACCATCCACCTTCAGCGGGGTGTGCCAGATTGGTACAGCTCTGCTAGAGGCCAAACGGATCTTGAGACGTCAGTGGGCCTTGCAGGAAGTCACACGCATGAGATTCCTCTCCTCCTTTCCCCGCCAAACGAGGCAGGGGTTTCCAGAGGAGACGAGGACAACCCGGATGTAAACAGGGAGTATGTGGGCACAACCTATGGCAGAGTCCAAAGGAAGGGAAATAATAAGAGTAATACACTGCAGTTTGTAGGCGGCAGTAGGTATGGAGGCATCCATGAGTGATCATTAGTACCATGCGGGGTAGAGATAGGGGATAGGGAATGAAGCCATAAAGTAAGTGTCAAACAAACCAGACAAAAAAGTGAAGAAGTGAAAGACAAAACCGTGGTGGAGTGAGTGGTGTGAAACATGAAACGAGAAGTGAAGGAGAAGATGTGATGTCCTATATGGGGTTAATTGGGTGGAAGGGGGTTGGGTTGGAAAAAGAAAAAGAAAAGGAAAAAAGTGAGAAAAAGGAAGAAGAAAGGCAAGTGAGGGGAATGGACAGAAGGAGGAAGGGCGGTGAGGGAGGAAAGGAGAACAACAGCCAAAGGAGGATGGATGGAAACCACCTAGGAAACCTTCATTCCCGGCATGGGACCTCTAAATTGTCCTGGAAATCCTGTCTAATGAACCATTCTCTCCACTCGACAACATCTCCCTTTGGGACCTGACGCTCAAAGTTTCATTCCTGATTGCTATTACTTCAGCAAAGAGAGTCTCGGAGATGCAAGCCTTGATGGCCAAGGAGCCATACCTGGTCGTCTACCCGGACAGAATCGTACTGAGGCCTTCAGACCGTTTTGTACCTAAGGTGTCTTCCTCCTTCCACTTTAATCAAAAAAGAGTCGATCAGGAGGTTGGAGAACCTTTTAATTGTTCCATATGGCCGTGGAAAGGTCAGGCGGCATCGGCTCGCACCATTGCCTCATAGCTGGTAAAGACTATCAAAAAGGCATACTCACTGAGTAAACTACAAATTCCGGAGGGCTTAAAGGCGCATTCCACCAGGGCAGTGGCAACTTTTTGGTCAGCCTATTGTAGGGTCTCGGCGGAGACTATCTGTAAGGCGGCCACCTGGTCTTCCAGAAACACCTTTATATAGCATTATAGGGTGGATTCTGCACGACTTTCAACAGTGGATTTTGGAAGGGCCTTCATTCAGGCCAACTCCTCTGTTTCTTTTTAATACATTTATTTTTCTTGCATTCCCACCCAGTCTGTGAGTTACTCCCCAGAGTGTAGGCTGCCATGATGCGACAGGAAACCGGAAAATTGTATACTTACCTTTCCGTAATTTTCCTTTCCTGACGCATCTTCATGGCAGCATACAACGACCCACCCGTTGAAGGTGATTCATATATACAGAGAATACTGGGGTATCGTCATCTTATAGCTATGTGGTCCAATCAGGTTATGGAGGCGGAGTCCCGAACCAGAGTGTATGCTGCCATTAATATGCGACAGGAAAGGAAAATTACGGAAAGGTAAGTATACAATTTTCCGGTTTCTCTTAACAAGTCTCATACTCAAGTAGGTTAGGTGATTTTAAAATAAAGTAATCTGTACCTGAACTAGTCCTCTCTGGTAGCTATGTATTAATCTATATTATTTATACAAAGGTCCGTATGCCATTTTTCTACTGTAATCCTTTATTTGCTACACCACAAGTACCATGTAATAGCAACACGAATACCGTATATGGTATCGCCACCCTCAAGCGATACTTTTAAAGTGATGCATAAGTTAACATTGAAAGACATAGGATGTTGATCTTATCAAAATATTATAGAATTGTTTTTGATTATTGTGCTTTTTCTTCTGGTTAGGCCATTTTTCTTTGCAACCAAGACAAGGAGGTTCTGAGGAAGCTAATTGGCGAAGCACGTTGACCTCTTTGATGATTTTTGCAAAGTTCATGAATGATGGTTATTAGTATTTCCTACACCATATCTGTAACTGTACTTTGATGGTTTTAATATAAAAAAATCTTTTTTAACCACTTCCCACCCGCCATATTACAAAATGACGTGAGCAAAGTGGTTTAATTATCCTGATCATTCAGGATGCGCCGCTATTGCCGATCGGGGATGGCATGTGTCCCACGGACACAGAGCATCCCCGAGCAGGCTGTTTACCACGTGATCTAATCACAGCCAGTCACAAGTATAAACATTGTGGGGGTTCCTAGGGATCTCTCCTTCTCTCTCCTTACACATCGATTGTGTGAGGAGAAAGAAGGAGAGATCTTACATCTGTGAGTGTTACTATTTACTGTGTTATTACTGTCTGCACAACACTCCCCCCCATAAAGAGAACCTGTCACACAGAACATCTGGATCTGTAACAGCCCATCTGTATCTGTAACAGACTATCTGTCACACAGGCCACACAGGCCACACAGGCCACCACCAGTACAGAGAGGGCCGGACCGGGATGCAGCACAGCAAAGGTAGGGCAGGCCTGGCCATGACAGTGTGTCTAGGACACACATTTACAATTTTAAGGGGTGTGGCTTAGCGCAGCGGGCCAATCAGGAGACAGGGGGAGTGGTCATATAAAAAGGGGGCGTGGCTAGGACGGACATTCGGCGGGCAGTAACACATGAGGAGGCAGGTTTTTTACTCTGCTCCTCGTTTTCTAAATCCAAGATGGCGGACGTCCGGGACCTCATGGTCCAATTGAGAGCAGCAGCAGCATCCCGGGGACCAGACTGGCTTCAGGAACAAGTCACAGCCGTGCTGGCTGAACAAGGAAGGCGAGGGGAGACCACGCGGGCGGCGGTGGAGCGGCGATCGATCGACGGACGGCGATCGGCGGTCGACAGGAGCCAGGCGAGCGGCAGGATTTCCAGGCCGCCTGCAAGGTACTCTCCGGGGGCGAATGCTGGGCCATCCAGGGTCACTAGGAGCCCGAGGGGGGAGTACTCGACCCCCCCGGCAAGGGCGCAGAAGGAACAGACAGGAGGGCCTAGGCGGACCACACGCCGCGGGGCTCAGGCGGGGAGGGGGGCCACGGGCCTACAGGGTGCCGCATCCCCAGGTAGCAGAAGAGAGGAGCAGGCTGCAGATCCCCCTGCAGCTCTGGACGAGCAGAGGGGGGTAGACGGGACAGAAGGACACAGTCAGCAGCAGCAGCAGCATCCAGGGATATTCACATGGAAGAACCAGCAGGCCCATCCACTATGCTGACCCCCCCAGCAGCTCTGCACGAGCCGAGGGGCAGAAGTTCAACACCCAGGAGAGGGGATGCAAAAAAGGGGGGTAATACACCCAGGAGGATATCGGCCGCGGCACTCCCAGCAGCTCTGAACGAGCCGAGGGAGGAGGACAGAAGGATTAGTGATTTGACGGCTGCAGCTGGACCATCGGGCAGCTTGGCACGCAGCACGGCAGGTTGGCGGACGCCACCTGGCGGAGGTAGTCAGGGGTCACGTGGCGGGAGTGGTGCCGGGACCAGCCCAACCGCACAGGAATGGGTGGAGGGGGGGCGGCGGGTGGGAGGGAAGGCACTGGCCAAGTCAGCGGACAGACGGAGGCATGATACGTCCAGGAGTCCCTCCCCAGAGGGATTGCCGCTTTTGTTCCGACAGGAGGTTGAGAGCAGGTCGGAAGGAGAAATTTCAGAAGAAGAGGAGCTGGAACCCAGTCGTCCACAAGCACCGGTGGTAATTGGAACAGCAACGGAGCGAGGGGTGCCCGGTCGGCCCGGTAAGTCATGTGACAATTTAGCATTTACAGCTGTATTAATTAATGGGGGTTGTATCTGGTGGGGGGGGGGCTGCCCCTCCGGCACCGCTGTTGGCAGACACATACCAACCGCGGGCAGGGAGCGGGCCTACAGTGGGGTCCGGCGGTCAGATACAGGAATTGCTAGAGGGCCTACGGGCGTTGGTGGGACGGATTGAAGGAGGACAGTCGTCCGCAGGGGGGTCAGGTGAAGGCACCGTGGGTACAGCACAAGTAGCAGGGCCGGTCGCAGCAGCTACGGCAGTGCCACAGGACACCGTAGCAGGTGAAGTGGCAGAGAAGGTGAGTACAACGGAAAAAGGGGGGACAGAGGCGACTGTCAGAGCGGACATTGTGCGGTTGGCAGACGCTGCAAAATGTGAGGTGTATGTGTGCTTCGAGGGACCCCTAGGCGCTCACCTGAAGCAGGAAACGAGAGAGAAGATATGGAAGGGCGAGTATGTAGAGATTTTCTCCCTATTGCCCTTAGAAAAATTGAATCTGGACAGGGTAAAACCAGATGATACAAAGAAGGAGGACGAGGAGAAGCGGAGATACCGTTTGATTCCCAGGACGTTTGCCAATTGGCTGCAAGCGTTCGCCATTTTGGCAGGTGTAATAGGTGAAAAGAACCCCGAAAACTGTTCGGCGTTATTTTGCTATATGGACGCTATTGGGGAGGCATATAGGGTATACGGGGGCACGGCGTGGCTACGTTACGACGAGCAATTCAGGCAGCGCAGGGCGGTGCGTCCCGCACTGCGGTGGGATCACAAAGACATCAGTCTTTGGATGCGACTTATGGCATCGGCAAAAACGCCAGCACAGCCATTTCATGGGGGGGCCGGAGGTAGCAACTCCTCGGGATCGCCGGCCAGTAGGAAGTGGGGAGTCTGTTGGCAGTTTAACGAGGGATCGTGTAAGTATGGGGGATCCTGCAAGTTTAAACATGAATGTTCAGGGTGCGGGGGGGCGCATACGCATGCCAAGTGTTTCAAAAAAGGAAAACGGGGCGGAGAGGCTGGTAACAAAAGGGATGACTCCGGTGATGGGGGAAAGGATGCTTCCTTTTCTAAATAGATACCCGGACAGGGCGGCGGCGTTGTTACTAGAGGAAGGTTTTAAGCACGGTTTTCATATTCCATGCACATTAACAGTCGTCCCTCCTATGGCCAATAATTTGAGATCGGCATTGCAGCACCCGGCAGTGGTATCCGAAAAATTGGCCAAGGAGGTGGCTTTGGGTAGGATGGCGGGGCCATTTGAGGTGAAACCAATAGAAGATTTAGTAGTATCCCCGTTGGGGGTGGTCCCTAAGAAAGAACCAAACAAATTTCGTTTGATTCATCATCTATCGTTTCCCAAAGGGAGATCGGTAAATGATTTCATTGACCCAGAAACCTGTACGGTTTCGTACAAGTCTTTTGACGCGGCTGTACGCTGGGTGCGACGTTATGGAAAAGGGGCATTGATGGCTAAATCGGATGTGGAGTCGGCGTTTAGACTTCTCCCGGTTCACCCGGCCAGTTTCAGGTTGCTGGGTTGCCATTGGGAGGAACAGTTTTATGTGGATATGTGTTTGCCCATGGGCTGTTCTATATCATGTGCACTGTTTGAAACATTTAGCTCCTTTTTAGAATGGGTGGTCAGGGACGTTGCGGGTATTGAATCCGTCATCCATTATTTGGATGACTTTCTCTGCGTGGGCCCTCCTTCTTCCAATGTGTGTGCGATACTGTTGTCCACGTTGCAACACATTGCGGAGAGATTTCGGGTGCCTCTGGCAGCTGATAAGACGGAGGGTCCACGGACAGAGCTGAGCTTCTTAGGTATAGTTATTGATTCCATGAAAATGGAATGCAGGTTACCTGAAGAGAAGCTCAGGGATTTACAAAAGGAGATCAGGGAGATACATGGGTGCAAGAAAGTGCAGCTGCGTACGTTGCAATCCCTGTTAGGAAAATTGAATTTTGCATGCAGGATTATTCCCATGGGGCGAATATTTTGCCGTCGGATGTCTTCAGCTACGGCTGGGGTGAAGGCTCCCACGCATTACATTAGGCTGCGGAAGGAACATAGGGATGACCTGCAGGTATGGTATCAATTTTTAGCAGAGTTTAACGGAAGGTCGGTGTGGATGTCTGGTCCGGTAAGTAACTTCGACGTGGAGTTGGTGACAGACGCCGCAGGATCTACTGGGTATGGGGCGTACTTCCAAGGACGGTGGAGTGCGGAACCGTGGCCCCGGGCTTGGGTAGAGGCTGGGTTTTTACGTAACCTGGTGCTCCTGGAACTCTTTCCGGTAGTACTAGCGATGGAACTGTGGGGCGAGTCATGTCGAAATTTGAAATTACGTTTGAATTGTGACAACATGGGGGTAGTGCAGGTCATCAATAGCATGTCGGCGGCTTCGCCACCTGTCATTCGGCTGATGCGACAGTTGGTGTTGCGCTGTTTGCGATTGAATGTGTTTTTATATGCTGTACATATCCCGGGGGTGGAGAACACACTGGCTGACTCTTTGTCTCGGTTCCAGTGGTACAAATTCAGGGCTCTGGCGCCAGAGGCACAGAAGGTGGGAGTTCCGTGCCCAGCCTGGATATGGGATTTGGCACTAGAATAGCGGCAGGATGGATACAGAAGTCGGTAAGTACGTCCACATGGGCAGGGTACCAGAAGGTGTGGAGAGAGTGGGGAGAACTGATGCAAGAAGCAGGTGTGGGTGAGTATGGGTCATCAGGTCGCCTGTTGGTGCTATATTTGGTATCCAGGAACATGGAAAGGGGGCAATCGGTATCGGCTATTGAGAAGAAAATGGCGGCTTTGGCCTTTTTGTTCAAATTACAAAAGAAAGTAGATTGGACAAAGGATTTTTGGGTGAAACAAGCCATTAAGGGTTACAGGAAAGAAAACAGGACTAAGGACACGAGACGGCCAATTACATTCAAAAACTTATTGGATTTGAGGATAAAGTTGGGATCGATTTGCAGGGATAGTTATGAGCGTTTATTGTTTACAACCGCTTTTTCATTGGCGTTTTTTGGGGCATTTCGTATAGGGGAATTGGTCAGCCCAGCAAAAGGAAGGGCGGGCAGTTTACTGCGGGGGGATGTAGTGGTCCTGGAGGACAGGGTGTCCGTGCGGTTGCGGAAGTCCAAAACGGACCAAAAATGTGTGGGGGTACAGATATCGCTGTATGCAGTAGAAGGTTGTGCAATGTGCCCGGTAAAAACGGTAAGGGATTTTGCGGGCATAAGGCCGGGAGGGGATGGCTCCTTTTTGGTACATGAGGATGGAGCTAATTTGTCCAGGTTCCAGTTTGTTGCTGTTTTGCGTAAGTGTTTAAAGGGGTTGGGGATGGATAGTTCCGCCTACGCCTCACACTCCTTCCGCATCGGGGCGGCCACTGAGGCCGCTAGGTACGGGCTGGATGAGGTGGATGTGCGACGGATGGGGAGATGGGAGTCCAGGCGATTCCGCACCTATATTCGGCCTCAGTTAGTGTGGGAAGGTAAAAATTAAAAAAAAAAAAAAAAAGATGGGGTGTTAAGATGCTGTTGTTGTGCATATCTGCCTACAAAGGGGTAACCTGGTCAAGGGTCCTGGGGGTGCAAGTCCTTTACACTATGTTTGTCATTTCAGACGCAGTGCTCCCACGCCTTATCTGGATTCTCGGACACTCGTATGTGTGTTGGGGCGCACGGAGAGGGGACGCGAGACCAGGTGGGAGGGCAGTTGGGGATTTCAAGAAGGGAGGCAACCATAAGATGGTTGGGTAAACCGGGAATGATGTGGGGCAGGGTAGTCCCAGAGGGTGAGAGGTTTGCGTGGTTGGACAGGCCGCCAGCAGTGCTTGTCGTCCATGCTGGGGGGAACGATCTGGGTGTCCGCACGGTCAGGCATCTGATCGCGGACATTAAAAATGACTGGATTTATCTGCGAACGAAATTCCCAGACACGTTGTTAGTCTGGTCGGACATAGTGGCAAGGACAACATGGCGTACGGCCAGGTCCGTTTATCGGATCAACAAAGCCAGAATTAGGGTGAATAAGGTGGTTGGGAGGATTGTGACATGGCATGGGGGGTTGGTGGTACGTCACAGGGAACTTGAGAAGAATGTGGGCCTCTATTTGAGGAGGGACGGGGTCCATTTAATTGATGTGGGCATCGACCTGTGGTCGTTGGGTCTGCAGGAGGGGATTCAGTCGGCCCTGCGGGTGTGGAGGTGCCTGCAAGGATGAGGTGTCAACCTTTTAGGCTATGGCGTGTTTGTTCGTTGGTCAGTGACGGAGCAGTTATGTAGGTGGTAAGTGTGTGTGGGGGGCTCATCATTAGATGGCCACTCCGGTTCGTGGGGGGCTCATCATTAGATGGCCCCTCCGGTTTGTGGGGGGCTCATCAGTAGATGGCCCCTCCTGGTAGTACATCAAATTATATATTTGATGATTACTCGTGCACTGCGGGATAGGTGTTTGTCTCCGGGCGGCACAGATGGAGGCCAGTTGGTTATGTTGTATCCCGCAGTGCCCCCGGTGGTGTTATATATATATACAGTTACAGTAGTTATATATATGTTTTATAGTACTTAGCTCCGTCACTGACCAATCAACAGGGTGTAACTGATTGTTTACAGTTCTTGATGTTTGTTTACTGGTTATGTGTTGATATGTTATTTATCACTATGGTTATTTATGTGTGTTTCAGTTATTGGAGTTATGTTTTTAATAAAAGGCTGTTGCGGCCATTTACTCCATAAAAGAAGGTGTGGTCTATTATTTAAGTTAAAGTAAGGGGAAGTATTTGGCTGTATCAGCTGGTGGGTAACATCTAGGCTACACTAGTCATGCCATCAGTACCACCATCGGTACCACCATCAGTATCGCCATCGCTACTGCCATCAGTACCATCTGAATCTGCCACAGCCCATCTGTCACAAAGACCGTCATTGATACCATCATCAGTACCATCTGAATATGTCACAGCCCACCTGTCACACAGGTCACCATCTGTACCACCATCAGTATCGCCATCACTACTGCCACACAGACCCATCATCAGTACTGCCATCAGTACCGCCGCACAGTCCCGCCATAAGCCCCGTCACACAGGCCATCAGTGAACTGTCATTAGCACCACCAGTTCCGTCACACAGGCCAGCCATCAGTGAGCTGTCAGTAGCACCACCAGTTCCGTCACACAGGCCCGCCAAAAGTGCTGCCATCATGTCTCAAAGAGTTTATACATCCTTACCATGTCGGCTGATGAGACCAGCGGGGAGCTCCCATCATCCGATTCTGGCTTGGAATACGAGCCAGTAGAGAGCAGTGGATTGGAGGCCGAGTCAGAGGAGGAAACCGTCACTCCTAAAAGTGATCAGAACCAAGATCAGAGGACCTGCCTACCACCAGCAGCACCAGACCCCAGGAAGAGGAGCCCAGTACCAGTGCTGGAAGTACATGCCCAACCCGAAGAATTCAGGCCCAGTCCTACCTTCTCGATGCCCTGGCAAACCCCTTATGGTTGCCTGCCAACTCAGGATCTGCTATAATCCCTCATTTCACTGCACAGCCAGGTGTGCAGCCCAACACTTCACATTTTTCACAATTGGACTATTTTTTATTTGTTTTTCCCTGAAGATTTGTTGCAGTACATGGTGGACCAAACAAACCTCTATGCAGAGCCGTTTATTGCTGCCAACCCCAATTCATCCTATGCCCGTATGTTCCATTCTCACACTAGACTGGTCCACCAACCCCATCCACCACATGCCCACATATTCTGCTGTTATGTCCAGGACACGCTATGATATGATTATGTGTTTTGTACATTTCAAGGTTTCAACAATAAAGTTGTATTTTATCTGTTTCATATGGCCCTGTTCAATTCATTTGTGTGCTATCAAAAATCACCCGAAAATCAACCCATCACCTACCTCAGATATATTGAAGACATTGTCACTGCCCTGATTTACCAACAAGGGCCCGCCCCTGGAAGCTTTCGCTGTGATAGTGTGAGTCGACTTAATGAGCAACTTTTTCCTTATAACATTCCCCCCGCAGAATCCGGAAGAAGACGCCAAAAGAGATGTCGTGTATGCAGCAGTGGTGGAGTTAGAAGAGATACCAGCTATTATTGTCCCCAATGTCCCTCCCAACCTAGCCTGTTTATTGGTGATTGCTTCAGAAATTATCACACATTTTTGACTTCCAACGTGCACCGTCCCCGGCCTGTGAATTGACCATGTTTTTGTCTGCCACTTGGACTGATTTTTTGCCCTTCTACTTTAGTACACAGGGGTCTCACATATGTGACGGGCTTCAGAATAGCGTTCCGAGTAGAGAAAATCTGTTTTTGGTTTTCTGTGTTCCCATAAAAAAGGGTCTGGTTGCCCAGAGGCTACAAAGAGATATGGGTGGGAAAAGCCTCTACCCCTATCCCCCTGGCCCTAAGCTTGATGGTCCTTCCTGCTGCTTGGACCAATACTTTGTCTGTGCTGAACATATCGCTGCCTGTAATGACCCAGGACTTTATGGACTATGTTTCTTCCTGCTGACTGGACCAATACTTTGACTGTGTTGACCATATTTCTGCCTGCTGCCTCTACTGACTATGGACAGTATTTCTGCCTGGATATCTCTGTCTGCTACCTGGACCAATGCTTTGGCTGTGCTGACAGTATCTCTGCCTGTACTAACTAGGGACAGCATTCCTGCCTGTTGCCTGGACGATTGCATTTGCTGTCGCTGACCACATCCTTGCCTTCTGCCTTGACCGATGCTCCCCTCTGTGGACCACTGCACTACTAAAACCACAGGTAATCTTTTGTTACTTGGTATGTATATGCTATGTGTTTAGAAATATGCAGGGCCTTCAAAAATGTGATCAGTAGTCATGAAATTATATGTGTACTTTATGCTTCTAGAAAGCCTGCAGGTGCTACTTGGATGTTGTATATGTCTGTATATGGCCAGGCTGTGTAAAGGTCTCACAGATGGGGTATCGCTATACTCAGGAGGAGTAGCAGAATGTATTTTAGAGTGTAATTTTCGCTATGTACATGCTATGTGTTGGAAATATCTTATAAATGAACAACTTTGTGTTAAAAAAAAGTGTGCTACTTCAATGTTGGGCCTCTGTATGTGGTCAGGCTGTGTAAAAGTCTCACACATGTGGTATTGTCATACTCAGAAGGAGTAGCAAAATTTATTTTAGGGTGTAGTTGTAAGTATGCATATGCTGTGTTCAAGAAATAACCTGTCAATACGATACGTTTGTATAAAAAAATTCTTAATTTTCCCAAGAATTGTGGGAAAAAAATTACAACTTCAAAAAACTCACCATGCTTCTTACTAAATACCTTGGACTGTCTTTGTATTTGTGCTTTCCTGGATTGTTATTATCACAAGAAATGAGATAGGCCTTCAGTGCATCAGGTGTGATCAGATGTGATACATTTTTAGTGATTTGCACCATAACTTGTAGACTCTATAATTTTCACACAGACTAAATAATATCCACTAATTTGGGTTATTTTTACCAAAGATGTGTAGCAGTATACATTTTGGCCCAAATTTATGAAGAAAAATTAATTATTTGCTAAATTTTACAATAGAAACTAAAAGAAGTGTTTTTCTTTAAAATGTTCACTCTTTTTTCACTTATATCGCAAAAAAAAAAAAAAAAACCCAGCGGTGATTAAATACCACCAAAAATGCTCTATTTGTGAGGAAACTAATTATAAAAATTTGTTTTGAATACAGTGTGGCATGACTGAGTAATTGTCATTCAAAATGTGAGAGCACTGAAAGCTGAAAATTGGTCTGGGTGGGAAGGTGTATAAGTGCCCTGTTTTAAAGTGGTTAAACTTTGTAATAAAAAAATGTGTTATATTTTTATACTTCTGTGTGGTTGTCCTCTGGTACCAGTAAAGTCCAATATATTCAAAACGCTTTAGCAGATAATGACTTAGATGGATGAGGTAATCCTACAATAGCCTAACCCCCCTAATTGGTGATATATTGTATATTCTACAATAAGAAAATAAATCACGGAGGCAGAAAAGCCATTGGTATCTTTTGGTTTTATAATGGAGGCAATTGTAGAGTGAAAGTAAACGTTCTGGTATGGAATTCACCTTGCCATGAATCAAACAAAACAGATTTTGGAATTTTAGACAGATTTGTTCTATGACTTTACTTATTACATTTATGCCACGTACACACGATCAGACTTTTTCGGCCGGACTATCCGTCGGACTAAAGCCCCATACACACGGTCGGATTTTCCGATGGATTCTGTCCTATCGGACAATGTTGTCGGAAATTCCGACCGTGTGTAGGCACCATCGGACAGTTTCCATCGGATTGTCCGACGGACAAAGTTCTATCTCCAGATTTTTCGACAACAAAGTCCGATCACACCAATTCCGATCGTGTGTAGCGTAGTCCGACGGACAAAGTGCTACGCATGCTCAGAAGAAATTCTGTGACGGAAGCGCTCGGTCAGGTAAAACTACCATTCCTAATCGACACAGCACATTCGTCACGCTGCAATGTTAACATGTCTTTAATGCAGCGCATTCTCTTTTTCTTTACAATGCAAGAAGAATGACGTGTTTTAGCTGCTCCTATTCACCCTCACATCTCACAAACTTATTTCTTTATTCTTTATTATTTCTTTATTCGCTTTCAGGATTTCTAGACTAGATGTTTATTTTTCCTCAGATCATAAAAGAATCTTTGTTATATTTTTTGGATGATTTGTCATTTTTTATTTTTTTGGAATACATATTTTCGGGATAATTTATTTAGATTTTTGAGGGGGGTTGTGTGTCTCAACTTAGCAAAACAACATTATTAACATTTCTATTTGTTGCTTAAATTTACTAGGAGTTTGTTTGTTGTTGTTGCCCCTTGTTAATTGGACTTTATGATTTGTGAAATGTATCAGCCTACTCACAAATAAACTGTCATTGTCGAAAAGTAAAACACATAGGCAATGATTTTTTCAACTCAAAAATACCTTTATTTAGGTCTCAGCAACAAACCAAAGAGGAACGCAGCGATGGAGAAACTTGGGGAATTTGCAAAGCCTTGGACACCCACGGCAAACATCGTTTTTCAAGCTTCTAAAATTGGGGGCCTGAGGAGTACATATCTTAAGGGGAGTGCTATCTGGTCCTGAAGTCCAAAACATCCGGAACTGCAGCAGATGCCATCTAGGTCCCCAGGCTCTGGTACTACGAGAGGCTCCATCTTCTCTCAGACCAGACTGAATCCAGGTCGTCACTCTCTTGTCTTCCTTCCACGCTTCCTTGCACGCTGTGGCTGTGGTGCTGGTGGGGTGGCAGAAGGAGGAGGAGGAGGCGGAGCAAGGTCACTATCGCAAACATGTGTGAGTGGGGTCATCCCCCCAGCCATACCCTTATTTAGGACCTTGAGGATGACATCCTCACACATGTTGCGTTGCCCCACCTCCATAGCCATCATTTTCGTGGCAACCACGGAGCCAAAGGTCTCCTCGTCGGTGGGTGTGGCATGAAGGGAGGCTGAAGCCTCTCTGATCCGCCAGAGCGCTGACTCTCCCGCCTCACCCCCCCTTCTCGCCCTTTTGTAGGGAAGGCGGAGGGGAGCGACTTGGGAGACAATCAGGCTCCTAGGCCTACCCCCCTCTTGGCTGCCACTACCCACCTCTTGGCTGCCACTAACCCCTTCCTCCTGACTGCCACATTCCACAGCCACCTCCTGGCTGAGGTCTTCCTGTGTAGGACATAGTTTGAGTTATTTGTTCATCAAACACACACAATTTTCATCTATTGACTGTTGCAAAATGTTTACAAATAGAAAACCATACAATTCTCAGCCCTGCAGTTTAGATTCTTGCCCCAAATGTCTCCAACACTACTGTCAGTTGATATGTCAAACACGTTAGGAACTAAGCAATTGGGGATCCTGAATTAACTGAACATCATTTAGTTTTCACAAAATTTGTTCCAAAACTACTATACCTGGCTCAAGCTGGGCTCCTCCACATCTTCCAGACTGGAAGGCCCAGTTTGCTCCTCGGAAGCCTCATCAGGGGTGGCCTGCGCGGAAGGAAGCGTGGAAGGAGGAGTCGAGAGTGACTCCGTGACATCAGCCTGGTCTTTGAGAAAATGGAGCCTGTCATAGTACCAGAGCTTGGGGACATAGACCTGATCTGCTGCAGCTCCAGATGCTTGGGACTTCAGGACCTTCTTGCGCTCCCTGAAATATGCACTCCTCAGGATGCCAATTTTGAGTCTTAACCTACGAACGGTTGCCGTGGGCATCCTTGGCTTTACAAATTCCACAAGTTTCAGCATGGCTGCGTACCTCTTTGGTTTGCTGCCGTAATCGGGGTGTTTGGCCTGCCATAATAGGGTCATTTCCCTATATTTATCAATGAAGAGGGGGAGAAAACTCACGTCGTTGAATCCCTGCATAATCTCTGCAAGACACAACACCACACAAAACACTATAAATAATGTCAGGCTAAACTCTCCTAATCGTCTCCATAAATAAGCCTCAAGGTCTAATCAGTCTAGGCTAGTTATGTACCAACTTCAAATTGTACCTTCGTTCTAGCGATCGTCTCGTGCGTGAGCTTTCTCTCCCCTCGTCTCACAGATCGTGGCTACGACACAGGCGTCTGACGTTTTATATACAGTGCGCATGCGTCAAACTCCGCCCGCCCCTGACGATCATTCTCGTCTATTCCCCACCCCTTCTCTTTCCGGCGCAGTGGGGAGAGCACATGGCGGGGACACAGCAGGTGCGCCCCAAATATTACACCAACGAGGAGGAGGATGAGGAAAGGCCGGAGGCAGAAACGTCCCGATCCCGGCGGCTGAAATTTAAGGCCTCCAATATGTCGTTTGGAGAAATGTTGGAGATGGTGGACATATTAAAGAGGAGCGACTATGGGAAGTATGGGCCTTACCTCAACCCCAATGTCCGAAAGGCCAAGATCATGTCTAAAGTTGTGAGGAGGCTGTACAATCATTTTGGGGTACAACGATCCAAGGAGCAACTGAGGAAACGCTGGTCAGACCTGAAACTGAGGGAGCCCGATCAGTACAGAAAGATCAAGCGAGTTCTTCAAAAAAGTAAGTAGTTGTGTTTTGTGTTTGGATTTCTTGCTTGCATACTGCTCCGTGTGTTTTTCAATGTTGTACATTAGAAAATGGCCACTTTCATGTTCGTCTGTGCATTCGATCGTACTCAACCTTGATCTTTCTGCCAGTGTCATGTTCGTGTGTGTCCATTCGATCGTACTCAACCTCGATCGTTCGGCCACTTATAATACGAGGTTTGGTGAAGTTTTTAGTGAAAGGAAGTTTGTTCTCAATAGAGATGTCATCAAGAATGTCAAGCTAATTTATTCAATGTAAAGGAGAGGTCACTCAGTAGCTGTTTACCCATCTGGACTCTAGAGCACTAGTGCTGGGACACCCAAACCCCCTTTTTATTATGCTTTTCCACACATGTGCTCCAGTGGATACTAGAGGGGTGTCTCCATCAGACAAACTTCTACCAAAAAGCTAGTAAGTTTAGCACCTTTACAAAGTGACTACATTCATGTTGTTGTCATTTGTAACTGGCCAACCAAAAATATTGTCCCTCACTTTCAAGCAATGTTTGACATTTCCTATTTCTGCCCTCAATAGATTGTGGTGCTAAATCTTCCTTTTGTACATTCTCATAGGGGAGCGAAAACTCGGGACGTCTGAGGAAACCACAAAACCCACACCTCCCAAAAAAGGGGAAAGACCAGAAGCAGAGGAGGAGGAGGAAGGAGAGATCATAGAACTTGGAGAACTTGTCACCACAACAGGTGAGTGTAGGAGAACACAGCTACTGGTAAGCTAATCAATGTATGCCTGCCTCATTTCCAAGAGACATTTGTTTTTTTTGTTGTTTTTAGGTGACGTAGATGTTGTGGAAGAAGAATCGCACTTTACCACTGAAAGTGCCCACGTACTCATCGGGGAGATAATGGTCTGCAATCGAGATCTAGATGAGATAAAGCAAAACATCAATGATGTTCAACAAAAATTGAAGAACATCATTGATGTTTTAGGTAAAATCTGAAAACGCAACAAGTAATTAATAACACACATTTGTGGCTGTTTGTGACCACATTTGCAACTTAAAAAATGTGTGAAATTTGGAACATGCACACATTGTGTCCACATGTGCTAGCTCCCATCATGGTGGATGAATGACAACGTTTTTTTTGGGGGTGCAACCACTTTAGTAACTACTAAAGTGTGTGTGGTGAAGGGGTTGCACCCCCAAAACACGCCTATTGATCCCCATGATGGGAAATGGCACTTTTGAACATTCTAGGCATGTGTTTTACCATCTAATGTCCATTTTCAGACCCAAATTGTGTGCATGTTCTAAATTTCCAGTTTCCAGGGGTGACCCCCCATGTGATGAAGGCAAGATCAAACACACTTTGAACATATAGTCATGTCTGATCTTGTCTTCACTTTAGAAAGTTGAACTTTGCAAGTTCCTATGTTCTGTTTTGCTCCATGCCTGGTTTTAACAAATGCGGAATGTTTGTAAACAATGTTGGAAAGAACCAAGATCTTGTCAGTTTTGCCAAGAAGTTTGGAAACGCACTTGTGAATGTGTTGCAAGTAAACTTTTTTAATTTTCTAAATGTGTGGCTTCCTTATTGAAAAACACAAAAGCATTATGTATGTCAAATGTAAAGGATTTGGGGGGCAATGGGTGTTATTTACTAAAGGCAATTCCAGTTTGCACTGCAAGTGTATTTTCCAGGGCACTTTTGCACTGTTTCCCATCAATTGCACCTCCGCAGTTAGGAAAGTCCCAACGGCTGGCAAAGTGGGAGGCCACAGTCTGCCATTCCTGTGGCGTGGAAGGGAACTGTGGAGTGAAACAAGAAAAACAAATTAGTCACTTTGCACATAAACATTGCAAGCAGATTAGACACTAAACATCTTGGAACAAGATCAGACTTTTACATTTTAAGATGGAAAGTATTTGCACCGAAAAGTAGAGGGTCCCCCTAGCAGATTACTCACCCCCCATCAGTCCCCCCACTTCTGATGGGCCATTGACAATAACTAGGGGTTTGGGGGGGGTGGGGTTTGGACAGGTAACCCTCAGCACTTCATTGATTGCCAAATGGCTCAATAATGTGTGCTAGTTTGGCCAGACCCTCCTTACTTAACACTATTGGCAGCCCACAGGAAAGATAAAAGAACATTCCAAATCCCCCCCCCCCCCCCCCCAAAAACAAATGTGGAAAAAATGGGGCTCTGCATGAAGTAAAACACACAGCAAACATTTGTGCATGTTTTAGGGGGTGTTTGGGGGAAAACAATACTTTGCAGCAGACAAAATACATTGCTTAAGTAACTAGGCCATAGGTGTCTATTGGGGCAGAAGAGCATGCTGGGGAGGTAAGTGAAGGGAAAAATGCATGAAGGAGAAAAGGGGCACAGCATATTAGAGCATATTGCAATCATGGTTATTAGGGAAGGAGGTCAAAAATACAAGACATTAGCAAACAGAGCATACATAGTAGGGAATAGTAAAGTAGAAATGTTACCTTAATATAGTCCTCCTGCAGGACCTGGATGATGGCAGAACAGGTCTCTGGAATAATGATTCCCAGGGCCTGGGGAGAGATACCTGAGGAGAATTTCAAATCCTGAAGGCTTCTCCCTGTCGCCAAGTACCTCAACGTGGCAACAAGCCTCTGCTCCGGAGTGATGGCTTGTCTCATGCAGGTATCCTGCCAGCTGATAAAAGGGGTCAGCAAAGCCAAAAGACGGTGAAGAACGGGGTCCGTCATCCGGAGAAAGTTCCTGAAATCATCAGGATTATTCTCCCGGATCTCACGAAGCAAAGGCATGTGCGAGAACTGATCACGCTGAAGCAACCAATTCTTGGTCCACATACTCCTCATCACTCTGTTCATGGACGTGTCTTGGCTCAAAGCTAAAAGCCCGACACCAATTCCGCGTACAGCACGAACTCGGCGACGAGTACGTACGGGAAACATCGCTCAGAAACGGACGGCTGGTCAGAACGGACAAACAGAAAGCCCCGATAAACAGCAAGGCCTGAAAGAACGAAATGAATACCAGAAACGAGCAGACAATAAGCAGTGAAAATCAAAGCGTCCTATATATAGGCCGCAATGACCAACAAATGCGAACTGACTACACACACTAATAAACAGATACGCATGACAAGCACAAACTGAAGAGCAGTAACGATCTGAGTCACAAAACTGAGAAGCGCGAATCGTAAGTCCCCAAATTTCAACTAACTCGCGATAAACACGGGATCAGCAGAAGGAGCCCAACGGGTGCGGGACGTGGTGCTGAACTTCCCTTTTCTAGTCTCGTGGAAGACGACTTACGTCACAACGTTCTTGCAGACCGGAAATTCCGACAACGTTGTCCGACCGTGTGTACGCAACACCAACATCGGACAAAGTACGACAGACATGATCCGACGGAACTGGTCCTCGGAAAATCTGACCGTGTGTATGGGGCTTAAGTCCGGCGGACAATCCGCCGGACTTTCCAGCGGAGGTCCGCCGGACTTTCCAAATGTGCAGATATGCCCACACACGCCCGGACTTTTCCAGGGGACAATTCGTCAGACTTTTACACGGAGTAAAGTCCGTTTATTTAGAACGTGACTCCAGGTAGACGGAACCAGCGGAGGAAGTCAATGCTGACGTCTCGATCGGCGAGATTGACACCTCGCTAGCCCCGTCACCTGGTATGGATTTAAAGGGGAATCCCTACACCGAACAAACGGCGTGGGGGTCCCCCCAAGTCCATATCAGACCCTTATCTGAGCATGCAGCCCGGCCGGTCAGGAAAGGGGTGGGGACGAGCGAGCACCCCCCCTCCTGAGCTGTACCAGGCCGCGTGCCCTCAACATGGGGGGTGCCTTGGGGAAAGGGGGGGCCCTGTGGCCCCCCCTACCCCAATGCACCTTTTCCCATGTTGATGAGGACAAGGGCCTCTTCCCGACAACCCTGGCCGTTGGTTGTCGGGGTCTGTGGGCGGGGGGCTTATCGGAATCCAGGAGCCCCCTTCAATAAGGGGGCCCCCAGATTCCGGCCCCCCACCCTATGTGAATGAGTATGGGGTAGGATGTACCCCTACCCATTCACCTGGTGAAAAATAAGTGTAAATAAAATCACAACACAAGTTTTTAAAATACTTTATTACACAGCTCCGGGGGCCTTCTTCCGTCTTGGGGGGGTCTTCTCGCCGGACTCCTCCTCTATCCTCTGCTCTTTTACTAGCGGAGAAGCCCGGCTTTCTCCTTTGTCACCAACGCCATCTGGGGGTCTTGTTCCGACTTCGGTGGTCTTGTTCCGCTCTTCTGTTCTTCTTGCCGGGCCTCCGCTTTCTTCTTCTAGCTCTTTTACTAGCGGTGGCCCGGGCTTCTGTTGCCATCGCCGTCACTGTCACTGTCGCTGTCACCGCCGCCGTCTTCTGCTTCTTGTTCTTATTCCTTCATCCGATGTTGACACGATGCTGTCTCTGGCCGTAATGGCAGAGACACATTGTGCTTTGACTTATATAGGGACAAGGGGCGGGGCCAATGGCTTGTGTCACATGGTGACCCCGCCCCCTTATGATGTCACAGTCCCAGCATCCTCCGGGACTGTGACATCATAGGGAGGCGGGGTCACCATGTGACATGAGCCAATGGCCCTGCCCCTTGTCCCTATATAAGTCACAGCACAACGTGTCTCTGCCATTACGGCCAGAGACAGCGTTGTGTCAACATCGGATGAAGAAAGAAGAACAAGAAGCAGAAGGCGGCGGCGGCGACAGTGGCGGCGACGGCAACAGAAGCCCGGGCCACCACTAGTAAAAGAGCTGGAAGAAGAAAGCGGAGGCCCGGCAAGAAGAACAGAAGAGCGGGACAAGACCCCCGAAGTCGGAACAAGACCTCCAGGCGGCGACGATGACGAAGGAGAAAGCCGGATCCTCCGCTAGTAAAAGAGCTAGTAAAAGAGCAGAAGATAGCGGAGGAGTCCGGCGAGAAGACCCCCCAAAACGGAAGAAGACCCCGGAGCTGTGTAATAAAGTACTTTAAAAACTTGTGTTGTGTTTTTATTTACACTTTTTTTTCACCAGGTGAATGGGTAGGGGTACCCCATACTCATTCACATAGGGTGGGGGGCTGGAATCTGGGGGCCCACTTATTGAAGGGGGCTCCCGGATTCTGATAAGCCCCCTGCCCGCAGCCCCCGACAACCAACAGTCAGGGTTGTTGGGAAGTGCCCCTTGTCCTCATCAACATGGGGACAAAGTGCTTTGGGCTGGGGGGGTCGCAGGGCCCCCCTTTCCCCAAGGCACCCCCCATGTTGAGGGCACGCGGCCTGGTGCGGCTCAGGGGGGGGCGCTCGTTTGTCCCCACCCCTTTACCTTACCGGCCAGGCTGCGTGCTCGGATAAGGGTCTGATATGGATTTGGGGGGACCCCCACGCCGTTTTTTAAGTACAAAAAAGAAGGTTGGGACTTTAAATGAAACACTTGGGTAGTGGAGGTAAATTTTAACCATGTTTAGAATTTCACCATGAAAATTTTATTGATTGTTAAAAATAGAAACAATAGAAAATATCAATTTCATATGCCGTTTTTTCGTCGTAGGGATTCCCCTTTAAATTCATACCAGGTGACGGGGCTAGCGAGGTGTCAATCTCACTGATCAAGGCGGCGGCATTTACTTCCTTCGCTAGTCCCATCTACCTGGAGTCACGTTCAAAATGAACAGACTTTACTCCGTGTATGGGGTAAGTCCGTTCATTTCAAAAGTCCCGCGGACTAGCACACAGACGGCCGGATTGTCTGACGGACTGCTGAGTCCAGCGGACAATTTTAAGTCAAAACTTCTTACTAAGTCCGCCGGATAGTCCGCTCGTGTGTACGCAGCATTAGTGTTCCTTTTCCTTTGGATCTACTTTAGATCTTAGATCTACAAAAATGAAAAAAAGTGCCTATATTCAGCTGGAATATCACTATGAAAATGTCATAATTCTAGAATGATTGCCTAATCTACTTAAAGAAAGGTAACCCTTAAAATAAGTTGTTTTCATTAAACTGCAGCAATTTCCAGAGGGACTGACAATTCAGTGTTAGGGACATTAGGCATTGGTGTCCCTGTACAGTAAATGTCTCTGTTGTGACACCCAAAAACAATGTTTAATCAATACACTGATGCACAGCTAATAAAACAGGTCAATGGAACTGGGTGATTGCATTGAAGGAGACAATTAAAACGTCATTAAAAAAAAGTGATGCACAATTATGGAGCTGTGATGTGAGTGACCTCTAAATTAGCTTTTCAATTATTCAGTGGTTTTTCAGATTATTCCCTGACCTCACTTGACCTTATATTGAGCTAACATTTAACTGGTAGAAAATGCCTTCTATTAACCATTACACTGAAAGAAATTGCAACCACAAAAAAAAAAGAGTTTTTGAGGGTCTGTCCATCCAAAAGTTTGCTTTGGATGAATTCAAATAATTTTTATTCCTTGTCTGACATGATAACTATCTTGCTTTAATACTGTAGTCAACGACCTGAAACAAGTATGTAGATAGGGGTTTTGATTTTACACTGATGAGCTGCATACTTGTTACTTTAAATACAGTAGAAAATACTGGAACCAGAGGGTCAACAACTGGCATTTCATAAGGGCAACACTTATTCCTCTGATTTTACTTTGAATAAACAGGTCTGTATGCCTAGCCTGGCAATTACAATGGGTTCCACTATCCTTGTTAAATTGCAAACTTATTTTTTATGAAAGGTAATGTATTGTAATGTTATATTATCATGACATCCAGGACTAAAGATTAGCAAATCTGCCCAAGCTTGATTCGCCAAGGGTTTGGTGCATCCTGTTTGAAATTAAACTAACCTGAAATTAGAGTCTATTAAACACTCTGAGATGGGCAAATCCTACTCTAATAAAGGCAAAAGGACGCTGGGCATTGCCATTGGGGACATGTACTAATGGAAAAAAAATTTGTTTAAATAATTGCGCAAAGGGGATAGAGTATTTTCATGTAGCCTTGAGGGAAACATTAAAAACAGGTGACGCTTAAGGCCCGATATTATTCCAACATTGCCTATAAAAACTTAAAATACCACATTTTGAAAGCTTTAGATGTCATCACCTCATGTCTATCATCACCTCAGATAAAATGAAGATTTTTATACCAACGCCTTATGAGAGGTGGTATATGCAGGCCACAGGTCGTGGGGTATATCAATAATCTGTAAGTCGCTACTGGCTGACCTTTATGACAAAATTTTTCTCAATGTTCTAGAGTACAATGTGGTTCTTTGAATGTTTCACTCATAGAGGTTAGTTCCCACTAGAATTGCAAAAATGTTTCCAGGAACCATTTCCCTGTGCTTTAGGGGCTCCAAACTACAGAGAACCATAATTAATATCTTATCAATCGGATATTGCCTCGATTGAGAGTTTTTCTAGGGTAGGGGTGGGTACCATCATCCATATATTATAGAAAAATGTGCCTGGGCCGCCTCAGAAGTGCCCCTAGCGAGGAGGAGAAAAGTTTGGACTATCTCGGTACCTCAAGGACATAAACAAGGATATGGATAAGGAAACGGTGAGCAGCAAGTGTTGGATGGGGATATGGGAATTGGGGGATGCCCAGGAAAATTTAGTGCAAAGTTGCTTTGGACTCCTATATACACTTCTGTATATACGCTTCACCATATATATCACCATGTATATTCGCTCTCTCCAGCACAAAGTTTAATCCCCCTAAAATAAACAAAAGGTTTCTGTCTCTGAGTACTGGAATGGATGTCTGGCTGGGTAGGGTGACAGGTGAACCGTTACACACAGCAAACCCTACGGGGGCATGGCTACATAGGTCATTCCCACCAGATATGAATTATGTGCCTGGGGTCACCTCAGAATTGCCCCTAGCAAGGAGGTCAATACAGCAATCAATAGTTACAGCCATGTTACTGCTTAAACATTATGGAAGAGATGAAGATGACCCCCAGTGTTGAAATGGGGTATCAGTTATGATGTGTCTTGGAGATTGTCCTTTACTAGTTTTGCAGCAATTGCTGCCTCTTCAGAAGAAGCCAGTCATAAGCATCTATTGAAATAAATCATAATCGTAATTTCATAGTGTCTGCCGCGCGCGTGGGGGGGGGGGGGGGACGTCCTTCGGGTGCCTCTATTGGTGCTGCCACACTGCCGCTGCCTTTTCTTAGGTAAACAATGCATATATATATTTTTCTCTCAGAACCCACACTTGCTTTGTGCGACATTAAAGAAAATAATGTTTGTATTTTATAATTTATACTAATATTATTAGGGCTGTTACTGATTAAATTTTTTGTGTTCGATTAATCCATTTTTATTAAATCGATTAATCAACTAATTTCGATAAATTTTAATGCACATACAGATCCAACTACTTTTAGCTGATCTCCTTGCATTGCAACTCTGCATTAGTCAGTGGTAAATGTGGTATACACTATATACAATCACCCGACACTAGTTAGTTTCCACAATCCATGACTTACCTTCACAGGTCAAACAAATACGTTTTAAATTCAAACTGTAGCACTGACGTAAGTCATTTTTTTTCCACAGTAGCGTGACAATCCCTCCACCTCCGGTCTAACTAATCACTCTCACCTTATGGCATGGACCCCTGTGCAAACAGGTGCTCATGCAAGCGGGTATCAAAAGGGTTAACACGGACCATAAATTTATCTTACGTCTCCTTAGATCTCAGCAAGGATGCCAGGTCATTGGAAGAAAGAAAAGATCTAAGTGCTCACCGCTTAAGTATAAGATTTAATTTTTATGTTCAAACACAAACTACTCACATAAAGATGATAAAAACAGCATGTAAAGCAGACAATTGTGTTAGTTCCGTAGGGCAGCAGCGGGTGACGTCATGCGTAGCTCCTCCCCCATACGCGTTACGTTCAATCTGAACTTCAACGTCACTGGACTCCTCCCCCCTTCTCTTTGTTAGCAGACGGAGGCACTTGGGGAAGGGGGAGGAGTCCGGTGACGTCGATGTCACCGGATCTCCGACGGAACTTCCTGAAGACCCGGAAGCCGGCGGAGAGGTGAGTACTGATCAAAAGAATTTTGATCGATCAAAAAAAATGTGATCGATCAAAAAAATTAACGATTAATCTAGGAATTTATCTTTAATTTTCACATCCCTAAATATTATAAACTATGGTCTAAATATGAAATTACGATTAGGATTTATTTCAATAGATGCTTATGACTGGCTCCTTCTGAAGAAGCAGCAATTGCTGCAAAACTAGTAAAGGACAATCGCCAAGACACATCATATCTGATACCCCATTTCAACACTTGGGGTCACCTTCATCTCTTCCATAATGTTTAAGCAGTAACATGGCTGTAACTATTGATTGTAGTTAACAATTATTGTTAATGTGGTTTCCTCCACAATGTTTGTATTTTCTATATGCTATTAAATCTTATTTTTTTTAAATATATGTCCTTGTTTATGTCCTTGAGGTACCGAGATAGTCCAAACTTTTCTCCTCCTTGCTAGGGGAAATTCTGAGGTGACCCCAGGCACATAATTCATATCTGGTGGGAATGACCAATGTAGACATGCCCCCATAGGGGTTGCTGTGTGTAGCAGTTCACCTGTCACCCTGCCCAGCCAGACATCCATCCCAGTCACTCAGAGACAGAAACCAGTCCATTGCTTTGCTTTGTTTATTTGAGGGGGATTAAACTAAAATGGGGGTTTGGGAATTAGGGGATGCCCAGGAAAATTTAGTGCAAAGTTGCTTTGGACTCCTATATACACTCCTGTATATACGGTTCACTCTTCTCTCTCCAGCACAAACACTTGCTGCTCACCGTTTCCTTCTCCAGCAATACACTTCCTGCAGACTGTTCCTCCACCAGCACTTCCCTTGCTGCAGACTGTCACCCCTCCAGACTAGCTAGCAACGACTATAAAGACAGGTGAAAAGCAGATAGTGGACACCCAAGCAATAGCAGCTGAGTTTCACTGCTTTTACGCGTCTCTATATAATATAGATTCGGTGTCTGTGGGGACGATGGAGGGTGGGCGTGTGGACAGAATTCATGAATATTTTGAGGCCTCAGGGTTACAGACCATTCCGTCAGCAGCCTTGGACGAAATGGAAAGAGCTATCTCCATTGAAGTGTTGGGCGGAGTGATTGCAGCTTTGCCGTTGGGTAAAAGCCAGGGAGCCGATGGTTTTACAAATATGTATTATAAAAAGTTTTCCTCGATCCTGTTGGTCCCTCTTTGCAGATACCTTAATTCTGTCTTGGTCTCTAACCTGTTGCCCCCATAGGCATTGTTGGCTTATGTGACGGTTCCCCCAAAGGTAGGGAAAAACCCTCAGTGCTGTGCCAGCTACAGGCCAATCTCCCTCTGGAACTCTGACACTAAGCTCCTGGCTAAAATTCTGGCCCCAAGGTTACAAGAACATATAGTTGAATTGATTCACCCAGATCAAACATGAAGGGCCGAGAGGCCAGAGATAATACTATTAGGGCCCTGCATGTATTGTATTGGATGCATAATGTACCGAACCAGACCCCGAGTGTAATAATTTCAATGGATGCTGAAAAAGCATTTGATAGGGTGGGGTGGGAGTTTATGGTCAGAGTTGTGAGGGAGATGGGTCTGAGGGAGGGATGATGGAATGGGTGATGGCACTGTATGCAGACGCTAGAGCAAGGGTTAAGGTTAATTGTAGACTATCAGACTATTCTGAGATACGGAATGGGACTAGGCAGGGATGCCCATTGTCCCCATTGTTATTTGCTATGGTGCTGGAGCACTTCCTGTGTACGATTAGGGAAAATAGGAAGATTAGGGGGATTTGTATTGGATCAATGGAACATAAGATCTTAGCTTATGCATATGATCCACTGTTGTACCCCTCTTCTCCTCAAGAGTCTTTGACGGAACTGATGTTGGAAATAGACAGGGATTTATATATCTTCAGATGTAAAAAGGCCTTTATGATCTAAACTATGAACCTTTGGTGGTATCTATATTAAAAGATGTGGAGAAGTCACACTCTGATGTGGTTTGGTAGGGTAAATGCACTTTAAAGGAGTATAATTCCCCGGCTTATTTACGTTTTGCATACCGTGCCCATAACACCCCCACAGAAATGTTTTAAACAAATACGAAGGGCCTTTACGACCTTTGTATAGGGAGATAAACACCCTAGGTTGGCATATGAGATTTTGAGGAGACCAAAACGTGAGGGTGGGGTGGGACTTCCGGATATAGCGTTTTATTACAGAGCCATGGCCCTGGTTCATATCATGAATTGGTGCCATGACTCTGTTGGTAAACTTTGGGCAGAGCTCCATGGATTCCTTTTTCTTATAGGGGGTTGTCGGAATATGTATCACCATTGACGAAGACAACATTATCCATTTGGGACAGAATGAACAGTACAGGAAAGTTTGCCCCCCAATATCCCCCTTGACACCATTGGAGGGATTTCCCTGGTTTCCCCCGGGGAAGAGAAAGGGAGTTTAGATCGATGGGGAATGGATGGGAAGGGTAAATGTGCTGTGTGGCCCCACAGGGTAAATTGCTTCCATTGGTAGATTTGGTTCGGATATTGAGAGAAGTACCAATGGCTGCATGGAAATATCATCAATTGAAGGATTTGTTTAATAAGTGGAAGCATCATATTAGACCAACAAACCGGCTTTCTACTTTTGAGGAGTGGTGTGTCGACCTGTCAGAGCCGGGTCATATGTTGTCTCGAATGTATAGGTTGGTTCTGAGTGCCCAAAGTATGACGACTCCCTATTTCATCTGAGAATGGGAAAGGGAGCTGGGCTATAATTTTACATCTGAACAAATTAAAAGGCTGATGGGGGTGGCACACCATACCTTAATAAGTTCCCATATACAGGAGATGTATTGACAAGATTGTATCATACACCGGCTCGATTGGCTCAGATATATCCATCGGCAGATGCTAACTGCTGCAGGGGATGTAATCAAAGGGGTTGAGAATAAATATATAAATAAATATATAAATAATGGGGCGCTAGCATAAAAATGATATGAATAAAAAACTAGTTAAAAATGTAACAAGAGTGCATTAAATTACTAATCGGATAAAAATGTGGCGCTATTAAAAGTCCACCACTCCAAGGGGGATCTTCCAACAAGGGTGGCTCCAGACACAGCGTCCAAAGAAATTAATGAAATAAATCAAGGCGTATAGCATCAAATAGTGAATAAAGGTATACAGACAGCATCAAACGAATAAATCAAGCAATATAAAATCCACATCCCATGTGTCAAAATAACTGGATAAAAATAGTGCAATAAAACTATATGTGGCAATAGATATTCAAGTGAAAAATAAATAGTATAAAAAGCAAATAACATGTAAAATGCAATACAAAAATAATGAGAATACTAGTGCAAAAAGGCAATCCGTGAATAAATAAACCTGTGCATTTAAAAACAAATAGCACAAATAAACCAGTGTTCAATAAATAGATAAATTGCCGTGAGTCCAAAATAAAAGTGTTTAAAATTGTAAATAAGTCCTGTGCAATCAAACTGGTATTCCCATATACAGTGCACAATTCATAAGTAATCTCCAGGTGAAGTGGTGGGTTTTGTATTCATAATAGTCTTTAAGAGTTAAACGTGGTGCTCCTTTTCATGCAGATGTCCTAGGCTGTTTCCCCTAACCCCTTACCTTATAGGTAAGGAAAAACAACCTTACTGGGCTTGGGCATCCACCTCCTCCTCCGAATCTGATCCTCTGACTGCATCCCTGCCAGCTCCTCTCAGGCGGACATGTGAGCAAACAAATTGAAGCGCTCCATTGTGTAGTAGTTTAACAGGTTTATTTAAATAAGCAGCAAGTAACTTACAGTATATGCAGAGTCAATGCAGCGTTTGATTAAAAACAATGTGGGCTCCCGGCCGAGATCCCACACATCTGAACGTCACCAGGCTCTGGCTCTCCTCTCCTTACGCGTTACGTCACACCGACGTGACTTTGTCAAAGGACTCAGAGCATGATGAACAGCGGTGACTTAATATAGTGGTGGTTGTCAGAGCAACCGCTTAATTAGTATCAATCAGCCAAACTAGTTGAGCAAATACAGGTGGCATCTAATGGGTAATTGGTACATCAAGTTAAACTCAAAGAACAGATAAAATTAATTAAGATTTAAAAGCCGATTAATAAAAGCCGATTAAAACAGCGCCATCTAGCGGGAGAGGTCTGGAAACAACACCCGAAATAACAATAGGTCAAGTGTCGCTGGGAGGCTAAATACCAGGCAACAAGGAATAATACAAGCATGACCCAGATCCAGCAATATATTACCATCAAATATATCAAGTTAAACTCAAAGAAAAAATAATTGTAATTTAAAAGCCGATTTGGAAGCTGATTACAACAGCGCCATCTAGTGGGAGAGGTCTGGAAACAACACCCGTAATAACAATAGGTCAAGTGTCGCTGGGAGGTTAAATAACAGGTAACGAGGAATAATGCAAGCATGACCCAGATCCAGCAATATATTAACGGTCAATACAGTGAATATACTGGATAGTAAATACATTAGAAACAGAATAAAAAACCGATCCGACACAGCGCCATCTAGCGAACAGGGTCTGGAAACAACACCCACACACGAGGGTGAGATAAACACTATTGTTGGAATGCCAAATGACAGGTACTGTAACAAAAGGGACAAGACTTGGAATCAATCTTCCCTATATTTAATATTGTATAAAATGGATAAATAAGTGTTGATGGTAAAAAGCACAGCGAACATAGCTCCATCTATCATAACACAGAATGAGCAATCCCAGAGCGAATTGCACAGAAAGAGTCATCTATAGGTATATGTGATAGCTCCTGTGTCGACACAGACTAATGGACTTTGCGAACTATAATCCGAAAATAGGCACCAAATAATAGGTAGTGGTAAGTAAGTGATAATAATCAGAGAATAACCTCAGGGACAAGGGTCCAACCTATAATAAGGATCTAGGGTGTGAGAGGCAAAGAGGGGGAAATAACCCAATATTGGAGCTAATATAAGCATTCCAAGGTAAATATAAATATAATTATAAATATACTAGGGCTAATGAGAACATTCCCAGTAAGTAGAAATCGCAAGGAAATAAATATAAATGAATAAAAATTGAGTATTGGTTAAAATATACTAAAAGGTCATAAATAAATAGAGATAGCGATTAATAATTGGATATAAAACAATTAAGATCGAATTCTACGTTTAGTCCTGTAGGGAATAGTGTACATAATTCATGAATCCATCGGTACTCGGCTTGGCTTAATTTTCTGACTTTGTTATCACCTCTCCAGTGGGGATTATATTTCTCAATACCCCATACCATTAATAGTGAAGGATCGCAATTATGGACTTCATCAAAATGTCTGGAGAGACTGTGTTTAAGGTAGCCTTTTTTGATATTTTGGGTATGTTCTCTCAGCCTTAACCAAAGTTCCCTCTTAGTTCTGCCTACATATTGGATTTTACACGGGCATTCTAAAAGATACACTACCCCCTCTGTATGACATGATATAAAATCCTTGATCTGGTACTCCTTCCCGGTTACTGCGGATCTAAAATTGGGTTTCTTTCTCTTACTTTCTCTGGTATGTCTGCACGTGTAACAAGTTTTGCACAGATAGAATCCTTTTCCCTCGAAAAAGGTAAACTTCCTCTCAGGGGGAGGGTCAAGGACATTTTTGGCGACCAGGTCCCTGAGGGTGGGGGCCCGTCTATAGCAAATTTTAGGTTTTACTGGTAGGATAGCCCCCAAATGTCTATCAGCCCTTACAATACTCCAATGTTTTTTAAAAATCTTTTCAATATCTTTATGTTGTGTGGTATAGTCCATAACACAGGGTACAGTATCTGTATGTCCGGTATCTTTAATTTTATCCTGGATTAATAAATGTCGGTCCATCGAGGCCACATCTTCAATTTTTTCCTTGATGAATTGGGACTTAAATCCCTTCTGGATAAATCTTTTGCCGATAAAGTCGGCCTGTTTACGGAAAGTCTCGGATTTGGTGCAGTTCCTCCTTAGCCTAATAAATTGTCCTTTTGGGATATTGTGAAGCCAGGGAGCAAAATGGCAGCTGTCTAGCGGAAGATAGCTGTTCCTATCGACCTGTTTGAAGTGGGTCTGAGTAGGGATGAGCCGAACACCCCCGGGTTCGGTTCGAACCAGAACCTTCGAACGGACCGAAAGTTTGCGCGAATTTTCGAACCCTATTCGTTATAATGGACGCGAACGTTCGAAATCAAAAGTGTTAATTACAACGGCCAATATGCATGTTAATGTCATAAAACAGGTTTGGGGACCCGGGTCCTGCCCCAGGGGACATATATCAATGCAAAAAGAACTTTTAAAAACTAACGTTTTTTCGGGAGCAGTCATTTTAATGATGCATAAAGTGAAAAAAAAAAAGTGAAATTTTCCTTTAAATATGGTACCTGGGGGGTGTCTAAAGTATGCCTGTGAAGTGGCATGTGTTTCCCGTGTTTAGAACTGTCCTTGCACAAAATGACATTTGTAAAGGAAAAAAAGAAGCCATTTAAAACCACTTGCGGCTTTAATGTCATGTCTTGTCCTGGCCGCCATATGGCTGAAAATCCTTGAGAAAAATGTCATGGCTACCCCATCACCCCCCCACCCCAGCCCCTTTGGGTCTTGTATGGTTATTAAGGGGGGCCCCGCACCCAAAATAAAACCCTATACCTACAACCCTATATACTCTGAACAGCAGTATATAGGTGGTGCAAACAAGACACGGACTGTAGGTATGTTCTTAAGTAGAATCTGAACAGGTACATTATGAAGTGTAGCTCCATCCCAAAAAAATCTATTTTTAAGCTTTTTGGAGAACATAGGGAGGGGTTATCACCCCTGTAACATTTGCTGTCTTTGCACATGTGTTCAGAACATGTCACCTCACTTTCCGTCCCAATGACAAATGTTTTTGGAAAAGTGGGGTTTTAATTGAAACAAGGATTGGTGATAAAGTATCAGTAGAGAGGAGATACCTTTTTCCCAAATTAAATCTAACAGGATAGAATTTCCCTTCCTAGGGGTAGATTTCCTCTCACTTCCTGTTTTCTATTTCTATATTCTATATTCTTTCCATTTGCAAGTAGGAGTCGTTTGTAAGTTGGATGTTTGAAAGTAGGGGCCTGGCGTATATACTCTGCAGAAATTTGCCCTATTAGATGTTGGTGTAGCCACAAGACTGGTGGGCACAGGAATGGGCCCTGCTGTGAGTTAATAGATCAAGATTTGTACTTGCATGCACCTGTTGAACCGGGCAGAAAAATTGGGCCTTTGGTGGTGGTGGTGGTGGTGGTGGTGGACGGTGTTGCCACAAGACTGTAAGCTCTCACAGTTACTCTTGGTGGGCGCAGGAATGGGCCCTGCTGTGAGTTATTAGATCAAGATTTGTAATTGCAAGCACCTGATGAACAGGGCAGAAAAATTGGGCCTTTGGCGGCGGTGGTGGTGGTGGTGGTGGTGGTGGACGGTGTTGCCACAAGACTGTAAGCTCTCACAGTTACTCTTGGTGGGCGCAGGAATGGGCCCTGCTGTGAGTTATTAGATCAAGATTTGTAATTGCATGCACCTGTTGAACAGGGCAGAAAAATTGGGCCTTTGGTGGTGGACGGTGTTGCCACAAGACTGTAAGCTCTCACAGTTACTCTTGGTGGGCGCAGGAATGGGCCCTGCTGTGAGTTATTAGATCAAGATTTGTAATTGCAAGCACCTGATGAACAGGGCAGAAAAATTGGGCCTTTGGCGGTGGTGGTGGACGGTGTTGCCACAAGACTGTAGGCCCTCATAGTTACTCTTGGTGGGCGCAGGAATGGGCCCTGCTGTGAACTATTAGATCAAGATTTCTAATTACACGCCCCTGTTAAACAGGGGCTGAAAAATTGTGCCTTAGACATTGGTGCTGGTGCCACAACACTGCAACCCCTCACAGATACTGTACTCTTAGCACAGCAATGAGACCTGTTGCAAAGCATTGCCTAAAAATTGTAATTACACGCCCCAATAGGGGCTGAAAAATTGTGCCTTAGGCACTGGTGCTGGTGCCACAACACTGCAACCCCTGACAGATACTGTACTTGGAGCACAGCAGTCACACGTGTTGCGAAGCATTTTTTTAAAAAATAGTCTGATTGCACGCCTAGGCTGACCAATGGGGCCTTCCCACTGGCATATCATAGTGTGTCTCCGATCTCCAAATCTAAAGGGGTGAGTATTCTCTTGGCAAAATCAGTACCCTGGTCGTTCATAGCACAGAAGACAGACCCGCTTGGCCGTTTTATCCTGCTTAAAGGGAAGGTGTCTGGGGTGTTAGTCACCCTCGCCAATGTTTATTTTCCCAACACAGACCACCCGCAATTTCTACGGAAGCTCCTTCCTGAGCTCCTTGAGTTCACAGAGGGTATATTGGTGTTTGGTGGAGATCTCAACTTTGCCATGGAACCGTCCCTCGATGTGTCACGGGGCGCGTCCCACCTCTCCTACTCACGCCTCAAGCGATTGAAGTCCGACATACATGCATTGCACTTGGTAGACCCTTGGCGGCTGCTTCACGCTCGGGAACATGACTACACGTTTTTCTCTCAGGTACACCACACCTATTCACGGCTGGACTACCTCTTACTATCCCACAAAGACCTATCTAGAGTAGTGTCAACGTCCATAGACGTCATGTCTTTCTCGGACCACGCACCAGTTAACCTGATATTACAGTTGGGAACGGAATCCCGATCCCCACCATCATGGACCCTGAACGAATCTCTGCTTCAATCAGAGGACACTCGCACAGAGATCTTGACTGCTCTGCGTGAGTACTTCTCCCTAAATAGGGATTCGGTTACCAATCCCCTTGTGATGTGGGAGGCCCACAAGGCGGTCATAAGGGGCACGCTGATCCGGATAGGAGCTCGACTCAAGCGCGAAAGAAACCGCCGTACAGAAGAACTCCTGACATTGATCCATAATTTAGAAAGTAAGCATAAGGCGAGTCTAGCCCAGGCCACATTCCAGGACCTTCTTAAGGCCCGAGAGGAACTACATGGTATTTTGTTCCACAAAACGAAACAGAAGCTGGCATGGGCACGGCGTACCATGTATGAATTCTCAAACAAACCTGGTACGCTGCTAGCAAGGGCTCTACGGGGTCCGCGTACTAAGACTTATATTCCCCACATTCTAACGCCGTCTGGCCAACGGCTGCATGTCTCTTTAGACATCGCCAAGGAATTTCATTCTTTCTACAAAAGCCTCTACAACTTAGAGAAGCCACACATCACAGACCCATCGGGGGAAAGCCCATTAACCCCACGGTCGTATATAGCAGCGTCGGGCATGCCCTCACTGCCTGGAACCGTGCAGGAGGAGATGGAGGAGCCGATTACAGTTACGGAGCTGGGTGAGGCTCTGGCCACTTCCAAACCCAAAAAAGCACCGGGCCCTGACGGCTTAACCCCAGCTTACTATAAAACCTTCTTTGACACTCTAGCGCAACCGTTGGTGCCGCCCTTAATTCAATTACAGAAGGGAATTCCTTCCCAGAGGACTCCTTGAGAGCCTTTATCTCCCTCATCCCGAAGGAGGGGAAGGACCCCTCGCAGTGTGGAAATTTCCGCCCTATCGCTCTCTTGAACACGGACCTAAAGCTCTTTGCCAGAATCCTAGCAAACAGGCTACTCCCACATATCCCCAATCTCATTCATAGGGACCAGGCAGGCTTTGTCCCGATGAGAGAGCCTCGGGACAACACTATCCGGGTGCTCAATCTGCTTCATGCTGCCAAGACTTCCAATCGAGCCCTTCTCCTGCTGTCCACTGACGCGGAGAAGGCGTTCGATCGTGTTGGGTGGTCATTTATCCGGGCCACCTTGGAACACATTGGTCTGAAACCCTCCATGCTGACCTGGATTCTGTCTCTATACACTAACCCGACGGCATCGATTAAAGTCAACTAGACGAGATCCGACTTTTTCCGCATACGCAATGGCACACGCCAGGGGTGCCCTCTATCACCACTAACCTTCATCCTTTCATTGGAGCCACTCCTGTGCCACATCCGGGCTGATGCAGGCATTGTGGGCTACCCCAAACCCTCGGGGAGCCACAAGGTGGCCGCGTTTGCAGATGACCTCATCTTTTTCGTCACAGAACCCCTCACGTCACTCCCCAACTTGCTCCAATCTCTGCAAACTTACGGCACCCTCTTTCTCTTTCAAATTAATTTGGCAAAGTCCTCCATCCTGAACATAACAGTAGGGAATGACACTGTGAGGCGTCTGAGACAAACCTTCCCGCTGAAATGGGCAAAAGACCGCATTCGGCATTTGGGGGTGGACATCACCCCAGACACCAAAGGCCTATACGAGGCCAATTTCGCACCAATGCTCGACCGTCTGAAGGCAGACCTTTTGCGCTGGCATACACTCACTTTGACGTGGTTCGGACGCTGTAATGCTCTGAAGATGACTCTACTACCCAAGGTCCTGTATGTAATGCAGGCGTTGCCCATCCGCCTGCCCCCAACCTTCTTTAAACGGTTGGAAGCCATGTTTAGGGGCTTTATATGGTCACACTGCAAGCCACGCATAAAGATGCAGCTCCTGCACAGGGCAAAAAGTGATGGTGGACTTGGCCTCCCAGATATGAAGGCTTACTACAGGGCGGTCCACCTCACCAGGATAGTGGACTGGCACTGTCATGCCGGGGCGAAACACTGGGTAACCATGGAAGGGGAAGACTCAGAGGGCACGCTCGGGAGCCGGCCGTGGATCGCCGCCCCCCTGCCAAAGGAATTGGCGGACCACCCCACACTGGGAAGCACCCTCTCGGTGGCAAGAGATGCCTTTAAGCATTCCACTATGTCACCTACACCCTCACCTATGGTGCCAGTGTTGGGTAACCCAGAATTTGTCCCGGGCCTTCAGAGCCCCACCCTCCAACGCTTGGCGACGGGTACCAGACTACGCTTGTGCGATTTTATAGGATCAGATGGCCGACTCACCTTAGAAGCAGGGACATGGGCAGCGGACCCCCCTCTGGACTTCTGGAGCGGTTTGCAGCTCCGGAACTTTTTGCGCAGTTGCATGCGGAAACCGGGCATCTCTCGTCCACTCACAGAATTGGAGCGCATTTGTCATCGTGGGGAGCCAGAACGCCATTGTCTTTCGCTCATATACTCCTCTCTAACCCAATCAATAGAGGGATCTACACCCCCCTTCATAACTAAGTGGGAGACAGAACTTAATATGCACTTCACGGGCGAACAAAGACAAAAAATCCTGCACTTCGCACAGAAGGCGTCCATCGCCACCAGAGTCCAAGAGACCTGCTACAAGATTACCACTCGCTGGTACAGAACACCCACTACCCTGCATCGTATATTTCCACAGGTTTCAGACCGATGCTGGCGATGTGGGACTGAAGCTGGCACGATGCTGCATATATTCTGATCCTGCCCCAAACTTACCCCTTTTTGGCGGGGGGTGACTGACAAGATCAGACACCTGACCAATGTCTCCCTGGAAGGGAACCCGGCGGCCTGTCTGCTACATATGACAGAACGACCCATTAAAAAATATAAAAAGTCTTTGACCATTCAACTTTTGAATGCAGCCAAGGCATGCATTCCGCTGTGTTGGAGATCGGAGAACCCACCGGCAAGGCCCCTCTGGTTCGCTAAAGTTAACGAACTGAGAGACATGGAGGACCTCTCAGCCACTTTGTACGATAGGGAGGAGGCCTTCCGCAAGACCTGGAGACCCTGGCAGTATTTCATATACACAGAGGAATATCTCCAAGAAGTGGCACGCAGTCCTGGACCCCACAGGCAGACCTCCTTACCGACGCCCCCCGGGCAGAGGACACCACCTTCCTCTTAACTTGCTTGCTCACCCCTTTTCCCCCTTTCCCCCCTTTCTTGCTTCTCCCATCCTCAAGTTGCCACCCACACACGAGTCCATAGGAAGATACAGGTTTAAACCTGGAAACAGCGAGACCGGAAGGTCACCCATGTGTGGGGCGTATAGATGATCGTACTAACATACTCACAAATAAAATAAGTAATAGCTTATTCAGGCCAGTGACTGTTTTTCCCAACAGATTTACGACCGTCCATAAACAGGGTAGAACGTTGAACAAGTAGCCTATGCGTTCCTGTACTCGGTAATGTTGCCTTAGCACTGTATCTCTTTGTATTGTTTATTAGGCAAGAAGCAGGCCCAGTCGACCCGCCAAATGTTGCCTGAACACTGTCACATCTTCTAACTCCCTGTCTTACCACTTGTCTTGTAATCGGTTGGATATGTTCTCTGTTGTATTTTTTGTCATGCAATTTACTTTGAAATAAAAGAATTAAAAAAAAAAAAAAAATAGTAATTACACGCCCCTGTTAAACAGGGGCTGAAAAATTGTGCCTTAGGCACTGGTGCTGGTGCCACAACACTGCAACCCCTCACAGATACTGTACTTGGAGCACAGCAGTCACACGTGTTGCGAAGCATTTTTTTAAAAAATTGTAATTACACGCCCCTGTTAAACAGGGGCTGAAAAATTGTGCCTTAGGCACTGGTGCTGGTGCCACAACACTGCAACCCCTCACAGATACTGTACTTGGAGCACAGCAGTCACACGTGTTGCGAAGCATTTTTTTAAAAAAATTGTAATTACACGCCCCTGTTAAACAGGGGCTGAAAAATTGTGCCTTAGGCACTGGTGCTGGTGCCACAACACTGCAACCCCTCACAGATACTGTACTTGGAGCACAGCAGTCACACGTGTTGCGAAGCATTTTTTTAAAAAAATTGTAATTACACGCCCCTGTTAAACAGGGGCTGAAAAATTGTGCCTTAGGCACTGGTGCTGGTGCCACAACACTGCAACCCCTCACAGATACTGTACTTGGAGCACAGCAGTCACACGTGTTGCGAAGCATTTTTTTTAAAAAAATTGTAATTACACGCCCCTGTTAAACAGGGGCTGAAAAATTGTGCCTTAGGCACTGGTGCTGGTGCCACAACACTGCAACCCCTCACAGATACTGTACTTGGAGCACAGCAGTCACACGTGTTGCGAAGCATTTTTAAAAAAAAATTTAATTACATGCCCCTGTTAAACAAGGGCTGAAAAATTGTGCCTTAGGCACTGGTGCTGGTGCCACAACACTGCAACCCCTCACAGATACTGTACTTGGAGCACAGCAGTCACACGTGTTGCGAAGCATTTTAAAAAAAAATTGTAAGTACACGCCCATGTTATACAGGGGCTGAAAAATTGTGCCTTAGGCACTGGTGTGGTGGCATGGATCATTGAGGAGGAGGAAGAGGATAGTCAGTGAACATAACAGGACAGTCACTCAGCATCAGCATAGGCAGTCTTGAAGGGATGTGACATTATAAATTATTCCGTTATATCCGCTTCAGGTGCCTGGTAGCTGGTGGTGATCCAAGACTGATTCATTTTGATGAAGGTCAGTCGATCAACCGAGTCGGTGGACAGGCGCACCCTATGATCGGTGACAAATCCTCCAGCAGCACTGAATGTGCGTTCGGAAAGAACGCTGGAGGCAGGACAGGCCAGTAGCTCAATTGCATACTGTGCAAGCTCTGGCCAGTGATCCATCCTCAGGACCCAGTAAGCCAGAGGATTTTCGGTGGGAAAGGTGTCCAAGTCTGACCTTGCCCCAAGGTATTCCTGCACCATGTATATCAGACGCTGGCGATGGTTGCTGGAACCGATCATACCTTGGGGCTGCGGACTAAAAAATTGTCTGAACGCATCGGTCAGACGTCCACCTTCCCCAACGCTCCTTCTGCTACTGACCGAAGCCTCAGCAACTCGTCGCCCAGGACTAGGAGTTTGTAACCTCCCAGTTTCTGGGAACGCGTTGCACAGACCTTTCTGCAAGGCCTCCCTGAGATGTCTCATCCTCTGCTCCCTCTGCGACGGCAAGATAAGGTCCGCAACCTTACCCTTGTACCGTGGATCAAGGAGAGTGGCCAGCCAGTAATGGTCCCTCTCCTTGATCCGAAGAACACGAGGATCCTTCCGCAGGCTTTGCAGGATTAGGGAGGCCATGCAGCATAGGTTAGCTGAGGCATTCGGTCCGGAGTCTTCTGGGTCACTGAGGATGACATGATCGCCAGCCACCTCCTCCCAGCCACGTACAAGTCCACTGGTTTGTTGGGACTGTACATCATCCCTAAAAGACTGCTGCTGCTGCTGATGCTGAGTGCCAGGCTCCACCTCCATGCTCACACAATCCCCCTCCTCCTCCTCCTCCTCCTCTTCCTGTGTGATGGGTGGGACAGAAGGAACACTGTCCGGATAAAGGGGGCCTTGAGAGGCAAGGAAGTCCTCCTCTTCCTGCCTCTGTTCTGCCTCAAGTGCCCTGTCCATTATCCCATGCAGCGTATGCTCCAACAGGTGGACAAGAGGTACAGTGTCACTGATGCATGCACTGTCACTGCTCACCATCCTCGTGGCCTCCTCAAATGGTGAGAGGACAGTGCATGCATCCCTGATCATGCTCCACTGACGTGGGGAAAAAAAAACAAGCTCCCCTGACCCTGTCCTGGTGCCGTAGTCGCAAAGGTACTCATTGATGGCCCTCTGCTGCGTGTGCAGTCGCTGCAGCATGGCCAACGTTGAGTTCCACCTGGTGGGCATGTCACATATTAGGCGGTTCTTGGGCAGGTTCAGCTCCTTTTGCAGCTCAGTCAGCCGAGCACTGGCATTATAAGATCGGCGGAAATGCACACAGACTTTCCTGGCCTGCCTCAGGACATCCTGTAAGCCTGGGAACCTGCCCAAGAACCGCTGCACCACCAGGTTGAGGACGTGAGCCATACAGGGCACATGGGTGAGGAGGAGGTTGGTGCCATTGTGCCATTGTCAGAAACCACCATTCCTGGCTTAAGCTGACGTGGCGTCAACCACCTCTCGGCCTGCCCCTGCAGAGCTGCCAGAACCTCTGGCCCAGTGTGGCTCCTGTCCCCCAAACACACCAGCGCAAGCACGGCATGGCATCTTTTTGCCTGCGTACTTGCGTAGCCCCTTGTACGCCTACGGAGCACCGCTGGTTCCGAGGACAGAGCACTGGAGGAAGAAGAAGAGGAGGGGGTGGAGGAGAGAGGTGTGTCACAACCAGTAGCAGTAGTAGCGTTTTGGAGGCGTGGTGGCGGAACAACCTCCAACACTACTGCACCTTGTCCTGCATCCCTCCCAGCTGCCAATAGAGTGACCCAATGGGCCGTGAAAGAAAGGTAATGTCCCTGTCCATGCCTGCTGGACCATGAGTCAGCGGTAATATGCACCTTACCGCTGACCGCCCTGTCCAGCGAGGCATGGACATTGCCTTCCACATGCCGGTAGAGAGACGGAATCGCCTTCCGTGAGAAAAAGTGGCGTTTGGGAACCTGCCACTGAGGAACCGCACATTGAACAAACTCACGGAAGGGGGCCGAGTCTACCAACTGAAAAGGCAGCAGTTGAAGTGCTAGCAATTTAGCCAAGCTAGCATTCAACCGCTGGGCATGTGGATGGCTGGGAGTGTACTTCTTTCGACGGTCCAGCAGCTGGGGCAGGGAAATTTGCCTGCTACAATCGCACGTCGGTGTACTGCAAGTACTTGGTTGTGACACACCTAATTCTACACCTTCAGTCCTCTCACAGCAGCTTTCAGAGAGGACTTGTCAGGAAAATCGTGGTTCCAGGCGTTTGATTGGCGCGCACAGACGCGCGCCGACGCGTGGTGGTGTGCGCGTTCCCGTGAGCGCGGGCTTACGTGCGCGCGCGCGCTGGCGTCCAGGGGCGCGCGCCCTGTGATTCACATACACCTGTGTGGACTGTTGGCACCAATGAGACTATTTAATCAAGCAGCACCTGCTGGCTAGTGCTGCCTGATCTTCAGTATACCTGATACTCTGCACCAGCCACTACCTTGTTCCTGTGATCTCCCAGTGATCTGTTTGTTCCTGTGTTATACCCTGCTTACCTGTAAAGACCTCGGCTTAACCCTTTGGACTATCCGGATTTCCGCCTGCCCCAGACCTCTGCTTGACCGACCATTCTCCTGCCAACTCCTTTGTACTGTGCTGTTTGAACGTTGCCGACTTCTGCTTGGATTTGGACTTCTTATATCTCCTGCTCAAGGGACCTGTATCTGCTTATCCTGTATTATACCCGGCTTACAGTGAGTTTCACCACCTGTATTGGGAACCCCATCACCATCCCTTACCCGCTGAGTGACGTGAGTTTACCTACCGTTATTTCACCTTGCTGTCAGTGAACTTTACATACCGGAACCTTACCTTACTATTTGTGAACCCTGCTTACCTGCACTTCACCTCATCAACAGCGGACCGCCATCACCAACTTCCGGACCCCTACATCAGGCTCCCTTTCCCTTCCTGACTTCCATGCCTCCTGTACCCACCTCCAGGGGCCGTCAATCGGATCCGTACGGGAGACCTCCTCCTGCCCAATTGGACTCATCTGTCAGGTACGTGCCGAGTGTGATAGGACTGAAGATGTAGGGGGGATGGAGATCCCAGCTGATGAGGAGCAAGGAGAGGTCCGCTTAGTTCTTTGGTGTGGGTCTTTTATGTGTGCCTGCCAACGAGCTGCATGGCAGGTCGACATATGTCTGGTCATGCTTGTGGTGCCCAAGCGGCTGATGTTTTGGCCACGCGAGATACGCTTGAGACAAATATTGCAAATAGCAGTGGTGCGATCTGATGCACTCGTCTCAAAAAAGGCCCACACCAAAGAACTTTTCTGATAACGTGCAGAGGCAGCGCCCTGCACATGCGGAGCTCTGCGGTGTTGTACAGTTGCTGTGCTGGCCTCTAGCTGGCCTCCAGGGGGCATCCTGCCTCGTTGGACATGTGACGCCGCATCCTCCTCCTCCTCGTCCTCCTCCTCATCCTCTCTCCCTTCAGGCACCCACGTGGAGTCAGTGACCTCATCATCCCCTCCCTCTTCACCACTAGAGCAAACCTGGCAGTAAGCTGCAGCTGGTGGAACAGTACTGCCAGATTGCTGTCCTTCAGCATCCCCTCTCTCTGCGCGCACACTACTGACTTCCTCAAGCTGGGTATCATCATCCGAGCCTTCGAATCGTTGGGCATCCTCCTGGAGCATGTACCCAACACTGTGCTCAAAGAGTTCGGGGGACTCCTCAGGAGGACATGGTGGGTCTAGGGAAGGGGTGGCTGATGATGCCATTGAGTACGCGTTGGCAGCTGCTCTGCCAGTACCCTGAGCCTGGGTGAGAGAGGATGAGGAGGATGAGGAGGGCTTGGTGATCCATTCTACCAAGCCTTCAGCATGATGCGGCTCCACATGTCCAGCTGCCGTAAACAAAGACGCGCGTGTCCCATGGTCACGTGCTGATGACGATGCACGGCCACGGCCACGTCCACTAGAAACAGAGCCTGCCTGCCCTGTGTTCTTGGCTCTGCACACTCTGCCTCCCCTTGGCGGTCTTCCAGCCATTGTAGTCGGTAGTCCTGTGGGTGCTGCTGAGAAGAAAATATAGGAGCTCTGTGTGATGCCACTAACACACTAGAAGTCCTATAGGTGCTTCTGCAAAGAAAATATAGGAGCTCTGTGTGATGCCACTAACACACTAGAAGTCCTATGGGTGCTTCTGCAAAGAAAATATAGGAGCTCTGTGTGATGCCACTAACACACTAGAAGTCCTGTGGGTGCTGCTGAGAAGAAAATATAGGGGCTCTGTGTGATGCCACTAACACACTAGAAGTCCTATGGGTGCTTCTGCAAAGAAAATATAGGAGCTCTGTGTGATGCCACTAACACACTAGAAGTCCTGTGGGTGCTGCTGAGAAGAAAATATAGGAGCTCTGTGTGATGCCACTAACACACTAGAAGTCCTATAGGTGCTTCTGCAAAGAAAATATAGGAGCTCTGTGTGATGCCACTAACACACTAGAAGTCCTATGGGTGCTTCTGGGAAGAAAAAATAGGAGCTCTGTGTGATGGGACTAACACACTACAAGTCCTATAGGTGCTTCTGGGAAGAAAATATAGGAGCTCTGTGTGATGCCACTAACACACTAGAAGTCCTATAGGTGCTTCTGCAAAGAAAATATAGGAGCTCTGTGTGATGCCACTAACACACTAGAAGTCCTGTGGGTGCTGCTGAGAAGAAAATATAGGAGCTCTGTGTGATGCCACTAACACACTAGAAGTCCTATGGGTGCTTCTGCAAAGAAAAAATATAGGAGCTCTGTGTGATGCCACTAACACACTAGAAGTCCTATGGGTGCTTCTGCAAAGAAAATATAGGAGCTCTGTGTGATGCCACTAACACACTAGAAGTCCTATGGGTGCTTCTGCAAAGAAAATATAGGAGCTCTGTGTGATGCCACTAACACACTAGAAGTCCTATGGGTGCTTCTGCAAAGAAAATATAGGAGCTCTGTGTGATGCCACTAACACACTAGAAGTCCTATGGGTGCTTCTGCAAAGAAAATATAGGAGCTCTGTGTGATGCCACTAACACACTAGAAGTCCTGTGGGTGCTGCTGAGAAGAAAATATAGGAGCTCTGTGTGATGCCACTAACACACTAGAAGTCCTATGGGTGCGTCTGCAAAGAAAATATAGGAGCTCTGTGTGATGCCACTAACACACTAGAAGTCCTGTGGGTGCTGCTGAGAAGAAAATATAGGAGCTCTGTGTGATGCCACTAACACACTAGAAGTCCTATGGGTGCTTCTGGGAAGAAAATATAGGAGCTCTGTGTGATGGGACTAACACACTACAAGTCCTATAGGTGCTTCTGGAAGAAAATATAGGAGCTCTGTGTGATGCCACTAACACACTAGAAGTCCTATGGGTGCTTCTGCAAAGAAAATATAGGAGCTCTGTGTGATGCCACTAACACACTAGAAGTCCTGTGGGTGCTGCTGAGAAGAAAATATAGGAGCTCTGTGTGATGCCACTAACACACTAGAAGTCCTATGGGTGCGTCTGCAAAGAAAATATAGGAGCTCTGTGTGATGCCACTAACACACTAGAAGTCCTGTGGGTGCTGCTGAGAAGAAAATATAGGAGCTCTGTGTGATGCCACTAACACACTAGAAGTCCTATGGGTGCTTCTGGGAAGAAAATATAGGAGCTCTGTGTGATGGGACTAACACACTACAAGTCCTATAGGTGCTTCTGGGAAGAAAATATAGGAGCTCTGTGTGATGCCACTAACACACTAGAAGTCCTATGGGTGCTTCTGCAAAGAAAATATAGGAGCTCTGTGTGATGCCACTAACACACTAGAAGTCCTGTGGGTGCTGCTGAGAAGAAAATATAGGAGCTCTGTGTGATGCCACTAACACACTAGAAGTCCTATGGGTGCTTCTGCAAAGAAAATATAGGAGAACTGTGTGATGCCACTAACACACTAGAAGTCCTGTGGGTGCTGCTGAGAAGAAAATATAGGAGCTCTGTGTGATGCCACTAACACACTAGAAGTCCTATAGGTGCTTCTGCAAAGAAAATATAGGAGCTCTGTGTGATGCCACTAACACACTAGAAGTCCTATGGGTGCTTCTGCAAAGAAAATATAGGAGCTCTGTGTGATGCCACTAACACACTAGAAGTCCTATGGGTGCTTCTGCAAAGAAAATATAGGAGCTCTGTGTGATGCCACTAACACACTAGAAGTCCTGTGGGTGCTGCTGAGAAGAAAATATAGGAGCTCTGTGTGATGCCACTAACACACTAGAAGTCCTATAGGTGCTTCTGCAAAGAAAATATAGGAGCTCTGTGTGATGCCACTAACACACTAGAAGTCCTATGGGTGCTTCTGCAAAGAAAATATAGGAGCTCTGTGTGATGCCACTAACACACTAGAAGTCCTATGGGTGCTTCTGCAAAGAAAATATAGGAGCTCTGTGTGATGCCACTAACACACTAGAAGTCCTATGGGTGCTTCTGCGAAGAAAATATAGGAGCTCTGTGTGATGGCACTAACACACTAGAAGTCCTGTGGGTGCTGCTGAGAAGAAAATATAGGAGCTCTATGTGATGCCACTAACACACTAGAAGTCCTATGGGTGCTTCTGCAAAGAAAATATAGGAGCTCTGTGTGATGCCACTAACACACTAGAAGTCCTGTGGGTGCTGCTGAGAAGAAAATATAGGAGCTCTGTGTGATGCCACTAACACACTAGAAGTCCTATAGGTGCTTCTGCAAAGAAAATATAGGAGCTCTGTGTGATGCCACTAATACACTAGAAGTCCTATGGGTGCTTCTGGGAAGAAAATATAGGAGCTCTGTGTGATGGGACTAACACACTACAAGTCCTATAGGTGCTTCTGGGAAGAAAATATAGGAGCTCTGTGTGATGCCACTAACACACTAGAAGTCCTATGGGTGCTTATGCAAAGAAAATATAGGAGCTCTGTGTGATGCCACTAACACACTAGAAGTCCTGTGGGTGCTGCTGAGAAGAAAATATAGGAGCTCTGTGTGATGCCACTAACACACTAGAAGTCCTATGGGTGCTTCTGCAAAGAAAATATAGGAGAACTGTGTGATGCCACTAACACACTAGAAGTCCTGTGGGTGCTGCTGAGAAGAAAATATAGGAGCTCTGTGTGATGCCACTAACACACTAGAAGTCCTATAGGTGCTTCTGCAAAGAAAATATAGGAGCTCTGTGTGATGCCACTAACACACTAGAAGTCCTATGGGTGCTTCTGCAAAGAAAATATAGGAGCTCTGTGTGATGCCACTAACACACTAGAAGTCCTATGGGTGCTTCTGCAAAGAAAATATAGGAGCTCTGTGTGATGCCACTAACACACTAGAAGTCCTATGGGTGCTTCTGCAAAGAAAATATAGGAGCTCTGTGTGATGCCACTAACACACTAGAAGTCCTGTGGGTGCTGCTGAGAAGAAAATATAGGAGCTCTGTGTGATGCCACTAACACACTAGAAGTCCTATGGGTGCTTCTGCAAAGAAAATATAGGAGCTCTGTGTGATGCCACTAACACACTAGAAGTCCTATAGGTGCTTCTGCAAAGAAAATATAGGAGCTCTGTGTGATGCCACTAACACACTAGAAGTCCTGTGGGTGCTGCTGAGAAGAAAATATAGGAGCTCTGTGTGATGCCACTAACACACTAGAAGTCCTATAGGTGCTTCTGCAAAGAAAATATAGGAGCTCTGTGTGATGCCACTAACACACTAGAAGTCCTATGGGTGCTTCTGCAAAGAAAATATAGGAGCTCTGTGTGATGGCACTAACACACTAGAAGTCCTGTGGGTGCTACTGAGAAGAAAATATAGGAGCTCTGTGTGATGCCACTAACACACTAGAAGTCCTATGGGTGCTTCTGCAAAGAAAATATAGGAGCTCTGTGTGATGCCACTAACACACTAGAAGTCCTGTGGGTGCTGCTGAGAAGAAAATATAGGAGCTCTGTGTGATGCCACTAACACACTAGAAGTCCTATGGGTGCGTCTGCAAAGAAAATATAGGAGCTCTGTGTGATGCCACTAACACACTAGAAGTCCTGTGGGTGCTGCTGAGAAGAAAATATAGGAGCTCTGTGTGATGCCACTAACACACTAGAAGTCCTATGGGTGCTTCTGGGAAGAAAATATAGGATCTCTGTGTGATGGGACTAACACACTACAAGTCCTATGGGTGCTTCTGCAAAGAAAATATAGGAGCTCTGTGTGATGCCACTAACACACTAGAAGTCCTGTGGGTGCTGCTGAGAAGAAAATATAGGAGCTCTGTGTGATGCCACTAACACACTAGAAGTCCTATGGGTGCTTCTGCAAAGAAAATATAGGAGAACTGTGTGATGCCACTAACACACTAGAAGTCCTGTGGGTGCTGCTGAGAAGAAAATATAGGAGCTCTGTGTGATGCCACTAACACACTAGAAGTCCTATAGGTGCTTCTGCAAAGAAAATATAGGATCTCTGTGTGATGCCACTAACACACTAGAAGTCCTATGGGTGCTTCTGCAAAGAAAATATAGGAGCTCTGTGTGATGCCACTAACACACTAGAAGTCCTATGGGTGCTTCTGCAAAGAAAATATAGGAGCTCTGTGTGATGCCACTAACACACTAGAAGTCCTGTGGGTGCTGCTGAGAAGAAAATATAGGAGCTCTGTGTGATGCCACTAACACACTAGAAGTCCTATAGGTGCTTCTGCAAAGAAAATATAGGAGCTCTGTGTGATGCCAATAACACACTAGAAGTCCTATGGATGCTTCTGCAAAGAAAATATAGGAGCTCTGTGTGATGCCACTAACACACTAGAAGTCCTATGGGTGCTTCTGCAAAGAAAATATAGGAGCTCTGTGTGATGCCACTAACACACTAGAAGTCCTATGGGTGCTTCTGCAAAGAAAATATAGGAGCTCTGTGTGATGGCACTAACACACTAGAAGTCCTGTGGGTGCTGCTGAGAAGAAAATATAGGAGCTCTGTGTGATGCCACTAACACACTAGAAGTCCTATGGGTGCTTCTGCAAAGAAAATATAGGAGCTCTGTGTGATGCCACTAACACACTAGAAGTCCTGTGGGTGCTGCTGAGAAGAAAATATAGGAGCTCTGTGTGATGCCACTAACACACTAGAAGTCCTATAGGTGCTTCTGCAAAGAAAATATAGGAGCTCTGTGTGATGCCACTAATACACTAGAAGTCCTATGGGTGCTTCTGGGAAGAAAATATAGGAGCTCTGTGTGATGGGACTAACACACTACAAGTCCTATAGGTGCTTCTGGGAAGAAAATATAGGAGCTCTGTGTGATGCCACTAACACACTAGAAGTCCTATGGGTGCTTCTGCAAAGAAAATATAGGAGCTCTGTGTGATGCCACTAACACACTAGAAGTCCTGTGGGTGCTGCTGAGAAGAAAATATAGGAGCTCTGTGTGATGCCACTAACACACTAGAAGTCCTATGGGTGCTTCTGCAAAGAAAATATAGGAGAACTGTGTGATGCCACTAACACACTAGAAGTCCTGTGGGTGCTGCTGAGAAGAAAATATAGGAGCTCTGTGTGATGCCACTAACACACTAGAAGTCCTATAGGTGCTTCTGCAAAGAAAATATAGGAGCTCTGTGTGATGCCACTAACACACTAGAAGTCCTATGGGTGCTTCTGCAAAGAAAATATAGGAGCTCTGTGTGATGCCACTAACACACTAGAAGTCCTATGGGTGCTTCTGCAAAGAAAATATAGGAGCTCTGTGTGATGCCACTAACACACTAGAAGTCCTATGGGTGCTTCTGCAAAGAAAATATAGGAGCTCTGTGTGATGCCACTAACACACTAGAAGTCCTGTGGGTGCTGCTGAGAAGAAAATATAGGAGCTCTGTGTGATGCCACTAACACACTAGAAGTCCTATGGGTGCTTCTGCAAAGAAAATATAGGAGCTCTGTGTGATGCCACTAACACACTAGAAGTCCTATAGGTGCTTCTGCAAAGAAAATATAGGAGCTCTGTGTGATGCCACTAACACACTAGAAGTCCTGTGGGTGCTGCTGAGAAGAAAATATAGGAGCTCTGTGTGATGCCACTAACACACTAGAAGTCCTATAGGTGCTTCTGCAAAGAAAATATAGGAGCTCTGTGTGATGCCACTAACACACTAGAAGTCCTATGGGTGCTTCTGCAAAGAAAATATAGGAGCTCTGTGTGATGCCACTAACACACTAGAAGTCCTATGGGTGCTTCTGCAAAGAAAATATAGGAGCTCTGTGTGATGCCACTAACACACTAGAAGTCCTATGGGTGCTTCTGCAAAGAAAATATAGGAGCTCTGTGTGATGCCACTAACACACTAGAAGTCCTGTGGGTGCTGCTGAGAAGAAAATATAGGAGCTCTGTGTGATGCCACTAACACACTAGAAGTCCTATGGGTGCTTCTGCAAAGAAAATGTAGGAGCTCTGTGTGATGCCACTAACACACTAGAAGTCCTGTGGGTGCTGCTGAGAAGAAAATATAGGAGCTCTGTGTGATGCCACTAACACACTAGAAGTCCTATGGGTGCTTCTGCAAAGAAAATATAGGAGCTCTGTGTGATGCCACTAACACACTAGAAGTCCTGTGGGTGCTGCTGAGAAGAAAATATAGGAGCTCTGTGTGATGCCACTAACACACTAGAAGTGCTATGGGTGCTTCTGCAAAGAAAATATAGGAGCTCTGTGTGATGCCACTAACACACTAGAAGTCCTGTGGGTGCTGCTGAGAAGAAAATATAGGAGCTCTGTGTGATGCCACTAACACACTAGAAGTCCTATGGGTGCTTCTGCAAAGAAAATATAGGAGCTCTGTGTGATGCCACTAACACACTAGAAGTCCTGTGGGTGCTGCTGAGAAGAAAATATAGGAGCTCTGTGTGATGCCACTAACACACTAGAAGTCCTATGGGTGCTTCTGCAAAGAAAATATAGGAGCGCTGTGTGATGCCACTAACACACTAGAAGTCCTGTGGGTGCTGCTGAGAAGAAAATATAGGAGCTCTGTGTGATGCCACTAACACACTAGAAGTCCTATGGGTGCTTCTGCAAAGAAAATATAGGAGCTCTGTGTGATGCCACTAACACACTAGAAGTCCTGTGGGTGCTGCTGAGAAGAAAATATAGGAGCTCTGTGTGATGCCACTAACACACTAGAAGTCCTGTGGGTGCTGCTGAGAAGAAAATATAGGAGCTCTGTGTGATGCCACTAACACACTAGAAGTCCTATGGGTGCTTCTGCAAAGAAAATATAGGAGCTCTGTGTGATGCCACTAACACACTAGAAGTCCTGTGGGTGCTGCTGAGAAGAAAATATAGGAGCTCTGTGTGATGCCACTAACACACTAGAAGTCCTATGGGTGCTTCTGCAAAGAAAATATAGGAGCTCTGTGTGATGCCACTAACACACTAGAAGTCCTATGGGTGCTTCTGGGAAGAAAATATATGAGCTCTGTGTGATGGGACTAACACACTACAAGTCCTATAGGTGCTTCTGGGAAGAAAATATAGGAGCTCTGTGTGATGGGACTAACACACTACAAGTCCTATGGGTGCTTCTGCAAAGAAAATATAGGAACTCTGTGTGATGGGACTAACACACTACAAGTCCTATGGGTGCTTCTGGGAAGAAAATATAGGAGCTCTGTGTGATGGGACTAACACACTACAAGTCCTATAGGTGCTTCTGGGAAGAAAATATAGGAGCTCTGTGTGATGGGACTAACACACTACAAGTCCTATAGGTGCTTCTGGGAAGACAATATAGCTCTGTGTGATGGGACTAACACACTACAAGTCCTATGGGTGCTTCTGCAAAGAAAATATAGGAACTCTGTGTGATGGGACTAACACACTACAAGTACTATGGGTGCTTCTGGGAAGAAAATATAGCTCTGTGTGATGGGACTAACACACTACAAGTCCTTTAGGTGCTTCTGGGAAGAAAATATAGGAGCTCTGTGTGATGGGACTAACACACTACAAGTCCTATGGGTGCTTCTGGGAAGAAAATATAGGAGCTCTGTGTGATGGGACTAACACACTACAAGTCCTATGGGTGCTTCTGGGGAAGAAAATATAGGAGCTCTGTGTGATGGGACTAGCACACTACAAGTCCTATAGGTGCTTCTGGGAAGAAAATATAGCTCTGTGTGATGGGACTAACACACTACAAGTCCTATGGGTGCTTCTGCAAAGAAAATATAGGAACTCTGTGTGATGGGACTAACACACTACAAGTCCTATGGGTGCTTCTGGGAAGAAAATATAGCTCTGTGTGATGGGACTAACACACTACAAGTCCTATGGGTGCTTCTGGGAAGAAAATATAGGAGCTCTGTGTGATGGGACTAACACACTACAAGTCCTATGGGTGCTTCTGGGAAGAAAATATAGGAGCTCTGTGTGATGGGACTAACACACTACAAGTCCTATGGGTGCTTCTGGGAAGAAAATATAGCTCTGTGTGATGGGACTAACACACTACAAGTCCTATAGGTGCTTCTGGGAAGAAAATATAGGAGCTCTGTGTGATGGGACTAACACACTACAAGTCCTATGGGTGCTTCTGGGAAGAAAATATAGGAGCTCTGTGTGATGGGACTAACACACTACAAGTCCTATGGGTGCTTCTGGGAAGAAAATATAAGAGCTCTGTGTGATGGGACTAACACACTACAAGCCCTATAGGTGCTTCTGGGAAGAAAATATAGCTCTGTGTGATGGGACTAACACACTACAAGTCCTATGGGTGCTTCTGCAAAGAAAATATAGGAACTCTGTGTGATGGGACTAACACACTACAAGTCCTATGGGTGCTTCTGCAAAGAAAATATAGGAACTCTGTGTGATGGGACTAACACACTACAAGTCCTATGGGTGCTTCTGGGAAGAAAATATAGCTCTGTGTGATGGGACTAACACACTACAAGTCCTATAGGTGCTTCTGGGAAGAAAATATAGGAGCTCTGTGTGATGGGACTAACACACTACAAGTCCTATAGGTGCTTCTGGGAAGAAAATATAGCTCTGTGTGATGGGACTAACACACTACAAGTCCTATGGGTGCTTCTGCAAAGAAAATATAGGAACTCTGTGTGATGGGACTAACACACTACAAGTCCTATGGGTGCTTCTGCAAAGAAAATATAGGAACGCTGTGTGATGGGACTAACACACTACAAGTCCTATGGGTGCTTCTGGGAAAAAAATATAGCTCTGTGTGATGGGACTAACACACTACAAGTCCTATAGGTGCTTCTGGGAAGAAAATATAGGAGCTCTGTGTGATGGGACTAACACACTACAAGTCATATGGGTGCTTCTGGGAAGAAAATATAGGAGCTCTGTGTGATGGGACTAACAAACTACAAGTCCTATAGGTGCTTCTGGGAAGAAAATATAGGAGCTCTGTGTGATGGGACTAACACACTACAAGTCCTATGGGTGCTTCTGCAAAGAAAATATAGGAACTCTGTGTGATGGGACTAACACACTAGAAGTCCTATGGGTGCTTCTGGGAAGAAAATATAGGAGCTCTGTGTGATGGGACTAACACACTACAAGTCCTATAGGTGCTTCTGGGAAGAAAATATAGGAGCTCTGTGTGATGGGACTAACACACTACAAGTCCTATAGGTGCTTCTGGGAAGAAAATATAGCTCTGTGTGATGGGACTAACACACTACAAGTCCTATGGGTGCTTCTGCAAAGAAAATATAGGAACTCTGTGTGATGGGACTAACACACTACAAGTCCTATGGGTGCTTCTGGGAAGAAAATATAGCTCTGTGTGATGGGACTAACACACTACAAGTCCTATAGGTGCTTCTGGGAAGAAAATATAGGAGCTCTGTGTGATGGGACTAACACACTACAAGTCCTATGGGTGCTTCTGGGAAGAAAATATAGCTCTGTGTGATGGGACTAACACACTACAAGTCCTATAGGTGCTTCTAGGAAGAAAATATAGGAGCTCTGTGTGATGGGACTAACACACTACAAGTCCTATAGGTGCTTCTGGGAAGAAAATATAGCTCTGTGTGATGGGACTAACACACTACAAGTCCTATGGGTGCTTCTGGGAAGAAAATATAGGAGCTCTGTTTGCTGCCACTAACACACTACAAGTCCTATGGGTGCTTTTTGGGGTGCAGTGCTGTACTAACAGCACTGCGGTTGGTACTACTGAAATACTGTACTAACAGTAAGACACGCACCAGACTAACCCCCAGCAGCAGCTAAAAACACACTAACCAGCAGCAGCAATGGACGATCAATGACAGGTAGCAATGGTTTAGCAAATAAATAGCCAATGGTTTAGCAAAGTAGAGCAAATCTTTCTAAATGAATCTAGGAAAGAGTGACACAGAATCAGCCTGCTCTCTCCTAAAGCCGGAACTCATGTGACCGGCGCCGACGGCGTGGCGGCCTTTTAAATGAGGGGGCGTGTACTAAAGCCCCTGAGCTGTAATTGGCTACAGGCGTCCTGCCTGTAGCCAATTATGGCTCTCCGAGTTTCCGGCGCTGTGATTGGCCAAGCATGCTGGGTCACAGTGCATGCTTGGCCAATCATCAGCCAGCAATGCACTGCGCCGGCCGCGCCGGCCGCAATGCATTGCGGGGCCGCTCGCATCACACGAATGTGATGCGAGCTGCCAAAATAGTTCTGGGCTCGCCGAGCGAGCGAACACCCGGTGCTCGATGCGAACATGGGTTCGCATCGAGCACCGGGCCCATCCTTAGGTCTGAGTAACCATTTTTCCTTCTTCTTTGCTAATCTCTAGGTCGAGGAAATGAATTTTCTCTTCACTAATTTCCCAGGTCAGCTTAATATTTTTGGCATTTGTATTCAAATTAAAACCAAAATCGATGAGGCTGTCCCTATCGCCTGCCCATATTATTAAAATATCATTGATATATCGTTTAAAAAGGAGGAGTTGCTGTGGCCACTTCTTGTAGAGTGCATCTTCCTCCCACTCTGCCATGTATAGATTGGCCACACTGGGTGCAAATTTTGCCCCTATAGCAATCCCGCAGATTTGTTTATAATATTCGTTGTTATGCCAAAAATAGTTGTGATCTAGACTGTATTTAAGGCAGTCTACTAAAAATCTTGTTTGCTTGATTTTGATGTCACCTAGTTCTTTTAGGGCCCACTTGGTGGCTTGGATGGCTTCTTCGTGATTAATAATAGTATAAAGAGATGCTACATCTGCTGTGGCCAGATATATAGGTCCATCGTTGAACTCAAGAGTATTCAGTAGCTGGATGAGGTGCTTGGTATCTCTTAGATACGATCTGGTCTTTCTGACTACTGGTTGTAAGAACCAATCAATATACTCGCCGATCCGTGCTCCTACCTAGTTAATACCATTAACAATCGGTCTTCCAGGCGGTTTATCTTTACTTTTGTGGATCTTTGGCAGCGTGTAGATAACTGGGATCTTGCAGCTAACAGGCTGTAGGTATTTACCCTCTTTTTTATTTAATAATCCTTTCGTCATCCCTCTTTCCACTAGATAGGCCAGGTCATCCTTGTGTTATGGACTATACCACACAACATAAAGATATTGAAAAGATTTAAAAAAAACATTGGAGTATTGTAAGGGCTGATAGACATTTGGGGGCTATCCTACCAGTAAAACCTAAAATTTGCTATAGACGGGCCCCCACCCTCAGGGACCTGGTCGCCAAAAATGTCCTTGACCCTCCCCCTGAGAGGAAGTTTACCTTTTTTGAGGGAAACGGATTCTATCCGTGCAAAACTTGTTACACGTGCAGACATACCAGAGAAAGTAAGAGAAAGAAACCCAATTTTAGAGTTTGCAGTAACCGGGAAGGAGTACCAGATCAAGGATTTTATATCATGTCATACAGAGGGGGTTGTGTATCTTTTAGAATGCCCGTGTAAAATCCAATATGTAGGCAGAACTAAGAGGGAACTTTGGTTAAGGCTGAGAGAACATACCCAAAATATCAAAAAAGGCTACCCTAAACACAGTCTCTCCAGACATTTTGATGAAGTCCATAATCGCGATCCTTCACTATTAATGGTATGGGGTATTGAGAAATATAAACCCCACTGGAGAGGTGATAACAAAGTCAGAAAATTAAGCCAAGCCGAGTCCCGATGGATTCATGAATTATGTACACTATTCCCTACAGGACTAAACGTAGAATTCGTTCTTAATTGTTTTATATCCAATTATTAATTGCTATCTCTATTTATTTATGACCTTTTAGTATATTTTAACCAATACTCAATTTTTATTCATTTATATTTATTTCCTTGCGATTTCTACTTACTGGGAATGTTCTTATTAGCCCTAGTATATTTATAATTATATTTATATTTACCTTGGAATGCTTATATTAGCTCCAATATTGGGTTATTTCCCCCTCTTTGCCTCTCACACCCTAGATCCTTATTATAGGTTGGACCCTTGTCCCTGAGGTTATTCTCTGATTATTATCACTTATAGGGATGAGCCGAACACCCCCGGGTTCGGTTCGCACCAGAACCTTCGAACGGACCGAAAGTTTGCGCAAATTTTCGAACCCTATTCATTATAATGGACGCGAACGTTCGAAATCAAAATTGCTAATTACAACGGCCAATATGCATGTTAATGTCATAAAACAGGTTTGGGGACCCGGGTCCTGCCCCAGGGGACATATATCAATGCAAAAAGAACTTTTAAAAACTAACGTTTTTTCGGGAGCAGTCATTTTAATGATGCATAAAGTGAAAAAAATGTGAAATTTTCCTTTAAATATGGTACCTGGGGGGTGTCTAAAGTATGTCTGTGAAGTGGCATGTGTTTCCCGTGTTTAGAACTGTCCTTGCACAAAATGACATTTGTAAAGGAAAAAAAGAAGCCATTTAAAACCACTTGCGGCTTTAATGTCATGTCTTGTCCTGGCCGCCATATGGCTGAAAATCCTTGAGAAAAATGGCATGGCTACCCCATCACCCCCCCCCCCCCCCACCCCAGCCAGTTTGGGTCTTGTATGGATATTACACTTCTCTAATGTATTTACTATCCAGTATATTCACTGTATTGACCGTTAATATATTGCTGGATCTGGGTCATGCTTGCATTATTCCTCGTTACCTGTTATTTAACCTCCCAGCGACACTTGACCTATTGTTATTACGGGTGTTGTTTCCAGACCTCTCCCGCTAGATGGCGCTGTTGTAATCGGCTTCCAAATCGGCTTTTAAATTACAATTATTTTTTCTTTGAGTTTAACTTGATATATTTGATGGTAATATATTGCTGGATCTGGGTCATGCTTGTATTATTCCTTGTTGCCTGGTATTTAGCCTCCCAGCGACACTTGACCTATTGTTATTTCGGGTGTTGTTTCCAGACCTCTCCCGCTAGATGGCGCTGTTTTAATCGGCTTTTATTAATCGGCTTTTAAATCTTAATTAATTTTATCTGTTCTTTGAGTTTAACTTGATGTACCAATTACCCATTAGATGCCACCTGTATTTGCTCAACTAGTTTGGCTGATTGATACTAATTAAGCGGTTGCTCTGACAACCACCACTATATTAAGTCACCGCTGTTCACCATGCTCTGAGTCCTTTGACAAAGTCACGTGGGCGTGACGTAACGCGTAAGGAGAGGAGAGCCAGAGCCTGGTGACGTTCAGATGTGTGGGATCTCGGCCGGGAGCCCACATTGTTTTTAATCAACCGCTGCATTGACTCTGCATATACTGTAAGTTACTTGCTGCTTCTTTAAATAAACCTGTTAAACTACTACACAATGGAGCGCTTCAATTTGTTTGCTCACATGTCCGCCTGAGAGGAGCTGGCAGGGACGCAGTCAGAGGATCAGATTCGGAGGAGGAGGTGGATGCCCAAGCCCAGTAAGGTTGTTTTTCCTTACCTATAAGGTAAGGGGTTAGGGGAAACAGCCTAGGACATCTGCATGAAAAGGAGCACCACGTTTAACTATTAAAGACTATTATGAATACAAAACCCACCACTTCACCTGGAGATTACTTATGAATTGTGCACTGTATATGGGAATACCAGTTTGATTGCCCAGGACTTATTTACAATTTTAAACACTTTTAGTTTGGACTCACGGCAATTTATCTATTTATTGAACACTGGTTTATTTGTGCTATTTGTTTTTAAATGCACAGGTTTATTTATTCATGGATTGCCTTTTTGCACTAGTATTCTCATTATTTTTGTATTGCATTTTACACGTTATTTGCTTTTTATACTATTTATTTTTCACTTGAATATCTATTGCCACATATAGTTTTATTGCACTATTTTTATCCAGTTATTTTGACACATGGGATGTGGATTTTATATTGCTTGATTTATTCGTTTGATGCTGTCTGTATAGCTCTATTCACTATTTGATGCTATACGCCTTGATTTATTTCATTAATTTCTTTGGACGCTGTGTCTGGAGCCACCCTTGTTGGAAGATCCCCCTTGGAGTGGTGGACTTTTAATAGCGCCACATTTTCATCCGATTAGTAATTTAATGCACTCTTGTTACATTTTTAACTATTTTTTTATTCATATCATTTTTATGCTAGCGCCCCATTATTTATATATTTATTTATATATTTATTCTCACTGATTGCTGGTGTGTGAACACCTTGATGGTGGCTGCGGCAGTCGTTGCTATTGTTGATTAGCTGATTAATTTTAGCTCCTCCCCCCTTTTTTTTGGTTTGCGCAGTTGTATCCCCCCCCCTTTTTACATAATCAAAGGGATTAATTTCTTTATTTATGGTGGCATTGCCCAAAGATCAAGTATTCTGGGAAGAGATAGCTCCTTGGATTAAGAAAATGACTCTTAGACCTATAGAATCCTCCCCATTACATTTTCTCTTTCATGGGATGCCATCATCTGCTAGGTTTTATAAGAGAAGCGTTACTCCACATTTGCTAAATGCAGCTAAAATACTGATACCTAGATTTTGGAAACAGTCTGGATGTCCTAGTATAATGGACTGGAAAAGGGAGGTGGAAAAGATAATGGAAGCAGAGAGAAGGATACATATGGTTAAGGACCAACAGAACAAATTTAAAGATACATGGGCAGGATGGCTGTATTACTCCTTGGCAATAGGGGTGGATTAGACGCTTTCGGGGGGAATGCTGTGTTATGGATCGGATATTTTTTTTTCTCTCATCTCCCCTGAGAGGTGCAACGGAGAGATGTTTGATGTCATTAAAGGAAGAGGATAATTATAATAGTAAAATAGGCATGGGTTGGGCAACATGTAATGTAATCACATAAAGAAGGGTAGATTGAAATATTGAAATGAGAGGTGGAGAGAAGTAAAAAAAAAAACTTATGAAATAGTAGAGGGAGGTTACATTGAATCAAACACTAAATATAATTGAACACGATAACAGTAATTTGAAATTAAATATTTTTTTGTGTGTGTATTGTTGGTTGTTTGACACACGTAATAGGGCGCTGTAAAGCGCCCTTCTTATTTACATTTTGAATAATGTGTTACACGATTTGGGTTTTGGTTAATAGTAGGCAAATGGGTTTGTTTTTTTTTTCTCTTCTGAAGATGACACGATCCCAGATCCAGTGTGTGTTCTCGGGAAGGGGGGGTTTTTGTGGTCTATGTTAATAGAAGGACTTATATAAATATTTCTGTGCAATGTGTTTTCTTTTTATGTTGTATGTTGGAATTTGTCTTAATAAAGGAACAAAAGGTGATTACCGTATATACTCAAGTATAAGCCGACCTGAATATAAGCCGAGGCACCTAATTTTACCACAAAAAAATGGGAAAACGCATTGACTCGAGTATAAGCCTAGAGTGAGAAATGCGCAGCTAGTAAGAGGGTCAACAATGGCCATTTGCAGGCTCACTGTGCCCATTTGCAGGCTCACTGTGCCCATTTGCAGCCATAGGTCCCCCTAACTTCACACTTGGTAGTTAAGGGTTCCCAGATGCCCTCTAGCTGCAGCCAAAATTTGGAGTCTCTGGACCCAAAGGGTCCCGAAATAACATTGCTGCAGATGGACACAGTTGACCGACTTTGGGGCCCCGTATCTCAGGGTCACTTGGTGCTAGGATACCCAAATTTGGTTTGAAACCCCAGTGTACTACAACATATCCAAAGATGGGGTTCCTAGCACCAAGTGGCCCCGAGATACGGGGGCCCCAAAATTGGTTCAGAAAATGTCAAGCACTTTTCTGCAGCAGAGAATGATATTTTCCAAACCGGTTTTGGTGCCCCATATCTCAAGGCCACTTGGTTGTAGGAACCCCGTCATTGGATATGTTATAGTGCTAGTTCCACTGGCTTTGCACACTAAATTTGGGGTTCCTAGCACCAAGTAATCCCGAGATACAGGGCCCCAAAGTCGGGTCGGAAAATTTAATTCTATGCTGCAGAAAAGTGCTTGACTCGAGTATAAGCCAAGGGGGGCATTATCAGCACAAAAAAATGCACTGAAAAACTCAGCTTATACTCGAGTACATACGGTATATATAAAAAAAAAAAATGAGCCAATGGGCGCATAGTGGAAGTCACCTTGTGATGTTTGTGTATGGTGTCACGTAGGGCTATTGAGTGAGAAAGAGTGGGCGATAGGATGGGGGGCCGTGTTTTCAGGTTACACCAAAGCAGATAGTCGATTGTGTGTTAGGGGACTGCTATCCTTTCTATAGCTACCCAGTTAGGTTTGGGTCCACTGGAGTATACCGCTGATATTTGTGCCAACTGTGCTGCCTGATAGTACCACCAAATATTAGGGAGAGCGAGACCCCCTTGCGTTTTCAGTCGGAAAAGTGTGTCTTTGGGGCATCTGTGACCTTTTTTACCCCATATAAAACTTGTAATTCGGGATTGGACTTCAAGGAGGGCTTTTTTGTTGATGGATATCGGGAGTGATCGAAATAGGTAGAGTAAATGTGGCAATAATGTCATTTTAACTGCAGTTATTCTGCCCAGCCAGAATATGCCCATCTTTGACCATGCCTTCAGGTCCTCCCCGCACTTACGGAATATGGGAGGGTAATTGGCTCCGTTTGCTTATATTCTGTGTTAGCTTAATCCCCAAGTACGGTAAGGAGTCAGATGCCCAGGTGAATGGGAAATGCTGTTTCAATTGCTCCACCGCTTGGGGTAGGACAGACACATTTAGGGCAACAGATTTGGTAACATTGACTTTGAGGTCTGAAATGTTGCCAAATTCTTGAAGCAATTTGTAAACGTTTGGTGTAGATGTTAATGGTGACATGAGGAATAGAAGTAAATCTGCGAACAAGGCACATTTGTTTTCCTGGGCGCCACAGAGGACCCCTTTAACATTGCAATGAAATCTGATCGCTATAGCTAGGGTCTCCATAGCAATGGCAAATATTAAGGGGTAGAGGGGACACCCTTGCCTTGTCCCTTTTCTTTTTTTTTTTTTAATTATAATCTTTATTAATTTTTCCATCCATAAATAATATTTACAACTCATCATAATATTCAGTGAGTGATGTTCTGTTTACATACATATTATACTTAACACAAACATAAACCACTTTTAAAAGGAAAACTATCTGTATTCCATCTACTGGTGAAGAAGGGAGCCGCTTACATAGTGATACTTCCCAAATTTGATCCTCACTCAATATCCGCCTCTTTCCCCACTACATTCCCCCCCCCTCCCCCACCCCCGACCCCCCTCTATTCTAGCTGTATCTGGTGTATTCCCTCTATCCAAGGTCTCCACATCCTATCGAATTCCTTCATATTGTATCTCCTTATATACGCGGCTCTCTCCTTCGGGATAGTTTCATTCATTATATCAATCCAGTTTTTTACTGTAGGTGGCGCCTGTGATTGCCATCTCATCATTATCATCTTCCTAGCTTGATACATGCCCCTTAATATTGCCACTGTTGTACTTTTCGTTTCTCCCTTTTCCTGTCTATACCCCAAAATACAAAATCCAACTTCCCTTTCCAATTCCCTGTTGAATATACTCTTCAGTACTTCTATCACCCCTTCCCAGTACCGGAAGAGCTTGGGGCATCTCCACATCATGTGGATAAGATCCCCTAACCCCTGGCACCTCGGGCATTTATCATTAGATCTTCTTCCAAATTTACATAACATCTTTGGGGTGTAATACGCTCTATTAAGTAGCATTAAGTCCGAAAATCTCTGTGCAGGTGAAACCGATATCATCGGACTTAATTCTAATATTCTCTTCCATTGTCCGTATGGTATGGCTCCTACGTCCTGTTCCCATTTTTTTTTCACCTCCGGTAGCTTTTCTTCTCCTAGAGTCTCTCTATTTAATAGTTTATATATTATAGATATTAGTCCTTTAGTAGATCCTGGCTCCCCAATAACCTGTAACACTGGTAATTCCTCCCATACCATAGGTTGGTTTCTAAACTGGGCTTCTAGGGCGTGGTTAATTTGAAGATACTTAAACTGTGTATTCTGGGGGATATTGAATTCCCTTTTTAATACTTCGAATTTTTTAATGGTCTGACCCTCATACAGTTGGCTCACTTTTTTAATTCCCCTATTTTCCCACTCCCTGATTTTACCCATTATACTTAGTTCCTGTAGGTTACTATTATTCCAGACTGGGGTATATATATTAGTCTCCCTATATTTTAACTTTTTTTTGACGACTTTCCACATTTTACTGACCATTTTTATTGTTGGGTTCTCGAACCCAAATGACCCTGCCTCTAAAGTTTCTATTATGGTCTCATGCAAAGCGCCCGTTAGAAGGATTTTTCCGTTGGGGGACCCACCCTCTTGGGCACAGCATCCCGCTAATTGTTGTAATTGAGAGGCTAGGTAATATAACTCAGGATTGGGCAGTGCAAGACCCCCTTCCCCTAATGGCAGTTGCAGAGTACGGAGCCGTACTCTTGTCTGTCCCCCCTTCCAAACCAATTCCCTAAATAGGCTCTCTATTTTATCAAACCATTTTCTGGGGATCCATATAGGGGCATTATGAAGCACATACAACAGCTGGGGCAACCAAATCATTTTTATTAATGAACATCTACCGGCTCTAGACAGTGGGAGAGATTTCCAAATTTTAATTTTCTCCTTAAACTTCCCCAATATTGGTATCAGATTATTGTACACGTATTGATTGGGGTCTCTTGTTATCCTAATCCCTAGGTATTTAAGGGAGTCTACAATTGCTAATTTAGGGCTGTTCCATAACATCCCTTCCCCTATTTCGGCCATCGGAAGGAGCTCTGACTTCGTCCAGTTAATCTCTAAGCCCGTAAAACTACCAAACCTCTCCACAGCTTTCATTGCTTCTTCCAGTGAGTGTTCCATGTCCCCCAGGAAGAGCAATATATCATCAGCATATAATTCTATACGTTCTTCTCCTGTGCTCCTACGGAAACCTACGATGTCAGGGCTCCTTCTGATATGCTCCGCCAGGGGCTCCATTGCTAACGCAAAAAGCAAGGGCGACAGAGGGCACCCCTGCCTAGTTCCCCTTTCCAATTTTATTTGATTTGAAAATCTATTGTTTATTTTTAATCTAGCTACTGGCCTGTCATAGAGCATTTTGATCCACCCGATCAGCCTAGGCCCAAATCCAAACTCTTCCAGGATGCGCCAAATATATTCCCACTCTATGGAGTCGAAAGCTTTGGTCACATCTAATGATAATATCGCCTTCAACCCTTCATTATCTGTTGGTGTTTGAATGTTTAAAAAGGCTCTCCTTATGTTTGTACTAGTTGATCTGTTTGTTATGAACCCAGACTGATCAGGGTGGACCAATTTTGAGATAACTTTGTCCATTCTGGCTGAAATAACTTTTGCTAAAATTTTAGCATCCGTACATAAAAGGGAAATTGGCCTATATGAGGCGGCGTCTAGGGGATCCTTCCCTTCCTTATGGAGTACGATGATGGTTGCTTCTCTCATTGAATCCGGGAGATAACCCGCCTCCATTGCCCCCCCTAAAGCCTTCAATAGTTCTGGGAGCAGAATATCCCCATAGTGTTTATACGTTTCCGTTGGCAAACCATCCGGACCCGGCGACTTTTGATTTGCCATATCGGCCACTGCCTGTTGTAGTTCGGGGAGCGTTATTGGGGAATCCAGACCGTCTCTTTCTTCCTGTGTTATCTTTGGGAGGACTAAATTCCCCAAAAAGCTCTCCATCACTGTTCTCCCAGCTCCCCTTACTCGTGCGGAGTATAAGTCCCTATAGAACTCCTCAAAGCTTTCCAGTATACTTTTGGGATTCGAGGTTACCTCCCCTTCTCTACTCCGAATTGCTAATACATTACTAGGGGCCCTGTTCGCCCTTGCCACCTGGGCCAACATTCTCCCCACCATCTCTCCCTCCATAAAGGCCTCCTGCCGCTGTAGCAACTGTTTAGTCTTGACTCTCTGTATTACACATAGTTTATATTCCTGTTGTTTTTCCAGCCATTTTTCTTTCCCCTCCCTTGTTGGAGCTAATATATAATTATCCTCCGCTACAGCCACTTCACTCCTCTTATTTTCTTCCTGTGCCCTTACCCCCTTATTGTACTTCGCCACCTGCTGGATTAATAATCCCCTCAGAAAGGCCTTCAGGGTGTCCCATAGGATCCCTGATTCTGCTGTATTTGCGTTGATTTCGATAAATTCTCTCAATGTTGGTGGAATGGTATCTATATTTCTAAGTATCTCAAACCAACACGGGTTAATTTTCCACCCCCTCTGTATTTCCTCCCTCCCTATCTTTAGACTAAGCGTAAGGGGGGAGTGATCTGAAATCCCCCTTGGCCAATACTTAACTTCTTCCACCAACTCCAGTGCCTTGTCGTTTCCCATAACCATGTCGATTCTGGAGAGAGTGGAATGCGTGGCCGACCAGCAAGAAAATTGCTGAACGTCAGGGTTCCGCACCCTCCAGAAATCTATCCAACCCACCTCCTCCATAAACCGACTCAACTGCCCTTTCTTCGTGGTTTCCACTGCCCTCTGAGCTGGAAATCTATCCATATTATAATCCAATACCTGGTTAAAATCTCCTATTATTATAATTGGTATTCCCTGCTTATCCAACAGGAACTCATTTAATTTAAGCATGATCTCCATTTTAATGGGGGGGGGGGGGGGGGGGGGGGGGACATACACGTTTACTACCACCATCCTTTTATCTTCAATTTGACAATAGAGAAAAATATACCTGCCCATTTCATCTGAAATGGCTTGCGTGCAGGAAAAATTCACTCCTTTCTTCACCATTATGCTAACCCCCCTACTGTATGAACCGTAAACCGAGTGGTACTGATATTGATATGTCCCATTCTGCCTTTGTAATTGTTGGGCTGTTTCTTTTGTTAAGTGGGTTTCCTGCAGGCAAACCATGTCGATCCCGAAGTTCCTCATCATAGAAAACACTATTGCCCTCTTACCCACTGTGCCTAAACCCCTTATATTCCATGACCCCATTCTTAGTATTTTAGATTGCATCAAATTTCAACCAATATCTATATATATTTTTAACCAATCGTGTTTTATCTCTATAACAGTGGTTTCACTCATTATCCTAATGGTTCCCCCTTTCAAAAACTCTTTGTGTCTCCCTTTTTACTTCCCTCTTCTGTGCGTCTACTATGATTCTCTCTTTTATATCAGTGAATGTACCCTTTTTCCCTTGACCCTTTACACACCTTTGATCTATAATAGTACCTATACCCATACCTCCCCCCTCCCCCCCTCACCCCCCTCCCCCCATCCCCACCTCTCTAGGTGAACCCCCAAGGGGCTACCAGTGACCTTGACCCATACTGTTAACCCTTTCTTCACATACACCCATGTCATCATCCTCTCATGCCCGCCCTCCGTACAACCCCCCCCCGACCCATCCCCCCCCCTTCGTGCAGTCTATTCAGAGTAACACAACATATCACAGTGCCAGCAACCTTTCCCTGTTCTCCTCCACCCATTTCTCCACCCCCCCTGGATCCTCAAAGTACCGGGTTTCCCCCATGGCGATTACCCTCAATTTGGCCGGATATAAAAGAGCATACTGAATTTTAAATTTTTGTAATGAACGTTTAACCTGAATGAATTCTGCTATACGTTTTTGGAGCTCCTGAGAAAAATCTGAATAAAAAGAAATTTTAATCCCATTAAAGAGAATATTCCCCTTGTCCCTAGCTTTTCGTAGAAGTGTCACTTTGTCCTTAAAATTAAGGAACTTCATTAACAGGGTTCGTGGATAGCCTCCTACTGGTGGTGGGCGGAACGGCACCCTATGTGCTCTTTCTATACTGAATGATCCTGAGAAGGATTCTCTCCCAAAAGTCTCAATTAACCAGCCTTCTAAGAATTCAGTAGGGTTGGATCCTTCACTCTTCTCAGGCATTCCTACTATCCTAATGTTATCTCTTCGACTCCTGTTCTCAATTTCCTCTAATTTGGCGGCTTGCCGGTGTAGCTGTTCCCTTATGGTCTTCATCTCTTTAACCAGAGGGAGAACATCATCCTCCACCTGGCTGATCCTTCCTTCCAGTTCTGTAGTTCTCTCAGCTATCCTTTGCATATCTTGTCTTACCAGTGCCAGATCCTCTTTAACTCCCCTCATCTGTTCACACAAATCTTTAAGTGAATCATTAGAGGTTTTTACTGCCCTTCCATCGCAGATGTTTCTCAGCTTTGTTTGTTAAAGCTAGGTTAAGGTTAATTTGGGCTGTGTCCAAGCGGGACAAGGTGTCGTGAGTGGGGTTTCGTTTGTGGGTTTTGCTCCGTGAAAGGAAGTCCTCTGTGCATTTTTGGATATCTGCTCCACGTTTTGTGTTTCAGTTTGGATGTTATCTGTATGAGTTTCCCTCTAATCTCAGATTTGTGAGCTGCCCATAGGGTTTTCGGGGTTTAACTGTGTTATCGTCGTTCTCATTGAATTAGTCTTTCATTGTCTTTTCCAGTATTGTGCACTGTACTAGATAACTCAGTAAGGCTTCTTTAAGTCGCCATTTAAAAGGAGCGGATGTCCCTAAAGGACGCTGGGTTCCAAGTACCACAATAGAGTGGTCTGAGAGGGAGGTGTCACTAATTTTGGCAAACAGGGCTAAGGGGATTGGGTGTGATTGCATAAAGATGTGGTCAATCCTGGCATGAGTGCTGTGTGGTGCAGAAAAATGTGTATAATCTTTTGTATGTGGGTTGAGTTCCCTCCAGAAATCCACCATACCTGCGGAATATAGTAGCTGGCCGATTTTTAGACTTTGTCTGGATGGGCGCTTGGATCTAGGTTTCCCTGTCACCGTTTTGTCTAGGGAGGTCAAATGCTATATTCAAATCTTCTCCCACGAAAACTGTGCCCTGACGACAGTGTTTTCGTATTGTGAGCATTAGGGAATCAAAAAATGTTGCCTGCCCTTTGTTAGGTGTATAATAGGAGATGAAAGTGTAGGTCTCTCCATCAATGGTGCCTGTCACTAGCACATAGCGCCCTGATGGGTCCTTAAGAACCTTGGTTGGTGAGAAATTTAGATGTTTTGAGAAGCAGATTGCTACCCCTTTAGTTTTGTTTTCCGCATTGGCGAGAAAGAATTGGGGGTGCCGTTGGTTTAGAAAGGTGGGCTGGTAGGAAATGGGGAAGTGGGTTTCTTGTAAGAGTAGTATGTCTGATTTCATAGAGTGGTACAGTTGGAGCAGTTTCCGCCTTTTGACTGGTGAGTTTAGCCCCTGTGTATTATGTGAGATTATGCGCAAGGTCGAGTTGGCAGGGGTCATGCTAGAGATGGATCAGAGTGTGGTGCATCTCCAGATCATACTGTACCTTACTCCATGTAGATGGATCAGTCGACAGCCATGAGTGCAGGCGATGGGTGCTGCTATCCGGGCTGGGGAGCTAACGACATGTGATCATCCAGGACTCCTACAGGAAAAGATAGATAGAAGGCAGATAGAGAAAAAGGTGGGAAATAGATAGTGGGAGGAAAACAGAAAACTTGAGCGAGACATACTGAATAAACTTGTTATAGCGCATTCTGAATTTCCCATATCCCCCCAGGGCAGGAAAGGTCCAGCCTCTTCCTGACCCAAAAGGTCAGAGGTCTCCTGGGTAGGAGTGCCTCTATCAGCAATTGAGAGAATGTAAACACCTCTCAAAAGCTGGTGAAGGTGCAATTGCATCCGCCACGGTCAGACCGCCATTTACACTAGTAATATTGATTACATACAGTATGAGCCGAGTCTCATTCCCTGTAAAGATAATTGGGTCAGAGATCGGGTGAGTGGCCCCCCCAGCCCAGGTCCCCTCTCCAGGGGGCTCCTCCGGAACCTTGGTACCACGGTGAGGGTCCCAGCCCGCTGAACGGCCACCACCCCGTACCCCTCCCAAATTTGGTAATAGGATCAACAGGCTTAGCAAACTATAAAATAACTGTATAGTGGGATATAATAGTACACTTCTGGGGTCTTCCCCCTGAGGGGGGAGGCTAGGTAGTATTATAACTTCAGGGACACGTAAGCTTTGTAACCGTATCGTTTTTGAATACGGGGGGGCCCAAGGCCCGCAGCCCTAGATCGTTACTGTAACTGAAATGCAACAAAACCGAGAAAAAGAACACATAATGTTCCAGAGGGGGACCATTAGGTTTGACCCTTCTTCCTTTGCACCCCTCAGATTGTTCCCAAAGGGCCGATCCCTCCGTAATGGAAGATGGGTGTAGTTCAATGTGGATGGGGTCAGCAACAACAGGGGGAATGAAATAGGTTGTTCAGATCACGTTGATTGAAGCTGCATCCGTCCGACTGTCCTCAGGGTGGGAGAATCCTTGGATCTTTTGGAGTGGTGCTTTTGCCACACCAGTTTGAGAGAACTTGCATGGGGCAGGTGTTTTGCTAAGGGTGTTGCGCCTTTGCCAGCTGATGAGGGTTGCGGGTCTTGTGATAGTAAATCCAGGTGTAGTAGAACACGCTCACCTTCGGCAAACAATGAAAAGCCATAACTTTTGTTGCGAAATGAGAAGTTCAGGCAGAGTTGAAACGATCATCTCTCCAAGACTTGGAGAAGGGGTTTCAGGGCTCTCCGTTTCTGTACAGTGTAGGGTGAGAGGTCTGCAAAAATTTGAATAGGTCGACCCTGGAACATCAGGTTTTCCACTGCACGCAACCTTTTCATTACCTCTTCTTTCACTGTGTAAAAATTTGGTTTTACAATGATGTCCCTTGAGAGGCCGTCTGAACGTGGAGGTTGTAGGGCTCTGTGTGCCCTGTCTAATTCCAGACGGTGGTCTGGGATGTCAGGGATTAAGTCCTTGATAAGCGCTCAGATTTCCGGCTGAACCTCTTTTACCATTTCAGGGAGACCCCGTGCCCTAAAGTTGTAACGTCTGGACCTGTTTTCCAAGTCATCGATTTTCGATAATGCAGTCTCTGGTCCCGTACATCCTGAATTCTAGTGTTTTGGTTAATTCTGACTACCGACTGATCTGCCTTTCTTTCAATGTGTTCCATCCGTATGCCCAATTGTTGTAAATCTGCATGGATTGATGAGGTTATTTGAGTAGAATTTTGTGCAAGTCCCCTGGATAGCATTTTGGAGAATGCTGACATCATGGAAGAGAAGTCAATAGGTGTAGGTGGAAGGCCCTGTAGTGTCTCCTCACAATCCTGTAATGGTGCCATAGGGTCAGACATTGGAGTCAGGAGAAGGCTGTCAAATGTCCTCCCTATCAGGGATTCAGTGGATGTGGGTGAGGGTGTCATCCTGTGGACTGTACTCACTGTGTCTTTTTGCGGCAAGTGAGCTGCAATTCCTGGGGCGTCTTGGCCCGCAATGGAGTCTTCCTCCTCTGTCCCTCTGCCCTGTGTACTCGCGGTCGCCATCTTGGAATGGCTGTAGTGCTCAGAGGCCGTGGCCAGCGAGCAGGATAGGTCCCATCTGGCCGTGCCCGCTGACATCAGAGTTATCCCGGGATGTGCCCCTCGCTGTCACACATGGAGCGGGCCTGGAACGAGCTCTCGGTCGGCTGTGGCTGGTGTTGTTAGACCGGGGCCGTATGGAGCTCTAGATGATCACGCCCATCTATGCAGCCTCTGCGCCTGTGCCCTCCAGATTTGCCCTTTTTATCTTCACCAATGTGAGTTGCCATTTGTATGTTACTATTAAAGTACTTTTAACATCTATACTTAGAGGCGCCTCTCCTCCTTGTTTGTTCTCGGCTTCACTGGAATCTGGCTTCTATTACTACATGGTGGCAGCCCTGAGTGTACGGACATTATTATTTAATTTATGTATCATGGACTAATCTATGGACTCTTATTGGGTTAAATTAGAGCTTGCACCTTTTACTTATTTTTAGATTTAGATTGCCCACACACTATCGCACACTGGTGGATGTTGAAGACCTTGCGCTCCTCAACCTTCTGTTTGCGGATGCCCCACAGATGCTCAATAGGGTTTAGGTCTGGAGACATGCTTGGCCAGTCCATCACCTTTACCCTCAGCTTCTTTAGCAAGGAAGTGGTAATCTTGGAGGTGAGTTTGGGGTCGTTATGTTGGAATACTGCCCTGCAGCCCAGGCTACGAAGGCAGGAGATTATGCTCAGCTTCAGTATGTCACAGTACATGTTGGCATTCATGGTTCCCTCAATGAACTGTAGCTCCCCAGTGCCAGCAGCACTCATGCAGACCCAGACCATGACATTCCCACCACTATGCTTCACTGTAGGCAAGACACACTTGTCGTTGTACTCCTCATCTGGTTGCCGCCACACATGCTTGACACCATCTGAACCAAATACATTTATCTTGGTCTCATCAGACCACAGGACATGGTTCCAGTAGTCCATGTCCTTAGTCTGCTTGTCTTCAGCAAATTGTTTGCAGGCTTTCTTGTGCATCATCTTTAGAAGAGGCTTCCTTCTGGGACGACAGTCATGCAGACCAATCTGATGCAGCGTGCGGCATATGGTCTGAGCACTGACAGGATGATCCCCACCCCTTCCACCTCTGCAGCAATGGTAGCAGCACTCATATGTCTATTTCCCAATGATAACCTTTAGTATATGATGCTGAGTATGTGCACTCAACTTCTTTGGTCGACCATGGCAAGGCCTGTTCTGAGTGGAACCTGTCATGTTAAACAGCTTTATGGTCTTGGTCACCATTCTGCAGCTCAGCTTCATGGGTCTTGGCAATCTTCTTATAGCCTAAGCCATCTTTATGTAGAGCAACAATAATTTTTTTCAGATTCTCAGAGTTCTTTGTCATGAGGTGGGATGTTGAACTTCCAGTGACCAATATGAGAGAGTAAGAGCGATAACACCAAATTTACCACACCTGTTTCACATTCACACCTGATACCTTGTAACACTAATGAGTCACATGACACCAGGGAGGGAAAATGGCTAATTGGGTCCAATTTGGAAATTTTTACTTAGGGGTGTACTCACTTTTGTTGCCAGGGATTTAGACATTAATGGCTGTGTGTTGAGTTATTTTGAGGGGACAGCAAACTTACACTGTTATACAAGCTGTACACTCACTACTTTACATTGTAGCAAAGTGTTATTTCTTCAGTGTTGTCACATGAAAAGATATAATAAAATATTTACAAAAATATGAGGGGTGTACTTACTTTTGTGAGATACTGTATATAATATAGATACACCACCTGAAATGTATTATATACTGTACACCGGCGAATGCACTGTATATATAGTCTACACCAGGGATAGGCAACCCCCCGGCACTCTTTTGCCGGCACTTGACTCCCTCCCCATCAGCAGAGCAGCGCAGGGAAGTGTCAGTGAGACACTAATGCATTCCAATTTCAGAATTCCCCATGCCGCACCTGCACTGAGGGGGAGGCACTGTGCCCCCACACATTGTAAAAGATGGGAAACATTGTTTGGTTCTCTAACTTTGCTGTAGCTGCAATCATCAGCTTTTGTGATGGGGAAGAGATTGGGGGGGGGGGGGAGTCCCTCTTTCCAGGAGGAGGACGACTGTCTTGGGCACTGCTAAAGCCAATCATAGTCTAAGTGGGCTGGATGCGAGAGGTGGATCAGCAGGATGAGTGTGCCAGGACAGGTAGATGTGTCTCATCTCTGCTTCCTTTCACCACTCTGCATATGAAGCATATCATAGATGAGAAGAGGGGATGAGAAGCGGTGGAGCAGGAGGGTACAGCAGTGGGGAAAATGAGCAGGAGGGGTTCAGAGGTGGAACAGAAGAGCAGGAGGGTATTGCGGCGGGACAGATGTACAGTGGGGGAATAGATGAGAAGAGGGTTCAGCAGTGAGACAGAAGAGCAGGGGGGTACAGTGATGGGCCAGATGAGCAGGGGGGTTCAGTGTTGGGCCAGATGAGCGGGTGGGGGGGGGGGGGGTTAGAGCAGTGGGTTAGATGTGAAAGGAGGTGTATTGGTGGGGTAGATGAGCAGGGGAAACGGAGGTGGGGCAGAATAGCTGGGGGGTACAGAGGTGAGACAGATGTGCAGGAGGTACATTAGTGGGGAAGATGCGAAAGTGGGTTACAGTGGTGCAGCAGATGAGAAGTTGGGTTCAGTGTTAGAACAGATGAGAAGGGGATTTAGTAGTGAGACAGAAGAGCATGGGGATACGGCAATGGAGCAGATGTGCAGGGAGGTACATTGGTGGGGCAGATGAGAAAAGGGGTACATTAATGGGGGAGATGAGCAGGGGGGTTACAGTGGTGGGACAGAAGAGCAAGGGGGTACAGTGGTGGGGCAGATGTGCAGGAGGTACAGTGGTGGGAGGGATGAAAAGGGGGTTAAGCGATGGGACAGAAAATAAGGGGGGTACAGTGATAGGGCAGATGAGCAGGGGGTTACAGTGGTGGAACAGATAAGCAGGAGGGGGTTCAGTGTTGGGCCAGATGAGAAGGGGGTTACAGTGGTGGGAAAGAGGAGCAGGAGGGGGCTCAGTGTTGGGCCAGGTGAGAAGGGGGTTACAGTGGTGGGAAAGAGGAGCAGGAGGGTTCAGTGTTGGGGCAGATGAGAAAGGAGGTACATTGGTGGGACAGATGAGCAGGGGGTTACAGCAGTGGGGCAGATGTGCAGAGGGGTGCAGAGGAAAAATTAGGTACATTGGTGGAACACAGCAGGGGGTTACAGTGGTGGTGCAGAAGAGCAGGGGTAACAGAGGTGGGACAGATGTGCAGGAGGTACAGTCGTGGGGCAGTTGAGAAAATGGGTTACAGTGGTGGGGCAGATGAGCAGATATGTTCAATGTTGGGTCAGATGAGAAGATGGTTCAGTGGTGGAGCAGATGTGCATGGAGGTACAGTGGTGGGGCAGATGAGAAAGGGAGAACATTGGTGGGGCAGATTAGCAGGGGGTTACAGTGGTGGGACAGAAGAGCAGGGTGGTACAGTGGTGGGGCAGATGTGCGGGGTAGCACAGTTGTGGGGCAGATGTGCAGGGGGTTACAGTGGTGGGGCAGATGTGCAGTGGGTTACAGTGGTGGGGCAGATGATAACTTGGGTACATTGATGGGGCAGATGAGCAGGGTGGTACAGTGGTGGGGCAGATGTACAGGGGGTTACAGTGGTGGGGCAGATGAGCATGGGGGTACAGAGGTGGGGCAGATGTGCAGGGTAGCACAGTGGTGGAGCAGATGTGCAGGGGGTTACAGTGGTGGAGCAGATGAGAACTTGGATACATTGGTAGGGCAGATGAGCAGGGTGATACAGTGGTGGGGCAGATGAGCAGGGGGTTACAGTGGTGGGGCAGATGAGCAGGGTAGTACAGTGGTGGGGCAGACGTACAGGGTAGTACAGTGGTGGGGCGGATGTACAGGGGGGTAAAGTGGTGTTATGGATGAGCAGGGGGGTACAGTAGTGAAACAGATTTGCAGGGGGAACAGTGATCTAGGGTGTAAAGGTGCAGGAATTGGGGCTGATCTGAGGCAGGAGTGCAGGATGTTAATTTCTCACTACTAAAGTAGTTTACAGCATTTACTTTCTAAAAAATCCTTTTTGTGATTGAGAGTGTGAAGTTGACATTTTTTTGTTACAAAAAGTTTTTTTCGGCACACTGTGCTCAAAGGGTTGCCTACACCTGGTCTATACTGAATGCAGAGTGTGTGTATGTATGTATGTATGTATGTATATATACATATATATATATATATATATATATATATATATATATATATATATAATTACACTGTCTGCAAGCAAGCCACTAACTTCCTAATCTAGCTCAAATTATCTCTAGCTCCGTCCACTCCAACACACTACATACGGCCGCTGTGTAAGCAGCCTTGTATAGTGTGGGGCATGGACTTAGCCCCCTGAGCCACGACTGGCTAAAGGCACCCTGCCTTTGGCCAATCATGGCTCTCGCAGCAGAGCGCGCTGTGATTGGCCAAAGCATGCAGGTCAGGGGCATGCTTTGGCCAATCATCAGACATCAATGCACTGCGATCTCGCAGAACGCCCCATAATGTTCAGTGTTCGGCGAACGGCCAAACACCCGATGTTCGAGTCAAACTTAAAATCGACTCGAACATCGGGACCATCCCTATTAGTTTCCCACAATCGGCTATATGACCCTTTGGTAATTTACAAAGCAACTGGAAGAAGTGGATACTTCCTAAAATTTCAGGAAGTGATCATCATGGCCCATTTGTATCCAGAATGTGCTGTGGCACAAATCCAGATGCAGTGAGCTGGCTGGATGAGAGGCATTTTCCTGATGTCCTCTGTGGTACCCCAAAGAAGATATTGTGTGTGTAGCAGACACAAAATTAGAGGAGAAACCCATTTTTTTCTGTCTCTCCTGTCCTGGCCAACCTGCCTCAAAGACTGGTTCTGTCGCTACCACACACTGTCAGTGTTAGTATAGGGTACAGTATGGCACAGTCTAGGGCACACAATTCACACACAAGGATCACTAAAGTTAGATAGTCAGTTGCACTGCAGGAGGAGATTTCTCCTCCGCAGCTATAAAACATGCCCAAGAATGATAGGCCTGAGCTGGTAAGGGGGCGAATCGCTGCTATGCTTCAGCATATCATTTTTTCTGACAGAGATTTCTTCATGCACGTTGACTGATGTGAATGGAGAAATGTTAAGTTCTCTTTTTTCATTCAGCCCCCCACGCCACCATCCACAGCTTTCTCTGGCTCTCCTGTCCCACTGGTCCACTGGCTTACCATAGAACTGATCAGAGACTGAAACAGCTCCAATTATCTCTGGTCTAACAACCTGCAAGCAATGAGCATTTCATCACTTCCAGTTTTGGCAGATGTAAATAGCATCATTTTAAAATCGGGAACACATGTAATCACACAGATCTTGGTGTGATCACGTGCTTTAAGGGACGAGGAGAGATCTGGGGCTTGGATTTCTCAGTAAATAGTGCCTGTCACCGCCTATTGCTATCATAGGGGATATTTACATTCCCTGTGATAACAGTAAAAGTGATAAAAAAAAGTAAAGGGCAATGTAAACCCCCCCCCCCCCCCCCCCCCAAAAAAAGAAAGAAATAAATCAAAAAAGATAAAGCTTGCCCCCCTTGCTCACCCCCCCCTGCTAGCGTGCAAATGGGGAACGCATGCGATGGTCCTATGCAGTAACCTGCAAAGGTTTTTAAAGTGTCGCATATGGATCATAAAAAATAATACACCCTTTGAAAGCCTGAATGTGGTTAATTGGTTTTTGGCCCCTGTACACTGCTAGGCTCCCAAAAAGTCTCACACACTCAGGAGAAGTAGCAGAATGTGTTTTAAAGTGTAATTCCATATATACCTATCGCATGTGTGAGAAATATATAATTAAAGTGACAACTTTGTGTAAAAAAAAAAAAAATCTTTTTGTAATTTTCTAAGATTTTGTGGCAAAAAATGAAATCTTCCATGCACTCAACATGCCTCTCAGCAAATACCTTGGGATGTTTACTTTCCAAAAATAGGTAATTTGGGGGATGGGGGGGGTGTTTATACTATACTGGCATTTCTGGGCCACCAAATCTGTGATAGGTAGTGAGGAAGCAACATGAACTGATGAGGCCCAGACCCGGTACAGGAGGGACGGCTGTAATACCTTATTAGCGGGCCTGGGCTCAACATGTTTTCTATCTTTACTACCCATTTAAATCTGTATGTTCCTATGATTATTTATCAATTCTTTATATTTGTTGATAAACTTTTCAATAAACCTTGTGTGAAAGAAAAAGGGTATACTGTATATCTGATGATTTTTTTTTTACCATAAACCGCAGATAGCTTTGCAATACTATCCATACAGTTGAAGAACAAATATTGGAAGTATTGGACTTGCCATTTACTCTAAAAGAAAACTTAACAGTTAATCCACCCAATTCTAAAACTTATCTTAAACCATAAAGTGAGTGTAACATGAACCGAAGCCATAAAATAAGCCTTAAAGCGGAGGTCCACCCTAAAATAAAAAATTACATTAACATTCTCAAAAAAATAAATAAATAAACATTTGAAAAAAAAATTGTTTTACTTACCAGAAAGCCCTGTTGCTAGGCAGTCTTCCTAATCTGCCTTTTCCTCCGCTTCCTCCTCTTTGGCGAGCTGCCCCGTTGTCTTCTGGGACATGTGTGTGTCCCAGAAAACAACAGGGCCATTCAAAAAGCGCTGCACTACTCGCGCATGCGCAGTAGGAAACAGGCAGTGAAGCCGCAAGGCTCCACTGCCTGTTTCCCTTCGTTAAGATGGTGGCGCCGGCCCCCGATCCAATGGACGAATTGGCCTCAGGGGGCTGACATTGCAGGCTCCCTGGACAGGTAAATGTCCTTATTAAAAGTTAGCAGCTACAGTTTTTGTAGTTGCTGACTTTAAAAAAAATTGTGGCTGGAACACCGCTTTAACATTAACCTATTTTTTGTGTCAATAGCAAGTAGTTCTGCATTTGAAAAACAAATGTTATACCTACACTAACTAGTGACTGGAAAATGTTAAACATTCCTATTGAAACAATGTAAATTTTTCCTGAAATTTTGGGCAAAGTTTAAACCTTTAGTGGTGATAAACAAAGATAAAACACCCAAAATGTTTCTATCTACCAATTGGTACTCTATATTAACAAAAAATTAGCTGTGTGAATGCCTCAGCAATCGCACAGCCATCACAAAAAATCCATGTAAAGTGTCTAGTCTGCATATTTCCTACAATCAGTATCACCATCTAGTGGCCATAATGCAATGTTTTCCTAAAATACTGCAATTAGGATAATGTTGCATTATGACCACAAGATAGAGCTGCAAATCACAGGAAATACACATTAGGCTCGGTTCACAAATACACTATATTACCAAAAGCATTGGGACCAGTGATGGCACTAACGCCGTTAAAGTAAACGGCGTTACGTAACGCCGTTACTTTAGAGGGTAACGAGTAATCTAACTGATTACTCTTCCCCTCGCGGTAACGCCGTTCCCATTACTGGGGCGGCGTTACCGCAATTACCCGCCGCGATCGCGGAGCCGTCCGCGGCCCTCGGCCTTAGGAAAGGCCGCGGCTTCGGCCTAGCTCCGGAGCGGCGGCCATCTTGGTGCACCCGTCGGCCGTTTACAATGTGATTGCTCCGTCAAATGACGGAGCGATCACTTTGTAAACAAACCGGCGTCAAGATGACGCTGGTCTCCCCTCTGTGTACAGATCTGTACAGTGGAGGGGAGAGATCGGATGGCAGCAGCCATCCCTCCATACCCTGCCACTACTCTGCAACACCCTGCTAATACTGCGCAATACTCTGCAACACCCTGCTAATACTGCGCAATACTCTGCAACACCCTGCCAATACTGCGCAATACTCTGCAACACCCTGCCAATACTGCGCAATACTCTGCAACACCCTGCCAATACTGCGCAATACTCTGCAACACCCTGCCAATACTCTGCAACACCCTGCCAGTGCCAATACTGCGCAATACTCTGCAACACCCTGCCAATACTGCGCAATACTCTGCAACACCCTGCCAATACTGCGCAATACTCTGCAACACCCTGCCAATACTGCGCAATACTCTGCAACACCCTGCCAATACTGCGCAATATTCTGCAACACCCTGCCAATACTGTGCAATACTCTGCAACACCCTGCCAATACTGCGCAATACTCTGCAACACCCTGCCAATACTGTGCAATACTCTGCAACACCCTGCCAATACTGTGCAATACTCTGCAACACCCTGCCAATACTGCGCAATACTCTGCAACACCCTGCCAATACTGCGCAATACTCTGCAACACCCTGCCAATACTGCGCAATACTCTGCAACACCCTGCCAATACTCTGCAACACCCTGCCAGTGCCAATACTGCGCAATACTCTGCAACACCCTGCCAATACTGCGCAATACTCTGCAACACCCTGCCAATACTGCGCAATACTCTGCAACACCCTGCCAATACTGCGCAATACTCTGCAACACCCTGCCAATACTGCGCAATATTCTGCAACACCCTGCCAATACTGTGCAATACTCTGCAACACCCTGCCAATACTGCGCAATACTCTGCAACACCCTGCCAATACTCTGCAATACTCTGCAACACCCTGCCAATACTGTGCAATACTCTGCAACACCCTGCCAATACTGTGCAATACTCTGCAACACTCTGCCAATACTGCGCAATACTCTGCAACACCCTGCCAATACTGCGCAATACTCTGCAACACCCCGCCATACCCTGCAACACCCCGCCATACCCTGCAACACCCCGCCACACCCGGCCATACCCCGCCACACCCTGCCACACTCTGCAATACGCGGTAATACCCAACCATGCTCGGCGATACCCAGCCATACCCACCTATACCCAGACAATATTACAGTTGAGGAGATGACGTGGATATTACAGTGGGTGAGATTATGGATATTACAGTGGGGGCTTTATGGTGGTGGAATTTTCAAAGGTTTTTGCAAATTCAATTATTATTTGCTGATCCGAAAAATGATCCGATCCGTGACTCTGATCCGAGCAACGATCCGATCCGTGAGTTTGGGGGGGACAGATGTACAGGGGGGAACAGATATATGTATGTGGGGGGGGGGGGGCAGACGTGTAGTGGGGTACAGAGGGGGAACAGATATATGTGTGTGGGGGGGGGACAGACGTGTAGTGGGGTACAGAGGGGGAACAGATATATGTGTGTGTGGGGGGGACAGACGTGTAGTGGGGTACAGAGGGGGAACAGATATATGTGTGTGTGGGGGGGACAGACGTGTAGTGGGGTACAGAGGGGGAACAGATATATGTGTGTGTGGGGGGGGGGGACAGATGTGTAGTGGGGTACAGAGGGGGAACAGATATATGTGTTGGGGGGGAACGCGCCCCTTGCTTACAGTAATACTAGACCCGCCCCTAAGAATATTAAAAAAAAAAGTCAGTTACTTTGCTGAGTAACTAATTACTTTTCCAATGTAGTAACTGAGTTACTAACTCAATTACTTTTTTGGGAGAAGTAATTTGTAATGTAACTAATTACTTTTTTAAAGTAAGATGACCAACACTGATTGGGACACCTGCCTTTACACGCAATGAAATTGAATGGCATCCCAATCTTAGTCTGTAGGGTTCAATAATGAGTTGACCCACTCTTTGCAGCTATTTCCTGTTCACCTCAATCAGAATCCACATTTCATGACATCGTAAGAAGTCTTTAAAGGCAACATACACAGCAAGATATACAGATGTACCATATTTGTTAAAAAATAAAGCTGTTATAGATACAGTTTGAAGAAGTGACTGAGCGTCTGGTTATCTCACAGTATAAGCACTAAGTTCATGATATATCAATATCTTGTGTTACCATTGGTGCAACTAAAAGGAGCACTAACAGTTAAACATACAAAAAACATACAAAAATATACTTGCAGAGTTCTACTGAAGGTCAAAATGAATCTATTTTAATAAATATGATACCTCCACCCCGCGATGACCATTTTAACATCATGGAACATTTTTCTATATCAAAATAAAACAAACCCAAATTTTGCTAAAATATCTACAAAATTAATCATTGGAGAGACTTTGGCTAGACGGGATTAGGATGTTTGAGGTTATGCAGATGTCACATGTTTTGGCCACATATTAAGGCTTTTTTTTTTAGACATCAAGAAGATATAGATTAAGCTACATTTTCCTCCCAAAACATTTGCCATCTTCTTTGTGGGGATTTGGAGTTTATTTTTGTCTGGTTTATTTAGTCTTGTCATGTTCACAAAACACAGATCCGACCTTATTAAGAGGATGTGTCTATATTGTGTGTTGTTCTGCTATAAACTATTTTAGGGAACTTTGTTTTTCAGGTACGATCTGGATATTTGAAGGGTTAGTTCACCTTTACAAAAAAAACTGCCTATGCAAATAAGGGGTGTCCGCAGATTAAAACAAACTGTGCAGCTTTGACAAAAGTTGAATATTGCCTTGATGTGTAGGCCAATTGTGTACCTCATGAAGCCTGACTAGAAAACTAAGTTGTTGAGGCAACACGACTTCCAGCGTGACTTTTGGAGGCAACTTGGACACGACTTGAGTATGAATAACAGCGCGACTTGGAGCAACTTCAACATGACTTGGGGCGACTTACAACACGACTTTAAGTCGCCCCAGGCCAGGCGACTTTGGCCGTGGCCAATCAGGGAATAATCAGCTCTCAAGGGGGTACTCCACGCCAAATTTTAAATAAAAAACCGGCACAGCGGGAGAGAGCGTTGTGTCAACAACGGAAGAAGAAAGAAGAGGGAAGAAGGACGGAGGAGACCGGGCTCCTCTGCTAGTAATAGAGCTGCAAGAAGATAGCGGAGGAGCCGGCAGAAGAGTAGGAGATGACATCGGAGAGCGGGAGAAGAGGCCGGACACCGGGAGAAGAGGCCAAACAGAGCGGAGAAGTCGGAAGAAGACCCCCAGGGCTGATTAATAAATTACACTGTTGTGTTTTTTTTATTGACACTTTTTTCCCCAGGTGAATGGGTAGGGGTACGATGTACCCCCTACTTATTCACATAGGGTGGGGGGCCGGGATCTGGGGCCCCCTTTTTAAAGGGGGCTCCCGGATTCCGACAAGCCCCCCGCCCGCAGACCCCGACAACCAACGGCCAGGGTTGTCGGGAAGAGGCCCTTGTCCTCATCAACATGGGGACAAGGTGCTTTGGGGTGAGGGGGCCGCAGGGCGTCCCCCTTCCCCAAAGCACCCACCCCCCATATTGAGGGCACTCGGCTCAGAAGGGGGGGGGGGGGCGCTCATCCGTCCCCACCCCTTTTCTTGACCGGCCAGGCTGCGTGCTCGGATAAGGGTCTGGTATGGATTTTCAGGGTCTGGTATGAAATCCATACCAGACCTAAGGGCCTGGTATGCCCCTGGAGGGGGAACCCATGCCGTTTTTTTTTTTTTTTTTATTTAAAATTTGTCGTGGAGTTCCCCCTCAAGGCGACACTGTCGCGTCAATATAGATGGAGATCCGACTTGGAGGCGACTTCCATTGAAATCAATGGGTACAAGTCGCCTAGAAGTCGTTTTGAAGTAGTACAGGAACCTTTTTCGAAGTCGAGCGACTTCTGTAGTGTACATTAAGACAGCTCCATAGACTAACATTACAGCGCGACTTGAGGCGTCTCGGGGCGACCTGAAGTCGGATCCTGAGTTGCCCTGGTGTGAACCGGATCTTACCATCACAGGAGAGATCTCAAATGCTGAGCTCAGAGCTACTGCAACATAGGAGAGAAAGCGCAATAACCACTTCAGCCCTGGAAAGTTTTACCCCCTTAACCACTTGACCACTAGGCACTTAAACCCCCTTCCTAACCAGACCAATTTTCAGCTTTCAGTGCTCTCACATTTTGAATGACAATTACTCAGTCATACAACACTGTACCCATATGACATTTTTGTCCTTTTTTTCACACAAATAGAGCTTTCTTTTGGTGGTATTTAATAACGGTTGTTTTTTCGCTATAAAAGAAAAAAGACTGAAAATTCTGTAGAAAAATAGATTTTTCTTCGTTCCTGTTATAAAATTTAGCAAATTAGTAATTTTTCTTCATAAATTTTGGCCAAAATGTATACTGCTACATATCTTTGGTAAAAATAAGTACAAATTGGTGTATATTATTTGGTCTTTGTGAAAGTTATAGAGTCCACAAGCTATGGTGCCAATCTCTGAAAATTGATCACACCTGAAGTACTGACGGCCTATCTCATTTCTTGAGACCCTAACATGCCAGAAAAGTAAAAATACCCCCCCCCCCCCCCAATTACCCCTTTTTCTAAATAAGACATTCCAAGGTATTTAGAAAGATGCATGGTGAATTTTTTGAAGTTGTCATTTTTTTCCCACAATTCTTTGCAAAATCAAGATTTTTTTTTTCTTTTTTTTTTTCACAAAACTGTCAAATTAGCAGGTTATTTCTCACACACAGCATATGCATAACACAAATTACACCCCAAAACACATTCTGCTATTACTCCTGAGTACGGCAATACCACATGTGCTAGACTATCACAGCCTGGCCACATACAGAGGCCGAGTACAGCCGAGCATGGCTGAGCATGGCCGAGCATGGCCGAGTATGGCTGGGTATCACCGAGTATGACTGGGTATGGCTGGGTATGGCAGTGTATGGCTGGGTATCACCGAGTATTGCAGAGTATGGCTGGGTATTGCAGAGTATGGCTGGGTATTGCAGAGCATGGCTGGGTATTGCAGAGTATGGCTGGGTATTGCAAAGTATGGCAGGGTATTGCAGAGTATGGCAGAGTATGGCAGGGTATTGCAGAGTATGGAAGAGTATTGCAGGGTATTGCAGGGTATTGCAGGGTATGGCAGGGTATGGCAGGGTAGGGCAGGGTATGGCAGGGTATGGCAGGTTATTGCAGGGTATGGCAGGGTATGGCAGAGTATTGCAGGGTATTGCAGGGTATGGCAGGGTATGGCAGGGTATGGCAGGGTAGGGCAGGGTATGGCAGGGTATTGCAGGGTATTGCAGGGTATGGCAAGGTATGGCAGGGTATTGCAGAGTATTGCAGGGTATTGCAAAGTATTGCATTGTATTACAGATTATGGCTGAGAATGGAGGGATGGCTGAGCATGGATGGATGGATGTGGCTCTGTGTCACAGAGCAGCGCTGTGGGCACTACAGATCCAGCACACAGCACTGCTGCCACCGATCTCTCCCCTCTCCGCTCACATTGGACGGAGAGTGGAAAGAGTAACCGGATATCACTCTGGTTTGTTTACATGTGATCGCTCTGTCATTTGACAGAGCGATCACATGGTAAACGGACGCTTTCACCTCTGGATCTGGCGGTCACAGATGTTCTCGGGTGCGCTCGGGTGCCCTGTAGCCATCATTCGGCTATGGGCCGGTTGGCAATCGGTTAATGACCAGGCCATTTTTTGTGTTACGACACTTTAACTGACAATTGCCCGGTCGTGCGATGCTGTACCCAAATAAAATTATTTTCCTTTTTTCCCACAAATAGAGCTTTCTTTTGGTGGTATTTTATCACCTCTGTGGTTTATATTTTTTGCGCTTTAAAAAAAAATGTCTTCATCAGTTTAGGCCAATATGTATTCTGCTACATATTTTTAGTAACAAAAATCCCAATAAGCATATATTAGTTGGTTTGTGCAAAAGTTATAGCGTCTACAAACTATGGGATATTTTTATGGCATTTTTATTATTATTATTATTTTTAATAGTAACGGCAGTGATCAGGGATTTTTAGTGGGACTGCGACATTGCAGCAGACAAATCGGACACCTAAATGGCACTTTTTTGGGGAACCAGTTACATTATTACAGTGATCAGTGCTAAAAATATGTACTGTTACTGTACTAATGACACTGGCAGGGAAGGAGTTAACACCAGGGGCGATCAAAGGGTTAAGTGTGTCCTTAGGTGATGCTTTCTTATTGTGTGGGGGGTGGACTCACTGTATGAACAGAGATCTGTGTTCCTGCTTAGCAAGCACACAAGATCTCTATGTTCATATCTTACAGGACGGTGATCTGCCTTGTTTACATCGGCAAACCACCGTCCTGTCTCTCTGGGGAGTGATCGCAGAGGGCCGGCAGACATTGAGTCGGCCAGACCCGCTGATCAGCTCCCCCTCTGGCCAATCGACACCTGTGTGCCGCCCGCTGGCTATTGCAAAACATGATGTACAGGTACGTTGTTTTGCGCAATAGAGCCAACCTGCCGCAGTATTGGTACTGCGGCCGGTCAGCAAGTGGTTAAATTTGAATCAGAGAAAGAGCTTACTACTGTAATGCTGAAGGTGAACAGTAACAGATAGGTATCTCTTAGCAACATCCTAGGAGTTTACCAGTTATGCTTTATAAGGCACATAAATGGCTTACACCTACAACAAAAGCATTATTTGATCTAAGCTACAAATCTACCTTAGGCAGTTTTTCGATAAAAGAGAACTGCGCCTTTGAATTGTACAGGTGTATAACGAACACTTGAATTCACAGTTAGATACATCTATGTTGCATAGCCTGATTTAAGTTTTCCTGGATTCTCAGAAGGTCACTTTCTTTCTGTGGTTAGTCTCCTATTCAGTGGCATCATTTTTATCCTTAATGATAAATGTTTTTCAAAAGTGTGCCATGCATTTGTATTAAGCCCCTATAACTCTGATACCACTAACTAAAGTCTAGTGGAACCAATTGCCTTCAGAAGTATACCCTTTATCGCAAGGATAGAAAGGGAGCTAAGGAAGAGGTGAAATCCTTATTAGTAGAGCTCCAAAGGGATGAAGCTATGGGAAAATAATACTGGGAGTATGCTATAGGCCCCCTAACCTGAGGGAGGAAGGGGAAACAGATCTCCTATCACAATTTGGATTAGCAGCAAAGATGGGAAGTGTTATCATAATGGGGGATTTTAATTATCCAGACATGCGGGAAGCGCGCTATCATCTAAGGCTCGCAAGTTCCTAAATGTCTTACAGGACAATTTTATGGGTCAGATGGTAGACGCACCAACTAGAAGCATTACTGGATCTACTGATTACCAACAATACAGACCTGATCACGGATGTGGAAATTTAGGTAACAGCGATCACAGATCAATTGGCTTTTGTATAAATCACACAAATAGGAAACATAAGTGGAATACAAAGACACTTAATTTCAAAAGAGCCAACTTCCCTAAACTATGAACCTTGCTAGAAGGCATAAATTGGGATAAAATCTTAGGAACAAAGAATACGGAGGAGAGATGGGTTTGCTTTAAGAGCATATTAAAAAAGGGCATTAGCCAATGCATCCCATTGGGTAATAAATTTAAAAGAGCGAACAAAAGTCCTGGATGGCTTAACGCCAATGTAAACATGCATATAAAAGCAAAGGAGAAGGCCTTCAAAAAATACAAGGTTGAGGGATCATCATCAGCATTCAGACTTTATAAAGAATGCAACAAGAAATGTAAGGGATGCAATAAGGACGGCTAAGATAGAACATGAAAGACACATAGCGGAGGAGAGTGGGGGTCTGCGGGCGGGGGGGCTTATCAGAATCTGGAAGCCCCCTTTTAACAAGGGGACCCCCAGATCCTGCCCCCCTGTTTGAAATGGTAAGGGGGTACAAAAGTACGCCTACCATTTCACAAAGAAAGTGTAAAAAAAGATTCCAGTGGTGCTAATCCACTCTTGCTATCCAGCGATGGGTGATCTCTTCTCCAGGGTCCAGCGATGGATGATCTCTCCCGATGGTCCAGCGCATCACATCCTGTCTCCACGGAGACACTGCGGGAATCCCAGGTCTTAGCTGAGGAGGGCGGGGCCACCCTCTCTGACGCAAGGGGGAAGCCGGGCTTCCTCAGTGACGTGTGGGTGACCCCACCCCCCCTGATGTAATGGAAACCAGCGTTACATCAGAGGGGGCGGGGTCATCCGTACATCACTGGGGAACCCCCGGCTTTTCCCTTGCGTCAGAGGGGGACGGGGTCACCCGTACATCTTTGGGGAAGCCTGGGTTTCCCCTTGCTTCAGAGGGGGGCGGGGATCAGGTGACTGGTGGCCCTGTCCTCCTCAGCTAAGACCTGTCAGGCACCGGGATTCCCGCAGTGTCTCCGGTGGGGACAGGATGCGCTGCGCTGGACCATCGGGAGAGATCACCCATCGCCGGACCCTGGAGAAGAGGTCAGATCGGGTTCGCTTAACCCTAGTTGTAAAATGACAACATTTGGAAAATTCAAAGGGTATGAATACTTCAAGGCACTGTATATACAGTATGATCAATATATATGTTTTCTCCATGTATCTCAGTTCTATTTGGATACGGGATAGTTCTGGTGTCCATACATTATTGGTCAAGAAAAATAATTTATTATCATGACTTGCGAAAGCATGTGCATGGCCTATGTCTTATATTTGAGGCTGACCAGTTCTAGGATACTATGTGATGGAAGGTGCAGTTGTACAAGATGTGCCTTTTTGTTTATATGGTGTGACACAACCTCTTTGTTCACACTAGAACGTGGTGCTCGAAAGTCATGTTTTCTGCACCACACGCAAATGCATTGCCCTTGCTAGCTGTGTGTGAGTGCCATTAATTGCAAATGCCATGCCATTGTTGCTGCCTGCACAATATTGAATTTGACACGAGTGCCATATCTGTCAGATTTTCCAATTACTCTTACAGCTTACAAACTGGAGGGCCTGGTAATTGAATTTGGGGGGAACCCCATGCATATTTTTTATTTTTTATCAAAGACTTTCAATGACTTTTAAATTACTTTTTTTCTTTCGGAAATGACACTTTGTGCAGGGACAGTTCTAAGTATGGGAAACACGTGCCCCTTTACAGGCATACTATACACACCCCCCAGGTACGAAATTTAAAGGAATATTATACTTTTATTGTTTCACTTTAAGCATTATTAAACTCACTGCTCCCGAAAAAACTGACATTTTTAAAACTTTTTTTTGCATTGATATATGTCCCCTGGGGCAGGACCCAGGTCCCCAAACACTTTTTATGACAAAAGCGCCGAACACCGAACTCTAACCCGAACATACAGTAAATTGTTTGGGTCCGGGACCCAAAAACCCAAAAGTCCGGTACGAACCCGAACTTTACAGTTCGGGTTCGCTCAACCCTAGTTGTAAAATGACAAAATTTGGAAAATTCAAAGGGTATGAATACTTCAAGGCACTGTATATACAGTATGATCAATATATATGTTTTCTCCATGTATCTCAGTTCTATTTGGATACGGGATAGTTCTGGTGTCCATACATTATTGGTCAAGAAAAATAATTTATTATCATGACTTGCGAAAGTATGTGCATGGCCTATGTCTTATATTTGAGGCTGACCAATTCTAGGATACTATGTGATGGAAGGTGCAGTTGTACAAGATGTGCCTTTTTGTTTATATGGTGTGACACAACCTCTTTGTTTACACTAGAACGTGGTGCTCGAAAGGCATGTTTTCTGCACCACACGCAAATGCACTGCCCTTGCTAGCTGTGTGTGAGTGCCATTAATTGCAAATGCCATGCCATTGTTGCTGCCCGCACAATATTGAATTTGACACGAGTGCCATATCTGTCAGATTTTCCAATTACTCTTACAGCTTACAAACTTTAATTCGTGTGAATAGCTATGTCAAGCTCTGCTTGTTAAATTAGCATAAAATAACAAGTACTCTCTGGCTAGCTTTAGCCTTAAGAAATGAACAGCATTGATTTTCAAAATTCCCCTCCCATTGACTTCAATAAAAATGCAATACATTTTTGCAATCTATGGATTTTTGCATGTGTTGGCAGAATGTGCCCGCGAATATAACCCAAACAGATTCACTCATTACTTGTCACAAACATCAAAAAATACCTGAAAGGGCTTTTTGCCATTCCATACTCATTCAAACACTAATAAAACATTTATTTATTTAATAAACACAGTAGAGCTAGGGGTCAGTGGTGCTACCTATAGCATGAACATCATACCAGTTGACTGTCAATCCACAGAACATATAAAAGCACCCAAAAATCTAAGTATATAACCCCTAGAAGCTTAGAGAAGGCTGGAGACGTCTATGATGAAATGCGTATGACGGAGCCATGCATACTACGTCATACTACGTCACATCTGGGAACTTGAGTGGGTGGAATGCAGCTGGAGTGCACGCTGTCTGTCCACAGCTCAGGTTTTTCTAATACTAACTCTGCTGACTTTTTTACCAGCTAGTGTAGTGTCCTGTGGATACACCTAGCTGTATGTTTTTTTATGTATTGTTTTATATACAAATATATTTTTTTAATAAACGGAAGAGTTTTTTCATACTACACTATGGGAGCCAATCTTTTTTCCCCATGAGGAATAGACCTGTGTATATCTGCAATTAAGCCAACTGGATGCCTTGCACGCTCTGGAATCTTTGGAGCCTTGGTGACTGGAGCCTGGAGCCATGGAATCTGGGTCGGATCGGCCACAGGGAGTGGAACTATATGCACATGCAGGGGTGTAAGGAGTTGGTGATGAGTAGGGACCCTTGAGGGGGAGCACAAAAGTCGCTTGTTATTGTGTTTCTGGACATTTTCACTTTCTTTGGATGTTATCACTATTTTTGCATATTTTAATATGTAAACATATATATAATTTTTTACACACACACTTTTTTAAGTGTCTTTTATGTGTGCTCTCTACGTGGATTATTTCCCCCTTCTTGCTATATACACATTTAGATTTATGCCACACACGGTGGTTTTTGGAATTTTGTGTTTTGTTTTTTGAATTTTTTTGTTTTTTAACTTTTGTTGTAATAATTTTTTTGGACTTTTTTTGGAAGGTTCTCTGGACACTAGATACTGATTTATGTGTCTTTTTGTGTTGATAGGAATTTTTAAGGTTCACATATACCTGTGTGTATTTTTCATACTATTAAGGTTGATGTACACTATAATATTACACAATTTACACTACAATATTATATCCATCTTCACCTATTATTAATGAAGTAGTTGGGAGGCACTGTCTTGTTTAGTGGGCTATACTGTGCTTCTTTGTTTTTTCCCACTGCCCTGTGAGGGTGTTGTCCTCATTTTAGGGGGGCCTTCTCTAAGCATCTAGGGGTTATATACTTAGATTTTTGGGTGCTTTTATATGTTCTGCGGATTGACAGTCAACCAGTATGATGTTCATGCTATAGGTTACGCCACTGACCCCTAGCTCTACTGTGTTTACTATATATCTGGGGCTCTTCTAGGGGAGCTCTATCTGGGGAGGCAGCCACCGATTAGTACTTTCCTAAGCGCGGGTTGGTTCCATTCGTATTTTTAGGGGTTTATTTATGCCCCTTGGCCTGCTGGGAGAGCCGAATTATTTGGGTCAGGTGATCGAAGTTCTGCGGAGTCTGCTAATTATCATTGCATCTGCTTAGGGGGGGCTGTCCCTAACCCCCTCTCTACCAGTTATGTTTAAGAGACAATAAATCTTTTTTTGCATTCTGAAAGTGTCTGGCGCCCACCATTTCATCTTGCTTTTCACCCACCATGCCTTGCAACCCACTCTACACAGAAGGATGTCAGCTGTCCCTGACTCTGGAGGTCCACATTAGGCCTCAGGGGGCCACTGACTTTGCTACAGGTTTTAGATTAGCCATTATTTACCCTTTTACTTTGGAGAAACTGCTGAAATAATTTTCAGGTCTCACTTAACCCCTGCTACAGATTATGATAGCTACAGTTAATGGTACATTATCAAAGTGTATTTTGTTAAAAGAAAAAAACAAATAATTATAATGTCTAGCAAAAAACTCGGACTATGAAGTTTGTAGTGCACCCTTACATGAAAAATTACTGTGTAATATATAGGTTTTTTTTTTAATCTGTAAGCATAGTATTCAGGGTTTACCTCAACTTTAAAACATTATATTTTCTAAATTACTTTAATTCATTGAATAGAGGAAAGTATTTATTCTAACAGAAATAAATGAACCCAAATGACCATATATATCATCTCCTACTATAGTGTGTTCTCTAGCTCCTGAAAGGTATTAGGAGAATGTAAAATGATAGCCTCGCTGGTATGTTCCAGGACCAGATTTGAGACAAAAGACTTTGTTTCCCCTGGATGCCTAAGAAACTGCAAATTATTAAAGATTACCCTGAAATTACTGTTATCCAAGCAGCCAATTAAAGAGTCACACTGTGTGATCTCCATGAAAGGACAGATTCTTTCTTGTCTTGAATGAATTAAAATTATGACTTGAAAGCAATCACTGGCTTGTGAAGAGATGCAAGTTTCTGGGATCAAGGAGTTCCAGCGAGAAAGATTGAATTGCTTTGGGAAGACACTGAGTTTGATAGTACAAGAAAAGTAAGGTGTCCTATTATCTGTATCTGGTGCCTAGTTAAAGAACCACATAACCTGTAAAATAGGCTGCTAATGGAAAACAATGAGTTTACCTATATTATACAGAGCTCAAACAGGGGAGAAACAACAGCTCCAATAGGTCCTGTAGCTTGACAGAAACAAGAATTGGTACACAGAAATTTGATGTTTCAGTTTTTGACAGGGGTGAATCTTGATACAAAATGTTGCTAATTTTCAAGGCTAATAAGCAAATTCTTGTCAAAAAAGAGAATGGGGAGTTGAACACTGCCATGGGGGACATTCAACAAAGGGAAAAATACTGTACAGTGGGGAGAGGGTCCTTTATACAACTTTGAAGGTGACATGGGAACTGCTATGGAGAATCCTTTAAGATGTATGTGGTGTTAAGGAACAGTATAGTTTTCAAGGATCGCATCAGTAAAACCTTAGGCTAAGGTCAGCCATAGATGGTTAGAATCACGGCCGGTTTGTGCTGAACTGCTCGAGATTCGAACCACTTGTGGGCAGGCTGAATGTACCTAGTTGATCGATCAATCAACTTGGGTTCAACCAGCCTGCCGGTTTCACTTGTGTTTATTGCTAGCGGGTGCTATAGCCACTAGCAACAATCACTATCTTCTCCCAACGGGCATGGCTTCCACCGCCCCCCTGGCGGGAGCAGACAATTGCTCCATAGGAGGGATGGTTGCTGCAAATATATGGACGCAAACAAATATCTATTGTTTACAAATGAGCCTTGAAAGCATTGCAGCTGTAATCAGTAGTATAGCAGGTGCAATGCACAAACTCCTGCAGACTCCTTCTACAACTCTTTGTTTATGCATCAATATGGGCTTTCAGTTACTGAGCTGGAGGAAGTGCCAATGGACTACAAATGCAATAATCATTGCACTTGTGTTCCCCTGAGAGTCCATCTGCGCAGTTGCAGATAGGAACTGTAGTTTATTAATTTACAGATCTCTTAATTCAAAAGTGACAGCTGCTGAGAGAGAAGAACCCCCTAACACTGTCAAAGAGGGGCATTTTGGAGGTGGGGGTCCATTTGGCAGCATGTTACAGATTACATCCTAAATATGGGTGTAACATGTAGCATGATATAGATAGTGGAATTAGCCTTTAACTTTTATGTTTATCATGAAGTAAAACAGCAGTAACCCAATTTTGATTTTTTTTTCAACTTAAAAGAAAGGCTTCTTAGGTAGTTTTTGCACCTGTATGTACTTATGTATTGTTTAGAGACCGAAAAAAAGAAGAGAAGAAGGAGGGTGCACCGACCTAGTGCAATACCAAAAAAAGTTTTATTTAAAATATATATAAAAATCAATTGTACTACTCAAAAAACAGGAATTGTTCGGCCTTTTCCCCAATAGGAAAAGGAAAGAAGAATGGACTTTATAGGCACTTGGTTTGAAAAATATTTGTTGTTTACAAAATTTAATGAATAACATATATAATTGAACAAAGAAACATACAATACATAAATAACACCAATATTGACAAAAAAACAATATTTGGAGCTAAAAAGGGTGAGAAATCCGAGAGACTGCCCCTATGGGTATTACAGTACCACACAATGATTCGCTAGACGTGGGGTCGGTGTGTATGTAGTATTGACACCATATGATCCTCCCACTGGAATGTGGACTTGCCCTAAAAGGGGTTGGTCGTCGGTCCCACCGATTAAAAGAAGAAACTTGTGCTCGACATGTTTCGTGACTGCTAGGTCGCTTCCTCAGGAGCTTATGTTCTGGTTTAGAGAAAACAATGTGTTACTTTATGTGACTTTTACACATTTGTATCATACATTTATATTTTGTTTGATATAGGCATTTGCATGGATAAAGATGAGGCTCACCTACTGATGCAGAGCCCTGACCGAGAGTCTCTCCACTCGCTTGCGCCGGTGGACCCTCAAGATGGTTTCACGTAGACCCCCCTAGGGGAAGAAGGGAAGGAGGGGATAGAGACACCGTAGGCCACCAAAGAGCAGCGTCACCACCTCTATTGGGTATAGTCACCAACGGTGAGACCCTAGAGGATGGGCACTGCTGTGCGGGGAAAAGGTTATGGGGACATAACTGGTGACTAATAGTAAAGAGAAGGGGTGGGAAAGGACGAAAAAGAAAATAAAATAATAATAAACGAGAAATTAATAGATTAGAACATCATATCTTAGATGTTCACTGGAGAGTAGCCTCTCCACATGTACTCAAAAGTACTTACTAGGGTAGATATAGATGGAAGGTATAATGGGTAGCTTATCACTTCGCTCTGCTGGAGACCCGGAGCTTGATACCCAGATGAAAAGGTCCACACTGAGGGGATATATATATAGAAGAGTACTTATGTGTTCTCTACAATGCGTGTGTAATTAATGTTATCATTACACCCAAAAGCCAGCATAAAGGAGAGGCCTGGTAATATGACCATAGGGGAACAAGTGTATCTCCTAAAGGCCACGTCTTGGTATAAATGAATTAATTAACAAATGTACTTGAGACTTATTTCAAACGTATTCAAAGACAAAACTAATGTTGGCCCCCCTTACACTGGTGGAACCCCTAGGACATCTAAAAGGCATCAAAAAGACTGAGGGCACTATACCTTGCAGAGTTAGTGGAGTGAAACCATACGTCCAGCAGGAGGATACTGCGGCTGCCTGGCAGGGATACGACTGCCGCTCTCACAGAGCATCTGTGAGAAGTGGCAGCCGAGCGACCGCTTCTTATGTCCCGTTCGGATGACGTCAGAGCACGTCCGACGTCTATCCGAACCAGCCAATACGTCATCAAAAAAGGCGTGGGTGCGCGCGCATCACATTATGCGTCGCGCTCCACCCGGCGTAGATGGCGTAGCGGAGGACGTTGCATAGCAACGTCGTCCTAGCCGCATAGCGCCGCAGATCTGCACCCAGAGTGTCCCCGATGACAGCGGGGGACCGGGGCAGCACAGAAAAGAGGCGCTTGCGGCTTGGGAGGCTGCATAACCTTGCCGCACTTGTGGCTGCGGGGTGTCAGTCCTCAAAGTGATGTAAAAGACATGGGGTCCATCGCGCTAGGTTGGAGGGGAAAATACACATATGTGGTGTACATATGGGTAGATACTAGCGAGAGAAAGAAGAGAACAGGTTGGGGACAATGCATCAGAGGGGTGCCTCATATTTTAAGAGAAATAAAGACATACAATAAAATAAAATAAATTACAGTAACAAGCAATGAAAACATTACATGTATTAGTAAGGATGGTTTACAGTGAGTCTTAAAAGACTGAACTTGGTACGAGAAATAATGATATCCTATGAGGTGAATCTCACTATTCAGGGGAAGGGAAAGAGATAGGAATGATATGAGGGGAAGGGAGAGGGGGGGGGGGGGGCGGGGACCATAAGGAAAGGAAAGGGAAAAAAGAATTGGGAGGGGAAGGAAAATACATGGAAAAACAGGAATAAAATTTATTAGATCATCTCTAACTGTACTCTCCCCGCCGGTCAACAAAAAGGGAACATCCCCCGTCCGTATACTCAGAGAAAGGGGCGGTAGGATATCACCTCATTGATGCCAGGCGGGGTGGTAGCCTCTAAACGCTCGATCCAATATGTTTCTCTTTGTAAGATTTTTTTGTCCCAGTTTCCGCCTCTAGGATCTTGTTTGACCACTTCTAAAACCATGAACGTAATCATGGATATGTCAAATTTACATATCCATGATTACGTTCATGGTTTTAGAAGTGGTCAAACAAGATCCTAGAGGCGGAAACTGGGACAAAAAAATCTTACAAAGAGAAACATATTGGATCGAGCGTTTAGAGGCTACCACCCCGCCTGGCATCAATGAGGTGATATCCTACCGCCCCTTTCTCTGAGTATACGGACGGGGGATGTTCCCTTTTTGTTGACCGGCGGGGAGAGTACAGTTAGAGATGATCTAATAAATTTTATTCCTGTTTTTCCATGTATTTTCCTTCCCCTCCCAATTCTTTTTTCCCTTTCCTTTCCTTATGGTCCCCGCCCCCCCCCCCCTCTCCCTTCCCCTCATATCATTCCTATCTCTTTCCCTTCCCCTGAATAGTGAGATTCACCTCATAGGATATCATTATTTCTCGTACCAAGTTCAGTCTTTTAAGACTCACTGTAAACCATCCTTACTAATACATGTAATGTTTTCATTGCTTGTTACTGTAATTTATTTTATTTTATTGTATGTCTTTATTTCTCTTAAAATATGAGGCACCCCTCTGATGCATTGTCCCCAACCTGTTCTCTTCTTTCTCTCGCTAGTATCTACCCATATGTACACCACATATGTGTATTTTCCCCTCCAACCTAGCGCGATGGACCCCATGTCTTTTACATCACTTTGAGGACTGACACCCCGCAGCCACAAGTGCGGCAAGGTTATGCAGCCTCCCAAGCCGCAAGCGCCTCTTTTCTGTGCTGCCCCGGTCCCCCGCTGTCATCGGGGACACTCTGGGTGCAGATCTGCGGCGCTATGCGGCTAGGACGACGTTTCTATGCAACGTCCTCCGCTACGCCATCTACGCCGGGTGGAGCGCGACGCATAATGTGATGCGCGCGCACCCACGCCTTTTTTGATGACGTATTGGCTGGTTCGGATAGACGTCGGACGTGCTCTGACGTCATCCGAACGGGACATAAGAAGCGGTCGCTCGGCTGCCACTTCTCACAGATGCTCTGTGAGAGCGGCAGTCGTATCCCTGCCAGGCAGCCGCAGTATCCTCCTGCTGGACGTATGGTTTCACTCCACTAACTCTGCAAGGTATAGTGCCCTCAGTCTTTTTGATGCCTTTTAGATGTCCTAGGGGTTCCACCAGTGTAAGGGGGGCCAACATTAGTTTTGTCTTTGAATACGTTTGAAATAAGTCTCAAGTACATTTGTTAATTAATTCATTTATACCAATAGTTCCCCTATGGTCATATTACCAGGCCTCTCCTTTATGCTGGCTTTTGGGTGTAATGATAACATTAATTACACACGCATTGTAGAGAACACATAAGTACTCTTCTATATATATATCCCCTCAGTGTGGACCTTTTCATCTGGGTATCAAGCTCCGGGTCTCCAGCAGAGCGAAGTGATAAGCTACCCATTATACCTTCCATCTATATCTACCCTAGTAAGTACTTTTGAGTACATGTGGAGAGGCTACTCTCCAGTGAACATCTAAGATATGATGTTCTAATCTATTAATTTCTCGTTTATTATTATTTTATTTTCTTTTTCGTCCTTTCCCACCCCTTCTCTTTACTATTAGTCACCAGTTATGTCCCCATAACCTTTTCCCCGCACAGCAGTGCCCATCCTCTAGGGTCTCACCGTTGGTGACTATACCCAATAGAGGTGGTGACGCTGCTCTTTGGTGGCCTACGGTGTCTCTATCCCCTCCTTCCCTTCTTCCCCTAGGGGGGTCTACGTGAAACCATCTTGAGGGTCCACCGGCGCAAGCGAGTGGAGAGACTCTCGGTCAGGGCTCTGCATCAGTAGGTGAGCCTCATCTTTATCCATGCAAATGCCTATATCAAACAAAATATAAATGTATGATACAAATGTGTAAAAGTCACATAAAGTAACACATTGTTTTCTCTAAACCAGAACATAAGCTCCTGAGGAAGCGACCTAGCAGTCGCGAAACATGTCGAGCACAAGTTTCTTCTTTTAATCGGTGGGACCGACGACCAACCCCTTTTAGGGCAAGTCCACATTCCAGTGGGAGGATCATATGGTGTCAATACTACATACACACCGACCCCACGTCTAGCGAATCATTGTGTGGTACTGTAATACCCATAGGGGCAGTCTCTCGGATTTCTCACCCTTTTTAGCTCCAAATATTGTTTTTTTGTCAATATTGGTGTTATTTATGTATTGTATGTTTCTTTGTTCAATTATATATGTTATTCAATAAATTTTGTAAACAACAAATATTTTTCAAACCAAGTGCCTATAAAGTCCATTCTTCTTTCCTTTTCCTATTGGGGAAAAGGCCGAACAATTCTTGACAATATGTAGGATGTGGCACTCACATATATGATAGGTGTTTTAGATTGCCACCTTGGGACGCAGCAATCTTTTTCTTGATCTACTCAAAAAACAAGCATATAAAAAGGCTTTTTCATATCGGTCAAACTGCATCTCTTGGCAACTACAGACAGGACCTGATGACAGGAAGATCAGATGGTACCCCAAACGTCTGAACGGCTTGCGTGTTTCAGGGGCACACCCCTTTCCTCAGAGACTAGGCGGTCAGTGGCTACTCTTTCCTGTGGGCCCCATTAAATGCATCTATCTGTCTATGCCCTCGACGGCCACTCCCAGTCAGGCCACGCGCCTCTACATGGGCTGGCTTCAGCCAGAGGACCAAAACCTATTGCCTATTACAGAGCCCTATACTAGTGATCGCCAAAACGAGGGTGGACAACAATAGACCAGTTCGCCAAAACGATGTTACATAGGAAGAAAAAGTGCTATAGAGGTATCTGGTGAAGGCACAGCTACATAGTGACCTCTGCGTTCCCGCACTTCCTGACTCTGTGATTGTGTGCCTTCCGGTGGGGGAGAGAGCGTAAACTCAGTGCAATCGAACAGATCGGATGTCAGCGATCGCCTGAGAGCGAGCCCTGGGGGTGAGACTTTCTATTTCTGGTGGGATCGGGCTACATATTGACATCAATATAGATCTGTACATGCTGCTGCGCTGCGTTTGGTGGAATGGTCACTATGTAGCTTTATCTTCACCAGATACCTCTATAGCACTTTCTCTATGTAACATCGTTTTGGCGAACTGGTCTATTGTTGTCCACCCTCGTTTTGGTGCGCCCCTGAAACGCGTCAGCCATTCAGTCGTTTGGGGTACCATCCGATCTTCCTGTCATCTGGTCCTGTGTGTAGCTGCCAAGAGATGCAGTTTGACCGATATGAAAAAGCATTTTTATATGCTCGTTTTGTGAGTAGTACCATTGCTTTTTATATATATTTTAAATAAAACTTTTTTTTTTTTTACTTTTTTTGGTAATGCACAAGGTCAGTGCGCCCTCCTTCTTTTCTTTTTTTCTTCTAGTTTAATGAACGCCCATTGTTTTAAAGGAAGGCTGCAAGATCTGAGACTTTAATATAAACTATAAACCAAAGAGTGGATTACACCTTCTGCGGAAAGCAAAAACACCATAGTGCAGGAGATTATTGTTTTGTTGTCTTGTTCAGAGGCTGGACAGAATGTAAGCAGTTCGCTATACCATAATATAAGTGGGAGAGACCAGTTTTATCTTGAAATAGAAATGTCACAGATCTGCAGCTTTACTGCTGATCTTTCAAATATATTCGCAAAGACAGGCTGGGTGTTACATGTTTTGTAAACAAACACAAGATTGCCCTGCACACTCACAAAAAACTCCAAAAAAGAAAATAAACAGAACAAAATGACATTGTCTATGTCAGGGCTAGGCTCAGCTCTTCCTTCTCAAATCTGGCCGCTCAGGTGTCGGCTAATTGCCAGCTCCTATCTCTCCACAGTGACTCACCTGTTGATGATATCCTGTCCATCAGTCCTGCCTACTTAAGCCGTCCAGTCCAGATGATCTCTGCTATGCCTTGGTCACAACTCTAGAGACGCTCTCCTGTGTTCCTGTTAAAGACTTGCTTTGCTAACATTCCTTCTGGCTCCAGATCCTGCTTGCTGTTCTACTATGCTCATCTCAGGCTCCCTGACATTTTGGCTTGTCTGACAATCCTTTCCGGTTCCTGAACTATGGCTATGTTTTGACTACGTTTACTCTGTTTACCTTTTTTATTATTATTAAAATAGTGTGATTTAACTGTACTTCTATCTCATTCTGATTCATTGTTTCTGACAGTCTAACAGTTGTCAAATAATCTGGTGGTAGCCAGTCTCTGTCTCCATTAACATTAAAAAATAGGCATTGTTAAGGTGCGGGCGGCTGCCTAAAAAATCCTTAAAATTTTAGGAACACCACATCCAGCAAGAAAGCTATAGAAAGAATGGTAATCGCCCCAATTTAGAACTAGTTTTTGAAGTGAGGTGCACATGGAAGACCATTGCACAGTATAAACAAGATTTCTCAGCACACTTACTAGAAAGCCTGCAAAGAAACAAACAAACAAAAAAAAAATGGCACTAACAATTTATGTTTAACCAGTTATGGACCGCCCGCCGCAGTTTTACCTTGGCTGTTTGAATTTCGTTGTTATGGCAGCAGCTAGCTGCCATAACTCCGCTATCCCCTTCTTCAGCGGGCGGTCTGCTACAAGATAAAAGTGGTCTCTGCAGCGGATTTGCCACAAGATCACTTTTATCGGCGGTGGGAGAGGTGCCCTCCTCCGCTTACCAGAGCCGCCGGCAGTGGCGTAGGTGATCGCGTCCTGCCACTAGCTGGGTATGGAGAAGAGTGAGGGGAAGATGGCCCCCACTCGTCTCCATACAATTGCTGGGTGGAAGTGACGTCAAAACGTCACTTCCGCACACAGCTCTTAAAGGCCCATTTTTTTTAAATGATTTTTTAAATGACACTTTTTTTTTATTGCATTTTTGTCTAAATATGAGATCTGAGGTATTTTCATATTCATATTTAAGAGGTCCTGTCATGCTTTTTTCTATTATAAGGGATGTTTACATTTCTTGTAATATGAAAAAAAGTGACAAATGTTTTATTTATTTTTTTAAACTGTGAAAAAATAAAAAATAGAAGGTAAAATAAATGAAAAGGTTCACCCAATCCATATTAAGTAAGAAGGGTTAATCCTGCGCCAGCACAACGAACAATAACTAAAGGAATGCTGCGCACACTCAAAGGAAATGTCTGAACCCAAGTGGAATAGAAAAGAGGAGATAGTGGCGCGCAAAATTAAACTAAATATTTATAAGACAAGAGACTGACGGATAATAGACCTAAAATTATCAGTTAAAAGCTCCAGGTAGGTAATAAAGCATACATATGATAAAAAATATAAAATATCCAACAATGGTGCGTAAAGTGGTGTGATAAAACCAAAACATGTGGTAAAAGCAATCCTGGTTAAAAATACATCATAAAAGTCGCATGGTGTGACTGGATAGAATAGCAGTGCATCCAAGTGTATAAAATCAGTGATGTGATAAACAAAACGTGGTGAAGCTACTTCAAAGCGTATGATGTGTATCCAATAAATAGTGAGAAGGGGGTGATCCAAACGAATAAAATCAATATATCATAAGGGTGATACAAGGGCTTGAGTGAAAAAACACCATAGTGCAGGAGATTATTGTTTTGTTGTCTTGTTCAGAGGCTGGACAGAATGTAAGCAGTTCGCTATACCATAATATAAGTGGGAGAGACCAGTTTTATCTTGAAATAGAAATGTCACAGATCTGCAGCTTTACTGCTGATCTTTCAAATATATTCGCAAAGACAGGCTGGGTGTTACATGTTTTGTAAACAAACACAAGATTGCCCTGCACACTCACAAAAAACTCCAAAAAAGAAAATAAACAGAACAAAATGACATTGTCTATGTCAGGGCTAGGCTCAGCTCTTCCTTCTCAAATCTGGCCGCTCAGGTGTCGGCTAATTGCCAGCTCCTATCTCTCCACAGTGACTCACCTGTTGATGATATCCTGTCCATCAGTCCTGCCTACTTAAGCCGTCCAGTCCAGATGATCTCTGCTATGCCTTGGTCACAACTCTAGAGACGCTCTCCTGTGTTCCTGTTAAAGACTTGCTTTGCTAACATTCCTTCTGGCTCCAGATCCTGCTTGCTGTTCTACTATGCTCATCTCAGGCTCCCTGACATTTTGGCTTGTCTGACAATCCTTTCCGGTTCCTGAACTATGGCTATGTTTTGACTACGTTTACTCTGTTTACCTTTTTTATTATTATTAAAATAGTGTGATTTAACTGTACTTCTATCTCATTCTGATTCATTGTTTCTGACAGTCTAACAGTTGTCAAATAATCTGGTGGTAGCCAGTCTCTGTCTCCATTAACATTAAAAAATAGGCATTGTTAAGGTGCGGGCGGCTGCCTAAAAAATCCTTAAAATTCTTAAAATTTTAGGAACACCACATCCAGCAAGAAAGCTATAGAAAGAATGGTAATCGCCCCAATTTAGAACTAGTTTTTGAAGTGAGGTGCACATGGAAGACCATTGCACAGTATAAACAAGATTTCTCAGCACACTTACTAGAAAGCCTGCAAAGAAACAAACAAACAAAAAAAAAATGGCACTAACAATTTATGTTTAACCAGTTATGGACCGCCCGCCGCAGTTTTACCTTGGCTGTTTGAATTTCGTTGTTATGGCAGCAGCTAGCTGCCATAACTCCGCTATCCCCTTCTTCAGCGGGCGGTCTGCTACAAGATAAAAGTGGTCTCTGCAGCGGATTTGCCACAAGATCACTTTTATCGGCGGTGGGAGAGGTGCCCTCCTCCGCTTACCAGAGCCGCCGGCAGTGGCGTAGGTGATCGCGTCCTGCCACTAGCTGGGTATGGAGAAGAGTGAGGGGAAGATGGCCCCCACTCGTCTCCATACAATTGCTGGGTGGAAGTGACGTCAAAACGTCACTTCCGCACACAGCTCTTAAAGGCCCATTTTTTTTAAATGATTTTTTAAATGACACTTTTTTTTTATTGCATTTTTGTCTAAATATGAGATCTGAGGTATTTTCATATTCATATTTAAGAGGTCCTGTCATGCTTTTTTCTATTATAAGGGATGTTTACATTTCTTGTAATATGAAAAAAAGTGACAAATGTTTTATTTATTTTTTTAAACTGTGAAAAAATAAAAAATAGAAGGTAAAATAAATGAAAAGGTTCACCCAATCCATATTAAGTAAGAAGGGTTAATCCTGCGCCAGCACAACGAACAATAACTAAAGGAATGCTGCGCACACTCAAAGGAAATGTCTGAACCCAAGTGGAATAGAAAAGAGGAGATAGTGGCGCGCAAAATTAAACTAAATATTTATAAGACAAGAGACTGACGGATAATAGACCTAAAATTATCAGTTAAAAGCTCCAGGTAGGTAATAAAGCATACATATGATAAAAAATATAAAATATCCAACAATGGTGCGTAAAGTGGTGTGATAAAACCAAAACATGTGGTAAAAGCAATCCTGGTTAAAAATACATCATAAAAGTCGCATGGTGTGACTGGATAGAATAGCAGTGCATCCAAGTGTATAAAATCAGTGATGTGATAAACAAAACGTGGTGAAGCTACTTCAAAGCGTATGATGTGTATCCAATAAATAGTGAGAAGGGGGTGATCCAAACGAATAAAATCAATATATCATAAGGGTGATACAAGGGCTTGAGTGATATAAGGTGCAACAAAGCAAAGGAGACTAAAAAATCTCGGATGCCAGAGTGAAAGAAAACTTATGATAATAACAGATCCGTGCCAGCTAAGACGTAGTGGCCGACTGGAGTGAAAGGATAAATGCAAATGCTAAACAGTGGTGGATGGCGATTAAAAAATCGCAAGGTAAAAAAGTCCAAATAGGAAGTCCATATATAGCATAAATACAAAGTGAATTATGTATCTTCTATCCAACAGCAGGCAAAATATCTGTGCTGAGGTGTCCAATAGTGATAAGGGATAACAATATAAATCCTGTGCAGTGATTCGTGTGTATTTCTCGTGCAATCCTAAGGGGATATGGGTGGCCCCTTACCTTACAGCTGTAAGGTTACAGCAGTATAGTATGGGTCTTTGTGGTCATAGGTGACCGTCCTCTCGGGGACCTCAGTAGCATATAAAATAAGATTGCCTCATAGTGTAGTATGTAGATGGTAAATGAGCATTTATTACAATCAAAGCAATAATACAAGTAAAGTGGGTACTCACATACAAACAGTGAATACCAAAGCAGGGTAAAAACGAGCTTCGAGCTCGGTGGCGTCACTTCCGGTAGATCACGTGTCCCGACGCGTGTTCGTCACTGGTCACGTGACTTCATCAGGGGTACCTAGTGCCTCTACCAGAGTCTTTAAATAGGTTGTGTGATAATCAATTAGCGGCCATTTTTTCGTAGCGCCGATCACCGGAAATGGTCACAGATACGTCGCCGGAAATGGAACGGCGCCCATTTTAATGGTGGTTAGGCCGCACAAACAATGTGATGAGGTGTCAGCAGAGTATGTAAAAAGCCAGAGACGGCGATGGTACACTCTGACTGATACATGGGTGCATAACGATAGCTGACAAAGCAGCTAAATGTAAAATGTGAGTTGCGGCCATAAAATAGCATCTGAACATGTAATAAAGCAGAAGTTGATAATAAGAAAAAAAATTAATAATAATAAAAACGCCGGTAGCAGTATTTCTCCATACTGTGTATAAAATGGGGAAAGTACGTCTCAGTAAAATGGATAAATGGGCAAGGTAAAAATTATGGATAATAAGTATTAGAATGCGAGGAGACGTAAAAAATATATATATATATAAAAAAATATAAAATGTAAAAATAGGCAAAAATATACCGGAAATGACGTCAGAATAATACATGAAGTATATTAATGCGGTAATAATAGTGGTAGAGTCTGTGAGTGAAACAACAAGGTGACAAAGTGAGGCTGTGAAAGGGTCAGAGACCTCCAAAGTGCAGACATATTCCAGGATTAAATAATGCGGACACCTTAGTCTGCATGGATGAGAAGGACCAAGGGGGATCAAGTAAGTAATTGAGCTGTATTTAAAAATATTTTTTAAAAAAAATATAAAATCTGTCTAAAAAATCTTATAAGTAAACGTCTAGTAATTTTAAGAATTTTAAAAGTCACTGAGGAAACAATTAAGATCGAATTCTACGTTCAGGCCGTGTGGCGTGATGGTATTTAGGGTGAAGATCCACTTGGATTCCAATTGGCTTAAGGTCCTCACCTTGTGTCCTCCCCTCCAATGTTTAATATAGGGCTCAATACCCCAGAATTTTAAATGTGAGGGGTCCTTATTGTGATGGATGGCAAAATGTTTGGACACATTGTGTTTATCAAAGCCCTTTTGAATATTCCGGACATGTTCTTTTATTCTAACTCTCAACAATCTCTTGGTGCGGCCTACGTACTGGAGCCCGCAGCTACATTCAAGTACATATACAGCACCCATTGTGTTACAGCAGATGAAGTTTTTTATTCTATGGTTGTTGCCAGTGCTGTTTGATACGAACTCTTTTCTTTTTTCCACTGGTAGCTTAGTTCTTGTGCATGCATAACAGCATTTGCACGGATAGAAACCTTCTCCTGTGAAGAAAGTGAATCCTTTACTCGGGGGGATAAGAGATAAGATAAGGTGGTAAAAAATATTCCAGACCCCCGAGTAAAGGATTCACTTTCTTCACAGGAGAAGGTTTCTATCCGTGCAAACGCTGTTATGCGTGCACAAGAACTAAGCTACCAGTGGAAAAAAGAAAAGAGTTCGTATCAAACAGCACTGGCAACAACCATAGAATAAAAAACTTCATCTGCTGTAACACAATGGGTGCTGTATATGTACTTGAATGTAGCTGCGGGCTCCAGTACGTAGGCCGCACCAAGAGATTGTTGAGAGTTAGAATAAAAGAACATGTCCGGAATATTCAAAAGGGCTTTGATAAACACAATGTGTCCAAACATTTTGCCATCCATCACAATAAGGACCCCTCACATTTAAAATTCTGGGGTATTGAGCCCTATATTAAACATTGGAGGGGAGGACACAAGGTGAGGACCTTAAGCCAATTGGAATCCAAGTGGATCTTCACCCTAAATACCCTCACGCCACACGGCCTGAACGTAGAATTCGATCTTAATTGTTTCCTCAGTGACTTTTAAAATTCTTAAAATTACTAGACGTTTACTTATAAGATTTTTTAGACAGATTTTATATTTTTTTTTAAAAATATTTTTAAATACAGCTCAATTACTTACTTGATCCCCCTTGGTCCTTCTCATCCATGCAGACTAAGGTGTCCGCATTATTTAATCCTGGAATATGTCTGCACTTTGGAGGTCTCTGACCCTTTCACAGCCTCACTTTGTCACCTTGTTGTTTCACTCACAGACTCTACCACTATTATTACCGCATTAATATACTTCATGTATTATTCTGACATCATTTCCGGTATATTTTTGCCTATTTTTACATTTTATATTTTTTTATATATATATATATTTTTTACGTCTCCTCGCATTCTAATACTTATTATCCATAATTTTTACCTTGCCCATTTATCCATTTTACTGAGACGTACTTTCCCCATTTTATACACAGTATGGAGAAATACTGCTACCGGCGTTTTTATTATTATTAATTTTTTTCTTATTATCAACTTCTGCTTTATTACATGTTCAGATGCTATTTTATGGCCGCAACTCACATTTTACATTTAGCTGCTTTGTCAGCTATCGTTATGCACCCATGTATCAGTCAGAGTGTACCATCGCCGTCTCCGGCTTTTTACATACTCTGCTGACACCTCATCACATTGTTTGTGCGGCCTAACCACCATTAAAATGGCCGCCGTTCCATTTCCGGCGACGTATCTGTGACCATTTCCGGTGATCGGCGCTACGAAAAAATGGCCGCTAATTGATTATCACACAACCTATTTAAAGACTTTGGTAGAGGCACTAGGTACCCCTGATGAAGTCACGTGACCAGTGACGAACACGCGTCGGGACACGTGATCTACCGGAAGTGACGCCACCGAGCTCGAAGCTCGTTTTTACCCTGCTTTGGTATTCACTGTTTGTATGTGAGTACCCACTTTACTTGTATTATTGCTTTGATTGTGTGACGAAACGTCCCTACACTCCTCTTGAGTTCGTTTGTCATATATCACTTCCTTCAGTCTGGATATAGGTATAAGATATTCCAACCGCTCCCAAGCACCAAACGAGACAACACTTGCTTGGTGCCAACATGGACTGATCTTTATTTGACATGTCACACAATTTTATACAGCCAGATGACTAAGACCTAACTTAATTAGCATGAGCTAATTATCTTAATCAACACTGGACTCCTTCATTCAATTGCAGGGTTAATTAGCACATACAACAATAGGTGAAATATTCTTTAGGATCTGTGTCAAGCCAGACCAGCCTCATCTACATTACACAAGATAACAGACAGGCTGTCTGGAGTTGACGACATTAGCATCTGACAGTGTGTGTCCCAACAGCATGGGACAACACACATTATATATACATATATACAGCATATACATATCCAAGTAAAACCAGCTCATAAACAGCACAGTTCCCCCAAATGCCAGGGCCCGTAATCACAAGGCAATAGGCTCGCATTCAGTCCCCTCCAACAGCCTCTATCCCGGCTAGGTCTGTCACATTTCTCCCCTTTCGGCAGGAGACTAACACAGGAGGAGACCCCAGACGGGTTGACTCCGAAGTTAGTCCATAGTTCCAGTCCTCTAATGCCTGTACCCACACAGTACCCCAAACAAATTGTTTCAAACAGAGCACTCACCCAGCCAACCTCTGCCTCTCTCATAGAACATCTCGGCCGCTGGGGAGAGGCCTGGACTGGTCCTTCTCCCTGGAGTCTTTTCAGCTGCTGGAGAGAAGACAGGGTGACTGGGCTCACTCCATCATGCTGTTGGGGATCTGGGCCGACCGCCCAGCATCCCTGGAGTATACAAGTGGGGACTGAAGTCCCATCCACCGATATCAGCTCAAGCTGCCGTTGTGAAGTGCAGATTGCATCCTCTCCTTGGGTCCTGAGCTGCTGCTCGGGAGTGACCACCACCTCCTCACCCTGGGCCTCCAGAACTGCCACAAGTGTGGGGAAGAGGTCTTGGACCCTCTGTCCGGTTGCCAGCACTTTAGCTGGGTTGGTGTTATCATTCTGGGGCGCCGTCTGCTGCTGGACAGTGTGACCGATCGCCCCAGCTTCTTGAAGCTGTAGAGACACTGTAGGTGCTAGGCAGAGGCCAGCGGTGCTCTGCCCTGTTGCCAGCGATTCAGCTGGGAGTAGCAGCTTCACTACATCAGCTTGTCGCCGGAGAGAGGGGCCAACTGCCCCGGCTTCCTGGATCTCCACAGATACTGCTGTTGGTCCTGGGCAGAGCTCAGTGAAGTTTGGCCCTAATACCAGCTCTTCTGATGGAGGCTCATCAGGCTGTTTTTCCTCAGCAGAAAAGTCTATTAAATCCCCAGTCTCTACAACTGATGTCTGGGGATAGAGGTTCATCATCTGTCCGTGGAACCTAGAAGATGCCATCAGTGCTGGGCAGAGGTTAGCAGAGCTCTGGCCGGTTGTCAGCACTTCAGCTTTGGGGATGGAAATCTCCAGATTTTCCACTGTCGATTCTCTGGCATGCTGCTGGTCAGGCACATTCCTCCATCCAAGATCATCCCATGCAGAAACAGGATCATCAGGCTCAGTCAGCACTTGCTGCATCCACCATAAGACCTCCGCATCCATAGCTGTAGGGGCAGGTTGGCAAAGCACACTGTTACTCTGCCACATTGCTGACTCTTCAGCCAGGATTTCCGAGTTGTCCATTGGCATTTCCTTATAGTCCCAGGCAAAGGGAGCCCAGCCCTGGCACTGAGCAGAGTCTAGTAGCCGTCTGTAGGCGATCTCCAGCTCCCATTCCTGATCGGCCAGAAACTCCAAATCTTCAAGTGCCCAGTGCACTTCCGAGATGTTCAGTAGCCCTTTTCTGAAATCCATGATTTCATCCAACCGCCACTCCAAATCACTCCCAAAGTTAGAGTCCCCTGTCAGCTTCACATACAACAGTCCCAGGCCGCCGTAGCTTAAGCCTTCCGTTGGGCTGTCATCTGCTATCCAAGGGCATGCTTGGGATACATGCCACCGGAGGGCTCTGTAACTTTCATCCAGCTTCATCTCTGCCCAGATCAGCCTGCTTAATTCAGCTGTCTGCTCCTTGTGCGGTTTCTCTCCCAAAAACAGCACCCGCAATCTATACTGCGACCAGTACCTTTCCTGGTTGGAGGGGAGAACTTTTCCCTGGTGACGCCGCTCACGGGCTAGCGCTTCCTTCCAGAGTTCGCAGCGAATAGAATCAAACCATCCCAGCAGGACCTGCTCTGATACTGATCCTCTGTGCTGTAGCTGCATCTCTCGCAACCTCCTCCTGAATTCCTCTTCCATGGCGGCTGGTATCTGTACCTCTCCTCCTCTCCTGCTATCCAGACCTTGGATCCAGGTGGAGGTTTGGATGTCCCAGACTGCAGGAAGCATGATCCCACTGCTTGCTAACAATGTGACGAAACGTCCCTACACTCCTCTTGAGTTCGTTTGTCATATATCACTTCCTTCAGTCTGGATATAGGTATAAGATATTCCAACCGCTCCCAAGCACCAAACGAGACAACACTTGCTTGGTGCCAACATGGACTGATCTTTATTTGACATGTCACACAATTTTATACAGCCAGATGACTAAGACCTAACTTAATTAGCATGAGCTAATTATCTTAATCAACACTGGACTCCTTCATTCAATTGCAGGGTTAATTAGCACATACAACAATAGGTGAAATATTCTTTAGGATCTGTGTCAAGCCAGACCAGCCTCATCTACATTACACAAGATAACAGACAGGCTGTCTGGAGTTGACGACATTAGCATCTGACAGTGTGTGTCCCAACAGCATGGGACAACACACATTATATATACATATATACAGCATATACATATCCAAGTAAAACCAGCTCATAAACAGCACCGTTCCCCCAAATGCCAGGGCCCGTAATCACAAGGCAATAGGCTCGCATTCAGTCCCCTCCAACAGCCTCTATCCCGGCTAGGTCTGTCACAGATTGTAATAAATGCTCATTTACCATCTACATACTACACTATGAGGCAATCTTATTTTATATGCTACTGAGGTGAAAACCAACCCGCCCCGCCCCCCCCTTCATATCCCTGCCTGGACAAGCTGAAGGGAACCACAAGGAATACACAGACAGGGGCTACCTGGGACCGAGATTTGAAAAATCAGAAGGATATCCCCGAGAGGACGGTCACCTATGACCACAAAGACCCATACTATACTGCTGTAACCTTACAGCTGTAAGGTAAGGGGCCACCCATATCCCCTTAGGATTGCACGAGAAATACACACGAATCACTGCACAGGATTTATATTGTTATCCCTTATCACTATTGGACACCTCAGCACAGATATTTTGCCTGCTGTTGGATAGAAGATACATAATTCACTTTGTATTTATGCTATATATGGACTTCCTATTTGGACTTTTTTACCTTGCGATTTTTTTAATCGCCATCCACCACTGTTTAGCATTTGCATTTATCCTTTCACTCCAGTCGGCCACTACGTCTTAGCTGGCACGGATCTGTTATTATCATAAGTTTTCTTTCACTCTGGCATCCGAGATTTTTTAGTCTCCTTTGCTTTGTTGCACCTTATATCACTCAAGCCCTTGTATAACCCTTATGATATATTGATTTTATTTGTTTGGATCACCCCCTTCTCACTATTTATTGGATACACATCATACGCTTTGAAGGAGCTTCACCACGTTTTGTTTATCACATCACTGATTTTATACACTTGGATGCACTGCTATTCTATCCAGTCACACCATGCGACTTTTATGATGTATTTTTAACCAGGATTGCTTTTACCACATGTTTTGGTTTTATCACACCACTTTACGCACCATTGTTGGATATTTTATATTTTTTATCATATGTATGCTTTATTACCTACCTGGAGCTTTTAACTGATAATTTTAGGTCTATTATCCGTCAGTCTCTTGTCTTATAAATATTTAGTTTAATTTTGCGCTCCACTATCTCCTCTTTTCTATACCCAATCCATATTGCACCCTATACAGCTCTTATTCCAAACCTAGATTGCACCTATACCGCATTATACAGAATGCTTATTGCATCTGAACCACATCTACCTTGTACCTGTGCTGAGATTATATCATTCCTATACTGTACCTATACTGCACGCAGGTTAACTGAGAATGTTGTTGGGAGCAAAGATGCTCTTAAAGATCCCCATCGATACTCACGAGAAGAACATCGGAAAGGACTGCTCCTCCCATAATAATTGTTCTGCAAGCCCCCTTTGTTCCTCTGCCCCCCCCCCCCCCCGGCTACCATCCTTCTTTCTTTTGGGCAGTGCATGCCCAGTTGGTCTAGGACTAGCATCGCTGTCATATGTGCGCTCTGGCAGTATAGTACCAGAACTTGTTAGATTACAGTTTACTGCTGCACTTGAGGTGGCCTTGCTACTGTTTATGCTGGTCTGGACACCAAATGTCATCTTATGCCTAGTTCTCACTTTTTATGTTAAATTGTGTAATTACCATTGTTAATCCATTTTATGCTTGCCTAGTTATCAACCACATTGGGTGACAATATATTAGGTTTGCCTTAACTACCTGGTTTGGTGCCTATTTTGTTTGATATGGCACACCTTATTGGGTACTAAGTCTTATTTTCAGTGATTTTGTGTGATATTGTATGATTGTACACTATACCTGCTGTGTCAGAGAGGCTGAGATCCTTGCGAAAGCTGAGGCAAAGAACAATGGACCCATCATATTCAGCAGCTCCTATGGAGGTAGGGCTACACTGTATGCTGCCCTCATCTGAGTTTGACTGAGTTTGACATGCATATAGTACTATACTTAAAATTAGGGGGTCAGCTGAGAAGTGGAGATGCTACCCATAGCCTTGCTATAGGGAGGGGGGAGCTGTTACAAATGAGCTCTCCACGTCATGGCAACTGAATGCTATGTTTTATAAGAAGCAGGGGCCGATCATTTGCTTGCAGATGCATTTTCTTTTTAGCTTACTGGAATGTATTTGAAATTGCTGTCCTAAGTGAACCAGAGAATCAGGTTACCATTCTGTGGTTACCATCTGTGCTCTGAAAATTATCTATTATTATCAATCTATCCTTTAGGCTCCATGCACACTGGAGCTCATAAACGGCCGTTCTGAACGTCGGATTGCTGGCAGGAAAATGCGATTTTATCAGCGTTTTGCATTGCCGTTAATGCACGTTTTGCGGCGCTAGCTTTTATCCGTGTTTCTCTGCCTCTATTCAAAATCAATGGTTCCCTATGGCAGCCTATTTATTTGAATCAAAGTCACACCAGAAGTAGGATCATCATGATCCGACTTGCGGCGCATCTTGTGTCCTGAATGATGGATGAACCCCTGCCAATTTGAAAAAAAATTGGCGTAGGGTTCCCCCCCTTGGACGATACCAGTCGCTTCGGTCTGGTATGGATTTTAAGAGGAACCCCCTTCGCCGATAAAACGGTGTGGGGGTCCCCCCAAAATCCATACCAAACCCTTATCCGAGCATGCAGCCCGGCCGGTCAGGAAAGGGGGTGGGGACGAGCGAGCACTCCCCCTCCTTAACCGTACCAGGCCGCATGCCCTCAACCTGGGGGTAGCTGCTTCGGGGCAGGGGGCGCCACTCTTTTGCTAGCGGACGCCCAGTCTTCTCCGTCGTCTTTTTCCCTCTGCTCTTCTTCCGATGTTGACATGACGCTCTCTCCTGCTGTAATGCCGGTACGCTGTGCGTAACGACTTATATTGGCACTGAGCGTGGTCATCGGGTGATGTCATTCAATGAACCCGCCCCCTTATGACATCCCCGTCCCATCATGCCAGGTTGGCTCCCAGATTGCGATAAGCCCCCCGCCCGCAGACCCCGACAATCAATGGCTAGGGTTGTTGGGAAGAGGCCATTGTCCTCATCAACATGGGTAAAGGGGCTTTGGGGTCGGGGGCGCAGCTACCTACCCCCATGTTGAGGGCATGCGGCCTGGTACGGTTCAGGAGGGGAGGGGGGGCCCTCGCTCGTCCCCACCCCCTTTCCTGACTGGCTGGGCTGCATGCTAAGATAAGGGTTTGGTATGGATTTTGGAGGGATCTCCACGCAGTTTTTTCGGCAAAGGGGGTTCCCCTTAAAATCTATACCAGACCGAAGGGTCTGATATCGTCCGAGGGGGAACCCCACGCTTTTTTTTTCTTTTTAGTTTAGCAGGGGGTTCATCCTCAGCACACAAGACGCACCACAAGTCGGATCACGATGATCCGACTTCTGGCGCGACTTCTATTCAAATCAATGGGCTCCCATAGGGAACCATTGATTTTGGATAGAGGCAGAGAAACGCCGAACGAGGCTTAATGCTCTTTTTAGAGTGCTAACCCTCATTTAACACCTTTTACCGGTGTCTGGCGTTTCCAGTACTGCGCTTGAACGTGATTTTATGGCGTTCAGAAAACAGCCCATAAACTCCACTGCTGATAAACATCCAAAAACGTCCATGTGTGCAGGGACACATAGGATAACATAGAGGGGAGTTTATGGGCTTTTAAAAAAAAACGCCCAAACTCCAAAAAACTTCAGTTTATGAGCTCCAGTGTGCATGGAGCCTTATTATTGTTTGTTTATTGAATTTATTTAAAACATGTTGTCAGCAGTTGAAGTTTAAGAATGTTGAAGCAGTGGATCAGGTGCGGCTACCATTCTCTCTGTATTCTGAAAATTATCAGTCCCTTTTTTTTATAAAGTAAAAGAATACAAGACTAATCCTTAATTAATTATATTCTTTGTATAAGTGACACTGATGCCGCGTACACACGAAGGGACTATCCTGCGGGATTGTCCACTGGACTCGAGTCCGCCGGACAATCCCCTCGTGTGTGGGCCTTCGACTGACTTTTTTTCCCAAAAGTCCGGCGGACTAGGTTTTAAGTTTTGTTTTAAAATTATCCGCTGGACTTGGCAGTCCTGCGGACAATACCGCCGTCTGTAGTATGGTCCGGCGGACCAAAAAGGACGCATGCTCAGTAGCAAGTATTTTTCTAGTATTTTTCTTTTTCTAGTCCCGTCGTGCGTGCTGTACGTCATCGCGTGAACCGCCGGACTTTTAGCGTGATCGTGTGTGGTCAAGTCCGTTCGCTTTCAAGTCCGGCGAAGCCCACCTGGAAAGTCCGGCGGTTTGTCCGCTGGACTAGGTCCGGCGGAAAAAGTCCCTTCGTGTGTACGCGGCATTATTGATTTTTAGATCTAGTCATTATCTTTTTTTTCTTTTTCGTAAAGGTCAAAAAAGGGCTCATGTCAATTCCTGAAAGTATTTTGTGTTCATAAATGCAATCCAAGGTTGTTGGGAGGTGCAACTAACTTGCCTGCCAACAAAAGAACACCGCTCTAGGCAGACGAGATGCATCCCACCTGCTAATGGAAACAGGTGCTGCTCTGCATGTAGTAATGAATCGAAGAAAAGACTGGACGGCCGCACTCTGTTGACACCTTTATTGAAGACGGTTAAAAAATGTTCTGGTACAAAGACATCAGAGGCACAGGATCAATGAAAAGCTGACATGTTTCACACCACTATGGGGTGCTTAGTTAAAGTCATGACTTTTTTCCCCTTTATAGTATGGTAAGTGAAAGTTGTAATTAGATGTTAGCTCCCCTTTAAGTCCTTCCTTACTGATGTCATGAAAGTACTTAGTGCCAATATAAATGCCAGTGTGGCAGGGGTCCAGGTAGATGGGTTATGAGAGTGAGATACCCCAGAGCTGCTAATATGTAGTCTCATGCAGTGCTGATCTAAAGGGCCCTTTGCAAGGCTGAAGTATTAGACAAGGTGGTACAAAACATGTGAGGAATTGTCTTTGTACATATTGGTATCAATGTCAAAGTAAGAGGAAAGTGGAGTGTCCTAAAAATAAATTCAGGGACCTAGGGGCTGTATTGAAGAGAATAACCTCCAAGGTGGTATTCTCAGTAGACATGTGCACTGACAAAAAATTTGTTCATTTTAGTTTTTGTTTCATTAGTTTTTTTGCTTTTTTCGGAAATTTGGAAAATCAAAAAGTCGGGAATTCGCAAATTCGGAATTTGGAAATTTAGGGAATTATCACATTTCTATTTTTCGGATTACCGAATTTCCGAATTTCGAATTTTCGGATTTCCGAATTTCCGAATTTCCGAATTTTCAAATTTCTGAATTTCTGAATTTCTGAATTTCCGAATTTTCCGAATTTTCGAATTTTCGAATTTTCGAATTTCAGGATTTTCGAATTTCAGAATTTTTGGATTCCGAATTTTCGGACTTTCGAATTTTCGGAATTCGGGAATTCAAAGATTTGAAAATCCCAAAATTTGAAAATCTGAAAAAAAAAAAAGAAAATCAGTTTAATTAACATGTGCAAAAGGAAAAAATTGTTTTGTTTCGTTTCGTTTTAATTCGTTAATTAACCACTTGCCTACCAGGCACGACCACCTCCTTCCTGACCAAGCCATTTTTCAGCTTTCAGTGCTGTTGCATTTTGAATGACAATTGCGCGGTCATGCAACGCTGTACCCAAATAAAATTTTTATCATTTTTTCCCCACAGATAGACCTTTATTTTGGTGGTATTTGATCACCTCTGCGGTTTTTATTTCTTGCGCTATAAACAAAAGAAGAGGGACGAGATTGAAAAAACATAATATTTTTTACTTTTTATTATAATAAATATCCAATTTTTTTTTTTTTTTAAACAAATTTTTTCCTCAGTTTAGGCCGATACGTGTTCTTCTACATATTTTTGGTAAAAAAAATCGCAATAAGCGTATATTGATTGGTTTGCGCAAAAGTTATAGCGTCTACAAAATAGGGGATAGATTTATGACATTTTAATTATTATTTATTTTTTACTAGTAATAGCGGCGATCTGCGATTTTTATCGGGACTGCGACATTGCGGCGGACATATCGGACACTTTTGACACATTTTTGGGACCATTCACATTTATACAGCGATCCGTGCTATAAAAATGCAATGATTACTGTATAAATGTGACGGGCAGGGAAGGGGTTAACACTAGGGGGCGCTGCAGGGGTTAATATGTTCCCTATGTTAGTGATTCTAACTGTGGGGGGAGGGGACTGACTGGGGGAGGGGACCGATCGGTGTCCCTATGTACAAGGGACACACCATCGGTCTCCTCTCCAGTGACAAGACGTGGATCTGTGTGTTTACATACACAGATCCACGTCCTGCTCAGTTACTGGGCAATCGCGGGTGCCCGGCGGACATCGCGGCCGCCGGGCATGCGCATCCGGTCCCCAGCGACGTGGCGGGCACGCATGTGCGCCTCCCGCGCGCACCCCCTAGTGGCCAAAATGGTAGCGCCGTCATATGACGCCGTCACGCCACAAGAGCCGCACCGCTCCGCCATCAATTGACAGTGGGCGGTCGGCAAGAAGTTAATTCATTTTGTTTAGTTAGATTCGTTAAATTTGTTAAATTTGTTTTCGGATTTAGTTTTGTTTTCTACCGAATTCGAAAAATCGGTCGCATTCGAAAATATTTCAACTGAATTTGAAAATATTTCAACAGGATTCGAAATTATTTCAACCGCATTTGAAATTATTTCAACCGCATTTGAAACTATTTCAACCGGATTCGAAAATATTTTGCGACCCGACTTTGGGTCCACGTATCTTGGAGGTGTTGTAGTGCTAGTTCTACTGTGTTTGCATACCAATTTGGAATTTCTAGCTATAAGTGGCCCCGAGATACGTGGCCCCAAAGTCGGGTCGCAAAATGTCATTCTCTGCTGCAGAAAAGTACTTGACATATCGCCTTGACATATCGCCTTGACATATCACTTGTGGCAGGTGACATGGCAAGTGGACTATCCACAACTTGGTCACGTGGCCAGTCATGTGGAACTCGTGGCCGGTCACGTGGCACGCGTGGCAGGTGTCATGGCACTTGTGGCAGGTGTCGTGGCAAGTGGACAATGCACAACTTGTCGAGATGTTGTAGTGCTTGTTCTACTGTGTTTGCATACCAAATTTGGGGTTTCTATCACCAAGTGACCCCGAGATAGGTGGACACAAAGTGGGGTCGCAAAATGTCATTCTCTGCTGCAGAAAAGTACTTGACATATCACCCATATCTCGGGGTCACTTGGTGCTAGGAACCCCACAACTTGTGGCAGGTGATGTGGCAAGTGGACAATCCACAACTTGGTCACATGGCAGGTCACGTGGCACTCGTGGCAGGTCACATGGACGGTCACGTGGTACTCGTGGTCGGTCACATACACACTTGTGGCAGGTCATGTGGCACTCTTGGCAGGTCACGTGGCACTCGTGGCCAGTCATCTTCTGAAATTCGAAATTCATATAGAATGAATTCAAATTCGAATTGAAAAGATTAGAATAGAATAGAAAAACAATAGAACAGAATAGAATAAAATATCATATATCTGTTCTATTGTTTTTCTAGTCTATGTTCTAATTCTATTCTAATCTTTTCTATTCAAATTCATTCTATACGAAATTCGAATGTTGGGACACATGGTTATATATGGAGTAGGAGGTTGAGGTGGCGGTGGATGTGGCGGTGTAGGTGGAATCGGCGGTGGAGGAGGACGAGGTAGCCAACACTGGTTCAAAAATACAACAATGGCTGGGTAAGGCTAGTGGTGAATGATGTGTCGAATTCTGTCCCCGTCGCATAGTGTCCGCCCTGGACTGCGCTTGCTCAGTACGTAGGACAAGGGGATTTCAAAACTCTCCGAAGACAATGCGCAGTGACTCCAGGTTCAAGCCACATCATCCGAGGTTGAAGCCTAGCCAAGCGAGCCGTGAGTGGTCCTGTTACTATGTGCTACCGTATGTCCACTTGGATGGTGGGGCTTGAACCTGCACTCACTGTGCAGGCGACGTTCATCTTTGGAGATTTTGTGAATCTCCTTGTCCTCCGTACTGCGCAAGCACTGCGCCTGCGCAGTAAGTGGCCGGACACTATCCGATGGCCAGACAGTTTTCGTCAGAACACCGGTATACGTGTCTATTCTGCACAAGGTACGGACAAGTCCTGTGGGATCCATGCCTGGTTCATTTTAATGAACGTGAGCTTGTCCACATTGGCTGTGGACAGGCGGCTGCGCTTGTCTGTGATAACGCCCCCTACCGTGCTAAATACACGTTCAGATAATACACTGGCTGCAGGGCAGGCCAGCACCTCCAAGGCATAAAGGGCAAGCTCAGGCCATGTGCCCAATTTGGAGACCCAGAAGTTGAAGGGGGCAGACCCTTCATTCAGTACGTGTAGGCGTGTGCACACATACTGCTCCACCATGTTGGTGAAATGTTGCCTCCTGCTAAGACGTTCCATCTCAGCTGGTGGTGCTGGTTGTTGTTGCGTGCTGACAAAGCTTTTCCACATTTCAGCCATGCTAACCCTGCCTTCCGAGGTGCTGGCGGGGCCCCGGCTGCGTTGGCGACCTCTTCCTCCTCCTCTGCCTTTGCCTTGTGCTTCGACCGTACCCCCGCTGCCAAGTGGGAATGCCACCAGCAGCGCGTCTACTAGCGTGCGCTTGTACTCGCGCATCTTACGATCACGCTCCAGTGAGGTAATTAAGGACGGCACGTTGTCCTTGTAACTGGGATTCTAATCAGCACCAGTTGGAAACTCAGCGGTCGTTGCGGGGACACTGCAGCATGTAATCGCTCATGTGTGCCAGGCTGCCCAGAGGCAACGAAAAGCTGTCCTCTGTGGGAGGTGTATCGTCTGTGTCCTCTGTATCCCCCCAGCCACGCACCAGTGATGGACATGAGCTGGTCTGGGTGCCACCCTGCTGTGAACATGGTTCCTCCTCCTCCATCTCCTCCTCATCCTCCAGAACTGTGCCCTTGATGCCGGACAATTGTGTACCTGGCGCTTGTTGGTGCAGATACCCACCCTCGTAGCCACTTGTAAATGACTGCCCTGAAAGCCTTGGAAATGAACCCTCTTCCTCCTCCTCCTCATCCTGTGCCACATCCTCTTCCATCATCGCCTGAAGAGTTTATTCAAGGAGGTATTGAACTGGGATAGTAACGCTGAGAACGGCGTCATCGGCACTGGCCATGTTGGTGGAGTACTCGAAACAGCGCAACAAGGCACACAGGTCTCGCATGGAGGCCCAGTTATTGGCGAATTGGTGAAGTGGTGCTGTTCCGCAGAGCGACTCACGCGTGCGTGCTGCAGCTGCAACTCCACTATCGCCTGCTGCTGCTCGCACAGTCTGGCAAGCATGTGCAAGGTGGAGTTCCACCTTGTGGGCACGTCACATATGAGACGGTGAGCGGGAAGGCCGAAGTTACGCTGCAGCGCTGACAGGCGAGCAGCAGGATTAGAACGCCGAAAGTGCGCACAGACGGCCCGCACTTTCTGCAGCAGCTCTGGCATATCAGGGGAATTCTTAAGGAACCTCTGGACCACCAAGTTCAGCACATGCGCCAGGCAAGGGATGTGCGTCAAACCGCCTAGGCCCAGAGCTGCTGCGAGATTTCGCCCATTATCGCACACCACCAGGCCGGGCTTGAGGCTCACTGCCACCAACCACTCATCGGTCTGTTGTTCCATGTCCCTCCACAACTCCTGCACGGTGTGAGGTTTTTCCCCCAAACAGGAAAGTTTTAAAACTGCCTGCTGTCGTTTAGCCCTGGCTGTGCTGAAGTTGGTGGTGAAGGTGTTAGGCTGACTGGATGAGGAGGTGGTAGAGGATGAGGAGGCGGAGTAGGAGGAGTTAGCAACAGGAGGCAAACTGAAGTGCCCTGCAATCCTCGGTGGTGGAAGGACATGCGCCAAACTGCTATCCGCCTCAGGCCCAGCCGCCACTACATTTACCCAGTGTGCTGTTAGGGAGATATAACGTCCCTGACCGTGCTTACTGGTCCACGCATCCGTAGTTAGGTGTACCTTGCCACAGATGGCATTGCGCAGTGCACACCTGATTTTGTCCCCCACTTGGTTGTGCAGGGAAGGGATAGCTCGTCTGGAAAAGTAGTGGCGGCTGGGCACGACGTACTGTGGGACAGCCAATGACATCAGTCTTTTAAAACTCTGCGTCTCCACCAGACGGAATGACAGCATTTCAAAGGAGAGGAATTTTGAAATGCTGGCATTCAGGGCCAGGGATCGCGGGTGGCTAGGGAGGTACTTCCTCTTCCGCTCCAGTGTTTGGGAAATAGAGAGCTGAACGCTTCCATGGGACATTGTGGAGATGGTTCGTGACCCAGGTGGTAGTGTTGCTGCCAGATCCTCTGTTTGCGGGTTGGCAGGTGCCACTGTCACTACAGAGGTGGATGAAGAGGCCGAGACTGCAGCAGAAGAGGAAGCAGGAGGAGCCAGAGACCTTTCTTGGTTTTTGAGGTGTCTACTCCACTGCATCTCGTGCTTTGCACTTAGATGCCTGGTCATGCAGGTTGTGCTCAGGTTGAGAACGTTTATGCCTCACTTCAGGCTCTGATTGCACAGCGTGCAAACCACTCGTGTCTTGTCATCAGCACATTGTCTGAAGAACTGCCATGCTAGGGAACTCCTTGGACCTGGCTTTGGTGTGCTCGGTCCCTTGCTGCGTTGGGCAGTAGCAGATGTACTGTCTAGGGGACAGATGCTCCGCTTTTGCACCCTGCTCCCTCTTCTGCTGTGCTGGTGGCTCTGTGCGACCACCGCCTCTTCCTCCGAACTACACTGGTCACCTGCATGACGTTGATTCCATGTGGGGTCAAGGACCTCATCGTCCTCCACATCATCTTCCACCCAGTCTTCACCCCTGCCCTCCTTGTCGGTCTGCACAATGGCGAAAGCAGCAGCAGTTGGCACCTGTGTTTCGTCATCATCCAAGACGTGCTGCGATGGTCCTCCCATGTACTCATCATGAAACATAAGTGGTTGGGCATTGGTGCACACAATCTCTTCCACTTCTGGGGCAGGGCTAGGTGGATGGCCCTGGGAAACCCTGCTAACAGAGTCATCAAAAAGCAGAAGAGACTGCTGCATGATTTGGGGCTCAGACTGCTTGGCTGATTTGCAAGGGGGTGAGGTGAAAGACTGATGGACATCGACTGCAGGTGCCAACTCTGAACTTTCATCAGGAGACTGGGTGGGAGACAATGTGAAAGAACCGGAGGCACTGTCAGCAACCCAATCTACTATCGCCTGTACTTGTCATGGCCTCAACATTCGTACAGCCTCATTAGGCGCGCCGAAATACCACTGCAGGCTCTGTCGCCTACTCGCACCCGAGGAAGGTGTTTCACTGGTGCGTGTAGCTGGCACAGATCGACCACGTCCTCTCCCTGCAACAGGAGCTCCACCAGCAGCACCACAACCGGGGCCACGTGCCCTTTTTGATGTTCTCCTCATATTTTCTAAATTTATGATCTCGCCCTAAATGGGTGTTTTTGCAATAGCGGAATACACCCACAGTATGTAAAGCGTGTATCTCAAAAAACTGCTAAACTGCACTATTGGGGAAAAAAAACACTACAATTTTTTTTTGGGATAGCACAATAGAAGAAATATCGATCGATTGTATGTCACAATCCTGCACACATGCACAAAGCACTGAAATATTTTATTTTTTGGCACTAGCAGAATATACGCACAGTGTCTAAAGCAAGGGTCTTCAAACTATGGCCCTCCAGTTGTTCAAGAACTACAATTCCCATCATGCCTAGTCATGTCTGTGAATGTAAGAGTTTTACAATGCCTCATGGGATGTGTAGTTCCCCAACAGCTGGAGGGCCGTAGTTTGAGGATCCCTGGTCTAAAGCGTGTATGAACATGCAGAAAATGCTATTGGAAAAAAAAAATGTTGCTACAAAAGAAGAAATATCGATCGATTGTATGTCACACTTCTGCACACATGCACAAAGCACTGAAAGATTTTATTTTTTGGCAATAGCAGAATACACGCACAGTGTCTAAAGCGTGTATGAACATGCAGAAAATGCTATTGGAAAAAAAAAACGCACAAATCACAGCAAAATGTTATTTTTTTGCAATGTTTTTGCAATAGCAGAATACACACAGAGTATGGTGTATCTCTTAGTAAAATATGCAGTGCAGTGATGCTGCACTGAGCTTGCAGGTAAATGTTATATTTTGTCTGGCACTGGCCTCATGGCACTGTTAAAAGACTGTGCACTGCACCCCAGCCAGGGTACAATTGATTTAGGAATCTCTTGAATAATTCTCTCTGCCTCTTTCTTTTCCTTAATAAAGACACTCTTTATGCTATGTAGATCGCTCACTGATATAACTAATTTGAAGAAAATTTAAGGAATGTGGACTGACTGACTGTATCAGACTAACTCCTAATGAAATCCTCTCTTAGCAGCACAGGAACCTGTCTATAGCATAGTGAGGTGCTGTGCTGTGTGCCTGTACCTTATATAGAGGCTGGGTCACATGCTGCACTGGCCAATCACAGCCATGCCATTAGTAGGCATGGCTGTGATGGCTTTTAAGGGCACACTAGTGAAACTAGCGTGGATTGGCTGCCCTGCAGCTTGTAAAAGGTGCCAATACATCGCCGAACACCGGACCCGAACCCGAACATACAGTCAATAGTTCGGTTTCGGGTCCAGGACCCGGACACCCAAAAGTCCGGTACGGACCCGAACTTTACAGTTCAGGTTCGCTCAACCCTAATGATGAAGAAGGTGGTTATAAATGATAAGGAGAAGGCAACTGTACTAAATGTAGTGGTAGTATAGTATAGTATTGCCGAACACCAAACTCAAACCCGAACATACAGTAAACATACAGTAAATTGTTAGGGTTTGGGACCCAAAAACCCAAAAGTCCGGTAGGAACCCGAAATTTACAGTTCCCCGTCAACATTTTTTTTTTGGTGTTAGGAAAACTTGTCAAAAGTGATTCATGCTGATAGTAGAGGAACAAAGCAGTAGACAGAAATTACACTTATTGATATTTTTTGAGATAAATACACACTATAGAAAGATATGCTTTGTTCATATTTAATGTCTGAGATTTACAAGCACTTTATAGTTTATAACCACAGGGGTTTGGCTCATCACTAATAGGCAATAGGCAGGTAATCTGTTGCTGTGCTGGCTATGGACATGGGACTTAACCTTCTGTCTGGCCCACATTGGGCGCTAATGCTGTTTTATATCATGACATCATTGGTGTGTTTGTGCCATGTGCCTGGTAGCATGACGTCAAGCAGGGGAAGTGTCCTAAATGCCTGGTGGATGCTGTAGAGCACATAGGGGGTGGGGGGCAGATAAAGAGGAGGCAGAACCTAAAGGCATTCTTCCTCCTATGATGCTGCCTAGTGTGGAGGACAAAGGAGTCCCTATTGAGACATTATTGGGACATGAACGATTGATTCACGATCCACCCTTTAACCAATTTACTTGTCCAACACTATATCTGAAATGCATGGTCTTTAAAAAAAAAACGCTGGGCATTTTAGGTTACACTAGATTTACACCATCATGGTCCAACAGCATTCCTGGAAATCCTACAATTGGTAGTGTAGCGCTACCCCCTTGAGGGCCACTTGTTTAAAAGGGTTTTCGTTCACTCTTGAGGCCTAGGCTTGTTTCCCCTCTTTCACTGACACCAGCAAACACGCTCAAACTGCTACTGATTCTGAAAAGACAATGTAATTTTGTGAACCAAGCAAGATCTTTGTAAAGAAGGCAAGTTTTTGAGAACAATTTAACATTACACTTTAATGAGCAAAACATGAACAGAATTTATCCAAGCAGTATTCTATACTGTAAGCATTTGACTTCTATGGTAATCTTAGTAAACCTAAGTTTAGTATATAACAACCTCTTTTCCTTTAATTAGTCCTACAGAACAGGGAGATATAAACATTCAGCCCTAGCTCTGGGTATTGAAAAGGTTCTCCCTGAGAACATAAGCAGATAAATAATAGTGGAACTACTTCTCAGGGACCTCCCGAGCCAATGACTAAGGTTTACTGTTGCAACATTAACCTAGAAGTAAAACATAACACATATTATTTGCCAAACGTTGGAGCTCTGTTGATGGTGCACTTTGAAGTCATTAGTGTTCTTCTCTTAGGTGAAACTATTAGCAAGTGAGAAGACATAAACAGGAAAGTTGCATTAACTTCGTAATTCCCCTTTAATGACCTCCTGGTCAGCATTGCAGCTAGTGGTATTAAATATATGAATTTAATCTGAAATAAAAAGAGTAATTGTCCTGTGTGGGAGATTCCCAGCTGCAGCTGTTTATATGTAGGGCAGGTAAGGCAACACTATATCTTGGACTAGGCTGACAAGGCCCAGGCCTAAGGTGGCACTTTGCAGGGGGGGTGGTACGAAAAGAGTCCCGGCAGCCTGCGCTACACGTTTAGTGCCAGTCTTATGAGGCGGGCTGGGCCAGGAGGAAAATCAGTCTGGTGCCCCCATAAAGCGACCACACTGCTGTTTGATAATACTGGCAGGGCAGCCATCTCTGGGGACAAGCGATACATATGTAGGGGGTCTGGCTGGCAGACCCCATCCAAAGAGTTGTTGTGCGGGCGGCATTTTGCCACCCGCACAAACAATCTCACCTGAGTTCTCAGCTACAAAGAGACAGATGCCATGTCAGGAGGCTGAAACTGTCTGAAGGAGAATGTTTGCTGATGATCACGGGCCAGTAGAGTGAAGGGGGAGGAGCTCTCCACTGTGTGAGGAGACCCCATGTCAGGAGAGGTGCAGTGGAGACACGTGAAGGGAGCCAGGCAAGCAGTAAGTACCAAGGCTGAAAGGAAAACCACACCAGTTGAGTGGAAATTGCAGAACATTTACCTAGCTGCCACAGGGCTTCTAATCTGGGTAGTAGGGATTGTGCATATGCAAGGGAGACTGAGATGGTCAGCTAATCTTAGGAGGTAGGTAGTAAGACTTTTCTCAAAACCTTTGGGTGATCACAATCTAATATATTGTAGCTCTTCTTGCTGAGCCACTTGAGATGCTTGACAGCTCTCTGTCTGATCTCTTAGAACAATCCTTTCTTGTCTCTTGTTTCTTGTTTGAACCTTGAACCCATTGCTCCTCCCATATCCTTCCTATTTTAGCCATGCCTTTGCACTGCCTGTTTGCCGGATTGGTGTGCTCTCGCCAGCAAATATCTCACTCTTGTAACTCCTGCTGCCGTCTGTATCTTTGCTAACGCTCGTTACTGATCTTCGACTTGTTCCTCGACTACTCTTCCGTTTGAACACAACCAGCAACCAAAAAATAAATAAAACTTGTTACCGACTTTTGGCTTGTTTACTGACTACACTTTTTTTACATTTAGAAAAAACAAGCAGAAGAGTAGAAGTCTGGTACTTAAAAAAATAAATACCTCCATCAATGCTGCAGCTGTCCCCCACTGGCTCTAAGATTGCACACATGACCACATGACCGCTGATTGCACAGCTCTGGGTCTTCCTGGAGTAGAGAGCCGTGACTGCTCTCTGCTCTGCCCCTCCAGCCCTGGGCTGGAGAGGGGGTGGGCATTGCTGGCTTCATCTCTCATGTGCACTGAGAGCCAGCTGGAAGAATCCTGACAATATAGTTGGGATCCTTCCAGAGCTTGGAGTGACTTTAGCCTGCTGGTAGCTCAATGTGGGTCATAGGAGAGCAAAAGTAAGTGCACTCCTGTGACCCAGAAGGGAAGTATGGGCAAAATTTTTTTGTCTTCTGCTGAATATTTCTATCAAGAAGAAATGATACTGTAGAATGTTGGTCATGAAGTATCTGATTGCCTGTGGGAACCAAAAAATAAATCTTATTGAATAACCTGGACCATGGTTTAGAGGGTTTTGACCTTTCTCTGGATTAACTACAAATTTAGAGTTATGAATTTGGGTGGGCATGACAATTATTTAACCACTTCCCGCCTGCCATATAGCAAAATGACGGCCAGAAAGTGATTCTGTTATCCTGACTGGGCATCATATGACGTCCAGCAGGATAAGCTGTGATCGTGAGCCTGCAGGGGCACGCAGCGTGGCGATCGGTGGTGTGGTGTGTCCGTCTGACACACTGCATCTCCGATCAAGGTAAAAAGCCTATGATGTGGGCTCTTTACCACATGATCAGCTGTGTCCAATCACAGCTGATCACAGTGTAAACAGGAAAAGCTATGACCACCAGGTAAGCCCACTAGAGCCCACCAGGGATGCCAATCAGTGCCCATTAGGGATGACACTCTGTGCCCATCAATGATGCCTGCCAGTGGCTCCTAATGAGTGCTGCCTATTAGTGCCACCTATAAGTTTTCCTCCAGTGCCACCTATCAGTGCTGCCTATGAGTGCCCATCAGTGCCGCCTATGAGTGTGCATCAGTGCTACCTGTCAGTGCCCAGTGCTGTATATCAGTGCCACCTATCAGTGCCCATCAATGCTGCATATAAGTGCCTCATCATCCGTGCCACCTCATCAGTGCCCATCAGTGAAGGAGAAAACTTACTTATTTACAAAGTTTTGTAACAGAAACCCTTATTTTTTTCAAAATTTTCATCCTTTTTTTATTTGTAGCGCAAAAAATAAAAACCCCAGTGGTGATCAAATACTACCAAAAGAAAGCTCTATTTGTGGGGAAAAAAAATTAAAAATGTTGTTTGGGTACATGAACGCGCAATTATCATTCAAAATGTGATAGCGCTGAAAACTGGTCTGGGCAGGAAGGTGTATACGTGCCCTGTATTGAAGTGGTTATATTTGCCAATTTCACTTTTCTCAAAACTGCATGGAAATGGCAGTTTAATTTTGCCTTGTGCTGAAGTAAAAGAAAGAGACATGCGTCATTATCACAGGTGGGTTAAAAAGCACAATTGCTCTCCTTCTTCCCTTTAGCCCTCGTTCACATTGTAGCGATTTGTCATGCGATTTGACTTGTCAAATCACATGACAAGTCGCAGCCTATTGCTGGCAATGGCACTGTTCCAATGGAACAGTGCAATACCGACTTTGCGTCGCTGCACTGATTTGCAAAAGTAGTTCCTGCACTACTTTTGTTAATTTTGGGTATGACTTCAATAGACATCTGTGCATGGAGTGGGAAAGATGTCAGCCAAGACAATAGGATTCTTTAAAATCTTTTGATTGGGCAGGTATTTTGGTTGCTTATGTTTGCATATAAAAGACCGGGATATTCAAACCTGTAGATAATCTTGCAGATCATGCCAGTGACAAAAGACGCACCAATACAAGAAGTAAATACTTTTGGAGATGCAGTCATTGTACAACAACAACCAACTAATTCACACTCCCTAATGGGGAACTCTTTTATCCCCACTTTCGGGCCGATTGTGAGACTTCCAGGTGTCATATATTTAATGACTTGCTTGTGCGGCATTTTTTATGTCGGTAAAACTATTTGTCAGTTCCGACAGAGGATCAATGATCACAACTATTGGTCCTCTAGTGGAAAAATGCTAAGCCCAATCAGTAGACATCTCGACCTATGTCACAAGTTTGACACCACGGTTGCCTCATTTATAGTGTTTTTATTTAAACAAGTAAAAAGGCGCAATGCAACAATACCTCATTAAAAAGTTCCTAATAGTCCAAGGGGGCAGGGGTGGGTATATATATAAATACATACATACATAAGTCTGTCAGGGCTGCCACCGAAAAGACCAGAAGCAAGGTCCAGAAGAGCTATGAAAAAACAAGGAGGGGCACCTCTGAATATATATCAAAATATAATTTATTACAAAGAAAATATCCACTCACATGATTAACTGCAACATTGCATTCAAGCACGTCTCTGGGCAGGAAGAGAGGAGGTGGACTACAAGTCACAGCAGGTCCATGTACGGCTGGCAGCACATCAAATCCGATGAGGATGGAGTGAGGTGGTTCAGCACAGCGGTTGCTCCTTTATTCTTCCAGTAGTAGCACACCAGGTTAAGGATGAAGTCAGCAGTAAGTTCATGTGGCCAAGGCTTGAGAAAGAGGTGCCTCTATTTGTTTCATCTATAGCGCGAATACTCGGAAATGCGTCACATATCTGTGACGTCATAGCCCGGCGCCACGCTCTATTGTGCTCCCCAAGCCTCGTTCTGGCTTCCCATACACGGCTGTGTATTACCAACAGCACGGAGGCCGTTCAGGCGATACTGATGCCACAACACAGCTGGTGACAGGTATTGGAGTCAGACCCCCCTCACTCCTGGAACCCACACCTGGCCACATGAACTTACCGCTGACTTCATCCTTAACCTGGTGTGCTACTACTGGAAGAATAAAGGAGCAACCGCTGTGCTGAACCACCTCACTCAATCCTCATCGGATTTGATGTGCTGCCAGCCATACATGGACCTGCTGTGACTTGTAGTCCACCTCCTCTCTTCCTGCCCAGAGACGTGCTTGAATGCAATGTTGCAGTTTATTATGTGAGTGGATATTTTCTTTGTAATAAATGATATTTTGATATATATTCAGAGGCGCCCCTCTCCTTGTTTTTTTCATTTATAGTGTTGGCAGTCATCCAACGTGATCCCGGGGGGGAGATTGGGACAGGAGGATACTCCAGCACGAGACCAAAAGGATCGAACGCCTGAATGCCACACGTTTGCCCAGCATAAATGAAGTACAAACATACAAATCTTTTTTATGATATATCTACCACTCTTGACTCGCCAATATATTTTGGTTTAGTCTAATCTAATATTTATATATTGTTCTGTCTCAAGGACATTCAGCTAAACCATTCTTATCCCATAAACATGATACCATATTTCTTCGATCGCAGTTTATTGGAACAAGCTAGGTGAAACTACAAATAACAAGAATAAACCTTGATAAGTACAATATCCCATAAATTTAGCATACATTTCAAAGACAAATATACACAGTACAATATGAGACAGTAAAACTTACTTTTTTAAGTTCAATAAGGGATTGATGGTAAGAGATTGAAACAAGACCTCTTGCAGTCTGAAAAGCATGATGAATGTGTCTCTTCCTGTGAGACTTTACCCAGAATACTTTGCTTTCCAAGTACTTCCTAGGTTATAAACTTTATTAATAAAATATACACACAGAAGCAATACCAAAAAAGGACGCTAGATGGCGCCTAAGCTCTGCAAATGATTCCTATAAAAGGTAACAACATTAAATGTCATTTACAACAACACAAATGCAGATAATCAGAATATATCCATCTGATGGACAGAACACTCCCCGCCTGACGTCAAGTGACGTCACTAACAGAGTCCTCCGTAGAAAGTAACAGAACAAGCTCAGTCACTGGTCTCAAGAACACTTTGGCCTCATTCTGTTGAAAGGTCTTGACCTCGACCTTACGGACAAGATTATCTTTGCTTGGCAGTACTTTGGTGACTAGACCTAAAGGCCACATGTTCCTTAGTGTCTGGCAATCTCTCATGAGCACAACATCACCAAGTTTAAGGTTAGGTTTTTCTGAGTGCCACTTCCTCCTTAGTTGAAGAGTAGATGTGTATTGCTCCCTCCACCGACTCCAGAAGGTATTGGCAAGAGTTTGAACTTGTCTCCATTGACGTTTGTAAAGGTCCTTCTCACAAAACTCTCCAGCTGGAGTACCTACAGGACCAGTCTTTTGCGTGAGCAACATGGTAGGTGTGAGAACCATTGGATCTTCAGAGTCACTTGAAATTGAAGTTAAGGGTCTGGCGTTAATGATGGCTGTAACCTCTGCCATAAATGTCACTAAACACTCGTGAGTAAGCCTTGCAGTTCCTACTTGTAGGAAGATAGAGTCAAGAATTCTGCGGGCTATGCCTATCATCCTCTCCCACACACCTCCCATGTGAGAAGAGTGAGGTGGATTGAAGATCCACGTGCAGTCTTGCTTACTCAAATACCTTTTTACACTGGGGATGTCCAAGTTGGAAGGAATTTGCAGTTCTTTTACTGCTCCTACAAAGTTAGATCCTCTGTCAGAGCGAATGAGTTTCACTGGGCCTCGGATTGCAATGAAACGTCTAAGAGCATTAATGAAACTTGAAGTGTCCATTGACTCTATCACTTCAACGTGAACAGCTCGTATGGACATGCAAACGAATATGACTGCCCAGCGTTTACTGTTTGAGTGTCCCCCTTTTGTGTACCGGGTGGCAACAGACCAGGGACCAAAGACATCAAGTCCAACATTAGTGAAAGGCGGATCCATGCTAAGCCTGTCAGAAGGTAGATTGGCCATCTTTTGTGTCTGTAACATTCCTCGAAGCTTTCGACAGATAACACACTTGAAGAGGAACTTACTCACACATCTTTTGGCTCCAACTATCCAAAGTCCAGCAGCTCTTAGAGCTCCTTCAGTAAACAGTCGGCCCTGGTGTTTAGTTTGGTCATGGTAGTGTTGAATGAGTAAATAGGCAATATGATGGTGACCAGGGATCACTAAAGGATGTTTCTCTAAGAACTCTAACTTGCCTTCTTTTAAACGGCCTCCTACTCTCAACATGCCATTTTCATCAAGGATTGGATCAAGTTTCTTTAAAACACTGTCTTTAGGAACAGGTTTGTGATTGACAATACAATCAATCTCTTTGGCAAAGACTTCTCTCTGTACAACAGATATTAACCAGTTTTTAGACTGTTCTAGGTCAGTTGCTGAGTAGACCTTCCTACAGTGGTGCCAACTCCTGCAACCGTCATGAGTTGGTGGTTGTTTTTTGTAAGACTGAGCTATGTGGATTAAGCAAGTGATAGCTCTAACTAGTGACCTCCAGGTGGAGAACCTGCTGAAACGGTGGGTTTTAAACTGGTTGAGAGATGTTGTTGTGACTGCAGTAGAAACCTGAGGGCGGATTTCCTGATCCTTTTCTGCATCTATCAAGTCAAATGTGGTGAGATCATCATTGTTACAGTCAGGACTGCGTAGAAAGGTGGGACCTGTGAACCACGAAGTACTGTCAAGGCGACTGGCCGCTACAGATCTGGTCGCTAGGTCTGCAGGATTATAGTCTGTAGGCACAAAATGCCATTGCTCTGGGCGGGTGGATCTCCTTATTCTCAACACTCTGTTATTGACATAGACATAGAAACGCCTAGTTTCATTATGGATGTAACCCAGAACTACTTTACTGTCTGTGTAGAACTCAGCTTCCTGGATTTCTAGGTTTGTCTCTGTTGCTATTAGTTCCGCTAGCTCTGTAGCCAATACTGCAGCACAAAGTTCCAGCCTGGGTATGGTGTGTTCAGGCAGTGGTGCAAGTTTTGCTTTTCCCATTACAAACCCTATGTGGCTTTGTCCTTTAGTGTCTATGGTTTTCAGGTAAGCTACAGCAGCAATTGCTTTAACAGAAGCATCCGCAAACACACAAAGTCTTTGCATCTGAACATCTGCAGATGACAGAGGAGCATATGGGCGTGGAATTTTAAGATTAGATAGCGCTGTAAGTGAGTCCTTCCACTCTAGCCATAAGTTCTTCCTGTCGGTGGGAAGAGGGTGGTCCCAATCTAGCGACTCACAGGTTAAGTCTCTGAGTAGTGCCTTACCCTGGATGGTGACAGGTGCTGCAAAGCCTAAAGGATCGTATAGGCTGTTTATGGTAGACAGGACACCTCTACGGGTAAAGGGTTTTTCCTCTGTGTTTACTTGGAAAGTGAAGGTGTCAGATCTTAAGTCCCAAAGCAAACCAAGGCTGCGTTGCATGGGGAGTGAGTCTGTGCCTAGATCTAAGTCCTTTAACTCGTTGGAATGGTCTTGGACAGGAAAGGCTTCTAAAACTTCTCTACTGTTGGAAGCAATCTTGTGGAGCCTTAAGTTGGAACACGCAAGCATTGCCTGAGTTCTTTTGAGGAGACTGATTGCGGCTTCATTTGTGGGTAGTGATTTCAAGCAATCATCTACATAGAAATCCTTGTCCACAAATTGTCTGACATCTGACCCATACTCTGACTCTCCCACTCTAGCAGAGTGTCTGAGGCCATATATAGCAACTGCAGGGGAAGGGCTGTTGCCAAATATGTGCACCTTCATGCGGTATTCTGTGATGTCTCCAAAGGGGTTGTTGTCCCTGAACCAGAGAAACCTCAAAAAGTTTCGGTGTTCTTCCTTAACAAGAAAGCAATAGAACATTTGTTGTATGTCTGCCATGAATGCGACTGAATCCTTGCGGAAGCGGAGAAGTACTCCCAATAGTCTGTTGTTGAGGTCAGGGCCAGAAAGAAGGACATCATTTAGAGAGACACCTTCATGCTTGGCGCTGGAATCAAACACCACTCTAATCTGCCCTGGCTTCTTAGGGTGATAGACCCCAAATATGGGTAAGTACCAACATTCTTCTGAGTCTTTGAGGTCTGGAGCTACCTCAGCATGGCCATTTTGGAATATTTTGCCCATGAAGGAAAAGAAATGTTCTCTCATCTCTGGTTTCCTTTGCAGATTGTGTCTTAAGGAAGTGAGGCGTTTATATGCTAGTTCCCTGTTGTTAGGCAAACGTTGTCTCTGTGGCCTAAAGGGAAGAGGTGCTACCCAGTTATTACTCACGTCTTTCTCCATACTGCTTTCCATAACCTTCAGGAAGATCCTATCCTCAATGGACATTGCTACCTGGTTGTCTTCCTTTGTTCTCCTGAACACTGAGTGTCCTAAGTCGCTTTGGTCATCGTCATAGGCATTGCTGTCACAGAGGGAACTTAGGAAAGGAAGAGGTACAGGGTTGTTGTGCGGTAGCTCCTTTATGAGGATGCGATTTTGACAGGGTTGGAACAGAGAAGGACGACCATTCTCGAGGGTACTAGTGAGCAGATTATTAACAGATGCCGGTTTGTGTGCACCTCCCAGGCAAACATCACCTATAATGACCCACCCAAGATCCAGCTTTTGGGCATATGGCGCACTTTTAGGACCGTTGATCAGTTTCCTTACTTTGTGGACTTGCAAGATATCCCTCCCTAGGAGTAAGATTATCTGAGCCTGATCATCAAGTTCTGGTATGAGATGTGCTATGTGCTTCAAGTGAGTCTGGTGAGCTGCTGCGTCTGGTGTGGGAATCTCCGATCTGTTGTCTGGCATCTGGTTGCACTCTATTATGGTCGGCAAGGGTAGGCATGTCTTACCATCCATAGATTCAATTTGTAGGCCGTCAGCTCTTCTCCCCGCCGTTTCCACTGTACCTGCACAAGTCCTAAGGGAGTAGGGGCTGCTGGGGCCTTTAAGGTTTAGAATGTCAAAAAACACAGGTCTGGCTAGTGACTTATTACTCTGATCATCCAAAATGACGTAGAGCTTGACTGCTTTGTCTCTGCGTCCCTTTGGGTAAACTTTCACTAGACAGATTTTAGAGCAAGATCTGCCACCTGTACTTCCTTTGCAGACTTCAGTGCACTGTGAAGTGATTGCTGTGGTATCTGTACTAGAGTCTTTGGTCTCCCTGCCTTGCTCCTTGTCACCATGGACAGGTGGGAAGGTTCTTGGAGTAGGCTTTGGGTGTAAAGCTGTGTGGTGCTCTGTGCTGTCACACTCTGTGCATTTGACACTGACCTTACAGTCCTTGGTGAAGTGTGTAGACGAAGAGCAGCACTTGTAACAGATGTTGTTCTCTTTGAGGAAGGCTTTGCGTTCCTGGATGGTCTTTGTCCTGAAGGCTCTGCATTTCAGAAGAGGATGTGGCATCTTATGTAGAGGGCAGAACTTCGTAGGGTCATTGACTTGATCCTCTGGCTGAAACTCTGCAAATCTGTGAGAAGAAATGTTAGTTTTGTGCACTGCTACTGGAGCCCTGAGTTGCTTAGGGCCAGCAGAAGTGATGTAAGACACTGGAAAAATGAAGCTGGGGTCATCTTTCGTTCCTGCTTGTCTGTCTACAAAGTCCACAAACTCACTAAATGGTGGAAAGGGCACATTGTGTTTCCGTTTGTAGTTACAGCCATGAGCAATCCATCTTTCGTGTAACTCATAAGGAAGTTTTTGAGCTAAGGAGTTAATACCTCTGGCAGAGTCAAGATAAGAAAGGCCAGGTAAGTCACCTTCTGCTTTAGCAACTTGTAACTCCATACATAGGTCACTGAATTCTCTGAGTCTTTGATAACCTCTGCTAGGTATTTTTGGAAAGTCTTCTATCCTTTTAAACAGTGTACTCTCTATAGCCTCTGGTGAGCCATAACATCTATCCAGTCTGTTCCAGATGTTTGTAAGGCCTATCTCAGGGTGGTTTATATTAATGTCTCTGATCCTTTTGGCGTGTTCAGCAGAATCATTGCCAAGCCACTTTACAAGGAGTTCTATTTGTTGTCTGCAAGATAGATCTAGACCTTGGATAACACTCTGGAAAGAGGATCGCCACGCCCTGTAATGTTGAGGGCGATCACTAAATTTGGCAAGTCCTTGGGTAACTAACTCGCGTTTGGCCAGGAACTTGGCAAAGTCTACAGTAGCCTGATTGGCATTGGGGTAGGCTGCTGGTGTATTGTGGTGCGGTGTAAAGGCATACCTGATAGAAGTCTCTTCTTTAGGCTCTCTGGGCTCAAACTTGCATGCGGTTGGCAGTTCGTACCGGCTCGTTGCATACACCTTTGGAGTGAAGACAGGAGTTTGATGTTTGTATGAAGGTTGAGTACCTTTTGGAGAAGAAGGTTTGGTTGAGACTGGAACGTCTGGAACTCTGTCAGATTTTTCTTGCCTGTAGCACTGGGGTCTAAGGTCGTCTTGTTGCTGCTTGATTTGGTGTGACTCTCTGACATCATGTTTAATTCCTTGTTGTGGGATGCTGCTTGGGTCACAGTGCTGGTAGACATAATCCGACGTGCGTTGCAAGGAATCTTGTTGTTCTTCCTCTAGGCCTGGTATGCTGCTACCTGCTCTTGGCTCATCGTAGATGGCTGCTTCAAGAGCTTCTGCTTCTGCAATGGCGGCGGCAGCATCTCGTTCCACTGCCAGCTTCTCCATGTTAGCTTCTAAGATAGCTTGCTGCAGTTTCAGAGATGCCTCTTGCTGAGCTCTTTCGTCTTCCAGGCGTATTCTTTCCATCTCTCTCTCTTGTTCCTGTCTCACCCTTTCTTGCTCTCTCTCTTGTTCCTGTCTCACCCTTTCTGCTTCAAGGTGGGCCTTTTCTTTTTTCATCTGCAGCTCTTGGTCTGCGAATGCGGCCCTGGCTCTTGCTGCTTCCGCTTTCGAACGGGCGATAGCTGCTGCATTTGCGACAGATGACCTAGATGAGCTTGCTTGTGATCGTGTTTTGTAAGAAGATGTTCTACTGTGAGACATGGCTGCGGGGAAGAAGCTGTCTTGCTGTATAGAGACCGTTCTAGTGTCGGTGCTGCTTGACAGAGCGCGTCTCTGTGTAGCGTGGCTGCTTGCTTTGCCTCCCACAGGCCTGCTTCTTTAAGGCTTCTGACTGTATGGTACTGTGTAGCCCCAGGCTGTACAGACTTCCGAAGTCAGCTTATCTTCCCTTCAGAGGTCAGCTTAAAAATTTCACTGTTCTGTCTCAAGGACATTCAGCTAAACCATTCTTATCCCATAAACATGATACCATATTTCTTCGATCGCAGTTTATTGGAACAAGCTAGGTGAAACTACAAATAACAAGAATAAACCTTGATAAGTACAATATCCCATAAATTTAGCATACATTTCAAAGACAAATATACACAGTACAATATGAGACAGTAAAACTTACTTTTTTAAGTTCAATAAGGGATTGATGGTAAGAGATTGAAACAAGACCTCTTGCAGTCTGAAAAGCATGATGAATGTGTCTCTTCCTGTGAGACTTTACCCAGAATACTTTGCTTTCCAAGTACTTCCTAGGTTATAAACTTTATTAATAAAATATACACACAGAAGCAATACCAAAAAAGGACGCTAGATGGCGCCTAAGCTCTGCAAATGATTCCTATAAAAGGTAACAACATTAAATGTCATTTACAACAACACAAATGCAGATAATCAGAATATATCCATCTGATGGACAGAACATATATGCCTCATTGTTATTATCTGTATAGATCTGAGGCAACCATGCCATTGCTTACTTCTAGATCCCGGTATTTACCCTGCTGGGGATTTCCTCCTCTCCCGGTTTCTCCACCCCCCCTTCTCCTTTTACCGCCTGTTCCTCCGTTGTTCCCCTCATTTTTTACCCCCATCACCTCTGCTGTCATGTAACCCTATGTCCTTGGGAGGGCAAGTATATGGTTTAACGCCAAACCAATGCTAAATGCGTAGATTTAATGACATATATTGACTACATTTATAATCACTTACAATTAATTATAACTTTTGAACCGGTTATACTTTTTCTAATGTCTATGTTGGTTTATGTATCTAAAATTGTATTACATCTGACTGTAATTTTTTGGCTTTTTTTGTTTCAGAAGCCTGCTGTAGATATCCTTTGGTACTATGCCCCGGACTCTCTCCGACATGCTGGTGTGATGGCCTGTACGCGCGGCTGGCAAGCCGCAACACAGTACACAATTCATTTGGTGTCCTGTGGTTGCGGCATGGATGACCGTTGGTTTGGACCCCTGTGTGGTTCTCTTTCTCCTCCTAGTTGTTGCTGTCATCTGACTGGGCAGCTTAAAAAAAAAAACCTTTGTTTTTTATATCCCTTCTTTATCTCTGCTGTGTACCACCCTCCTGTTCAGAGGTACTTTACCAACTGCTGTTGATTGCCATGGACATGTGTACAGGCTCTTTGGGTTGTTGCCCACTAGGGGAGCTACAATGTTCTCTCCATTGAGACCTATCCATTTTCCATGTGTGCGCTGATGTGAGGCGGGGTTGCGTGTCGCGCGTCATTGCCGGCCTCACGTCTTGGGATGGTTGGTCCTCCCTGTGGGCGCGACTTTGTCTGCCTACCGCGCATGCGCTCCATGTTGCACTCCAGGCCGTGCATGCGTGCAGGCATTCTGTGCATGGACGGTCTCTCACACTGGCCGAGTCAGGTGATGCGGCAATTAGCCGCACACCCGACTGGGGTGTGTATATAGGGATACCTATGTTAGCCCTTTAGTATGGCCTCTTCCATCGACAGCGGTCTGTCTGTGTCTGTGGTCTGCATCTACCTATTAATCCTTGCTGCATTTGGTAAGTACTCCCCTTTCTGACTTGTTCAGTGGGTTCAGGGATAGCCACTTTTTGTCCCTGTGAACTTGCTCTTATAGCTTTCTAATTAGACATCTCACTCCTATTTTTCAGATTTAGGGTTTGGATATAGACCCCCCTTTCTGCGGTGTGCTGATTGCTATTAGGGACAGTCTGTGTGTGCGCTTTTCAGTACCCACACATCACTTGTCCCTTGATTCTACCTAAATTATACCAGATGATTCTGGCCTTTATGTACCAGCGCTCTGGCAGGGTGAGGTTTATATTTATAAATTTATACCAGCCCAGTGGCGTACTAAGTGGGGGGCGGGCCGCACCGGGTGCCACACACTGGGGGGGGGTCAGGCCGCCCCCCCCCCCTACACGATTGAATCGAAGACATTGCAGACTTAAGTACTGCAGCGGCGCGGACACAGGCAGCGGCAGGTGAGGTGAGGGGAGGGGGTGTTCGCCACAACGATTTCCTTCTCTCAGCGGCTCTGTCTGTCTGATCTGTCTCGGCTGTCTCATACAGCCGAGCAGAGTGAAGTCGCCGGCGGCGCCTCCCCCTCCTCCTTGTAGTCTGTCTACACGTGTGCTGCTGTGCTGTGCATCATGCCCCTGATCATCACCCGACTCCCGAGGTACATTATGGGTCTGAGGGGGGGGCTCTGCATTGTAGTTGGGGGGGGTCTGTATTCTAGGGGGGGTCTGAACTGTAGGGGGGGGTCTCCACTGTAGGGAGGGTCTGCATTGTAGGGGGGGTCTGCATTGTAGGTGGGGTCTCCACTGTAGGGGGGGTCTCCACTGTAGGGGAGCCTGCACTGTAGGGGGGTCTGCACTGTAGGCGGGTCTGCACTGTAGGCGGGTCTGTGTAACATGCAGGGGGTCCAGAGCTGTTAGGGGGGGTGTCTGTGTAACATACAGGTGTCAAGAGATGTGCGGGGGCTGTGTAATGTAAAGGGGTCTAGAGGTGCAGGGTGCTGTGTAATGTAAAGGGGTGCATGGTGCTGTGTAATGTAAAGGGGTGCAGGGTGCTGTGTAATGTAAAGGGGTGCAGGGTGCTGTGTAATGTAAAGGGGTCCAGGGGTGCAGGGTGCTGTGTAATGTAAAGGGGTGCAGGGTGCTGTGTCATGTAAAGGGGTCCAGGGGTGCAGGGTGCTGTGTAATGTAAAGGGGTCCAGAAGTGCAAGGTGCTGTGTAATGTAAAGGGGTCCAGAAGTGCAAGGTGCTGTGTAATGTAAAGGGGTCCAGAGGTACAGGGTGCTGTGTATTGTAAAGGGGTGCAGGGTGCTGTGTAATGTACACAGTGGTGACAAAGAGATATTTAAGGATGCAGAGGTATGCAGCGGGCACAGTGGGGTGTTTTTACGTTTTAAGGTGGGGGGGTGTCAGATATAGGATCCGCCCCGGGTGCCAATGCACTAGGTACGCCCCTGTACCAGCCCTATGTTTACTGCTATCACTGCCTATGCTAAAGTGTTATACTATTATTGATATATGATTTTTGTGCTTCAGGCCATTCTTTGTAGTCTGTTTCATGTTGTTTATATGACTACCAACATTACCCACTATCTGGTATATTATGAGATAGCCCTATGGCTGGTGTGCCAAGGTACGCTTTGGAACAATGTTGTTGCTTTTCTGGAGCACAAATCTTTTATCTCTAGTTGCCGGTGATGTTTATATGCAGGGAGTGGCTTTTTTACTCTTCCTCTTTCTTCCTATATTAACCCTATACTCATCTCTTTGTTCATTTGTTGGACATAGCGTTAATGACTATTGAGCTATTTTATGGTTTATACATATCTATCCCCTTTTCATTTTTTCCTAACTAGCACACCCCCACGTTCGGTTCCTTGCTACCTGATGCATGCCATATATGGGAGTCCTCTGCATGTTTACCCTTGGATATACTCCGTCAACAAATATGAAACTCACTACCAATACCTTTTTGTATATGATGTACTACTTGTTATTTATAGACGTTTATGTAATGTTTCTTTCCCTTTCTCCTATAGAACAGTTCTATAGTTCTAAGCAAGCGTTCTACTGTACACCATACAGTGCGGCAGGACTAATATGATGTTGACTTCATTAGTTCAGCTGTTTTAGGGACAAGAGTATTACTAGAATTTTGGTAAGTTGGTGAAAGGGGATAGAGACAGGGGATGTTAGCGGTACTGGACAAGGAGAAGGACACTTCTCTCTGATTTTTTTGTAAAATATACAATAATATTTATTTAACAGAAAATTTAAACATAGAATAAACAGACATACATTTAAAATTTGTCTGTCAATCACACCGAGGCCCGCTTGAATTGGGAAAAAGGGGCTTTGGGGATGATTGAGAGACCATGCACATTCAGTAATTCATTACAAAAGGATAAAAAAGGTCTATACAACTGTATAGATCGTTGGTACAGTATAGATGTTATGTAAGGATGACCGACATGTTTCGCCAAACAATGGCTTCTTCAGGGTCACTGTATCTGTCTGTACCCAAGGTAGATAAGTCTGATAAATACAGAAAACAAAATTAATGGAAATAAGGCAGAAAAGGCCATTGAGATGGCCTAAATAGTGCTCGCACTGCATGTCATTGTAAGCTATATACGCCCACATAGAACCCATAAACGCGTTCCCCCATCTGGCAAATACAAAGAGCGATACATACCACTGAGCCAAATGCCAGCACCAGATCTGAATCGCAAATGTGGTCATGTGCATAAGTTTTAAACGCAAGGGACTGCCGAGAGCATATATAAGACCTGGTTGGAAAAAATAAGTAGAGTACATATAACTTTAAAATGGCTATCAACCAGAATTGACCACCATGCATGACTAACCTAGCCTAAAATGAGAAAATAACTTACCAAAATGGAATGCATACTACACATGGGGGGCGCCAGATATGGGGACCACTATGAAATCTGAAGGAAAGATAGCATAATCCCTATAAGAAAGGGGAGTAATTTAGAGAATGTTGGAAAGTCCTGGAGGGACACATAAAATGCTGGATATGAAGGCAGCTGACTTACCAAAGTTGTAAAATTGTTTTTTAGCGGGGCAGGAGAACCAAAGAAGGTTTAAGAGTGTAATAGAAGTTCCTGAGAAAAGAGCCCGTCCAAAGGAGGGTATGAGCCCACTGCTATAAGAGAAATAAGTTTGCAAAATCAAAAGTTAAATCTATAAGGATCAATAAACAAACCTGGTGCAGCAATGATCCGTGTGTACTGGCGTCCCTGAGTCCTACACCATAATGGTGAGGATAAGCAGGCTATATAGGTCCTCCACACCTGATCACGGTTATCCGTGATCAGGCGGCGGGCAAGCAAGCCTCCGGCGCATGCGCAGTAACGAATGCGCACTGGCCTACAACACCCACAATGCTCAGGGTGAAGTGGATGCGCGCGCAGCACACAGTGCGCACAGCACTAGAGAGACCAAGCTGACAGGCCGCCCAGAGGATGGAAAGGTGTACTGAGGGCGAAATGCAATACAGGTCAATAGGACCTGATGCGCTCTATACAGTGATGGAAATGGATTACTCCAGTTCAATCAGAGAAGGGAAGATGGAAACGGAGCTTGGAAATACCTGGATGGAAGAACATGGGGGAAGATGTGGCTTATGGTCAGAGGCAAAGGTGGGCTGGAAATAAAAAGTCCCAGCCCTGGGGTGCCCAAACAGAACCCAAAGCTAATAAAACAAGGACATGATAAGTAATGGTGCCGCGATGGACATGGAAGCTAGTGGCAAAGTAGCATCAGTCGCCAATGAAACGCCAAGATGAAATGGGGGGAACAACGTGGGTGAAGGGGTAGACGGAGGGAGCCGAGACGTCGTCATCCCCAATTATGACAGCGTCCCTTTTGAAATGACACACAAGAGAACATTGATAGCCGATATAATCTGTATTGAATATATAACAAAAGTAAATTTTGGAGAGATTGAAACCAAGGAGAAAAGAATATGCATGGTAAAGTGACAAATCAATAACAACGTTTAATCAGAGGTTAATTTCATCAAATGTTGCAATTCAAGATGAATAAATATAGAAAAGTAACAATTATTAATACATGAGAAAAAGAGCAACTAATTGAGGCTGCACAGGTGCCCGGGTGCCCACCAGGGCCACCACACAAATAACCAGACCAAAGGGAGCAACACTGGGAGCGTACAGATATGTGCATAAGCCCATATATGCTGAAAATGAAAAATGCAATAAAAGTTTGAAAAAAATGACCAATTCATGGTCAATTTTAGAAGGCATGGGGGACCATTGCAGAATAGCTGATTATAGGAATGGTTTAAAGCTAATATGTTCATTAAGGCCTGGAAAGTGGATAGCATTGAGATTGTGTATCCACTTGGTCTCAAGCTGTAGCAACTTTTCATCTATCCCACCTCCTCTAACATGCGTCTCGATATGCTCAAGTGCCGAGAAACGCATATATTGGGGGTCGAAATTATGTGCTTGACCAAGATGCCTGTTAATGGCCGTGGTGATCATGCGTTTAAAGGTTGGCTTGATATGATCGCGAATGCGGACTTGAAAAGGCCGTTTGGTTTTGCCAATGTAAAAGCATCCACAGATGCAAGTAGCCAAGTAAACTACACCTATTGTTCTGCAATTTACATGATGTCAAATTTGATGGGAAGATCCATCGGGTAATTGAATGACCTTGGAATTTACAATGAACCAATATGTCACATGATCCACATGAGTATGTACCATTCTCCCGGCGTATCTGAGTTACACGTGGGGCATGGTGGCTTCTAATAAGACGGTCTTGAAGAGAGGAACATCTTTTATACGTAATATTGGGACGTGTACCGATGAACTTGCTGACTGTGGGGTCGGCTAAGAGTAAAGGCCAAAAGCTATTAACCACCTCACGGATATGAGTATGCATGGAGGAAAAGCGAGTGATCTGTCTTACTGGTTGGACATTAGTTGGATCTTTGGTACTATGTATCAATTGAGACCTGTCAAGATGTGTTACCTGCAGAGGGTTTTCTAAATAAAGATGTGCTAACAGTACCAGATTTATCAACACTGATTGTTAGATCAAGGAAATTTACAAACTGCTGGCTGAATTCCATGGTAAATTTTAGATTAAAATCATTTACAAACAGGGATTCAAAAAATTGTTGGAGATCCTGTTGTGGACCTGACCAAAATACCAAAATGTCATCGATGTATCTGAACCAGTGTAGAATCTTGGATTTGTAGTTCACATCTAAATTAGAAAAAATGTGTCTTTCCCACCCCCCCAGGTACAGGTTGGCGTATGAGGGCGCGCATTTGGTCCCCATAGCCAAACCCTGCACCTGGAGGAAGTGGGAAGTACCAAACATGAAGTGATTCTTATGGCGCGTACACACGAAGGGACTTTTCCCGCCGGACCTAGTCCAGCGGACAATCCGCCGGACTTTCCAGCGGGGCTTCGCCGGACTTTCCGAGCGTGTGACTTGCCCACACACGCCCGGACTTCTACGGCGGACAATCCGCTGGACAAAGTCCGCGGGACTTTTGAAAATGAACGGACTTGCCCACACACGGAGCAGTCCATTCATTTAGAACGTAACTTCAGGTACGTAGCTAGCATAGGCAGTAAATGCCGGCGCGCTAGCTCCGTCACCTGGCATGGATTTAAAGGGAGTCCCCACGCCGAAAAACGGCGTGGGGGTCCCCCCCAAATCCATCTCAGACCCTTATCCGAGCACGCAGCCCGGCAGGCCAGGAAAGGGGTGGGGACGAGCGAGCTCCCCCCCCTCCTGAGCCGTACCAGGCCGCGTGCCCTCAACATGGGGGGTGCCCTGGGGAAAGGGGGGCCGTGCGGCCCCCCCCACCCCAAAGCACCTTGTCCCCATGTTGATGAGGACATGGGCCTCTTCCCGACAACCCTGGCCGTTGGTTGTCGGGGTCTGCGGGCGGGGGCTTATCGGAATCTGGGAGCCCCCTTTTATAAGGGGACCCCCAGATCCCGGCCCCCCACCCTATGCGAATGAGTATGGGGTACGATGTACACCTACCCATTCACCTAAGGTGTAAAATGTAAAGTAAAAAAACACACTTTTGAAAAAAATAATTTATTGCACTGCTCCAGGGGTCTTCTTCCGTCTTGGGGGTCTTCTCGCCGGACTCCTCCGCCATTTACCTAGCTCTTTTACCGAGCGGAGAAGTCCGGCTACCTTCTTCGTCGTCGCCGTCGTCGTCTGGGGGTCTCGATCCGCCTTCGGGGGTCTTCCGGGGTCTTCCGGGGTCTCTTCTGTTCTTGCCGCTGTCGTCGCTTTCTGCGCCGCCTTCTTCTTCTTCTTCCGCCTTCTTCTTCTTCTTCTTCTTCCGATGTTGACACGTCGCTCTCTCTGGCCGGAATGCCAGAGCCGCGCTGTGCTGGGACTTATATAGGGACAAGGGGACAGGGTCACATGCTCATGTCACATGGTGACCCCGCCCCCTTGTGATGTCACAGTCCCGGAGGATGCTGGGACTGTTACATCACAAGGGGGTGGGGTCACCATGTGACATAAGCATGTGACCCTGTCCCCTTGTCCCTATATAAGTCCCAGCACAGCGCGGCTCTGGCATTCTGGCCAGAGAGAGCGACGTGTCAACATCGGAAGAAGAATTTTACACCTTAGGTGAATGGGTAGGGGTACATCGTACCCCATACTCATTCACATAGGGTGGGGGGCCGGGATCTGGGGGCCCCCTTATAAAAGGGGGCTCCCAGATTCCGATAAGCCCCCGCCCGCAGACCCCGACAACCAACGGCCAGGGTTGTCGGGAAGAGGCCCTTGTCCTCATCAACATGGGGACAAGGTGCTTTGGGGTGGGGGGGCGCACGGCCCCCCTTTCCCCAGGGCACCCCCCCATGTTGAGGGCACGCGGCCTGGTACGGCTCAGGAGGGGGGGGGGGCGCTCGCTCGTCCCCACCCCTTTCCTGGCCTGCCGGGCTGCGTGCTCGGATAAGGGTCTGAGATGGATTTGGGGGGGACCCCCACGCCGTTTTTCGGCGTGGGGACTCCCTTTAAATCCATGCCAGGTGAGGGAGCTAGCGCACCGGCATTTACTGCCTACGCTAGCTACGTGCCTGAAGTCACGTGCTAAATGAACGGACTTTCCGATGAGCGGCAAGTCCGTTCATTTCAAAAGTCTGGCGGACTAGCCTACTAACGGCGGGATTGCCCGCTGGACTGCCAAGTCCAGCGGATAATTTTAAAACAAAACTTAAAACTTTAGTCCGCCGGACTTTTTGAAAAAAAGTCAGTTGAAGGCCCACACACGAGGGGATTATCCCCTGGACTTGAGGCCAGGGGATAATCCCGCGGGATAGTCCCTTCGTGTGTACGCGGCATTAGTCAAAATAAACTTTAATAGATCCAGTACAAAGTTGGCATAATTGTCAAATTGGGGGCCACGTTCAAGAAGGAGGCCTCTTATGACATCTATACCTTTAAGGTGTGGAATACAGTTGTATAAGCATTCAACATCCAAAGTTACTAACCATGTGTTGGGGGGTAAAGTCATGTTTTGTAATAGTTTTAAAAGATGAATTGTATCTTTAACATATGAAGGCAGGGAGGTAACATGAGGTGCTAAATATTTATCCACAAGATCGCTGGCATTTTCAGTTAAAGAGTGACAGCCTGATACAATATGACGCCCTGGGGGGCTAGTAACTGATTTGTGGATCTTAGGTAGAGCATAAAAGGTGGGGATGGTTGGTTCATTAATTTTCAAAAAATTCCAAGTATTGAGATCGATAACAGAGGCTTGATACGCCCGAAATATAAGTTGGTCAAATTGATGAGTAAAGTTTTTTATCAATGACGGTACAATAGGACGGTACCATTCTGAATTATCGAGAATATTTCGACACATGGTTTCATATGCTTTAATGTCCATAACCACTACATTCCCACCTTTATCTGCCAGTTTAATGACTAGATCTGAGTGGGTTTGGAGAGATTTCAATGCTTTAGAGCTAGCTTGGGTTAAATTTGATCGGCCCGAAGTGGTGTATTCAAGAGTTTTAATTGCCAAGCACGTTTAATGATACTCTCAAGACATCTTGGGAATTCAATCTACAATCCTGCTCTTTTAGTATGATTTCGATGCTTTGTAAACAGTATGAACACGAGTTAGACCAATTAGATACAGCCATAGGTGTATGGCATGATGATCATGCCCTACTTGTTTCCTCAACTAGATTCACGAAACGGGACAAATCCCTACGTGCACATTTAGAAGCATTTAGAAGCATATACCTCTGATATTATTAATATGAAAGAAAACAAATATCAGAGAGATAAATCTGCATATGATAATGACTATGCTTATAAATGGCATGATCCCATGGTTAGAAAATTTGCACCAAGGACACAAAATTTCTCTACACAACCAAATACGAATGAACAACCTAATACTCCCTTCACCTCCTTTTCCTCAAGCACATCCACTATCTATCAAGATCTATCACACGATCGTAATCTCAAAAAAAGAAAGGGAGACAGATCTTCCACGTCAGTTGATGCTCACGTCCACACTCCTACACCTGCCCCCAATGTCCGCCCATCCGCAGTACGTCCCAAAAACAATAAAATACCCACTCCTACCTTACAGATACCATCTAATACTCTTAACTTACAAAGGAACACCCTTCACTCTCTGCACTTACTCACTGCCACCACAGTCTCCTCATCATCACTTGCCACAAGACGTGGCAGTGAACCTGTTTTACCTTCAATGTTCCCACACAATGGATCCTCTACCGATCCCAAAATAGCACCCATTTTTTTTAGCCTTAACCCCAGACACTCCACTCAACCCGGCCTAGCGGCTTCTTCCACACCCCTTACACGACCTGTAGGTTCAGATGTAGTGAACTTGTCTTCTATTCCACACACTAGTGAACAGACAAAAATTTTACAATTAGGTTTGACGTTCTGTCCATCTTCTAATTTCGATAAATTCAAATTCATTAAAGACATCCATTTGTTTGCTCGTAAACTAATTTACAAAGTTCTTTATGACAAATCTTCTCTTAAATCGTCTAATGTAACCACTACCTCTTCCAATCAAGCACCGACATTTGAAGAAATGCAGGCCATTGATGAACTTATGTCTCTTTGGGAGGAGGGAGCCATCGATGCCGACGCAGCCGATGAGTCGGCTGTCGTCGCCCCCGGTGTGTCCTTCCCCCCCCCCCCCGACTTCTTTCAAACCGAAATCAAAAAATTTTCCTCTCCTTTCCACTAACCCCAATATCTCTGCCTTTGTGCAACAAACGTGCTTGGCAATTAAAACTCTTGAATACACCACTTCGGGCCGATCAAATTTAACCCAAGCTAGCTCTAAAGCATTGAAATCTCTCCAAACCCACTCAGATCTAGTCATTAAACTGGCAGATAAAGGTGGGAATGTAGTGGTTATGGACATTAAAGCATATGAAACCATGTGTCGAAATATTCTCGATAATTCAGAATGGTACCGTCCTATTGCACCGTCATTGATAAAAAACGTTACTTATCAATTTGACCAACTTATATTTCGGGCGTATCAAGCCTCTGTTATCGATCTCAATACTTGGAATTTTTTGAAAATGAATGAACCAACCATCCCCACCTTTTATGCTCTACCTAAGATCCACAAATCAGTTACTAGATCCCCAGGGCGTCCTATTGTATCAGGCTGTCACTGTTTAACTGAAAATGCCAGCGCTCTTGTGGATAAATATTTAGCACCTCATGTTACCTCCCTGCCTTCATATGTTAAAGATACAATTCATCTTTTAAAACTATTACAAAACATGACTTTACCCCCCAACACATGGTTAGTAACTTTGGATGTTGAATGCTTATACAACTGTATTCCACACCTTAAAGGTATAGATGTCATAAGAGGCCTCCTTCTTGAACGTGGCCCCCAATTTGACAATAATGCCAACTTTGTACTGGATCTATTAAAGTTTATTTTGACTAAGAATCACTTCATGTTTGGTACTTCCCACTTCCTCCAGGTGCAGGGTGTGGCTATGGGGACCAAATGCGCGCCCTCATACGCCAACCTGTACCTGGGGGGGTGGGAAAGACACCTTTTTTCTAATTTAGATGTGAACTACAAATCCAAGATTCTACACTGGTTCAGATACATCGATGACATTTTGGTATTTTGGTCAGGTCCACAACAGGATCTCCAACAATTTTTTGAATCCCTGTTTGTAAATGATTTTAATCTAAAATTTACCATGGAATTCAGCCAGCAGTTTGTAAATGTCCTTGATCTAACAATCAGTGTTGATAAATCTGGTACTGTTAGCACATCTTTATTTAGACAACCCTCTGCAGGTAACACATCTTGACAAGTCTCAATTGATACATAGTACCAAAGATCCAACTAATATCCAACCAGTAAGACTGATCACTCGCTTTTCCTCCATGCATACTTATATCCGTGAGGTGGTTAATAGCTTTTGGCCTTTACTCTGAGCCGACCCCACAGTCAGCAAGTTCATCGGTACACGTCCCGATATTACGTATAAAAGATGTTCCTCTCTTCGAGACCGTCTTATTAGAAGCCACCATGCCCCACGTGTAACTCAGATACGCCGGGAGAATGGTACATACTCATGTGGATCATGTGACATATGTCGGTTCATTGTAAATTCCAAGGTCATTCAATTACACGATGGATCTTCCCATCAAATTTTGCATCATGTAAATTGCAGAACAATAGGTGTAGTTTACTTGGCTACTTGCATCTGTGGATGCTTTTACATTGGCAAAACCAAACGGCCTTTTCAAGTCCGCATTCGCGATCATATCAAGCCAACCTTTAAACGCATGATCACCACGGCCATTAACAGGCATCTTGGTCAAGCACATAATTTCGACCCCCAATATATGCGTTTCTCGGCACTTGAGCATGTCGAGACGCATGTTAGAGGAGGTGGGATAGATGAAAAGTTGCTACAGCTTGAGACCAAGTGGATACACAATCTCAATGCTATCCACTTTCCAGGCCTTAATGAACATATTAGCTTTAAACCATTCCTATAATCAGCTATTCTGCAATGGTCCCCCATGCCTTCTAAAATTGACCATGAATTGGTCATTTTTTTCAAACTTTTATTGCATTTTTCATTTTCAGCATATATGGGCTTATGCACATATCTGTACGCTCCCAGTGTTGCTCCCTTTGGTCTGGTTATTTGTGTGGTGGCCCTGGTGGGCACCAGGGCACCTGTGCAGCCTCAATTAGTTGCTCTTTTTCTCATGTATTAATAATTGTTACTTTTCTATATTTATTCATCTTGAATTGCAACATTTGATGAAATTAACCTCTGATTAAACGTTGTTATTGATTTGTCACTTTACCATGCATATTCTTTTCTCCTTGGTTTCAATCTCTCCAAAATTTACTTTTGTTATATATTCAATACAGATTATATCGGCTATCAATGTTCTCTTGTGTGTCATTTCAAAAGGGACACTGTCATAATTGGGGATGACGACGTCTCGGCTCCCTCCACCTAACCCCTTCACCCACGTTGTTCCCCCCATTTCATCTTGGCGTTTCATTGGCGACTGATGCTACTTTGCCGCTAGCTTCCATGTCCATCGCGGCACCATTACTTATCATGTCTTTGTTTTATTAGCTTTGGGTTCTGTTTGGGCACCCCAGGGCTGGGACTTTTTATTTCCAGCCCGCCTTTGCTCTGACCATAAGCCACATCTTCCCCCATGTTCTTCCATCCAGGTATTTCCAAGCTCCGTTTCCATCTTCCCTTCTCTGATTGAACTGGAGTAATCCATTTCCATCACTGTATAGAGCGCATCAGGTCCTATTGACCTGTATTGCATTTCGCCCTCAGTACACCTTTCCATCCTCTGGGCGGCCTGTCAGCTTGGTCTCTCTAGTGCTGTGCGCGCTGTGTGCTGCGCGCGCATCCACTTCACCCTGAGCATTGTGGGTGTTGTAGGCCAGTGCGCATTCGTTACTGCGCATGCGCCGGAGGCTTGCTTGCCCGCCGCCTGATCACGGATAACCGTGATCAGGTGTGGAGGACCTATATAGCCTGCTTATCCTCACCATTATGGTGTAGGACTCAGGGACGCCAGTACACACGGATCATTGCTGCACCAGGTTTGTTTATTGATCCTTTGCCACACTACAATCTCGAAACTTATAGATTTAACTTTTGATTTTGCAAACTTATTTCTCCTTTGGACGGGCTCTTTTCTCAGGAACTTCTATTACACTCTTAAACCTTCTTTGGTTCTCCTGCCCCGCTAAAAAACAATTTTACAACTTTGGTAAGTCAGCTGCCTTCATATCCAGCATTTTATGTGTCCCTCCAGGACTTTCCAACATTCTCTAAATTACTCTACTTTCTTATAGGGATTATGCTATCTTTCCTTCAGATTTCATAGTGGTCCCCATATCTGGCGCCCCCCATGTGTAGTATGCATTCCATTTTGGTAAGTTATTTTCTCATTTTAGGCTAGGTTAGTCATGCATGGTGGTCAATTCTGGTTGATAGCCATTTTAAAGTTATATGTACTCTACTTATTTTTTCCAACCAGGTCTTATATATGCTCTCGGCAGTCCCTTGCGTTTAAAACTTATGCACATGACAACATTTGCGATTCAGATCTGGTGCTGGCATTTGGCTCAGTGGTATGTATCGCTCTTTGTATTTTCCAGATGGGGGAACGCGTTTATGGGTTCTATGTGGGTGTATATAGCTTACAATGACATGCAGTGCGAGCACTATTTAGGCCATCTCAATGGCCTTTTCTGCCTTATTTCCATTAATTTTGTTTTCTGTATTTATCAGACTTATCTACCTTGGGTACAGACAGATACAGTGACCCTGAAGAAGCCATTGTTTGGCGAAACAGGTCGGTCATCCTTACATAACATCTATACTGTACCAACGATCTATACAGTTGTATAGACCTTTTTTATCCTTTTGTAATGAATTACTGAATGTGCATGGTCTCTCAATCATCCCCAAAGCCCCTTTTCCCCAATCTCGGTGTGATTGACAGACAAATTTTAAATGTATGTCTGTTTATTCTATGTTTAAATTTTCTGTTAAATAAATATTATTGTATATTTTACAAAAAAATCCTTTCACCAACTTACCACTTTAATCGGGATGAGGTACAATTATAAATGAGTATCCCAGGCCTCCTCTTTTACCTATTACTAGAATTTTGCATGTATTTCATTTTGAAAAACTAATCTTTTAATGAATTTTTTGTATATTTTGTGTCTAATAAATATTTATGTTATTTTTATAATTGGTGCCTACAAAGTCCAGTTCTTTCCCACGTGCTTTTTGATTTAAAATTATGTTATAGGACATGGAACTGCTATACATCAAAGACCCCCACAGTACCACCCTGTGATGGAGTCTTGACAAACTTGTTGATTCTAACAACCAACTAATGCCAACTCACCATCACATTGGTACATATAAAGCATTACAAAAATAGTTTTTTCACATATAATAAGATATAGAATTACGTCATCTGCATGAAAAAATAAAACAAAATGAATGGTATTTAGAACATGTAATGGGTATTATTACTTTTCTTCATGAATTTCTATTTGAATGTTGCATATTACAAGCAAAATGTCCAAAAATGTAACATATATACATTTTCACTGGCTTCTGACTGTCTGGTCATAGAAGGTTATAAGATGTTACCATGGTGATACAAGCTGCCCTTTAATAAATCTGAGCATATAAGGTTATACAATATTGGATATTGCCATGGAAACATGTCTCCGTAAACAAGAAATCCCACAGGGTTCCAACAGATACAGGTTTTCACCAAATATTAACCTATTCAGTACTTTACCTACAGATTCCCAGTACATACATTACTTTAAGTCGAAGAAAGAAAGAAAAAAAAATTGAACAGATATAATTATGCATGCCTGTATAGTATCCCTGATCTGCTACTTATAAATAGGTTTTGTGCAGGTTATTCTCTTTGCCCCTTTACTTCAATGTCTAAAATATCAATGCTGCACATAGTTAAAAAAATAATTAAAAAAGGATGTGTACAATTTTTTTTATTTTCTTCATATGTAACATATAACATTATGATGGCTTATCTGTATATTTATACTTTCAAGACAGTATAACATACAATTATGCATATGTAATTGTAGTAAAAAAAAAAAAAACAGGTGTTCAAATTACAAATAATAAACATAATATCAATAATAATAAAAGAAATTAGGACGGCTGTCTGTCCACACCAGTGTTCTTTTTTCGTCCTTGATCCAGACGCCTTTTAAAGTTTATTTTTTTTATTTTATTTATGTATTTATTTTATTTTTTTTCCATCCACCATCCATCCCGTCAGGGTTCAGCCTCTCCCGGATCAGAAGACCCCCACATATAGGCTGTAAATATCCTGAGGAGTGTGGGTTCCCGTGGTGTTGGGATTGTATGGTACAGTATAAATGACTGTGTATTACTGGCAAAGGTCACTAGCAGTATAAATGACTGTATACACCTTCGTTAGGCAGGTGCTGGCACTCTCTCCTTCCATGTTTTTGTGTGTTCATGCAGTGATTTGTCTCGCTGGGACTTGTAGTTCACCACCTCCACATGTATTCCTTTCAGGAAGCTCAGAGTTGAGCAGGTGAGGTCAGAGGTAGCTTCCTCTTGGATTGCTTAGCAAACACCAGAATGCTTACTACTGATTTGCAGCAGGCTCTGTTCTCTATGGTGATGCGAATTAAGGACTCTGGACGGCCGCACTCCAAAAATTCAAAAGCCTTTTTTTGATAAAATGTTGAATCACACAAAAATTGGTCACAGCAAAGCAGGAAAATGGCTAACGCGTTTCACACTACCAAGAGTGCTTACTCATAGCTACTGCACATGGAGAAATATGGCAAATAAATACATTTCATGATGTTACACACTTTGAGTTGATTGGTTAATTGGTTAATTGATAGTTCAATTGGTGGGTGAACTAGCCAGCTGACTCTGATCAGAAACCAGACCTGACCCCATCAAACATTTAATGAAGAACCTTTAACCTGTGTCACTGAAAAAGACCCATAGCCCATTATTAATTCCATGTCCATATAATATATGCAAGCAAAAAAAAGGGGGAAAGAAAATATATATATATGTATCCATCTATATATGTTAAAACATCCATAGGTGTGAAGAAATATATGGATATAGATGTGAGTGTGACAAAACTAATAAAGATAAGTGAAAATAAATAAAAATAAATATAAATATGTGTGTCATAAGGAATAAATGGCTGGGAAAGTAAGAGTCGTGTTCTGTTCAAAGTATTAGTATAATATAATAAAGTGAAGAACCGTGACAGTGCAACTGAAACTCAAATGTCGTTGGAATATGTTCCATACCATGTATTGGAAGTATCTAATGTGATGAATTTGTGAAAACGTAGGACTATATCACGTGGCAGTGAAAAATAGGGTAAGGAGTAAAAAATATATGTTGAAAATGAATGTGTGTGTAATTGTGTGTGTGTGCATATGTAGATGCACACATACAGTGTACAATCTACATGCAAACATAGCATATTTCTGCAATAATCACTTGAATCCATGGTAAAGTGTGAATACAAATATTGAAAAATTAAATTCAAGTATCTATAATATTGTGATATATACGTGAAATATGGACATTCCACAGGTGTAGATAGACACAAATTAATGTATCCTTCCATATATTCATGAACGGAAGCCACCCATTCCACAAAAAAAAAAAACAAGGGGACTGACAGAAAGCCTGTATAGTATGGTCAATAACATGTAAAATGTCTCCTTGTGTGAACAGTGTGGATACCGTCCATTAAAATCCTGTTTTGTGAACCCACATAGGAACCTTCAAAATGTGTTGAAGTGTAGTGACTTGTAACGTGGCAAAAGCCAGGATATATGCAGATGACTATATGAAACAAATAATATGTAAAATAATGTGTGCAAAGAAGGGGGAAGAAAATGGCGGAAAAAGCCGGCATGCAATCCAACAGCGCTTTGTTAATAAACAGAAAATGGTATCAAAAAATATATATATATATATATTTATGGTCGGAGCCCTCGGTCCATAACGATGTGAAGGAGCAAACATAAACACGCCACAAGACAGACAACAAACTAGACCTGAAGTGTGCCCTGGTCTACCGTAAGGTAAGCCCTGGTGAGCTGGGCCGTGAGGCCCTTTCTGCTAGGAGAGTAGTTAAGAAAAGGGCGCTTACCTGAGAAGTAATGGCTGTTTCTGTAGAGAAACATATCAGAGTGTTCTGAGAAGGGGTATGGGTGGGGGGGTACGGCGCGCTAGAACCGACACCAGCCGCGTGGAGAGGTCTGGTATGTATACCCTCCGGGCTCCTCCCATAATTGCAGGCCACCATGCTGGCCTTCCTATTTATGGTCGGAGCCCTCGGTCCATAACGATGTGAAGGAGCAAACATAAACACGCCACAAGACAGACAACAAACTAGACCTGAAGTGTGCCCTGGTCTACCGTAAGGTAAGCCCTGGTGAGCTGGGCCGTGAGGCCCTTTCTGCTAGGAGAGTAGTTAAGAAAAGGGCGCAAAGGCTTGTTTTTAGGGAGGTAATGATTTATTTGTTTGGTAAAGGCAAATGCTACAAGGCAAGGTTACTGAAGGCCCGGGACATTTCGGTCTGGGGATCGGGAATGTAACGGGCAAAACAGGTGGACTTCCACTGTCCCATCATCCTGATCACGTGATCGGGGACTCCATTGCGGGAGGCCGCGGAGGCTGCTCCGATGCGAAAGGAGTGACCTGAGAATTTCGCTGGGTCAAGACCTAAGTTGCGGAGGAGGATCCTGACGTGCGTGACGAATTGATTGCTGCTAAGGGGTCTGACCGGAAATGGTAACAACGGGCTGTCAGGTGAGGGATCAGGTAGGTGTGCTAGTAGCTGGTCTAGAACTGCCACGGGGCACCAGGCATTGAGAGTTTCGAACAGTTTGATGTCGGTGCCTGGGCCAGTCTGCTGCGTTTTGGATGCCTCGAGGTGCAGGATGAAAAAGGTCTGATGGCGTATGAGATGCCGCCTGCGTAGCGTCTTGCAGCTAGGGCCGGTAACTAAAAACTCGCTGGGCCGTAAGAAGCCGTAGAAGGCCAGGTACATGGCTGCCTGGATGACCAGGCTGGGAAAAAGGCCAAATGGGGAATGCGAAAGCATGATCGATAACTCCCGGAAAATGGCACCGGTTACTGGGAGGCGTTTGGTATTGACCTGCGGCTGTTTTTTGAGGATGCCGCGCAGGATTGCCTTGACTGCGTGGGAGGTGAACAAAGATGGTTTAGAAGGGTCTTGTAAGGAAATGAAATGCTGGATACCGGCTAGATAAAGTTTGATGGTATTGTGTGATAACGCCAGCCGAGTGTAGCAGTGAGAAATGAAGGCTAGGATATGGTGGAGGTCCCCTGGTGACCCCCCGTGGCTTGTGTCCAGAAACCGTAGGTACGTCCTCCAAGCAGCTTGGTAGGCTTTCAGCGTGTTGTGTGACAATGAGAAGTTTATGAGACTGGTGGCACCGTGAAGGTGGTGACTCAGACTAGGGTTAGTTGAGACCAGTGAGGGATAGCGGACATGGTCGGATCGGCTCCGGGTTCCTGTGAAAAGAACAACGGGAAATTAAATCGGGACAGAGCGTCGGCTGAGGTGTTACACTTGCCCGGGATGTGGACGCAGAGGACTTTGAACTGGTGTAGCAGGGACAGTTGAACTAGCCTGCGCCGGAAGGCCAAAAATGGTCAAGGACCTGGGACGGTCTTTGTTTGTGATGTCGGCTGTGGCCTGATTGTCGGTGGTGAAACCACCGTCTGGCCTGCCCAACTGCTTCCCCAGGTTCGCGCTGCTGCCACTATTGGGTATAGTTCAAATAAGGAGGAGGATTGGCTGAAACCGGGGATTGCCAAGATCTCTGTCGGCCATGGACCGGCAAACCAGTGGGGGCCAAAAATAGCTGCGAAGCCCGTGGGGGCAGCGGCGTCAGTGACTATCTGGGGAGAAGGGGGAAAACAGAAAAAAACGCCATGGGCGTACCTGTAATGCATGATGCGGGGGTGGCGGGGGCGACAGCTGGTGGAGTGGGGGTAACTTGCTGGAGCTCCAAGGTCCCCACTCTGGCCTGGACGTCAGAGATGGTAGTTGATAGGGAGGAGACCAGCGTGTGTAGCTGGGACACTGCCGAGGCAATTGATTGTAGTGATGCCTGAGTGTCTGGTGGGTTTGGTGGGGATGGGCTTGGGAACAGTAGTCTGAACAGTTCAGCTTTCCTGGCCGTGATGGGGAAGGGGATGTTCCTGCGCCTCAGCTCGGCTGAGAGTCTGGGGATGGTCCAAACTCTGAAGGCTTGTGAGAAGTTGTCTGCCGGGCCCGCTTCGGGAGGTGATGGGGCGGGGGTGAGATCGTCGCTGCCGGCCAGAGACATGGCGTCTGCTAGAATAAAAGAGGGGGGGGAGGGAGGGGGGATGCATGTTTCTCTCGTTTACTTTTTTTTTTTTTTTTTTTTGAGTTTTGAAGGGCAGGAGAGGATATATCTGTGTTTGTAGATTTTGGAAATATGAAGAGGGGAGGGGGGGCAGGGCGGGATACCTGTGTGACAGGTATGGGGACAAACGGGTTGCGCGCGTGCGCTGAGTGGGATGTTCCATGGGCCTATATGTAAACTCGGAGGATGCGTGACACCCGAGGTGAGCCAGGAGGTGACTGGCCGGGTGGCTGATGCTCGGGTGTCCGTCTGTGCTCGGCACGGACTGGTTAACCAGAGCCCCCCCAGGGCGGCACTGGGGGGAGTGGCTACTGATTGGTTTGCTAAGTAGGAATGTTTCGATCTGTAGTAATTTGACGTGGGTTCGGTCAGCTAATACTTGCACTGCCAGCAAGTCATGAGATTAGGTGACCTTGTCTGCGTAGTGAAGGCTTGTGCTTCGAAAAAATAGAGTGACATGCATAGAAGTATGTGACAGTTACTAACGCCTGGAGATTTTAATCAAAACTATGGTGTTCTGCGTGGATGGGAAGGGGAGATGTGTGAACGAAGCAGGATACCGTTCGACGGTATGGTAAGAATCGGGGATGCGCGTGAGCGCTGGGTGAGTTTGTTTCTTTGGCCTGTGGAACTCAGAGAATGCGTGACAACCGAGGTAAGCCAGGAGGTGACTGACCAGGTAACCGATGCTCGGGTGTCTGTCTGTGCTCGGCACGGACTGGTTAACCAGAGCCCCCCCAGGGCGGCACTGGGGGGAGTGGCTGCTGATTGGTTTGCTAAGTAGGAATGTTTCGATCTGTAGCAATTTGACGTAGGTTCGGTCAGCTAATACTTGCACTGCCAGCAAGTCATGAGATTAGGTGACCTTGTCTGCGTAGTGAAGGCTTGTGCTTCGAAAATAGAGTGACATGCATAGAAGTATGTGACAGTTACTAACGCCTGGAGATTTTAATCAAAACTATGGTGTTCTGCTTGGATGGGGAGGGGAGATGTGTGAACGAAGCAGGATACCGTTCGACGGTATGGTAACAATCGGGGATGCGCGTGAGCGCTGGGTGAGTTTGTTTCTTTGGCCTGTGGAACTCAGAGAATGCGTGACAACCGAGGTAAGCCAGGAGGTGACTGACCAGGTAACCGATGCTCGGGTGTCCGTCTGTGCTCGGCACGGACTAGTTCAACCAGAGCCCCACCAGGGCGGTACTGGGGAGAGTGGCTGCTGGTTGGTTGCTAAGTAGGGATGTTTCGGTCTGTAGTAGTTTGACGTGGGTTCGGTCAGCTAATACTTGCACTGCCAGCAAGTCATGAGACTAGGTGACCTTGTCTGCGTAGTGAAGACTTGAGCTTCGAAAACAGAGTGACATGCATAGAAGTATGTGACAGTTACTAACGCCTGGGTGCTGAGCCAAATAAGTATGTGTGACAGGGATATGTAGTGAAAAGGTGTGTGAAGAGAATGGAAAACTGAAACAACAACAACCTACGCACCTGCTTGCTGCCCTAGTGATAGAGTCTCTGTTGGGGTCAAAAACCTGGGAGACCTGGTGCCTGTGGTGGGGTGACATGAAATTATTTGTGAGAGATGGGTTGCAAGAGCTGATTTGGGGCCGTAGTTGACCCCCTGGTGAAGAGATGCAAGCCCTCAAAATTACCTGGAAAAAGAAAGGGGTGGTCCGATCCTGTTGTATAGGAGACCAGGGACGACTTACTGACCTACGGAAAAGGTGAAAAGGGATAGAGAAAGGCGTGAGTAGCTGAGTTTGCTACTGGGGAAGTTGTGGCTGCGAGGCCAATGGAGGTCGAGCTGCAACGATTGCAGAGGTGTAGGGGAGGGTGGATGTGGGAGCCGGGCCCAAACCTGCGGTGAAGCAAGGTGTGCGGGGGGCGGCTGTGCCTCACATTGGCTGGGTTGCCGTGAAAGGCAAGGAGTGGAGTGTCTTGCTGAGGTTTGCAAGGTGTGGGGGCCCATTTACACGGGCTTGCGGTGACTACAAGAAGTGTGTGGGGGGGGGGGGACAGTGACAGATGCTCTGGTGGGTTTGGGGGGGGGGGGGCTGCGGTGTATGTGTGAGTGAGGGGGTGCTTGCACTGGGTAGCGATGCGTAACGACCAGAGATAGTGGGGTGAATTGTGTGGTAGGCAACAAACGAAAAAAGGCATGGTGGTCGAAATGACACAGTGGGAAAAACAGGGGTTTCGATGTAACGACGAAAAAGCATAAATCCTACCTGCGACGCTGAAGCGGAACGAACTGGGGGTGCGATCGGGAATCGAATCAGTAATCTGGAAACGAGGAACGTAGGACAACTCAGGAACGTGTACTGAGTTGTTTGTCGGCCTGGTGACGTGGAATACGGCGCGCTAGAACCGACACCAGCCGCGTGGAGAGGTCTGGTATGTATACCCTCCGGGCTCCTCCCATAATTGCAGGCCACCATGCTGGCCTTCCTATATATACTTCATTTAAGGTGGTATTATATATATATATAACACAACTAGTACTAGTGGCAAGGTACTTTGTTTTAATTGAAGTCCATTTAGATACTAGCGCTGTGAAGGCCGGTATATTAAGCCCCATACACACAGTCGGAAAATCCGACCACCAAATCCATCGGATTTGGTCCGACGGATTTAGTCCGACACTGGTGTTGCATACACACGGTCGGACAAAGTTGTCGGAAAATCCGATCATTCTGAACGTGGTGATGTTTGTTGCCTACGACGGGACTACGTAGAGGCTAGTAGCCAATAGCTTTGGTCTTGTAATGTGATCTGAGCATGCGTGGCACTTTGTCCGTCGGAATTCCCTACACACGATCGGAATTGGTGTGATCGGACTTTGTTGTCGGAAAATCTTTAGAGCAGGAGATACAACTTTGTCCGTCGGACAATCCGATGGAAAATGTCCGATGGTGCCTACACACAGTCGGAATTTCCGACAACATTGTCCGATAGGACAGAATCCATCGGAAAATCCGACCGTGTGTATGGGGCTTAAGACATCTTTGCACAAGATCTTAACAGGTAATGTCTTTATCATGCTGAGAGAAGTCCGCCTAGATCCAGAAAACTAGTGATCTGAAAAGACAGGAAGATGTGGATCGTACGATGCGGTCGTTATGTGTATGTTAATAAGACATTGGGTAAATGTATTACATATAAATGTATGAGCATGTATGTGCCATGTCATGAATATTAAATCACATATGTGACCCATTTGACACATCTACACCCCCTACTTTGAACACATGAAATAACCACACTAGCTCTGAGTCAAACTGCATATAACTGGGGAAGCCAATAATCGTGAATGGAAATAGAAATAATAAAAACCCTTATTCATTACAAGTGACAAACTGCAACACTGAAGCACTGAAAGCACTGAAAGCACTGAAAACCCTCTACCAAAAACTCCTAAAAAAATGACAACATAAAAATATTGGTAATAGTTATGCACATATATAAGTGCTTACATACAGAGATGCCTGCAACCCTGTCTGTCCATCCATGAATAATCAACTTCGAAGTAATGGATGGACATGTGCATCTCCCATATAGTTAATGCCTAGAAAGAGTGCATGTTGATGAACCATAGTAAATATGCATGGGAAAGACAAGCAGGACATCTCTTGTCCAACTGGGCAGAGATAGACACGGTGTCACAGGTACTTACCCGGGCCGATATGCTGAGAGCTGCTCCCCTTGCGACTAGGCGCACGATGCCTCTGGAGTGGGTACAGAGGACACCGGGCACAAAGATGCACGGGTTGCCAGCAGGAGTGTTGCAGGTGGTGTGCAGTAGCGACGTTGACCAGGAGAGGCTGATGCTGCACTGGAAGTAGACACCTGGCAGGGCTGTGATCAGGCAGAGATTGCAGAGGTACCAGAGCATATGCTGAAGGAGGACCCTCGGGAGCATGAGAGAACTGCAAGTCCAGAACACCGAGCAGGGGTTCAAGCACAAGGAGCAAGAGATAGTCCAGCAAGCAGGCCGAGGGTCAAACACAGGTGATCCGGCAGCAGGAGTATCCAGGGAGCAAGCCAGGGGTCAAACACAGGTAAGTAACTCAGAGAATATCCAGTAGGCAGGCCGAGGGTCAAGCACAGGTAATCAGGCAGTAGAAGTATCCAGGAAGCAAGCCAGGGGTCAAACACAGGTAAGTAACTCAGAGAATGTCCAGTAGGCAGGCCGAGGGTCAAGCACAGGTAATCAGGTAGTAGAAGTATCCAGGAAGCAAGCCAGGGGTCAAACACAGGTAAGTAACTAAGAGAATGTCCAGTAGGCAGGCCGAGGGTCAAGCACAGGTAATCAGGTAGTAGAAGTATCCAGGAAGCAAGCCAGGGGTCAAACACAGGTAAGTAACTCAGAGAATGTCCAGTAGGCAGGCCGAGGGTCAAGCACAGGTAATCAGGCAGTAGAAGTATCCAGGAAGCAAGCCAGGGGTCAAACACAGGTAAGTAACGGCAGCGGTGGTCAGACGGATTCCGGGTCGGCACAGGTAGTAAAGCAGGTACAGGGTACTGGATACAGGATACAGGATACAGGATACATGACTGGAGACAGGACTCAGAAGAGACAACAAACCAGCAATTTGAGAGCAAACAGGGGAAGCCTTTTATAGGCCAGGTGAGTGGTCAGGTGGGATACCCGGACGAGTGCGCATGCGCACTCGTCTTCTGTCAGCGCCGCGCACAGCGGTGAGCCGCACTGGCTGGGCTGTGTCAGATACCCGAGTGCCGCGGACCCGCGCATGCGCACCCGTTACCCGGCGTACCTGTACCATTCGTTGCGCTGCTCTACCGCGCGTGCGCAACCCTGGAACCCGGCGGTGAGGCACGGTATTTCCCTGACAGTGCCCCCCTCCTAGGGGCAGCCTCCGGATGCCCACTTCAGGATGTCTTTGGTGATATTCTCGTATTAAACGAGGGGCGTGGATGTTTTCAGATGGCTCCCAGGAGCAGTCTTCCGGGGGATAACCCTTCCATTTGACTAGGTACTGAACCTGACCTCTTCTTTTTCGGAGATCCAGAATCTTTTCAACCTCGAATTCTTCCTCTCCTTGGATGGTGATGGGTGGAGGAAGTGGCATCTGCCTGTCAGGGAAAGAATTGGCAATTACAGGTTTCAGCAAAGAAGCATGGAAAACTGGGTGGATCCTATAGGAACTGGGGAGATCTAGTTCAAAGGCCACTGAGTTGATCACCCTCTTGACCTCAAAGGGGCCGATGAACCTGGGACCCAGTTTCCGGGAAGGACAGGGGAGTTTCAAATTAGCGGTTGATAACCAAACTTTCTCACCAATCTGGAAAGGCGGGCATTCTTTCCTGCCCCGGTTGTACTGTACCTCATACCCCCTCTGTGCTTCCTTCATGGCCTGCTGGATCCGGAGAAAGTTGTCCTGGATATGTTTGACTAAATCCTGTCCAGCTGGAGTAGGGACGTCTGGGATGGAATCTGGAAGAAAAGAAGGGTGATAGCCGTAGTTTGCCCAGAAGGGCGTTTGGTTAATGGCAGAATGCAGAGAATTATTATAGGCAAACTCCGCGTAGGGTAGCAGGCCTGACCAGTCATCTTGGGAGTATGAACAAAAACATCTCAGATACTGTTCGAGGGTCTGATTGGTGCGTTCAGTTTGGCCGTTGGATTGTGGATGGTATGCTGAAGACATGGAAGTCCTGATTTCAAGGGATTTGCAGAGGTCTCTCCAGAATCTGGAGGTGAACTGTACCCCCCGGTCTGAGGTGATGTTAGCTGGTACTCCATGTAACCTTATAACTTCTTTGATGAAGATGTCTGTGGTAGCGGAAGCCGAAGGGGTACCTTTCATGGGCAGGAAGTGGGCCATTTTTGAAAGACGGTCTATGACAACCAGAATTGTGGTAAAGGATTCTGAGGGAGGTAAGTCTACGATGAAGTCCATGGAAATCTCCTTCCATGGACGTTCCGGGACGGGTAGTGGACGTAACAGACCCCAGGACTTGATGTTGGACCCCTTGTTCCTCTGGCAAGTGTTACAAGAAAGTACATATACTTGGCAGTCCTTTCTCCAGCCCGGCCACCAGTAAGACCGACCTACCAAGTCCACTGTCTTCTGTATTCCGAAGTGGCCGGACATCTTGTGGTCATGAAGGGTCTGCAGAACTTGGAGTCTGACAGGAGGAGGAACAAAGATTCGGGCATGGGCCCAAAGTAGGTCCTGTTTCCTTTCAAGAAAAGGTAATGTAGGAGAGGAGAACTGGTTGGAGGCTTGTTTAAGGGCTGTAGTCAAGTAAGGTTGAATAGCATGGAGGAAATTGTGGGCGGACAGGATGGTAGCAGGTTCCTTAGAGGATTCAGTGTCCAGGAACATACGGGATAAGGCATCCGCCTTGCCATTCTTGGAGCCGGGACGATAAGTGATGTGGAAATTAAATCGGGAAAAGAACAAGGCCCAGCGGGCCTGTCTGGGTCTAAGGCGTTTTGCAGCCCTGAGGTACTCCAAGTTGCGATGATCTGTGAAGATAAGAATGGGTTGGGAGGCTCCTTCTAGCAGGTATCTCCATTCCTCAAGAGCGAACTTAATCGCAAGTAATTCCCGGTCGCCTACGTCGTAATTCCTTTCAGGGGGACTCAATTTTCGGGAGGCAAAGGCGACCGGGTGGAGTAGGGCCTTTGGGCCACTTCTCTGCGATAGGATTGCTCCCATAGCAGAATCTGAAGCGTCCACTTCTAGGACGTAAGGAAGTTCAGGGTCAGGGTGCTGTAAGTTGGGTGCAGAGGAAAAAAGTTCCTTGAGCTTCTCAAATGCGCCTTGCGCTTGGGGTGTCCATTGGAACTTGACTTGCTGACGGGTAAGTTGGGTGATTGGGGACACAATGGCAGAAAACCCCTGAATGAACCGTCTATAAAAGTTAGCAAAGCCGATAAAACGTTGGACTGACCTTTTGTCTGTGGGGGCAGGCCAATCCTGGATAGCCTTCACTTTTTGCGGGTCCATCAGTACTCCTCCGGTGGTTATGATAAAGCCCAGGAACTGGATGGTATCGGTCTCGAACTCGCATTTCTCTCCTTTGACGTAGAGCCCGTGTTTACGTAGAATGAGAAGAACTTTCCGGACATGTTGACGATGAGCTTCTAGAGAGTCGGAGAAAATCAAAATATCATCAAGATATACAATGAGGAAGTTATCCAGATACTCACGGAAAATGTCATTGACAAGGTGCTGGAAGGTAGCTGGGGCATTACAAAGTCCAAACGGCATGACCAGGTACTCGAAATGGCCGAATCTGGACCTAAAAGCCGTCTTCCACTCATCCCCAGAGCGTATTCTAACCAAGTTGTAGTCCCCACGGAGATCAAGCTTGGTAAAAACCTTGGCAGTCCTGAGCCGCTGGAAAAGTTCGGGGATGAGTGGGAGTGGGTACCTGTTCTTGATAGTAATTTTGTTGAGTTCCCTGTAATCCACACAGGGTCTGAGGGAACCGTCCTTTTTTTCAACAAAGAAAATACCAGCCCCTGCTGGCGAAGAAGATGGCTGAATGAACCCCTTAGCGAGATTTTCGTCAATATACACCCGTAGGGCTTCAAGCTCAGTTTCGGACAAGGGGAAAATTCTTCCGAAGGGGATCTCAGCCCCTGGTAGGAGATCAATCGGACAATCATATGAGCGATGAGGGGGAAGAACTTCGGCCTTTCTTTCATCGAAAATGTCCATGAAGTCTCGGTAGGGTGTTGGAACATGTTGCAGGTCCTTGGTACTGGGTTGCATGGCAAGATGAGAAAGAGGTCCTGCGGACTTATCCGGAAAGCAGTGCTGCAGGCAGTAAGGGGAGGAGAACTCCACTTCCCTGTTGACCCAATCGATCCGAGGATTGTGGGCCAGTAACCAGGGGTACCCCTGGATGATGGGGAACATAGGAGAGTGGATAACGTCAAAACGTAAAAGTTCGTGCAGGTCAGGTGGTGCAGGTCAGGATGGGAGCGGTTTCCTGGGTAACCGGTCCTGAGCAAGGTGGAGAGCCATCAGCCAGCTGGATTTGAAGAGGTTGCTTCTTGGTAGTTAAAGAAAGGTTCAAGTGTCGTGCCAGGGTCAGGTCCATAAAGCAACTGCAGGCTCCGGAGTCAAGGATGGCTCCCAACTGGAAGGCCTCTCCCGCTACCTGTAGGGAGAGTGGAACAGTCAAGTGAAAATGCGGAATTCCAGCAGTGTGTGAACTCGAGAGGGACCGAGAAGGGCACTTACTGGGTCTTACGGGGCATTTCTGTAGGTAGTGCCCCGTGCCTCCGCAGTAGAGACAGAGGTTAGCTTGCCGACGGCGGAGCCTTTCTTCAGCAGATAGGGGGGACCGTGCCAGGCCCAACTGCATAGGTTCCCCATGAGGAGGAGAGCGGGAGTTCCAAGAAGGAGCAGGTGCCGGAGGGACCCGGGGCATCATCCAGGTGGGCCGGGGGCTCTGAAGTTTCTCTGCCCGTCGTTCCCGCAATCGACGATCAAGTTTAATGACAAGTTGGCAGAGGTCTGCGAAGGTGGTTGGGATTTCTCCTCGGGCCAGTTCATCCTTCAATACTTCGGATAGCCCCAAACGGAATTGGTACTTTAGAGCAGACTCATTCCAATCTGTATCTGCAGCCCATTTGCGAAAATCTACTACATAGTCCTCTACGGGCCTTCTCCCCTGGGATAGGGTGTGCAGGGTAGATTCTGCCGTACCTGTGCGTTGGGAGTCCTCGTAGAGTGCTGCCATAGCGGAAAAGAAAGTCTCTACAGAATTCAGCTGCGGGCTCTTTTGTTCCATCAGATGGTATGCCCAGGATTGAGGGTCATCTGAAAGTAAGGAGATAATGAAACCCACCTTGGTGGATTCCAACTGGAAAGTCCTGGGTTGTAGTGCCAAGTGTAGCAAACAAGAATTTTTAAAAGAGCGAAATTTCCTTCGGTCCCCGGAAAAACGTTCTGGTGTGGGGACCCTGGGATCAGGATGAGACATGTCATAGGTAGGGAGAGCACCTCCAGGTGTTGGTGGGAGAGTGGAGGTGCTGGCTGCAGGGGGTGACTGGTCCGCTTGGTTTGGAGACAAGGTCAAGTGCTGAAGACGTCCTTCGATCTGAAAGTACCCATCCTGGAGGCGTTGTACAGCCTGAGTAAGGGCTGTCACCTGCTGGCATAAGGCCTCAAGGGGTGAACCAGCTCTGTCGGCCTCGGACATTGGCTGGTTTGTACTGTCACAGGTACTCACCCGGGCCGATATGCTGAGAGCTGCTCCCCTTGCGACTAGGCGCACGATGCCTCTGGAGTGGGTACAGAGGACACCGGGCACAAAGATGCCAGCAGGAGTGTTGCAGGTGGTGTGCAGTAGCGACGTTGACCAGGAGAGGCTGATGCTGCACTGGAAGTAGACACCTGGCAGGGCTGTGATCAGGCAGAGATTGTAGAGGTACCAGAGCATATGCTGAAGGAGGACCCTCGGGAGCATGAGAGAACTGCAAGTCCAGAACACCGAGCAGGGGGTCAAGCACAAGGAGCAAGAGATAGTCCAGCAAGCAGGCCGAGGGTCAAACACAGGTGATCCGGCAGCAGGAGTATCCAGGGAGCAAGCCAGGGGTCAAACACAGGTAAGTAACTCAGAGAATATCCAGTAGGCAGGCCGAGGGTCAAGCACAGGTAATCAGGCAGTAGAAGTATCCAGGAAGCAAGCCAGGGGTCAAACACAGGTAAGTAACTCAGAATGTCCAGTAGGCAGGCCGAGGGTCAAGCACAGGTAATCAGGTAGTAGAAGTATCCAGGAAGCAAGCCAGGGGTCAGGTCCAGGCCGAGGGTCAAGCACAGGTAATCAGGTAGTAGAAGTATCCAGGAAGCAAGCCAGGGGTCAAACACAGGTAAGTAACTCAGAGAATGTCCAGTAGGCAGGCCGAGGGTCAAGCACAGGTAATCAGGCAGTAGAAGTATCCAGGAAGCAAGCCAGGGGTCAAACACAGGTAAGTAACGGCAGCGGTGGTCAGACGGATTCCGGGTCGGCACAGGTAGTCAAGCAGGTACAGGGTACAGGGTACTGGATACAGGATACAGGATACAGGATACAGGACTGGAGACAGGACTCAGAAGAGACAACAAACCAGCAATTTGAGAGCAAACAGGGGAAGCCTTTTATAGGCCAGGTGAGTGGTCAGGTGGGATACCCGGACGAGTGCGCATGCGCACTCGCCTTCTGTCAGCGCCGCGCACAGCGGTGAGCCGCACTGGCTGGGCTGTGTCAGATACCCGAGTGCCGCGGACCCGCGCATGCGCACCCGTTACCCGGCGTACCTGTACCATTCGTTGCGCTGCTCTACCGCGCGTGCGCAACCCTGGAACCCGGCGGTGAGGCACGGTATTTCCCTGACACACGGAATAGCCATAGTCAATCTGGTGCTCCAGAGGAACAAAAAGGAGAACTCTGCTGATAAACGTAAAATGTCAGTATATGTCAATATATAGGGAAGGCCCATATGGATATATGGCACGTAGAAAGCTCATGTATTAAAGAAGTAAAAAGGCCATATACATATATATATATATACATACTTACTTACTTATATATATCGCTTACTGGTGAACAAGCTAGGTGAAAGAGTGCTACCCAAAGTGGGTGCTCTCCTGGATACAGTTTGGATACCCCTAGACAGGATTGAATTGTAAACTGTGTCATTATAAAGGAATGGAAGATATTTGTTAATGATTCTCTTAATAGATGTAAACTCAAGACTAAACGGGGTGGAAAAAACAGGAATTCTGTTCATGTGTCCCTGAGTGCTCTGCAATTTGGCATTTCTGTTGTTATCGTTTAGAAGGGAATTTCTATTAATGGCACTCACCGCAGTGTAGGCTTTAGTGATAGTTTTCTCTGCATAGCCTCTCTCTCTAAAAAGCTGGATCATGCCTCTAGCTTCAGAATGAAAGCTGGTATCAGTGCTACATAGGTGTTTAAGCCTGAGAAATTGGCCGTATGGTACCCCCCTGATGGTGTGACTGGGATGGGCAGAATCTGCCCGAAGTAGGGTGTTACCAGCGATAGGCTTTCTATATAGACTTGTGTGAATAGCCCCTTCAGACCCAGTTAGATTCACGTCCAGGAAATCAATGCTGGTCATGGATAGCTTTCCAGTGAATTTTAAATTTAGATTGTTATTGTTAAAAAATGAAAGCCAAGTTTCCAAGTCTGCATCAGCATCGGAGGTGATAAATAACAGGTCATCGATATAACGACAGTAAAATGTTGTGTCTCCAGAATGCTCACTACTGATTTGCAGCAGGCTCTGTCCTCTAGGCCAGTGATGGCGAACCTATGGCACGCGTGCTACAGCTGGCATGCAGAGCCCTCTCTGTGGGCACTCAGAAGCTCCGGGCAAACACAGGCTCTTCACACTTTACTAGGAGGACAAAGCGCCCAATGTCCCCACACTGTCCTGCTTCATTCCATTGGTAAAAAAGGACAGAGATGAGGCCGGAGCGGCCGGTGATGTGCTGCGCCACGAGAGTATGTTCTGTGCTATGGTGATAGCAGGAGAGGGAGCAAGACTGGCTACATGAGTGTCACTGCGCCACTGCCGTACCACAGCAGAGGGGGGAGGGAGTGGTAAGCTTCAGAGGGGGGACCAGATGTGTGATGGAGTGTGCCATGAGCTGCATGGAAGGGTGTGATGCATGGTGAGGATGTGTGCTGTAACTCACTGATGTAATGTGGCTGGACAACAGAGAGGTGTGAGCTGACGGCCAATACATAATGTGCTAGAAGTTTGCAGTGTGATGAGATGTGCGATGTGCTGCATGGCGATGGATGTTGGCACTTTGAAATAAATAGGTTGGTTTTATGTTGCAGTTTGGGCACTTGGGCTCAAAAAGGTTCGCCATCACTGCTCTAGACTAATCTCAGCCTCCAGCTGATCAATCTGCTACTCTGCTCTGGTAAGCCTAACTTCCAGGACTTTCAATACTTATTGCTCTGTTACTTGTCTGGAGTGTTTTTATTATCCTGTGCCTTTATAGATCTGGGGAGTTTTGCCTGCCTGCCTGCCTAGCTGCCTTAGCACTGAAGATTCGGATGGAGAAGTTTATTTTATTTATTTATTTAGTTATTTATTTTATTTTTATTTTTAAAAAAAGAGAGCACATCCTCTGTTTTACAGAGAGAAGGGCCCAATGTGAGCTAAACGCCCACAAAGAGGTTCCTAATCAGCACTCCAGCCTCAAAGGAGTAAAAAGGAGACTAGGCATGACAAATCGCAGAGTTGCATGCAGCTGGATAGACGCCTGTTTTCACTGCATTCCAGATCTCCCTCGCCCTTACCTCACTTTAGTCGCTCGGACTAGAGCCAAGAGAGGTCAAGACATCAGAAAGCCTCTAGAAAGAGCAAATCCGGGCACAGACAGAGAAGAAGATCCTCTTCTTTGCATAGGTCTTCATCGCCAGCCCAGGCAGAAGAAGGATCCTGTTGGGCTTGCTCAGCTGAGGTCATCAGAGGAAAGCGGTTATGTGCATCTTGCTTCAAGGAGGCGGCTCAGGACAATGCTGTGAATGCATGCCAGGTTAAATCCTACATTAAGGACACAGTCAAGGAAGGGTTAAACAGCCTTTTAAGGAATCCTGCTTATCCTGCTGTATCTTTAGCATCTGCAGATTCAGATCATGTGTTTTTAGTGCATTTTAACTCTGAAGTCGATAGCGATTCGGATCCATCTGAGGCTGTGATGGTCTCGGAATCGTATACGTTTGATTTTTGCACTGGTTCCCCCCTTGGTGGAGGCTGTTAAGGATGCGAGGAAGTAGCAGGAAGAATTGTCACCTCCAAAGAGACAGCAGAGATACTACCTGTATTTAAAGAAATCGTTACCTTCCTTCCCATTCATTTCTGAAATGAAAGAAGTATTTGATGATGAGTGGGCGGTGCTTGAGAAGGGGCTCAATGTGCATAATAGAGTATCAAGGCTGTAACACTTGGGACACTACGCTTAAGGTGGATGCTTCATTACGTAGATTCGCCTGCCACATTCCGCTTCCGCTGGAGGATTCGGACTCCTTTAGGGATCCTATGAATCGCAGAATAAATGCAGACCTTAAAAAAAAAAAAGTTGTATAGTTTGGCCGGAGCAGCCTGCAGGCCGGCGGTAGTGCTTGCTTCTGTGGCAGCAGCACTTGGGGTGGATTCGCACCTGTGCGTTTTTATTTATTTATTTTTTATTTTTTGGTGCTTTCTGCAGTTTTGCACTATCATTTATTTACTGTGGTCTCCTATGGGATGTGTTCTGTGGTACCGGTCTGCGGAATGCAGGGATGCATGGGTGTGAATAGATGTTCAGATGTAAGTCTGGGAGGTGGCAGTTCTTCTCTTTTGCAATTTTCAAGACTGCTTTAGAGTTTGTGGCTGAAGTAGCTGTTGACCAGGTCAGGGAGCTGGTTCAAAAATGACAGCAAAGATATTGGCTCATTCCGTCACAGCCCACAGAGCCTTATGGTTGAAGCATTGGTCAGCCGATAAGGCTTCTAAGCACAGTCATGTTCAGTTCCATTCGACGGAAAGCTACTCTTCCGGTAGACTTAGAATCAGCAATTCAGCGGGTTTCCAGCGGCAGATCTAGCCTAATCCTGCAGAAGAGAAAAAGACAACAGCAGCCCTTTTGGTTTAACAAGAGATCCAAAGAAGGATTCAGAGGCCAGTGCTTACAGACAGTTTTTCAGACAGTGGAAGGGAGCCGGTTTAACCTTCCAGAAACCTTCCAAGCCCAGGGCCAACGAAGCTCCTAAGGCTTCAAATAAGTCCTTCTGAAGGTGTCACCACTTAACCCTCTTAAGTAGGAGCAAGACTAGCCCAATTCGGGGGGGTTTGGGCGGACAAATTACAGGATGCCTGGATTGTAGCCATCATTTGATCACATTATTGTCTCAAGTTCAAAACAAGGCCTCCTTGGACCTTGTTCGTAGAAACTAGGCTTCCTACAGATGTTTGTGAGGATATATAGGGGAGCTGTTGGCAGCAAGGGCCATCCTTCCGGTTCCAAGACACGAATTGGGGCAAAGAGTATGTTCCCCTCTGTTTTTGGTCCCAGAGGCTTCAGGGGGTTTCTGACCAGTTTTTGGCCTCAAAGTCCGGAATTCTTATATGAAGGTACCACTATTCAAAATGGAGTCCTTGGAATCAATCATTTCTGTTGTGGACTCAGGAGACTGGATGGGTTTTATTGATCTGGCGGGTGCGTATCTTCTTGTTTCCATAGACGCATCTCACCATCGCTTTCTCAGGTTTTCCGTGGAAGGCTCTAATTTTCAATTTTAATGTCTCCCATTTGGTCTCTGCACTACTCTGAGAATGTTCTCAAAGCTACTGTCTGCTGTCATCGCGACTCTCAGGGTCAAGGGAGTGCAAATATTCCATTATCTAGATGACATGCTACTTCTGGGTCCATCAAATGAGCTCCTTCTACTTCATGTGAATTTCACCTGTAGCTCGTTTCGGTTGGTTGTTCAACTTTCGGAAGAGCCAGATGCTTCCGACCCAAATATTGGAGTATTTAGGAGTACAATACCACACGGATCAGGGTGGTGTTTCTCTTCCTCAGAGGAAGGTCCAGGAGATTCAGTCTTAGACAAAAGCAGTGATAGCCAGGCCTTCTATGATGAAGAAGGAATGCATGCAGTATCTGGGGGTTCTTTCAGCCACAGTTCCAGTAGTCCCGTGGGTCAGGTGGCACAGAAGGAGGTTTCAATGCAACTTTCTTATTCAGTGGGATCGTCACTCCTTGTTCCAGAAAATCTATCTGCCAATTCCGATAATCTGGTCCCTGGTTTGGTGGTCAGTAGCACACAATCTTTCCCGCGGAGTTCCGTTGAAGGCCTCAGAACCAATAGTGGTGACGACCAATGCCAGTGTGACAGGCTGCGGGGCACACTGCCTGGGACAGCAGGTTCAAGGCCAATGGAACTTTTGTGGGGTGAAGAGTTCAAATTTCCTGGGATTGGATGCTGTCAGATGCGCTCTCTTAGCGTTCCAACCTATGTTGCGAGGTCGAGCTGTCAAAATTCTTTGAACAACTACGGTGGCTTATGTGTCTTATCAAGGGGGCACAAGAAGTCGCCCTCTCCTTCAGGTGGCATGTCAATCTTCCTATGCGCAGAGAAGAATCTCGGCTCTCTTACTTCATCTTATCTCCCAGGGCCTGGGAAGGTTTTAGCAGATCACTTGAGTCAAGGCTTTGAGGATCACAACGAATGGGACCTCAATCGATAGATCTTATGGCATTGGAGGAGAATTGTCAACTGCCTTGCTTCTTCTCCCGGACCTGGCATCCACAGGCGTTGGGTCAGAGTGCTCTGTCCAGGTCTTGGAACTTCCCCTTGGTGTACGTGTTCCTGCTATTTCCATTGGCTCTCAAAATCCTGCTGAAGATTCAGTGAGAAAGGATCACAGCAATAGTAGTCTTACCTTACTGGCTCAGGGAGCCGTGGTTCCCTCTGGCTTGGAGGATAAAGTTGGGCTCACCAATCCCACTGCCTGCTTGTTAAAATCTCTTTCTGCGGAGTGGGGCCTGACACCCGAACCGCAGGAGGATGAAGTTAATAACTTAGAAGTGAGAAGGAGGCTTTAACTGGCTTGGGTCTCTCGGGCAGTGTAGTGGAGACATTATTACAGGCTCGTAAGAGGTCCACAAATGTAACCTATTACCAGATCTGGAATACTACAGAAAGGGTTTGGGACCTTGGATCTCCTTCAGTATCTAACATTTTGGAGTTTCTGCAGAGTGGTCTCCAATGCGGCGTACACACGATCGGAATTCTCGTCGGAAAAAACTTGGTTTTTCCGACGGAATTCCGACAGAATTCCGCTCAAGCTGTGTTGCCTACACACGATCACACCAAATTCCGACGGTCAATAACACAGCGGCATAAAACACGTTCGACAGCACTATAAAAGGGAAGTCTAATGCGAAAAATCCGATAGAAAGGTTTTCCGTCGGAAAAATTGAGAACAGGTTCTCCATCCAAAGTCCGTCGGAAATTCCGACAGAAAAAGACCGTTGGGCATACACACGGTCGGAAAATCCGATGAAAAGCTCCCATCGGACTGTTTTCATCGATTGGTGATCCGATTTTTAGGGGCAGCCATAGAAATTAGACGTCCATTGAAATCGTTTTTTCCAAAAGAGGACTTAACACTAGTCTTGGGAACATTGCTGGTTCCTCTGTTTGATCACGCTTTCTCTTGTTCATTATTTCTTTTAACAGTTTTTTTTGTTTTTTACTAGCCGTTGCCTCGACTAGAAGAGTCTCTGAGTTGTGCGCCTTCTCATCTAAAGAACTATATTGTTTGGTGCTCCCAGACAAGATAGTCCTTAGGCCGATACCAAGCTTACTACCTAAGGTTGCCATATAATTTCGTATGAACTGGGAGGTCATTCTCCCAGCCTTTCCAGTGGATACAGCTGATGAGTGGAGTAGGTTAGACCTGGCCTCTGCGGTTTCAACCTACCTGGAATGGACTAAAAGCAGATCAGCTGTAGTTTTTCCCAATGGGGCCTAAAAGGGTATGCAGGCAACATCCAGAGTTGTGTCTTCCTGATTTGTCAAAGACCATAAATATTTCATACAAAACGCTGGGCCTTCCTTCTCCTTCAGAGATCAAAGCACATTCAACGAGGGGTATGGCAGCATCCTGGGCAGCATCCAGAGCAGCATACGTAAAGGTTGCCCCTGAGGTAGTTTGCAGAGCAGCAAGCTGGAGAACGCCCAACACCTTTTATTAGGCATTTCAGGCTTAATTTGGCTTGTCCGCCTGAGGAAACATTTGGCTCTATGGTTGTTATGGCGGCTGTTGCCCATTAAAAATTTGAGTAGCATTGCATTGAGGGTTTGGCTTATTTTTTGTCTTCCCTCCCTTTTTAATGTTGCTTGGTACATCCCATAGTAGGCTGACATGTGGAGGTCATGGAATAAGGAAAATTGCTATCCATACTTACCGTAATTTTCCTTTCCTGGATCCTCCCCATGTCAGCCGGAGGATTCCCACCCAGTTTATCCGTCGCGAGGCGGGTATTTTTTGAACACTCGTGTGGGCAGACAGCTGCCCTTTATGGGCTAGGAAAAAGGTGGTCCTGGAGGGGTCAGAGGGGGCGGAGCTGACCCATAGTAGGCTGACATGGGGAGGATCCAGGAAAGGAAAATTACAGTAAGTATGGATAACAATTTTCCTTAATTACGATTGTTTAGTTGTTGTTGATAGCATTAATATACCTCCCAACTGTCCCTGATTTCGAGGGACTGTCCCTGATTTGCAGCAATGTCCCTCTGTCCCTTTTTCCTCCTCGTATGTCCCCCATTTTGGTCTGATCCTTATAGTTGTATATAAAATGCACTTTTTTATCTTTCAAATAGTGTTTCCCGGTGCTAAATCTTTCATCCAATTACTAAATTGCTGCATTTGTAAACTTCAAAAGCCAATATAAAGGAATAGTAGTGGTAAAAAATAAAGCAGTTGTGGGTTTAACTAATAATTTGTTTGTATAATTCTCCTTTAATGGGGCGTGGCAGTGGGTGTGTCATATACCTACATACATTTGCTAATAGGTGTCCCTCATTCCCATATCAAAAAGTTGGGAGGTATGATTTACCGTATTTACCGTATTTATCGGCGTATAACACGCACCCAAGTTTAGGAGGGCATTTTAAGGAAAAAAAGTTTTAGGAGGGAAGTTTAGGGAAAAAAAACAACTTACATTTAAGCGTCATTTGCAGCTTGCCCAGCATCATTGCAGCTTGCCCAGCGTCATTGCAGCTTGCCCAGCGTCATTGTAGCTTGCCCAGCGTCACTGTAGCTTGCCCAGCATCATTGCAGCCTTGCCCAGCGTCATCTGCATCCTTGCCCAGCGTCATTGCAGCCTTGCCCAGCGTCATTGCAGCCTTGCCCAGCATCATTGCAGCCTTGCTAAGCGTCATTGTAGCTTGCCCAGCGTCATTGCAGCCTTGCCCAGTGCCATTGTAGCTTGCCAGCGTCATTTTCAGTTTTTTGCGGGTTTAAATTTCCCGCCGCCGAGACGCTGTCACGTGCGCCGCCGAAAGAACCCGAAGCACGGCCGAAAAAGACCGAAGCGCCCCCGGAAAAAGCCGAGCCGACTCGGACGGCTAAGCTCGCGGTCCCGCCTCCCTGCTGTTTCCGGAGCGAGCGCAGGGAGGTGGGACTATGAGCAGAGCAGAGTCTGCTCGGCTTTTTCCGGGGGGCGCTTCGTACTTTTTCGGCCGCGCTTCGGGTTTTTTTCGGCAGCGCTCGCTATTTTTCAGCGGCGCTTGGCATTTTTGTCCCTTTTTTGGGGGGTATCGGCGTATAACACGCACCCACGACTTTCCCCCGATTTTAAGGGGGAAAAAGTGCGTGTTATACGCCGATAAATACGGTATATAGTGTTTACTTTCATATTTTCTGGTAGTTTTATGAAGGTATTTGTGCCTCAAACTTAACAGCCGTTGGATTGTGACAAGAGAGACATCCACAGCTTTCCTGAGGCCGAAAATTCTGCAAGTAGAACATCGTGTTTATGTGAGCTGATGAGTTTGAGCAATCAGGAATTACTACTGACAATTAGACAATAGCAGTACTCAAGGCTTGATATTATCCGAGAAAATAATTATATATTATTTGAGACAGCAGTAGTAAAGGCTCCAATAAATATTCACAAGGTAAATTGAGTAACACCACAGGCACTTTTTAACCACTTCAGCCCCAGAAGGATTTACCCCCTTCCTGACCAGAGCACTTTTTGCGATTCGCCACTGCGTCGCTTTAACAATTGCGCGGTCGTGTGACTTGTACCCATGTCCTTTTTTTCCCACAAATAGAGCTTTTTTTTGGTGGTATTTCTTTTTTTGCGCTATTAACCACTTGCCGACCGCCCCCTGTATATATACGTCGGCAGAATGGCACGTACAGGCAGAACCACGTACCTGTACGTGCCATTCTTCAGGCGCGTGGGGGGTCCGATCGGACCCCCCCCGGCCGGCGGGGACGGTCGGGATCGCTTCAGGAGCGATCCGGGATGAGGGGACGGCCAGTGGTTTCTGGCCACCCCCTCGCGATCGCTCCTGGTGAATCAGATGCTTCCTCTGTCTGTGTCAATCAAAACACAGGCAGAGGAAGTGATGTCACGCTCGGTGCGCCGGTCTATGTGACCGGAACGCCGAGCTGTGAACATCTAAAGGTTAGTGCACCAACAGTACACTGACACCAGTACACATAGGCACACAAAACACCCCCCTGTCACCCCCAGATCACCCCCCAGATCACCCCCCCTCCCCCCCCAGTCACAGTGTCACTAATTGCAGTGATCATTTTTTTACTGATCACTGCATTTAGTGTCAGTGTGACTGTAATAACTGTCAGGGCAGTTAGTTTTAGGTCCAAGGTAGCCCCCTACCCCCCCCTAATAAAGGTTTAACCCCTTGATTGCCCCCCAGGTAACCCTTTCACCCCCTTTTGCCAGTGTCACTAAGCGATCGTTTTTCTGATCGCTGTATTAGTGTCACTGCTGTCGCTAGGTAACCATTTTTTTTTTTTAGGTAACCGCCATGTTTATATAGGTTCATAAATAGGTTTATAGGTCAGGTACCCCCATATTACAACCTAAATAAAGGTTTTAACCCCTTGATTGCCCCTAGAGTTAACCCTTTCACCAGTGATCACTGTATAACTGTCACTGGTGACGCTGGTTAGCCAGTTAGTTATTTCGTTATTTAGGTTCCCCGTCAGGTTTTTATATAGCGTCAGGTACCCCCATATATTACCTAATAAAGGTTTTAACCCCCTGATTGCCCCTAGTTAACCCTTTCACCCCCTTTTGCCAGTGTCACTAAGCGATCGTTTTTCTGATCGCTGCATTAGTGTCGCTAGGTAACCATTTTTTTTTTTTTTAGGTAACCGCCATGTTTATATAGGTTCATAAATAGGTTTATAGGTCAGGTACCCCCATATTACAACCTAAATAAAGGTTTTAACCCCCTGATTGCCCCTAGAGTTAACCCTTTCACCAGTGATCACTGTATAACTGTCACTGGTGACGCTGGTTAGCCAGTTAGTTATTTCGTTATTTAGGTTCCCCGTCAGGTTTTTATATAGCGTCAGGTACCCCCATATATTACCTAATAAAGTTTTTAACCCCCTGATTGCCCCTAGTTAACCCTTTCACCCCCTTTTGCCAGTGTCACTAAGCGATCGTTTTTCTGATCGCTGCATTAGTGTCGCTAGGTAACCAGTTTTTTTTTGTATTACTGTTACGGGTGACGCTGGTTAGTTAGCTTTATTTTTTATACTGTCAGGGCACCCGCCATTTATTACCCAATAACGGTTTAACCCCTGATCGCCCGGCGGGTGATATCAATTAGGTTTTAGGGTCAAATAAGGTCTGCGTCGCCCCAGGTTAGTGCCAGTACCGCAAACACCCACGCGCAAAGCATACACCTCCCTTAGTGGTACAGTATCTGAACAGATCAATATCTGATCTGATCAGATCTATACTAGCGTCCCAGCAGTTTAGGGTTCCAAAAAAAAACGCATTGTTAGCGGGATCAGCCCAGATACCTGCTAGCACCTGCGTTTTCCCCCTCCGCCCAGCCCCGCCCCCCCCACCCCAATGCAGTATCGATAGATCACTGTCACTTACAAAACACTAAGCACACATAACTGCAGCGTTCGCAGAGTCAGGCCTGATCCCTGCGATCGCTAACATTTTTTTTGTGGTAGCGTTTTGATTCAGTCGCTTCAGTCAGGAGCTTTTTTACCTGTGAATCTCAAAAAAAAAAAAAAATAGTTGTCGTTTTATTGTTCTCTCTCTCACTCTATTCTCTCTCTATTGTTGCTCTTTTTTTACTCCATTCTATTCTGCAATGTTTTATTATGTTTTATCATGTTTTATCATGCTTGCTTTTCAGGTATGTAATTTTGTTTACTGTGTTTTAGTGTTAAGCATTTTTTTGTTTTCAGGTGCGCCATTCAGTTGCAACGCGGATTTATTTATCTTGACAGCAACAGCGTTTGCTCCCACGATACATAAAGCCGCGACTCCAACGCTGTAGGAGGTGATTTCACCACCACAGTTAAAAAAAAGAGCATATATGCCGAAGCATGGGGGCAGCAGGGGGGGGGAGGAGCGATTGGCTCCTAATGCCACGTACATACGGTCGAAATTCCGACCGTGTGTACACGGCATAACTTTTGCGGGAGGATGCCCCCATGCATCGGCATATATAAATGGTGCATGTATGCCCATCATTAGAAGTGGGTGGATGAAGGGAGGTATTCTAATGGTGGGCATACCCACCAATCAATCTCTTTTTTTCGTTCAGCCAAGAGGCTGCATGAAAAAAAAAAGATTACAATATATGTCCAGTATGTTGCTGGACTTTGAATGGTTATACCAGAATGATGCCTGCAGGTTTAGGTATCATCTTGGTATCATTCTTTTCAGCCAGTGATCGGCTTTCATGTAAAAGCAATTCTAGCGGGTAATTAGCCTCTAGACTGCTTTTACAAGCAGTGGGAGGGAATGTCCCCCCTCCCGGATATAAACCGCGCCATTGGGAAATTGGGAAAGCATTTTATCACACCAATCTTGGTGTGGTCAGATGCTTTGAGGGCAGAGGAAAGATCTAGGGTCTAATAGACCCCAATTTTTTCAAAAAAAGAGTACCTGTCACTGCCTATTGCTATCATAGGGGATATTTACATTCCCTGAGATAACAATAAAAATCATAACAAAGAAAAAAAATGGAAGGAACAGTTTAAAAATAAAATAAAAAAGCTAAATAAATAAAAAAAAAAACAAAAAAAAAAAAAAAAAGCACCCCTGCCCCCCCTTCTCTTGCGCAAAGGCGTACACAAGCGTTGGTCTGGCGTCATATGTAAACAGCAATTGCACCATGCATGTGAGGTATCACCGCGAAGGTCAGATCGAGGGCAGTAATTTTAGCAGTAGACCTCCTCCGTGAATCTAATGTGGTATCATGTAAAGGCTTTTAAAGGCTTTTAAAAATGTATGTAGTTTGTCGCCACTGCGTGTTTGTGCGCAATTTTAAAGCATGTCGTGTTTGGTATCCATGTACTCGGCCTAAGATCATATTTTTTATTTCATCAAAAATTTGAGCAATATAGTGCGTTTTAGTGCATTAAAATAAAAAAAAGTGTATTTTTTCCACAAAAAATGCGTTTGAAAAATCGCTGCGCAAATACTGTGTGGAAAAAAAAAATGCAACACCCACCATTTTAATCTGTAGGGCCTTTGCTTTAACATTATATATAGTGTTTGGGGGTTCAACGTAATTTTCTTGCAAAAAAAAAATATGTTTTCATGTAAACAAAAAGTGTCAGAAAGGGCTTTGTCTACAAGTGGTTAGAAGAGTGGGTGACGTGTGACATAGGCTTCTAAATGTTGTGCATAAAATGCCAGGACAGTTCAAACCCCCCCAAATGACCCCATTTTGGAAAGTAGACACCCCAAGCTATTTGATGAGAGCAATGTTGAGCCCATTAAATATTTTTTTTTTTTGTCCCAAGAGATTGAATAATGAAAAAAAAAAAAATATATATATTTTTTTTACAAAAAGTTGTCACTAAATGATATATTGCTCAAACATGTCATGGGCATATGTGGAAATACACCCCAAAATACATTCTGTTGCTTCTCCTGAGTACGGGGATACCACATGTGTGGGACTTTTTGGGAGCCTAGCTGCGTACGGAACCCCAAAAACCAATCACCGCCTTCAGGCTTTCTAAGGGTGTAATTTTTTTATTTCACTTCTCACTGCCAATCACAGTTTCGGAGGCCATGGAATGCCCAGATGGCATAAAACCCCCCAAAATGACCCCATTTTGGAAAGTAGACACCCCAAGATATTTGCTGAGAGGTATGGTGAGTATTTTGCAGATCTCGCTTTTTGTCACAAAGTTTTGAAAATTGAAAAAAAAAGAAAAAAAAAAATTTTTTTTCTTTACTTTCTTCATTTTCAAAAACAAATGAGAGCTGTAAAATACTCACCATGCCTCTCAACAAATAGCTTGGGGTGTCTACTTTCCAAAATGGGGTCATTTGGGGGGGTTTTGTGCTATTTTGGCATTTTATGGCCTTCGAAACGGTGATAGGTAGTGAGGAGTGAAATCAAAAATTTGCACCCTTAGAAATCCTGAAGGCGGTGCTTGGGTTTCGGGGCCCCGTACGCGGCTAGGCTCCCAAAAAGTCCCACACATGTGGTATCCCCATACTCAGGAGAAGCAGCAAAATGTATTTTGGGGTGCAATTCCACATATAACTATGGCATGTGTGAGCAATATATCATTTAGTGACAACTTTTTGAAAAAAAAAAAAATCTTTTTTATTTTTGTCTTTATTCAATCACTTGGGACTAAAAAAAAAAATATTCAATGGGCTCAACATGCCTCTCAGCAAATAGCTTGGGGTGTCTACTTTCCAAAATGGGGTCATTTGGGGGGGTTTTGTACTTCTCTGCTATTTTAGCACCTCAAGAAATGAAATAGGCAGTCATAAATTAAAAGCGGTGTAAATTCCAGAAAATGTACTCTAGTTTGTAGACGCTATAACTTTTGCGCAAACCAATAAATATACGCTTATTGGCATTTTTTTTACTAAAGACATGTGGCTGAATACATTTTGGCCCAAATGTTTGACTAAAATTGAGTTTATTAGATTTTTTTTATAACAAAAAGTAGAAAATCTCTTTTTTTTTCAAAATTTTCGCTCTTTTTCCGTTTATATCGCAAAAAAATAAAAATCACAGAGGCAATCAAATACCATCAAAAGAAAGCTCTATTTGTGGGAAGAAAAGGACGCAAATTTCGTTTGGTTACAAAATTGCATGACCGCGCAATTACCAGTTAAAGTAGTGCAGTGCGAAATTGAAAAAAGACCTCTGGTCCTTTGGCTGCCAAATGGTCCGGGGCTGAAGTGGTTAAACAAAAAAAAGATAATTTTTTTATTTTTTGCTATAATAAATATCCCCCAAAAACATATAAAAAAAATTATATTTTTCCTCAGTTTAGGCCGATATGTATTCATTTACATATTTTTGATAATTGATTTGTTTGCACACAATTTATAGCGTCTACAAAGTAGGGGATAGATTTATAGCATTTTTATTATAAATTATTTTTTTTATTAGGCGGCGATCTGCGATTTTTATCAGGACTGCGACATTATGGTGGAGAGATCGGACACTTTTGACACTATTTTGGGACCATTGTCATTTATACAGCGATCAGTGCTATAAAAATGCATTGATTACTGTGTAAATGACGCTGGCAGTGAAGGGGTTAACCATTAGGGGGTGGTGAAAGGGTTAAGTGTGTCCTAGGGAGTGATTCTAACTGTGGGGGGGAGGGGCTACACCTCACATGACAGCGATCACTGCTCTCGATGACAGAGAGTAGTGATCTCTGTCCTGTCACTAGGCAGAACGGGGAAAAGCATCTCCCCATTCTACCTCTCCGTGACACGATCGCGGGCACCTGGTGGACATCGAGACCGCGGGACCCACGTTCACGGAGACCATGGTGGGCGCGTGCCCGCAGCACCGCTTCTTAAGAGCCCTTTCACACTGAGCCGACCCCGGCATCGGCACTAAAATGCTGTTATTTTTAGCGGCGCTTTACCGTGGGTTTGCGATGCTATTCGGTCGAGAAAGGGTTAAAACCACTCACAAAGCGCTGCTACAGCGGCGCTTTGCTGGCAACTCAGCTGCGCTGCCCATTGATTTCAATGGGCAGGGGGCGCTTTAGAAGCGGTGAGTTCACCGCTCCTAATGAGCTCCAAAGAAGCTGCTGGCAGGACTTTTTCTGACTCCCTGCCAGCGCACTGCTCCCGAGGGCTTTCACACTAGAGTAAATGGAGCCACTGTTTCAGGGCGCTTTTCAGGTGCTATTTTTAACGCTATAGCGCCTGCAAAGCACCTCAGTGTGAAAGGCGTGCCAGTGCCATTCTGCCGTCATAAATCGGCGTGCGCTGTTCGGCAAGCAGTTAATAGAAATAAAAGTTACATAATAACATCAGCACTAACAATGTATAGAAATTATTAATATTTACTGTATATGAGACTACATCAGTATTAATTATGGTTAACCTCTTTGTTTGTATTTTTAAGGCAATTTAGAAAAAAAATGTTTTATGTTATTCTTTAAAAAAAAGTATCTTTATTTTCCATATTAAATAAAACTGAATTAGTTATTTGTAAAAAACTGCCGATAATATATACACATATTCCAAAAATTTTATCCATCACATCGCATGATAATGTAAAAAGTCTGATTGCCCTGAAGTGGTATTCCCCAACTACTTGCTGCTCTACCATCGATGTGCATGTGCAAATGGTTTTAGGTAGATTGGAATAACCAACACGTTTCGAAATGTATAGGCATAAGCAAATCCTTCTTCAGGGATTAATTAAAACTTCTGAAATATAGAATAATTATGCTTTGTAATCAATATTTCGAAATTTCATACATAACCCGTATATTGGGTGCATTAGATATACACTTACATTCTTGGAGCCCAAATTGTTTGTGTTACTTGCCCTTCATGATATACAAGGACCACTGGATCATATTCAAAGATATGGCACCAGAAAAGGGGTTTTATTCGGCTGTAAAGGGAAACAATAAATCCACTGGGTGATAATGATATACAGAGTAGATCAATCTGGACAATAATTAGGGTTGCGACCAAAGTGGGGTTGCGACCAAAAAAAAAAAATATGGCTTAAAAATCATAAAAAAAATAAAAAAAAATAATTGGAAAAAAAAAAATGTTTTACTCACCTCTAAATGCCTGTTGCTAGGGGGTCCCTCGTAGTCTGCCACCTTCATTGCCCAGGCTAAACGTCAATTCCTGTAGGCGCCGCACAGTCATCTGTCATGTGTCCCAGATGAGTGAGCGTCGAATCATTTTTTTTTTATTGTTGGCACTCCTCTTTGACAAGGAGTATTATATAGACAGTCCGATTGAGTCAAACAGAAAGGGGGGATACTCACTAGAAAACCACTTGTATGTCTCCTGTATATCCAAGCTGTCCAACCACAAAAAAGCTCCTCATTGATGTCTAGCCTCCTGTCGCCCCTCTGTGTAGCACAGTTCGGCTGAAATATTCATCCACATAAGACAATGTGGGAGAAGGAATAGCATCAGCTGTGATCCCTGGTGTCTCTCTATATTGCGCATGCACATCGTGCTGACGTCATGCGTTGCCACGTCATATCTGGTCTCCGTGATGACAACATCTGGAGACCGGAGTGGCTTCCATATTGGGGACAAAAACCGCAGACACAGAGTATCTCCAGTGACTGCGATGGGAATTATTTCCATTGAACTCATTGAAAGATAAAGACCCCTAATACTAATACAGGGGCCTTTCTGGGCTGGGTATATGCATGAGAGCACACAGAATAATGGGGTCCCTACACATGGCAGTGCTTCTACCATTACAAAAGCATTTAACAGCACATAATAAACAATGTATATATCCATAAATATTAAAATAAGTTAAAAAACATATCAATAGCATCTAAATCTCTGCTACACACATCCAAAACTACATCAGTAACAATGTATAGGATAATAATTATCCTAATATTTATCTGAGACTGGTTGGATATTTTAGTCATTCATTGAAAGTGTATATAAACCCCAAAATAAAAAATGTATATATTGTAGCTTATTAGTCGGTAGATGTGGTTGGCTACATTAGTTTTCTTTTTTAAAGGGTAACTCCACTTTCGTGGGGAAAAAAATAGCAAATAAAGAATAAATAATATAGCACATATAATTGTGACACTAATCATATTGTAATTGAATGTTAATAAAAATGACCTTTCCTTTTCAATCTGCAGCTACTGTAATTTTCTGAGAATGCATTGCAGTATGGCTACATGGAGTTGTTCTGTACACAGAGTGTGTACTGACCACACCCCAGAAACATAATTTCCTGCTTGTGTGATTGGCTCACCAATTTTCCAAGAAGTCTGCCTAAGATACAAGTCAGATTTCAGGCATCCCCTGCAACAAAAGTTTTATTTTTGGAGAGATACTTTCAATAGGAGCATGTCGAAAGGGATGCAGGCCCAGCAGATTTTCTCATTAGTGCCCCGCAGCTGCACACCTGACAGATAATTATGAAACCATTCCCATTACACCCACTGATGACAGAGGCACAGACAAACACACATGGATTTCTTCAGAATAACAAAAGGTAGGAATCTGCAACAGAGATTGTTATAATCCTTGCAATGTACACAGATCACTCAGAGGGGAATGTTTTTTTTCTCAACAAAAGCTTTTTTTCTTTATTTTTCACTTAATTATTCAATAACACACCCCCTGTCCTAGAGATTACAATACTCACCAAACTTTATCAGGCTAACAGAAACAAGAAATAACTACAGAAGTTTTCCCTTCTACTTTTTTTCATAACATAGAGGTCCTGCAGGTTTCGGAAACAACCAATATAAATTTAACTGATAAGAATGCAGCACATGAAGAGAGCATGGGAAGTTATCAACTTACACAATTTTTTGCACTTATAAAACAGATATAACAAACACTGCTAATGGTATATTAAACAATTGAAACAAGGTAAGAGAAGTTCATTGTCAGAGCTTACATACCCTTTAATTATGTTGGTGCATAATAAAACCTAAGCTTCATTGAACTTGGTTTTATCTTAAAACGTCACACAAAATTGTAAACAAACGTTCTTCACAGTTTCTACAAGAGTGTAATGTTTGTGAATTTTCACAGGCTACCAATCAAATGATAATCAATCAACAGTTAGTATGATTTTTTTTAGCTATAGAATATCTCACCTTGTAAGACAGAGGAAGATATATAGAATACAAATATGCGCGCGTGTGTGTTGTCAGAGATTAGTGTCAAATAGCATAGGAAAAGTGGATATGATATCTGGATTTCCACATAAAATTGTCAATTGGTTTCTTACTGAAGTTCATTCTTTGTGAGCCATGGCATACTGTCCTACTTTTTGTGGTTCATTAAACACTCCCCCCCCTGAAAAAAAAATTGCAGCATAAATAACAAGCATGTTATACATGTGTTGGCTCTATGAACACTTTCAGCTTTGTATTGGTCTCTTTCTGCTTACTCCTGAAGCCTTTTTCACATGCTGAGAGACCCATATATCCATTCAAGCACCTGTGGGCTCCCAGACACATGTCAAAAACCCAAGATGGAGTCCCTTATCCCAGAAAGCTCCACATCTTAGATATCATATCAATCCTGTCCATACCCAGGCCTTGAACATCCTTGAAACATTGTTGGAGCTCATTGGAGCGAAAAAGCATCCATGCATCACTGGACAACAGCCTAAGGGGTATACAATTATTTTTACTCCTCTGTCGAAGTAATATGTATACCTCCCAACTTTTTGAGATGGGAATGAGGGACACCTATCAGTAAAAGTATGCAGGTATAGGACACACCCCTTGCCACGCCCCTTAAAGGAGAATTGTACAAAAAAACAAGATTGGTTAAACCTACAACTGTTTTTTTTTACCACTACTATTCCTTTATATTGGCTTTTGGAATTTACAAATGCAGCAATTTAAAAAGGTTTAGCACTGGAAAAAACTTTTTGATAGATAAAACGTGAATTTTATATACAACTATACAGATCAGACCAAAATGAGGGACACATGAGAAGGAATGAGGGACAGAGGGACATTGCTCCAAATCAGGGACAGTCCCTCGAAATTCTGGACATTTGGGAGCTATGAATATGTCAATCTCCCCTGGTGAGTGGCTACATATTTGGCATGACCCAATCTCTCAATCAGTTCATCCACCCTCCATGGGAATATATCACACTTTGAGACTTTATACTATGAATCCTGGAAGTATTTGCAGAATCTTAATAATCAATCTGGCTTGGGGACCAATACTGTAAGTCGATGCTTCTATCGCTAAGGTCTCTCATTCATTAAAATTATCTGCAATATCTTGTCTACGGGCTTCAAGAACCTAATAGGGCTTAAGACAGAAACCCACATGAGGTCTCTGACAATATTGGTACACCCTGGCAACTCTGAAAATACATCTTTATGTAATTTGCACAAAATCTTTCACCTCCTGTTGTTAAGCCACTGACAAGCTACCTTTATCTAAGGTATTTCTCCTTTTGTCTTAAGAATAGGGTCTACTGTTGCAGAGAAGTTGTCTGTTTTTTCATTGCTTAGTCAGTTTTATATAATACACTTATCTAAAATGAGCGCTGCCATTTAACAATAAATCTGATATCCCTGTGGACACTAGGACAAGCACGTGGTGTCTATCATTGAAAGCTCTACCTTTGGTGCACTGATTGTAAATATGACTTTGGGGCACCTGTACTTGTTGCATGTGCTCTTTGACTGTTGTGCAGGGAACTGAAAAAGAAATTTGCTTTTTTTAAGACATGGCCTCCACATTTCTTTAAAGCTGTCTAACAGACCCCACAGGTGTTCACCATATACTAACTGAAAGGGAGGAAAAGAATTAGAGGACTGAAAGGGAAGAAAAGAAGTAGAAGACTGTAGAATCTACAGCAAAGATACATATTGAAGCATTCAATCCCAATATCTTAAATTTTTGTTTACTATTTTCTTTAGCGTATTCTTTTAGGTTTTGCTAATTTGTTTAACAATCTGTCTAAAAATTGGTATCCAGAATTAGGTAAATATTTTACAGTTTACAAAGCTCTTTCATAATTTTATACATGACCCTTGATGAAGCAATGTGAACATGTGAAACAACTCTTTCTCTATATAGTTTTCCAGGAGGTGTTTCCTAAAAGAACCAAGAATATCCTCTTTACTTGACTTTATCACAAGCCTTTTTAAGTTAATTTATATTCATTTAAAAGGGACCATGATTACAGGCAATGATACAAAGGGTTATGGGAGTGTGGCCTAGGAGACAACGCCTGGCAATACTGTTTCACATCCACATGACCCCCTGAACATAAAGGGTAGGGATGGGCCCGGTGCTCGATTCGAACCCACGTTCGAATCGAGCACCGGGCGTTCGAATGCTCGGCGAGCCCAGAACTATTTGGGCTGTTCGCATCACATTCGTGTGATGCGAGCGGCCCGCAATGCATTGCGGCCGGCGCAGTGCATTGCTGGCTGATGATTGGCCAAGCATGCACTGTGACCCCGCATGCTTGGCCAATCACAGCGCCGGCATCGAGGAGAGCAATAATTGGCTACAGGCAGGACGCCTGTAGCCAATTAAAGCTCAGGGGCTTTAGTACACGCCCCACTCTATAAAAGGCCGCCACGCTGTCGGCCCAGGGCACATGTGTTCCGGCTTTTAGAAGAGTGAATAGGCAGTCTGCTGATTGATTTCTTCTTTGCTAAACCATTGCTGATTCATTCAATACTGATCATTGCTGCTGATTGCACTGCTGAGTGTGACATTATCTGCTGCTGGGGATTAGTCTGGTGTGTGCGTGTTGTTAGTACAGCATTGCAGTAGCACCAATCGCAGTGCTGTTAGAACAGCATTGCACCCCAACTTTCTGTCCCAACCTTCTGTCCCAACCTTCTGTCCCAACCTTCTGTCCCATCCCAGGCAGGGATTTATAGGAGCCATATTGTGTTTGTGTCAGCACACATAGGAGCTAGTGTGTGTGTTGTCAGCACACATAGGACCTATATTTTTTTGTCAGCACACATAGGACCTATAGTGTGTTTGTGTCAGCACACATAGGAGCTATAGTGTGTTTGTGTCAGCACACATAGGACCTATAGTGTGTTGTGAGCACACATAAGAGCTATTTTTTTTTGTCAGCACACATAGGAGCTATAGTGTGTTTGTGTCAGCACACATAGGACCTATAGTGTGTTTGTGTCAGCACACATAGGACCTATAGTGTGTTGTGAGCACACATAGGAGCTATATTTTTTTGTCAGCACACATAGGAGCTATAGTGTGTTGTCAGCATACATAGGAGCTATAGTGTGTTTGTGTCAGCACACATAGGAGCTATAGTGTGTTGTGAGCACACATAGGAGCTATATTTTTTTGTCAGCACACATAGGAGCTATAGTGTGTTGTCAGCACACATAGGAGCTATAGTGTGCTGTCAGCACACAAAGGAGCTATAGTGTGTTTGTGTCAGCAAACAAAGGAGCTATAGTGTATTGTCAGCACACATAGGAGCTATAGTGTGTTGTCAGCACACAAAGGAGCTATAGTGTGTTTGTGTTAGCACACATAGGAGCTATATTTTTTTGTCAGCACACATAGGAGCTATAGTGTGTTGTCAGCACACATAGGAGCTATAGTGTGTTTGTGTCAGCACACAAAGGAGCTATAGTGTGTTGTCAGCACACAAAGGAGCTATAGTGTGTTTGTGTCAGCACACAAAGGAGCTATAGTGTATTGTCAGCACACATAGGAGCTATAGTGTGTTGTCAGCACACAAAGGAGCTATAGTGTGTTTGTGTAAGCACACATAGGAGCTATATTTTTTTGTCAGCACACAAAGGAGCTATAGTGTGTTGTCAGCACACATAGGAGCTATAGTGTGTTGTCAGCACACAAAAGAGCTATAGTGTGTTTGTGTAAGCACACATAGGAGCTATATTTTTTTGTCAGCACACATAGGAGCTATAGTGTGTTTGTGTCAGCACACAAAGGAGCTATAGTGTGTTGTCAGCACACATAGGAGCTATAGTGTGTTGTCAGCACACAAAGGAGCTATAGTGTGTTTGTGTAAGCACACATAGGAGCTATATTTTTTTGTCAGCACACATAGGAGCTATAGTGTGTTGTCAGCACACATAGGAGCTAGTGTGTGTGTTGTCAGCACACATAGGACCTATATTTTTTTGTCAGCACACATAGGACCTATAGTGTGTTTGTGTCAGCACACATAGGAGCTATAGTGTGTTTGTGTCAGCACACATAGGACCTATAGTGTGTTTGTGTCAGCACACATAGGACCTATAGTGTGTTGTGAGCACACATCGGAGCTATATTTTTTTGTCAGCACACATAGGAGCTATAGTGTGTTTGTGTCAGCACACATAGGACCTATAGTATGTTTGTGTCAGCACACATAGGACCTATAGTGTGTTTGTGTCAGCACACATAGGACCTATAGTGTGTTTGTGTCAGCACACATAGGACCTATAGTGTGTTGTGAGCACACATAGGAGCTATATTTTTTTGTCAGCACACATAGGAGCTATAGTGTGTTGTCAGCATACATAGGAGCTATAGTGTGTTTGTGTCAGCACACATAGGAGCTATAGTGTGTTGTGAGCACACATAGGAGCTATATTTTTTTGTCAGCACACATAGGAGCTATAGTGTGTTGTTAGCACACATAGGAGCTATAGTGTGTTGTCAGCACACAAAGGAGCTATAGTGTGTTTGTGTCAGCACACAAAGGAGCTATAGTGTATTGTCAGCACACATAGGAGCTATAGTGTGTTTGTGTCAGCACACAAAGGAGCTATAGTGTGTTGTCAGCACACATAGGAGCTATAGTGTGCTGTCAGCACACAAAGGAGCTATAGTGTGTTTGTGTCAGCAAACAAAGGAGCTATAGTGTATTGTCAGCACACATAGGAGCTATAGTGTGTTGTCAGCACACAAAGGAGCTATAGTGTGTTTGTGTTAGCACACATAGGAGCTATATTTTTTTGTCAGCACACATAGGAGCTATAGTGTGTTGTCAGCACACATAGGAGCTATAGTGTGTTTGTGTCAGCACACAAAGGAGCTATAGTGTGTTGTCAGCACACAAAGGAGCTATAGTGTGTTTGTGTCAGCACACAAAGGAGCTATAGTGTATTGTCAGCACACATAGGAGCTATAGTGTGTTGTCAGCACACAAAGGAGCTATAGTGTGTTTGTGTAAGCACACATAGGAGCTATATTTTTTTGTCAGCACACAAAGGAGCTATAGTGTGTTGTCAGCACACATAGGAGCTATAGTGTGTTGTCAGCACACAAAAGAGCTATAGTGTGTTTGTGTAAGCACACATAGGAGCTATATTTTTTTGTCAGCACACATAGGAGCTATAGTGTGTTTGTGTCAGCACACAAAGGAGCTATAGTGTGTTGTCAGCACACATAGGAGCTATAGTGTGTTGTCAGCACACAAAGGAGCTATAGTGTGTTTGTGTAAGCACACATAGGAGCTATATTTTTTTGTCAGCACACATAGGAGCTATAGTGTGTTGTCAGCACACATAGGAGCTAGTGTGTGTGTTGTCAGCACACATAGGACCTATATTTTTTTGTCAGCACACATAGGACCTATAGTGTGTTTGTGTCAGCACACATAGGAGCTATAGTGTGTTTGTGTCAGCACACATAGGACCTATAGTGTGTTTGTGTCAGCACACATAGGACCTATAGTGTGTTGTGCGCACACATCGGAGCTATATTTTTTTGTCAGCACACATAGGAGCTATAGTGTGTTTGTGTCAGCACACATAGGACCTATAGTGTGTTTGTGTCAGCACACATAGGACCTATAGTGTGTTGTGAGCACACATAGGAGCTATATTTTTTTGTCAGCACACAAAGGAGCTATAGTGTGTTTGTGTCAGCACACATAGGACCTATAGTGTGTTTGTGTCAGCACACATAGGACCTATAGTGTGTTGTGAGCACACATAGGAGCTATATTTTTTTGTCAGCACACATAGGAGCTATAGTGTGTTGTCAGCATACATAGGAGCTATAGTGTGTTTGTGTCAGCACACATAGGAGCTATAGTGTGTTGTGAGCACACATAGGAGCTATATTTTTTTGTCAGCACACATAGGAGCTATAGTGTGTTGTCAGCACACATAGGAGCTATAGTGTGTTGTCAGCACACAGAGGAGCTATAGTGTGTTTGTGTCAGCACACAAAGGAGCTATAGTGTATTGTCAGCACACATAGGAGCTATAGTGTGTTGTCAGCACACAAAGGAGCTATAGTGTGTTTGTGTTAGCACACATAGGAGCTATATTTTTTTGTCAGCACACATAGGAGCGTTGTCAGCACACATAGGAGCTATAGTGTGTTTGTGTCAGCACACAAAGGAGCTATAGTGTGTTGTCAGCACACATAGGAGCTATAGTGTGCTGTCAGCACACAAAGGAGCTATAGTGTGTTTGTGTCAGCAAACAAAGGAGCTATAGTGTATTGTCAGCACACATAGGAGCTATAGTGTGTTGTCAGCACACAAAGGAGCTATAGTGTGTTTGTGTTAGCACACATAGGAGCTATATTTTTTTGTCAGCACACATAGGAGCTATAGTGTGTTGTCAGCACACATAGGAGCTATAGTGTGTTTGTGTCAGCACACAAAGGAGCTATAGTGTGTTGTCAGCACACAAAGGAGCTATAGTGTGTTTGTGTCAGCACACAAAGGAGCTATAGTGTAGTGTCAGCACACATAGGAGCCATAGTGTGTTGTCAGCACACAAAGGAGCTATAGTGTGTTTGTGTAAGCACACATAGGAGCTATATTTTTTTATCAGCACACAAAGGAGCTATAGTGTGTTGTCAGCACACATAGGAGCTATAGTGTGTTGTCAGCACACAAAAGAGCTATAGTGTGTTTGTGTAAGCACACATAGGAGCTATATTTTTTTGTCAGCACACATAGGAGCTATAGTGTGTTTGTGTCAGCACACAAAGGAGCTATAGTGTGTTGTCAGCACACATAGGAGCTATAGTGTGTTGTCAGCACACAAAGGAGCTATAGTGTGTTTGTGTAAGCACACATAGGAGCTATATTTTTTTGTCAGCACACATAGGAGCTATAGTGTGTTGTCAGCACACATAGGAGCTATAGTGTGTTGTCAGCACACATAGGAGCTATAGTGTGTTTGTGTCAGCACACATAGGAGCTATAGTGTATTGTCAGCACACATAGGAGCTATAGTGTGTTGTCAGCACACAAAGGAGCTATAGTGTGTTTGTGTAAGCACACATAGGAGCTATATTTTTTTGTCAGCACACAAAGGAGCTATAGTGTGTTGTCAGCACACATAGGAGCTATAGTGTGTTGTCAGCACACAAAAGAGCTATAGTGTGTTTGTGTAAGCACACATAGGAGCTATATTTTTTGTCAGAACACATAGGAGCTATAGTGTGTTTGTGTCAGCACGCATAGGAGCTATAGTGTGTTGTCAGCACACAAAAGAGCTATAGTGTGTTTGTGTAAGCACACATAGGAGCTATATTTTTTTGTCAGCACACATAGGAGCTATAGTGTGTTTGTGTCAGCACACAAAGGAGCTATAGTGTGTTGTCAGCACACATAGGAGCTATAGTGTGTTGCCAGCACACAAAGGAGCTATAGTGTGTTTGTGTAAGCACACATAGGAGCTATATTTTTTTGTCAGCACACATAGGAGCTATAGTGTGTTGTCAGCACACATAGGAGCTATAGTGTGTTGTCAGCACACATAGGAGCTATAGTGTGTTTGTGTCAGCACACATAGGAGCTATAGTATGTTGTCAGCACACATAGGAGCTATATTCTTTTGTCAGCACACATAGGGGCTATAGTGTGCTGTCAGCACACATAGGAGCTATAGTGTGTTGTCAGCACACATAGGAGCTATAGTGTGTTTGTGTCAGCACACATAGGAGCTATATTGTGTTGTCAGCACACATAGGAGCTATAGTGTGTTTGTGTCAGCACACATAGGAGCTATAGTGTGTTGTCAGCACACATAGGAGCTATATTTTTTTGTCAGCACACATAGGAGCTATAGTGTGTTGTCAGCATACATAGGAGCTATAGTGTGTTTGTGTCAGCACACATAGGAGCTATAGTGTGTTGTCAGCACACATAGGAGCTATATTTTTTTGTCAGCACACATAGGAGCTATAGTGTGTTGTCAGCACACATAGGAGCTATAGTGTGTTGTCAGCACACAAAGGAGCTATAGTGTGTTTGTGTCAGCACACAAAGGAGCTATAGTGTATTGTCAGCACACATAGGAGCTATTGTGTGTTGTCAGCACACAAAGGAGCTATAGTGTGTTTGTGTTAGCACACATAGGAGCTATATTTTTTTGTCAGCACACATAGGAGCTATAGTGTGTTGTCAGCACACATAGGAGCTATAGTGTGTTTGTGTCAGCACACAAAGGAGCTATAGTGTGTTGTCAGCACACAAAGGAGCTATAGTGTGTTTGTGTCAGCACACAAAGGAGCTATAGTGTATTGTCAGCACACATAGGAGCTATAGTGTGTTGTCAGCACACAAAGGAGCTATAGTGTGTTTGTGTAAGCACACATAGGAGCTATATTTTTTTGTCAGCACACAAAGGAGCTATAGTGTGTTGTCAGCACACATAGGAGCTATAGTGTGTTGTCAGCACACAAAAGAGCTATAGTGTGTTTGTGTAAGCACACATAGGAGCTATATTTTTTTGTCAGCACACATAGGAGCTATAGTGTGTTTGTGTCAGCACACAAAGGAGCTATAGTGTGTTGTCAGCACACATAGGAGCTATAGTGTGTTGTCAGCACACAAAGGAGCTATAGTGTGTTTGTGTAAGCACACATAGGAGCTATATTTTTTTGTCAGCACACATAGGAGCTATAGTGTGTTGTCAGCACACATAGGAGCTATAGTGTGTTGTCAGCACACATAGGAGCTATAGTGTGTTTGTGTCAGCACACATAGGAGCTATAGTGTATTGTCAGCACACATAGGAGCTATAGTGTGTTGTCAGCACACAAAGGAGCTATAGTATGTTTGTGTAAGCACACATAGGAGCTATATTTTTTTGTCAGCACACAAAGGAGCTATAGTGTGTTGTCAGCACACATAGGAGCTATAGTGTGTTGTCAGCACACAAAAGAGCTATAGTGTGTTTGTGTAAGCACACATAGGAGCTATATTTTTTTGTCAGCACACATAGGAGCTATAGTGTGTTTGTGTCAGCACACATAGGAGCTAGTGTATGTGTGTGTGTGTCAGCACACATAGGATCTAGTGTGTGTGTGTGTGTGTCAGAACACATAGGAGCTAGTGTGTGTGTGTGTCAGCCCAGTTCTTGTCATCTAAGGCAGCCTCTATCTGCCATAGGGCCCTGTTGCTGTCATCTAAGGCATCCATCTGCAGGAGTTAGTGTGTGTGCTGTGTGACTCCAGCACAATATACACTACCCACTACAATGGCTGGAAGACCACCAAGGAGAGGCAGACAGTCCCGAGGCAAGAACACTGGGCAAGCAGGCTCTGTTTCTAGAGACAACAGTGCTGGTTGTGGACGTGGTCGTGCATCGTCATCAGCACGTGGCCATGGGACACGCCTGTCTTTGTTTTCGGCAGCTGGACATGTTGAGCCGCATCATGCCGAAGGCTTGGTAGAATGGATGACCAAGCCCTCCTCATCCTCCTCATCCTCTCTCACCCAGGCTCAGGGTACTGGCAGAGCAGCTGCCAACGCGTACTCAATGGCATCATCAGGCACCCCTTCCCTAGACCCACCATGTCCTCCTGAGGAGTCCCCCGAACTGTTTGAGCACAGTGTTGGGTACATGCTCCAGGAGGATGCCCAACGATTTGAAGGCTCGGATGATGATACCCAGCTTGAGGAAGGCAGTTGTAACGTACCTGGTATCAGAGCCCAACTGTAGAAGGAGACCTCTCTTACAGCCCTGGCTCGAGGACCACTGGGGTTGCAACAGTGGTACAGGAGCGCAGCGAGGTAGGAGTGCCTGTATGATCCGTAGTAGCTGATACATATGAGTAGAAAGATCCACCTGATGAACTGGACTGGTGAGGCAGTAGCAGCAGTGGTAACAGGTGTAGGTCAGCGATCCCTGGATCTAGGCAGAGACTGGATCAGGACTAGACTGAAGCAGGTGAGACAAGCCGGGTCAAACACAGGTAATCAGGTAGTTACAGCAGGCAGAGAGTGGTCAGTAGGCAGGCAGAGATTTGGCAACAGAAGGTCAGCAGGTTCAGAAATAGCAGGGTCAAGGCAGGCCGGGTCAGGAGAGGAGAAGGCAGCAGTAGTCAAACGTAGCAGGATCAGATAACAACAGCAGGTACAGGATCAGACTCAGGTGGAGCTGCAGATCAGACAGCACTGCACTGGAGCAGCTGCTGTCCTTTTAAAGGGGAACTGGCACCAAGTTGAGTTAGCGCGCGTGCACATGCACCTGTTGTGCATTCCTGCGTACGCGTGCCTGTCGTGTGTCACTGCGCACGTTCATGCGCCGCTGCCCAGTGCGGCCTGTTCTCGTGGGAACATGTGTGCGCACGCGCGCATGTCCGTGTGCCTGTCCTGCCACAGGGTATCCCTGACATTGCCCCCCCCCCAAGGGGCAGCCTCCGGATGCCCAACAGGCTCTTCTTTTCAGGGTGAGCAAGGAAAAAGGCACGAACTAACCTTCTTGCATGGATATTGCATGCGGGTTCCCAGGAGTTATCCTCCAGGCCATATCCTCTCCATTTAACCAGAAATTGTACCTGATTTTGCCTTCTCCGGCAGTCCAGGATAGCCTCCACTTCGAACTCCTCATTCCCATCAATCAGAACAGGTTCCGGTGGCTTGGGTCCTCTGTCAGGGAAGGGATCAGGTACTGCAGGTTTTAGTAGTGAAACATGAAATATAGGATGAATTTTAAACGAGTCAGGTAAAGAAATTTCATATGATACCTCATTTAACCTCCTCTTCACCGGGAAGGGACCAGTAAATTTGGGTGCCAACTTTTTAGACGGACATTTTAACTTAAGATTGGTTGTAGAAAGCCATACCTGGTCACCCGGCTGCAGGTTCAGTTCTCCTCTCCTCTTTTTATCAAAAGCCTTCTTGTTGTCGGCTTGTGCTTTGGCCATTGCTTCCTGCAAGATCTTGTTGTTGTGGTTGAGGAAATCCATGGTATCTTGTACTGCCGGAACTGTAGATTCTGAAATGAAATCAGGCAGAAATGATAAATGGAAACCATAATTAGAAAAGAAAGGGGATTGACCTGTAGCTGAGTGATTGGCGTTGTTGTAGGCAAATTCTGCCAGTGGTAGTAAAGATACCCAATCATCCTGAGTAAAGGAAGTGAAACAACGGATGTACTGTTCGAGCGTTTTATTTGTCCTTTCTGTTTGCCCATTGGTTTGGGGATGGTAAGCTGAGGACAATGCCAACTCAATTTTCAACGCTTTACATAAAGCTCTCCAGAAACGTGAGGTGAACTGTATACCACGATCAGATGTAATGTTTGCCGGGACCCCATGCAACCTGACGATCTCCTTAATAAATACTCGGGCCGTCTCCATAGCAGATGGGGTACTCTTTAAGGGTAAGAAATGAGCCATCTTGGTTAATCGGTCCACTACTACAAAGATTGCCGTGCATCCCTCGGCCGGTGGAAGTTCTACTATAAAATCCATGGAGATCATCCTCCATGGTTTATCAGGAATGGGTAGAGGTTTCAGCAGGCCCCAGGACTTACTTCTTGCTGTCTTGTTCTGAATGCAAACAGAGCATGAGTTCACATATTTTTTACAAAAAGTTTCTAGATCAGGCCACCAAAATGTACGTCGTACAAGTTCAAGGGTCTTATGTATGCCAAAATGGCCTGCCAGCGGATGGTCATGGAACATCTTCAAGACCCCAACTCGCACATTCTCAGTAGGGATGAGCCGAACAACCCCCGGGTTCGGTTCGCACCAGAACCTTCGAACGGACCGAAAGTTCACGCGAATTTTCGAACCCTATACGTTATAATGGACGCGAACGTTCGAAATCAAAAGTGCTAATTACAACGGCCAATATGCATGTTAATGTCATAAAAACAGGTTTGGGGACCCGGGTCCTGCCCCAGGGGACATATATCAATGCAAAAAGAACTTTTTAAAAACTAACGTTTTTTCGGGAGCAGTCATTTTAATGAAAAAAATCAATTTTTAAGCTTTTTGGAGAACATAGGGAGGGGTTATCACCCCTGTAACATTTGCTGTCTTTGCACATCTGTTCAGAACATGTCACCTCACTTTCCGTCCCAATGACAAATGTTTTTGGAAAAAGTGGGGTTTTAATTGAAACAAGGATTGGTGATAAAGTATCAGTAGAGAGGAGATACCTTTTTCCCAAATTAAATCTAACAGGTTAGAATTTCCCTTCCTAGGGGTAGATTTCCTCTCACTTCCTGTTAGGAGTCGTTTGTAAGTTGGATGTTTGAAAGTAGGGGCCTGGCGTATATACTCTGCAGAAATTTGCCCTATTAGATGTTGGTGTAGCCACAAGACTGGTGGGCACAGGAATGGGCCCTGCTGTGAGTTAATAGATCAAGATTTGTAATTGCATGCACCTGTTGAACAGGGCAGAAAAATTGGGGGTGGTGGTGGTGGTGGTGGACGGTGTTGCCACAAGACTGTAAGCTCTCACAGTTACTCTTGGTGGGCGCAGGAATGGGCCCTGCTGTGAGTTATTAGATCAAGATTTGTAATTGCAAGCACCTGATGAACAGGGCAGAAAAATTGGGCCTTTGGCGGTGGTGGTGGACGGTGTTGCCACAAGACTGTAGGCCCTCACAGTTACTCTTGGTGGGCGCAGGAATGGGCCCTGCTGTGAGTTATTAGATCAAGATTTGTAATTGCAAGCACCTGATGAACAGGGCAGAAAATTTGGGCCTTTGGCGGTGGTGGTGGACGGTGTTGCCACAAGACTGTAAGCTCTCACAGTTACTCTTGGTGGGCGCAGGAATGGGCCCTGTTGTGAGTTATTAGATCAAGATTTGTAATTGCAAGCACCTGATGAACAGGGCAGAAAAATTGGGCCTTTGGCGGTGGTGGTGGACGGTGTTGCCACAAGACTGTAGGCCCTCATAGTTACTCTTGGTGGGCGCAGGAATGGGCCCTGCTGTGAGTTATTAGATCAAGATTTGTAATTGCAAGCACCTGATGAACAGGGCAGAAAATTTGGGCCTTTGGCGGTGGTGGTGGACGGTGTTGCCACAAGACTGTAAGCTCTCACAGTTACTCTTGGTGGGCGCAGGAATGGGCCCTGCTGTGAGTTATTAGATCAAGATTTGTAATTGCAAGCACCTGATGAACAGGGCAGAAAAATTGGGCCTTTGGCGGTGGTGGTGGACGGTGTTGCCACAAGACTGTAGGCCCTCATAGTTACTCTTGGTGGGCGCAGGAATGGGCCCTGCTGTGAACTATTAGATCAAGATTTGTAATTACACGCCCCTGTTAAACAGGGGCTTAAAAATTGTGCCTTAGGCACTGGTGCTGGTGCCACAACACTGCAACCCCTCAAAGAATACTGTACTTGGAGCACAGCAGTCACACGTGTTGCGAAGCATTTTTTTAAAAAATTGTAAGTACACGCCCCTGTTAAACAGGGGCTGAAAAATTGTGCCTTAGGCACTGGTGCTGGTGCCACAACACTGCAACCCCTCACAGATACTGTACTTGGAGCACAGCAGTCACACGTGTTGCGAAGCATTTTTTTAAAAAATTGTAAGTACACGCCCCTGTTAAACAGGGGCTGAAAAATTGTGCCTTAGGCACTGGTGCTGGTGCCACAACACTGCAACCCCTCACAGATACTGTACTTGGAGCACAGCAGTCACACGTGTTGCAAAGCATTTTTTTTAAAAAATTGTAAGTACACGCCCCTGTTAAACAGGGGCTGAAAAATTGTGCCTTAGGCACTGGTGCTGGTGCCACAACACTGCAACCCCTCACAGATACTGTACTTGGAGCACAGCAGTCACACGTGTTGCGAAGCATTTTTTTATAAAAATTGTATGTACACGCCCCTGTTAAACAGGGGCTGAAAAATTGTGCCTTAGGCACTGGTGTGGTGGCATGGATCATTGAGGAGGAGGAAGAGGATAGTCAGTGAACATAAGAGGACAGTCACTCAGCATCAGCATAGGCAGTCTTGAAGGGATGTGACATTAAAAATTATTCGGTTATATCCGCCTCAGGTGCCTGGTAGCTGGTGGTGATCCAAGACTGATTCATTTTGATGAAGGTCAGTCGATCAACCGAGGCGGTGGACAGGCGCACCCTATGATCGGTGACAAATCCTCCAGCAGCACTGAATGTGCGTTCGGAAAGAACGCTGGAGGCAGGACAGGCCAGTAGCTCAATTGCATACTGTGCAAGCTCTGGCCAGTGATCCATCCTCAGGACCCAGTAAGCCAGAGGATTTTCGGTGGGAAAGGTGTCCAAGTCTGACCTTGCCCCAAGGTATTCCTGCACCATGTATATCAGACGCTGGCGATGGTTGCTGGAACCGATCATACCTTGGGGCTGCGGACTAAAAAATTGTCTGAATGCATCGGTCAGACGTCCACCTTCCCCACCGCTCCTTCTGCTACTGACCGAAGCCTCAGCAACTCGTCGCCCAGGACCAGGAGTTTGTAACCTCCCAGTTTCTGGGAACGCGTTGCACAGACCTTTCTGCAAGGCCTCCCTGAGATGTCTCATCCTCTGCTCCCTCTGCGACGGCAAGATAAGGTCCGCAACCTTACCCTTGTACCGCGGATCAAGGAGAGTGGCCAGCCAGTAATGGTCCCTCTCCTTGATCCGAAGAACACGAGGATCCTTCCGCAGGCTTTGCAGGATCAGGGAGGCCATGCAGCGTAGGTTAGCTGAGGCATTCGGTCCGGAGTCTTCTGGGTCACTGAGGATGACATGATCGCCAGCCACCTCCTCCCAGCCACGTACAAGTCCACTGGTTTGTTGGGACTGTACATCATCCCTAAAAGACTGCTGCTGCTGATGCTGAGTGCCAGGCTCCACCTCCATGCTCACACAATCCTCCTCCTCCTCCTCCTCCTCCTCCTCCTCCTCATCCTCTTCCTGTGTGATGGGTGGGACAGAAGGAACACTGTCCGGATAAAGGGGGCCTTGAGAGGCAAGGAAGTCCTCCTCTTCCTGCCTCTGTTCTGCCTCAAGTGCCCTGTCCATTATCCCACGCAGCGTATGCTCCAACAGGTGGACAAGAGGGACAGTGTCACTGATGCATGCACTGTCACTGCTCACCATCCTCGTGGCCTCCTCAAATGGTGAGAGGACAGTGCATGCATCCCTGATCATGCTCCACTGACGTGGGGAAAAAAAAAAACAAGCTCCCCTGACCCTGTCCTGGTGCCGTAGTCGCAAAGGTACTCATTGATGGCCCTCTGCTGCGTGTGCAGTCGCTGCAGCATGGCCAACGTTGAGTTCCACCTGGTGGGCATGTCACATATTAGGCGGTTCTTGGGCAGGTTCAGCTCCTTTTGAAGCTCAGTCAGCCGAGCACTGGCATTAGAAGATCGGCGGAAATGCACACATACTTTCCTGGCCTGCCTCAGGACATCCTGTAAGCCTGGGAACCTGCCCAAGAACCGCTGCACCACCAGGTTGAGGACGTGAGCCATGCAGGGCACATGGGTGAGCTGCCCCTGTCGCAGGGCGGAGAGGAGGTTGGTGCCATTGTCAGAAACGACCATTCCTGGCTTAAGCTGACGTGGCGTCAGCCACCTCTCGGCCTGCCCCTGCAGAGCTGCCAGAACCTCTGGCCCAGTGTGGCTCCTGTCCCCCAAACACACCAGCGCAAGCACGGCATGGCATCTTTTTGCCTGCGTACTTGCGTAGCCCCTTGTACGCCTACGGAGCACCGCTGGTTCCAAGGACAGAGCACTGGAGGAAGAAGAAGAGGAGGGGGGTGGAGGAGAGAGGTGTGTCACAACCAGTAGCAGTAGTAGCGTTTTGGAGGCGTGGTGGCGGAACAACCTCCAACACTACTGCACCTTGTCCTGCATCCCTCCCAGCTGCCAATAGAGTGACCCAATGGGCCGTGAAAGAAAGGTACCGTCCCTGTCCATGCCTGCTGGACCATGAGTCAGCGGTAATATGCACCTTACCACTGACCGCCCTGTCCAGCGAGGCATGGACATTGCCTTCCACATGCCGGTAGAGAGACGGAATCGCCTTCCGTGAAAAAAAGTGGCGTTTGGGAACCTGCCACTGAGGAACCGCACATTGAACAAACTCACGGAAGGGGCCCGAGTCTACCAACTGAAAAGGCAGCAGTTGAAGTGCTAGCAATTTAGCCAAGCTAGCATTTAACCGCTGGGCATGTGGATGGCTGGGAGTGTACTTCTTTCTACGGTCCAGCAGCTGGGGCAGGGAAATTTGCCTGCTGCAATCGGACGTCGGTGTACTGCAAGTACTTGGTTGTGACACACCTAATTCTACACCTTCAGTCCTCTCAGAGCAGCTTTCAGAGAGGACTGAAGGTGTAGTGGGGATGGAGATCCCAGCTGATGAGGAGCAAGGAGAGGTCCGCTTAGTTCTTTGGTGTGGGTCTTTTATGTGTGCCTGCCAACGAGCTGCATGGCAGGTCGACATATGTCTGGTCATGCTTGTGGTGCCCAAGCGGCTGATGTTTTGGCCACGCGAGATTCGCTTGAGACAAATATTGCAAATAGCAGTGGTGCGATCTGATGCACTCGTCTCAAAAAAGGCCCACACCAAAGAACTTTTCTGATAACGTGCAGAGGCAGCGCCCTGCACAGGCGGAGCTCTGCGGTGTTGTACAGTTGCTGTGCTGGCCTCTACCTGGCCTCCAGGGGGCATTCTGCCTCGTTGGACATGTGACGCCGCATCCTCCTCCTCCTCGTCCTCCTCCTCATCCTCCTCCTCCTCGTCCTCCTCCTCATCCTCTCTCCCTTCAGGCACCCACGTGGAGTCAGTGACCTCATCATCCCCTCCCTCTTCACCACTAGAGCAAACCTGGCAGTAAGCTGCAGCTGGTGGAACAGTACTGCCAGATTCCTCAAGCTGGGTATCATCATCCGAGCCTTCGAATCGTTGGGCATCCTCCTGGAGCATGTACCCAACACTGTGCTCAAAGAGTTCGGGGGACTCCTCAGGAGGACATGGTGGGTCTAGGGAAGGGGTGGCTGATGATGCCATTGAGTACGCGTTGGCAGCTGCTCTGCCAGTACCCTGAGCGAGAGAGGATGAGGAGGATGAGGAGGGCTTGGTCATCCATTCTACCAAGCCTTCAGCATGATGCGGCTCCACATGTCCAGCTGCCAAAAACAAAGACGCGCGTGTCCCATGGCCACGTGCTGATGACGATGCACGACCACGTCCACGGCCACGGCCACGTCCACTAGAAACAGAGCCTGCCTGCCCTGTGTTCTTGGCTCTGCACGCTCTGCCTCCCCTTGGCGGTCTTCCAGCCATTGTAGTCGGTAGTCCTGTGGGTGCTGCTGAGAAGAAAATATAGGAGCTCTGTGTGATGCCACTAACACACTAGAAGTCCTATGGGTGCTGCTGAGAAGACAATATAGGAGCTCTGTGTGATGCCACTAACACACTAGAAGTCCTATGGGTGCTTCTGCAAAGAAAATAGAGGAGCTCTGTGTGATGCCACTAACACACTAGAAGTCCTGTGGGTGCTGCTGAGAAGAAAATATAGGAGCTCTGTGTGATGCCACTAACACACTAGAAGTCCTATGGGTGCTTCTGCAAAGAAAATAGAGGAGCTCTGTGTGATGCCACTAACACACTAGAAGTCCTGTGGGTGCTGCTGAGAAGAAAATATAGGAGCTCTGTGTGATGCCACTAACACACTAGAAGTCCTATGGGTGCTTCTGCAAAGAAAATAGAGGAGCTCTGTGTGATGCCACTAACACACTAGAAGTCCTGTGGGTGCTGCTGAGAAGACAATATAGGAGCTCTGTGTGATGCCACTAACACACTAGAAGTCCTATGGGTGCTTCTGCAAAGAAAATAGAGGAGCTCTGTGTGATGCCACTAACACACTAGAAGTCCTGTGGGTGCTGCTGAGAAGAAAATATAGGAGCTCTGTGTGATGCCACTAACACACTAGAAGTCCTATGGGTGCTTCTGCAAAGAAAATAGAGGAGCTCTGTGTGATGCCACTAACACACTAGAAGTCCTGTGGGTGCTGCTGAGAAGACAATATAGGAGCTCTGTGTGATGCCACTAACACACTAGAAGTCCTATGGGTGCTTCTGCAAAGAAAATAGAGGAGCTCTGTGTGATGCCACTAACACACTAGAAGTCCTGTGGGTGCTGCTGAGAAGAAAATATAGGAGCTCTGTGTGATGCCACTAACACACTAGAAGTCCTATGGGTGCTTCTGCAAAGAAAATAGAGGAGCTCTGTGTGATGCCACTAACACACTAGAAGTCCTGTGGGTGCTGCTGAGAAGAAAATATAGGAGCTCTGTGTGATGCCACTAACACACTAGAAGTCCTATGGGTGCTTCTGCAAAGAAAATAGAGGAGCTCTGTGTGATGCCACTAACACACTAGAAGTCCTGTGGGTGCTGCTGAGAAGAAAATATAGGAGCTCTGTGTGATGCCACTAACACACTAGAAGTCCTATGGGTGCTTCTGCAAAGAAAATAGAGGATCTCTGTGTGATGGGACTAACACACTAGAAGTCCTGTGGGTGCTGCTGAGAAGAAAATATAGGAGCTCTGTGTGATGCCACTAACACACTAGAAGTCCCATGGGTGCTTCTGCAAAGAAAATAGAGGAGCTCTGTGTGATGCCACTAACACACTAGAAGTCCTGTGGGTGCTGCTGAGAAGAAAATATAGGAGCTCTGTGTGATGCCACTAACACACTAGAAGTCCTATGGGTGCTTCTGCAAAGAAAATAGAGGATCTCTGTGTGATGGGACTAACACACTTCAAGTCCTATAGGTGCTTCTGGGAACAAAATATAGGTCTGTGTGATGGGACTAACACACTTCAAGTCCTATAGGTGCTTCTGGGAAGAAAATATAGGATCTCTGTATGATGGGACTAACACACTTCAAGTCCTATAGGTGCTTCTGGGAACAAAATATAGGTCTGTGTGATGGGACTAACACACTTCAAGTCCTATAGGTGCTTCTGGGAACAAAATATAGGATCTCTGTGTGATGGGACTAACACACTTCAAGTCCTATGGGTGCTTCTGGGAAGAAAATATAGGTCTGTGTGATGGGACTAACACACTTCAAGTCCTATAGGTGCTTCTGGGAACAAAATATAGGTCTGTGTGATGGGACTAACACACTTCAAGTCCTATAGGTGCTTCTGGGAACAAAATATAGGATCTCTGTGTGATGGGACTAACACACTTCAAGTCCTATAGGTGCTTCTGGGAACAAAATATAGGATCTCTGTGTGATGGGACTAACACACTTCAAGTCCTATAGGTGCTTCTGGGAACAAAATATAGGTCTGTGTGATGGGACTAACACACGTCAAGTCCTATAGGTGCTTCTGGGAACAAAATATAGGATCTCTGTGTGATGGGACTAACACACTTCAAGTCCTATGGGTGCTTCTGGGAAGAAAATATAGGTCTGTGTGATGGGACTAACACACTTCAAGTCCTATAGGTGCTTCGGGGAACAAAATATAGGATCTCTGTATGATGGGACTAACACACTTCAAGTCCTATAGGTGCTTCTGGGAACAAAATATAGGTCTGTGTGATGGGACTAACACACTTCAAGTCCTATAGGTGCTTCTGGGAACAAAATATAGGATCTCTGTGTGATGGGACTAACACACTTCAAGTCCTATAGGTGCTTCTGGGAACAAAATATAGGTCTGTGTGATGGGACTAACACACTTCAAATCCTATAGGTGCTTCTGGGAACAAAATATAGGATCTCTGTGTGATGGGACTAACACACTTCAAGTCCTATGGGTGCTTCTGGGAAGAAAATATAGGTCTGTGTGATGGGACTAACACACTTCAAGTCCTATAGGTGCTTCTGGGAACAAAATATAGGATCTCTGTGTGATGGGACTAACACACTTCAAGTCCTATGGGTGCTTCTGGGAAGAAAATATAGGTCTGTGTGATGGGACTAACACACTTCAAGTCCTATAGGTGCTTCTGGGAACAAAATATAGGATCTCTGTGTGATGGGACTAACACACTTCAAGTCCTATAGGTGCTTCTGGGAACAAAATATATGATCTCTGTGTGATGGGACTAACACACTTCAAGTCCTATAGGTGCTTCTGGGAACAAAATATAGGATCTCTGTGTGATGGGACTAACACACTTCAAGTCCTATGGGTGCTTCTGGGAAGAAAATATAGGTCTGTGTGATGGGACTAACACACTTCAAGTCCTATAGGTGCTTCTGGGAACAAAATATAGGATCTCTGTATGATGGGACTAACACACTTCAAGTCCTATAGGTGCTTCTGGGAACAAAATATAGGTCTGTGTGATGGGACTAACACACTTCAAGTCCTATAGGTGCTTCTGGGAACAAAATATAGGATCTCTGTGTGATGGGACTAACACACTTCAAGTCCTATAGGTGCTTCTGGGAACAAAATATAGGTCTGTGTGATGGGACTAACACACTTCAAGTCCTATAGGTGCCTCTGGGAACAAAATATATGATCTCTGTGTGATGGGACTAACACACTTCAAGTCCTATAGGTGCTTCTGGGAAGAAAATGTAGGTCTGTGTGATGGGACTAACACACTTCAAGTCCTATAGGTGCTTCTGGGAACAAAATATAGATCTCTGTGTGATGGGACTAACACACTTCAAGTCCTATGGGTGCTTCTGGGAAGAAAATATAGGTCTGTGTGATGGGACTAACACACTTCAAGTCCTATAGGTGCTTCTGGGAACAAAATATATGATCTCTGTGTGATGGGACTAACACACTTCAAGTCCTATGGGTGCTTCTGGGAAGAAAATATAGGTCTCTGTGATGGGACTAACACACTTCAAGTCCTATATGTGCTTCTGGGAACAAAATATATGATCTCTGTGTGATGGGACTAACACACTTCAAGTCCTATGGGTGCTTCTGGGAAGAAAATATAGGTCTCTGTGATGGGACTAACACACTTCAAGTCCTATAGGTGCTTCTGGGAACAAAATATATGATCTCTGTGTGATGGGACTAACACACTTCAAGTCCTATGGGTGCTTCTGGGAAGAAAATATAGGTCTGTGTGATGGGACTAACACACTTCAAGTCCTATAGGTGCTTCTGGGAACAAAATATATGATCTCTGTGTGATGGGACTAACACACTTCAAGTCCTATAGGTGCTTCTGGGAAGAAAATGTAGGTCTGTGTGATGGGACTAACACACTTCAAGTCCTATAGGTGCTTCTGGGAACAAAATATATGATCTCTGTGTGATGGGACTAACACACTTCAAGTCCTATAGGTGCTTCTGGGAAGAAAATGTAGGTCTGTGTGATGGGACTAACACACTTCAAGTCCTATAGGTGCTTCTGGGAACAAAATATATGATCTCTGTGTGATGGGACTAACACACTTCAAGTCCTATAGGTGCTTCTGGGAAGAAAATATAGGTCTGTGTGATGGGACTAACACACTTCAAGTCCTATAGGTGCCTCTGGGAACAAAATATATGATCTCTGTGTGATGGGACTAACACACTTCAAGTCCTATAGGTGCTTCTGGGAAGAAAATATAGGTCTGTGTGATGGGACTAACACACTTCAAGTCCTATAGGTGCTTCTGGGAACAAAATATAGGAGCTCTGCCTGCCTGCCACGAACACACTACAAGTCCTATAGGTGCTTCTGGGAACAAAATATAGGAGCTCTGCCTGCCTGCCACGAACACACTACAAGTCCTATAGTTGCTTCTGGGAACAAAATATAGGAGCTCTGCCTGCCTGTCACGAACACACTACAAGTCCTATAGGTGCTTCTGGAAACAAAATATAGGAGCTCTGCCTGCCTGCCACGAACACACTACAAGTCCTATAGGTGCTTCTGGGAACAAAATATAGGAGCTCTGCCTGCCTGCCACGAACACACTACAAGTCCTATAGGTGCTTCTGGGAACAAAATACAGGAGCTCTGTTTGCTGCCAGTGCCTGCCTGCCACGAACACACTACAAGCCCCTCTTTCTAAATCAATCTTTCTAAATGAATCTATCTAACTCAATCTCTCTAAGTAAATCTCTCTAACTAAATCCAGCAGAGTGACACAGAACGATCCTGCTCTATCTACGCCGGAACAGCATGTGACCGGCGCAGACGGCGTGGCGGCCTTTTATAAGAGGGGGCGTGTACTAAAGCCCCTGAGCTGTAATTGGCTACAGGCGTCCTGCCTGTAGCCAATTATGGCTCTTCGAGTTTCCGGCGCTGTGATTGGCCAAGCATGCGGGGTCACAGTGCATGCTTGGCCAATCATCAGTTAGCAATGCACTGCGCCGGCCGCGCCGGCCGCAATGCATTGCGGGGCCGCTCGCATCACACGAACGTGATGCGAGCGGCCAAAATAGTTCTGGGCTCGCCGAGCGAGCGAACACCCGGTGCTCGATGCGAACATGGGTTCGCATCGAGCACCGGGCCCATCCCTAATTCTCAGGAACAAAAATGTTGTTTTCTTTCCAAAGCAGACCATCTCTAGAGGTTAGCATGACTCCGGGGGGGCTGAGCATGTTCCTGGAAGCCTGTTTGATTTGGGACAAGAGATCCGTTTGCAACAGTAGGAAGTTCCCTGTAGGTAGGATGGTATCTGGTGTTGATAAGTCCTTGGGATCATCGTACATACGGGATAGAGCGTCCGGTTTTGTGTTTTTTGATCCAGGTCGGTACGTTATATGGAAGGAAAAACGAGTGAAAAATAGAGCCCATTGAGCTTGTCGTGGCTTCAGTCTTTTGGCAGTTCTTAAATACTCTAAATTTTTATGGTCGGTATATATTAGTATGGGATGGTTAGCGCCCTCCAACAAATATCTCCACTCCTCCAGTGCTGCTTTGATGGCCAGTAGTTCACGATCTCCTACATCGTAATTTCTCTCTGCTGGAGAAAGTTTCCATGAAAAGAAGGCCACAGGGTGCATTAAGGCCTTAACCCCTTGCCGTTGGGAGACAACTGCCCCCACTGCTGTTTCGGAGGCATCCACCTCAAGGATATAGGGTAAGGACGGGTCAGGATGGCTCAGGATAGGAGCCGAGGTGAAAAGCTTTTTTAGCGTTTCGAAGGCGCTCTGCGCCTCAGAGTTCCAGCAGAATCGCAGGTTTTGTTTAGTTAGTTGTGTTATTGGGGTGATTATGGCAGAGAACCCCTTAATGAATTTTCTATAAAAGTTCGCAAAACCCACGAAGCGTTGTACCCCCTTCTTGTCTGTGGGTACAGGCCACTCCAGTATGGCGGACACCTTCTGGGGATCCATTTCAACTCCTGCTGTAGAAATTACCAATCCCAAGAACTGGATGCTCTGCCGCTCAAATTCACATTTCTCCGGTTTTGCATATAGTTTGTGTTGGCGAAGTCGGCCTAGGACGATGCTGACATGCTCTCGGTGTTGAGCAAGGGACCCAGAGAAGATTAAGATATCGTCCAAGTAGACAATTACGAAGATATCCAGTAAATCTCGGAACACGTCATTAATGAAATGTTGGAAGGTGGCCGGGGCGTTGCAAAGCCCAAAGGGCATGACCAGATACTCGAAGTGCCCGAATCTGGTACGAAAGGCCGTCTTCCACTCATCTCCTTTTCGAATGCGTATCAGGTTATAGGCACCTCTCAAGTCCAGTTTAGTAAAAATTAGTGCAGATCTCAGTTTCTGGAACAACTCAGTCATGAGGGGCAGAGGATAGCGGTTCTTTACCGTAATTTTATTTAACTCCCTATAATCCACACAAGGACGGAGAGAGTGATCTTTCTTAGTTACGAAAAATATCCCGGCTCCGGCCGGGGAGGTGGATGGGCGGATGAACCCCTTCTTGAGGTTATCATCGACATATTCTTTCAATGCCTCTTGTTCCCGTTCTGATAATGGGAATACACATCCAAACGGGATCGCAGCTCCGGGTAAGAGGTCAATAGGACAGTCATATGAGCGGTGAAACGGCAAGGTATCTGCTCCCTGTTTGCTGAAGACATCAAGGTACTGGTGATAGGCTTTAGGTACAGACTGAAGAACATCTTGATCAGAGTTCATGCAGAGTAGGGTTGCTGGTGTGCTTATAGGTTCTGGCAGGCAATGCTTTTGACAATAGGATGATGAAAACTTGATCTCCCCGGACACCCAGTTGATCTGGGGGTTATGGGCCTGGAGCCAAGGTAGACCCAGGATGACCGGAAACAAAGGGGAGGTGATAGCATCAAGAGTCAATAGTTCCTTATGTTGAGATGAGGAAGTAACAGGCAAAGGAGGTGTTTCTTGGGTTACTGGCCCAGATCTGATACGTGAGCCGTCAGCTAAAAAGACGCATAGTCCATGCGTTTTTGGCCGCAAGGGAATATGTTGCTGAGCGGCAAAATTTAAATCAACGAAGCAACTACAAGCTCCGGAGTCCACAATAGCGTTAACTGGAATAGTCTTTCCTGGAAGCTGGACCAGCAGAGGAAGAGTAAGATGGTTCGCCTGGGCAGGCAGCATTGTGAGGTTAGTGGGGGAGAACCTGCTGAATTTTGCGGGACACCCATGAACATAATGGCCGGCTCCTCCACAATAAAGACAAAGATTCCTCTGCCGGCGGCGTGAACGCTCCTCTGGGGATAATGTGTGTCGCATTACTCCGAGTGGCATGGGCCTGGGAGTGGCAGGTGCAGGGTAGACAGAACTTGAATTAGCAGGGAGCTGAACTGGGATCTTGGGTGTCATCCATACAGGGTGATTCCGCTGGGTGCTTCTCTCTGATTGGCGCTCACGGAGCCGTCGGTCAATCTGAATTACTAGACTGATAAGTCCTTCCAAGGTATCAGGTATCTCCACTCGAGCAAGTTCATCTTTTAACTTCTCAGATAAACCCATGCGGAACTGGTGCCGCAGAGCTGCGTTGTTCCACTGGGTGTCTGCGCTCCAGCATCTAAAGTCTGCAATATAGTCCTCAGCTGCTCTGTGGCCCTGCTGGAGTGCATGGAGCGTGGCTTCTGCCGTGGAAGTGCGTAGTGGATCGTCATACAATAGAGACATAGCATCGAAAAAAGATGACATGGTATGCGTCGGTATGTCGTCTCCTTCCAGCAACCGGTGAGCCCAGGCTTGAGGATCCCCTTGCAGCAGGGAAATTATAAATCCTACCTTGGTGGATTCCAGCGTGAAAGTCCGAGGTTGCAAAGAAAAATGCAGGTGACATGCGTTGCGGAAGGCCCGAAACTTACTGCGTTCCCCAGAGAACTTCTCAGGAATGGGGACTCTGGGCTCAGGTGGGGGTGTAGTGAAGGATACTGGAGCTGAGCTGACAGGAAGTGCCTGAATTTGTCCTTCCAACTTAAGATACCCCTCATGTAGGGACTGAACAGCTTGTGTAAGGGCTGAGAGGTGGCGGCCCACTTCCTCCATCTGTGAGGTTCCTTCTGTAGGCTCAGTCATGGCTGTCTGATACTGTAACGTACCTGGTATCAGAGCCCAACTGTAGAAGGAGACCTCTCTTACAGCCCTGGCTCGAGGACCACTGGGGTTGCAACAGTGGTACAGGAGCGCAGCGAGGTAGGAGTGCCTGTTTGATCCGTAGTAGCTGATACAGATGAGTAGAAAGATCCACCTGATGAACTGGACTGGTGAGGCAGTAGCAGCAGTGGTAACAGGTGTAGGTCAGCGATCCCTGGATCTAGGCAGAGACTGGATCAGGACTAGACTGAAGCAGGTGAGACAAGCCGGGTCAAACACAGGTAATCAGGTAGTTACAGCAGGCAGAGAGTGGTCAGTAGGCAGGCAGAGATTTGGCAACAGAAGGTCAGCAGGTTCAGAAATAGCAGGGTCAAGGCAGGCCAGGTCAGGAGAGGAGAAGGCAGCAGTAGTCAAATGTAGCAGGATCAGATAACAACAGCAGGTACAGGATCAGACTCAGGTGGAGCTGCAGATCAGACAGCACTGCACTGGAGCAGCTGCTGTCCTTTTAAAGGGGAACTGGCACCAAGTTGAGTTAGCGCGCGTGCACATGCACCTGTTGTGCATTCCTGTGTACGCGTGCCTGTCGTGTGTCACTGCGCACGTTCATGCGCCGCTGCCCAGTGCGGCCTGTTCTCGTGGGAACATGTGTGCGCACGCGCGCATGTCCGTGTGCCTGTCCTGCCACAGGGTATCCCTGACAGCAGTAGTGTGCGCGCAGAGAGAGGGGATGCTGAAGGACAGCAATCTGGCAGTCATGTTCCACCAGCTGCAGCTTACTGCCAGGTTTGCTCTAGTGGTGAAGAGGGAGGGGATGATGAGGTCACTGACTCCACGTGGGTGCCTGAAGGGAGAGAGGAGGAGGAGGAGGAGGAGGATGCGGCGGCACATGTCCAACGAGGCAGGATGCCCTCCGGAGGCCAGCTAGAGGCCAGCACACCAACTGAATAACACTGCAGAGCTCCACCTGTGCAGGGCGCTGCCTCTGCACGTTATCACAAAAGTTCTTTGGTGTGGGCCTTTTTTGAGACGAGTGCATCAGATCGCACCACTGCTATTTGCAATATTTGTCTCAAGCGTATCTCGCGTGGCCAAAACATCAGCTGCTTGGGCACCACAAGCATTACCAGACATATGTCGACCTGCCATGCAGCTCGTTGGCAAGCGCACATTAAAGACCCACACCAAAGAACAAAGCGGACCTCTCCTTGCTCCTCATCAGCTGGGATCTCCATCCCCACTATATCTTCAGTCCTCTCTGAAAGCTGCTCTGAGAGGACTGAAGGTGTAGAATTAGGTGTGTCACAACCAAGTACTTGCAGTACACCGACGTCCGATTGTAGCAGGCAAATTTCCTGCCCCAGCTGCTGGACCGTCGAAAGAAGTATACTCCCAGCCATCCACATGCCCAGCGGTTGAATGCTAGCTTGGCTAAATTGCTAGCACTTCAACTGCTGCCTTTTCAGTTGGTAGACTCGGCCCCCTTCCGTGAGTTTGTTCAATGTGCGGTTCCTCAGTGGCAGGTTCCCAAACGCCACTTTTTCTCACAGAAGGCGATTCAGTCTCTCTACCGGCATGTGGAAGGCAATGTCCTTGCCTCGCTGGACAGGTCGATCAGCGGTAAGGTGCATATTACCGCTGACTCATGGTCCAGCAGGCATGGACAGGGACGTTATCTGTCTTTCAGGGCCCATTGGGTCACTCTATTGGCAGCTGGAAGGGATGCAGGACAAGGTGCAGTAGTGTTGGAGGTTGTTCCGCCACCACGCCTCCAAAATGCTACTACTGGTTGTGACACACCTCTCTCCTCCACCCCCTCCTCTTCTTCTTCCTCCATGGCCTCTTCGAGTGCTCTGTCCTCGGAACCAGCGGTGCTCTGTAGGCGTACAAGGGGCTACGCGAGTACGCAGGCAAAAAGATGCCATGCCGTGCTTGCGCTGGTGTGTTTGGGGGACAGGAGCCACACTGGGGCAGAGGTTCTGGCAGCTCTGCAGGGGCAGGCCGAGAGGTGGTTGACGCCACGCCAGCTTAAGCCAGGAATGGTGGTTTCTGACAATGGCACCAACCTCCTCTCCGCCCTGCGACAGGGGCAGCTCACCCATGTGCCCTGTATGGCTCACGTCCTCAACCTGGTGGTGCAGCGGTTCTTGGGCAGGTACCCAGGCTTACAGGATGTCCTGAGGCAGGCCAGGAAAGTCTGTGTGCATTTCCGCCGATCGTATAATGCCAGTGCTTGGCTGGCTGAGCTGCAAAAGGAGTTGAACCTGGCCAAGAACTGCCTAATATGTGACATGCCCACCAGGTGGAACTCAACGCTGGCCATGCTGCAGCGACTGCACACGCAGCAGAGGGCCATCAATGAGTACCTTTGCGACTACGGCACCAGGACAGGGTCAGGGGAGCTTGGCTTTTTTTCCCCACGCCAGTGGAGCATGATCAGGGATGCATGCACTGTCCTCTCACCATTTGAGGAGGCCACGAGGATGGTGAGCAGTGACAGTGCATGCATCAGTGACACTGTACCTCTTGTCCACCTGTTGGAGCATACGCTGCGTGGGATAATGGACAGGGCACTTGAGGCAGAACAGAGGCAGGAAGAGGAGGACTTCCTTGCCTCTCAAGGCCCCCTTTATCCAGACAGTGTTCCTTCTGTCCCACCCATCAAACAGGAAGAGGATGAGGAGGAGGAGGAGGAGGAGGAGTTTTGTGTGAGCATGGAGGTGGAGCCTGGCACTCAGCATCAGCAGCAGCAGTCTTTTAGGGATGATGTACAGTCCCAACAAACCAGTGGACTTGTACGTGGCTGGGAGGAGGTGGCTGGCGATCATGTCGTCCTCAGTGACCCAGAAGACTCCGGACCGAATGCCTCAGCTAACCTATGTTGCATGGCCTCCCTGATCCTGCAAAGCCTGCGGAAGGATCCTCGTATTCTTCGGATCAAGGAGAGGGACCATTACTGGCTGGCCACTCTCCTTGATCCACGGTACAAGGGTAAGGTTGTGGACCTTATCTTGCCGTCGCAGAGGGAGCAGAGGATGAGACATCTCAGGGAGGCCTTGCAGAAAGGTCTGTGCAACGCGTTCCCAGAAACTGGGAGGTTACAAACTCCTGGTCCTGGACGACGAGTTGCTGAGGCTTCGGTCAGTAGCAGAAGGAGCGGTGGGGAAGGTGGACGTCTGACCGATGCGTTCAGACAATTTTTTAGTCCGCAGCCCCAAGGTATGATCGGTTCCAGCAACCATCGCCAGCGTCTGATATACATGGTGCAGGAATACCTAGGGGCAAGGTCAGACTTGGACACCTTTCCCACCGAAAATCCTCTGGCTTACTAGGTCTTAAGGATGGATCACTGGCCAGAGCTTGCACAGTATGCAATTCAGCTACTGGCCTGTCCTGCATCCAGCTTTCTTTCCGAACGCACATTCAGTGCTGCTGGAGGATTTGTCACCGATCACAGGGTGCGCCTGTCCACCGACTCGGTTGATCGACTGACCTTCATAAAAATGAATCAGTCTTGGATCACCACCAGCTACCAGGCACCTGAAGCGGATATAACTGAATAATTTATAATGTCACATCCCTTCAAGACTGCCTATGCTGATGCTGAGTGACTGTCCTGTTATGTACACTGACTATCCTCTTCCTCCTCCTCAATGATCCATTCCTTGATAGCTTGGAAGAACATTTTTGTTTCTGGGTGCCACCACACCAGTGCCTAAGGCACAATTTTTCAGCCCCTGTTTAACAGGGGCGTGTAATTACAATTTTTTAAGCAATGCTTCGCAACAGGTCTGACTGCTGTGCTCCAAGTACAGTATCTATGAGGGGTTGCAGTGTTGTGGCACCAGCACCAGTGCCTAAAGCACAATTTTTCAGCCCCTGTTGGGGCGTGCAATTATAATTTTTAGGCAATGCTTTGCAACAGGTCTCATTGCTGTGCTCAGAGTACAGTATCTGTGAGAGGTTGCATTGTTGTAGCACCAGCACCAATGCCTAAGGCACAATTTTTCAGCCTGTTTAACAGGGGCGTGTAATTACAATTTTTTAAGCAATGCTTCGCAACAGGTCTGACTGCTGTGTTCCAAGTACAGTATCTGTGAGGGGTTGCAGTGTTGTGGCACCAGCACCAGTGCCTAAGGCACAATTTTTCAGCCCCTGTTGGGGCGTGTAATTACAATTTTTAGGCAATGCTTTGCAACAGGTCTCATTGCTGTGCTCAGAGTACAGTATCTGTGAGGGGTTGCAGTGTTGTGGCACCAGCACCAGTGCCTAAGGCCCAATTTTGCAGCCCCTGTTTAACAGGGGCGTGTAATTACAAATCTTGATCTAATAGTTCACAGCAGGGCCCATTCCTGCGCCCACCAAGAGTAACTGTGAGGGCTTACAGTCTTGTGGCAACACCATCCACCACCACCACCACCACCAAAGGCCCAATTTTTCTGCCCTGTTCAACAGGTGCATGCAATTACAAATCTTGATCTAATAACTCACAGCAGGGCCCATTCCTGCGCCCACCAAGAGTAACTGTGAGGGCTTACAGTCTTGTGGCAACACCATCCACCACCACCACCAAAGGCCCAATTTTTCTGCCCTGTTCAACAGGTGCATGCAATTACAAATCTTGATCTAATAACTCACAGCAGGGCCCATTCCTGCGCCCACCAAGAGTAACTGTGAGGGCTTACAGTCTTGTGGCAACACCGTCCACCACCACCACCAAAGGCCCAATTTTTCTGCCCTGTTCAACAGGTGCATGCAATTACAAATCTTGATCTAATAACTCACAGCAGGGCCCATTCCTGCGCCCACCAAGAGTAACTGTGAGGGCTTACAGTCTTGTGGCAACACCGTCCACCACCACCACCAAAGGCCCAATTTTTCTGCCCTGTTCAACAGGTGCATGCAATTACAAATCTTGATCTAATAACTCACAGCAGGGCCCATTCCTGCGCCCACCAAGAGTAACTGTGAGGGCTTACAGTCTTGTGGCAACACCGTCCACCACCACCACCAAAGGCCCAATTTTTCTGTCCTGTTCAACAGGTGCATGCAATTACAAATCTTGATCTAATAACTCACAGCAGGGCCCATTCCTGCGCCCACCAAGAGTAACTGTGAGGGCTTACAGTCTTGTGGCAACACCGTCCACCACCACCAACAAATGGCCAAATTTTTCTGCCCTGTTCAACAGGTGCATGCAATTACAAATCTTGATCTAATAACTCACAGCAGGGCCCATTCCTGTGCCCACCAAGAGTAACTGTGAGGGCTTACAGTCTTGTGGCTACACCAACATTTAATGGGGCAAATTTCTGCAGAGTATATACGGCAGGCCCCTACTTTCAAACATCCAACTTACAAACGACTCCTACTTGCAAACGGAAGGAGAAAACAGGAAGTGAGAGGAAATCTACCCCTAGGAAGGGAAATTCGATCCTGTTAGATTTAATTTGGGAAAAGGGTATCTCCTCTCTACTGATGCTTTATCACCAATCCTTGTTTCAATTAAAACCCCACTTTTCCAAAAACATTTGTCATTGGGATGGAAAGTGAGGTGAAATGTTCTGAACAGATGTGCAAAGACAGCAAATGTTACAGGGGTGATAACCCCTCCCTATGTTCTCCAAAAAGCTTAAAAATAGATTTTTTGGGATGGAACTACACTTCATAATGTACCTGTTCAGATTCTACTTAAGAACAAACCTACAGTCCCTCTCTTGTTTGTTGAGTATATAGGGTTGTAGGTATAGGGTTTTATTTTGGGTGCGGGGTCCCCCTTAATATCCACACAAGACCCAAAGGGGCTGGGGGGGGGGGGGGTAATGGGGTAGCCATGCCATTTTTCTCAAGGATTTTCAGCCATATGGCTAGGACAAGACATTACATTAAAGCCGCAAGTGGTTTTAAATGGCTTCTTTTTTTCCTTTACAAATGTCATTTTGTGCAGGGACAGTTCTAAACACGGGAAACACATGCCACTTCACAGGCATACTTTAGACACCCCCCAGGTACCATATTTAAAGGAATATTTCACTTTTTTTTTCACTTTATGCATCATTAAAATGACTGCTCCCGAAAAAACGTTAGTTTTTAAAAGTTCTTTTTGCATTGATATATGTCCCCTGGGGCAGGACCTGGGTCCCCAAACCTGTTTTATGACATTAACATGCATATTGGCCGTTGTAATTAGCAATTTTTATTTCGAACGTTCACGTCCATTGTAACGAATAGGGTTCGAAAATTTGCGCGAACTTTCGGTCCGTTCGAAGGTTCTGGTGCGAACCGAACCCGGGGGTGTTCGGCTCATCCCTAATAAAGGGTGAAACCGAGGGTGTGTTTAAGTCTAACATCATCTATTTATTATGTTTGGGCACTGTAGGTTGCTCCACAATCCCCTCACAGATTTTTTCAACCTTGCCTAACAATTCTTGTTTCACGGCAATACGAGGAAACTTATTTTATAGCCTGAAGCCTATGGTTCTTTATTAATAACCTTAACATTTTCTTGGAATTATTAATACGTGTGTAGCACCCTTGAGTTTAGACAGGGATGCTCCTCAAAATGTACTTGCCTGGAGTAGTTATCCTGGTTGATTGTTAGAGATCTATTGATATTTCCCTAAGTTTGGCATTATTGCACTTTTCTCTTCTATCACTAGGTAGCTGGGTACTTGGGGGTATTAGATACGAGAAGGGCAACGCAAGGTCAGATTATGGGTATATGGGGTATCTCAGCCAATGGGCAGGGGTTTTCTTGAATCCCTTCGCCTGCTGGGAGAGCCTATATATTTAGATGGAGTCAGGTGATCTGTGTTCTGTGCCACCTGGATGGCTGTCTGGGTGGACGTGTGTTGTATTGCCTGGGCTGCTAGGCCGGAGATTGGGCCTATCCCAGGCACATCTGACTGCTGGGCTGTCTGAGGACCTGTCCAGAGGTGGGGGAGCAGCGCAGGGTTTGGACCGTGGCTTGCAGTCCAACCAAAAGTTGCCAGCTGGAGAATCTGTCATGGTTGGAGGTAGAAGGGAAGCTGTCGCCACTAAGGGACCAACCACCTTATTACCAGGGACCACAGTGAGTAACTGAAGCAAATACATAAAATACAAATAAATGAAGAATCGGGAAACTTCAGTGGGTATTAAGCCAGGGACCCAGCCAGCAGAGGTGACGCTTGCAGAGCAGCTTTGTGTATCAAGTCAGGCACCAAGCAGACAGTAGTAATCAGGACTTTTGGGGTTTAGTAAAGATCTGTGAATATGAGGGTGATACAATTCTGAACTCAAGCACAGTTTATTAATGCATCCAGCTAATCTCTTTCTAAGCGGTCAGTGAGCTCTCTGTCCTCTCGCAAAATCACTTCAAACACACCAACATCATTACAGCTCTCAGCCTCCCTTTTTACGTAAAGGCCTTGGTTATCCATTTAACACATTTTTGGGCTGCTGTGAGGCTCTAAATCAGGGTCAAAGGCAGGCCATTGTGGGTCAGCATTAAAATTCACTACCTGTGAATCCTCCTGAAATTTGACATTTCTTTTTAATTAGTTTTTATTATATATTTGACAGTCAAAACAACAACAAAATACAAAATTTGAGAGTCACACAATATTACATCGTATGCATTGCTCAGTCATCTTGGGATACAAAGGTAACTCTAGTAATTTATAAGACATAAAATGTCCTAATTTTCTTAATTTTTTAGAGCTGTTGAGTATATTTAGTGGTGTACCGCTGTGGTTCCGGCACAGCGGTACATCCGTGGATATTAGCTTTCATGAGACCATCTGTCTGTTTGCTTTTATAATATATTACATTAGGTGTAGCTCTCAAAACGAAACACAAAAGAAAAATAAAGGTATAACTGTATTAACGTAAACCATATTAACATATAACATGTACCACCCAGCATTATAAGTGAGATTTCCAACTCTATTTAATAGGATAATGTGCTAGCCATGTTTCCAAACAGGAGTTAAATCTGGAGATATTATGGGCCTTAATAGCGAAGAATTTTTCATAAGTATATTGTGTTTGAACTCTATATATGACTTCTGATAGGAGAGGTGTGTCTTTGGACTTCCATTTAGAAGTTAGAGTTAACTTTGCTGCTATCAATATATTTGTAGCTAGAGATCTATGTTTTCTTGGGAGTGAGTGTACCCCTACGTTAAGGATGGTCAGCTGTGGCGTGGGTACAATGGTTTCTCCTGTAACTTTGTTTAGCAGGGCAAATACTTCTTTCCAAAAGTGTTTGGTCGCTTTACAATTCCATAATATATGTAGGATGCCACCTCTTCCCCCACACTCCCTCCAGCAATCGGGGGAGGAGTCTGGGTAGATCTGTGCCAACCTCACTGGAGTTAAATAAGTTCTATATATTATTTTTAGCATCAATTTCCAGTAATTTACACAGTAGGAGTAATGAAAATGGGATTGGATTGCTTTTTGCCATTCCTTTTGCGTAAAAAGAGTTCCCAGTTCCCTTTCCCAATTTTGCATATTCGTGGATTTCTGGAATTTTCCACTATACTGTAGCTTGTTGTAAAACCATGACAGTCCTTTTGTACTGTCTCGGTCTGACTTCAAGCATGACCAAGTTTCTCTGTGTATATTATAATGCATTTTTGGGTTGTTTTTTTGGAAGTGAGTTGGATATGGGAGAATGAAGTGGGTTTAGGGTGTTTATTTACTAATTCTTTATAGTCCTGTATCCCTTCTCTTGTCCATTGGTGAGTATTTAAATTTGGTATAATATGTTCATAAATCTGCAGTGAAATATCCGTACATTTATCTGTAGTGTCTTGAGGTACTATGCTAAGGTTCTTCCACGCTAAAAGCGTGGCAACTATAGAGGGGAAGGGTTTATGGATTAGTTCCATATGGGTCAGACTTGACAAGAGCAGTGCGGACAAATTTTTATTGCCCACCATGTACTTCTCAACCTGAACCCACAATTTTCAGAGTTATGATCTATCCATGCTCTGGTCTGGTCTAGGCGAGCTGCATAATAGTAGTTTTTGAGATTAGGAAAGTTTACTCTGTTTGATTTGTGTTTCAATAATATAGGAAATTAAATCTTAGACATTTTCTTCCCCCATATGAAACTTCTAAATAGTTTGTCTGCGTCCTTAAAGAATTGGTCTGGCATAATTATAGGTAGGGTTCTAAAATAATATATGATTTTAGGTAACAGTGTCATTTTAAGAGCTGCTATTCTTCCTACCCAGGACAATTCGTATTTTGAAATATGCTGCAAGTCCTGTTTGATTACCTCTAGCAGTTTAGGGAAATTGGCTTCATAAGTGGATGCTGTTGAGAATGATAGTGTAACTCCTAAGTATGCAAAATTATGTGGTACCCATTGGAATGGGAAAGCATCTTTAAGGTGGTCTTTCATTGTTTTTGTCAATCCAATCGTTAGGATAGAAGACTTGTAAGAATTCAGTTTATAGTAAGAAGCCATCTCAAAGTCATCTAGAATCGTTTGTAGCTTACTCAGCGAGGAGGCTGGACTGGTTAGTGTCAAGACTACATCATCAGCAAACAACCAAATTTTATGGGAGTAGCTACCTATTTCGATACCTGAGATTGAGTCGCAAGATATAATGGCTTCCGCCAGGGGTTCCATTATTAAAGTGAAAATCAGTGGCGAGAGAGGACACCCCTGGCGGGTACTGTTAGTTATGCGGAACATGTCAAAGTACATTAGAGTTGAATACTTTTGCTGTAGGCTTTGTGTATAGAGCCATGAATTTCGCTCAAACTGTCTTGCCTACACACGGTCACACCAAATTCCGACGGTCAATAACACCACGCCTTCAAAAACGTTCGACTGCACTATAAAAGGGAAGTTTAATGCTTCTGAGCATGCGTCGAATTGTTTGCGTGTCGGAAATGCATACACATGATCGGAAAATGAAGAACAGGTTCTCAATCCAAAGTCCATCGGAAATTCCGACAGAAAAAGACCGATGGGCATACACACGGTCGGAAAATCCGATGAAAAGCTCCCATCGGACTGTTTCAATCAGAAATTCCGACCGTGTGTACGCGGCATAAGACTGAAATTCCTGTTTTAATACAGCACCAGGTGAAACCCTAGCATATCCAGGGAGCTCACACTCTCTGGCAAGGTTTCAGAGCACAAAAAGTTTAGGCGTTCTAGTCTCCTGTTGTACCCACAAACTCACCATATCACATACTGACTCATGCAAGCTATGCTATGTAAAATACTACAAATCCCAATGTATGCACTCTATGCACTGCATTGTATATTACATGGTTATCATGGAACAGCAGACTGGCTGACAGCATGTTATTGTTGATTCTTTGTCTAATGCCCCATACACACGGTCGGATTCTCCGACGGAAAATGTCCTATCGGACCATGTTGTCTGAAATTCCGACCGTGTGTAGGCTCCATCTGACTTTTTCCGTCAGAATTTCCGACGGAAAAAGTTTGAGATCCTGCTCTCAAATTTTCCGACAACAAAGTCCGATCACGCAAATTCCGATCATGTGTAGCCTAGTCTGACGGACAAAGTGCCACGCATGCTCAGAAGAAATTCTCTGACGGAAGCGCTCGGTCAGGTAAAACTACCGTTCCTAATCGACACAGCACATTCGTCACGCTGCAATGTTAAAATGTGTTTAATGCAGCTCATTCTCTTTTTCTTTACAATGCAAGAAGAATGACGTTTTTTAGCTGCTCATATTCACACTGACTTCTCCCAAACTTCTTTCTTAATTTTTTTTCCTGATTTATTGGGTCTAATTTTTGTATTTGTCAGATCTCAAGAATGTAATAATTTTTTGTTTTTTTATTTTACATTTATAGTGGTTAATTTTTAAATCAAGAGTTCCTTTCTCTGTAATTTTGCTCTTTTTTTTTGGTTTGGTGTGTTTTGTATGTGTCAACTTACCCCAACACCATTATTATCATTATATTTTTTAGAAATTCTCTAGGAGGTTGTTTGGTGTTGGTGCCCCTTGTTAATTCTACTTTCTATTCGAAATGTACCTGCCTACTCACAAATAAACTGTCCTTTTTGAAGTAAAACACATAGGCAAGGATTTATTGAAATCAAAAATACCTTTATTAGGTGTCAGCAATAAAATAAAGAGGGAGGCAGCGATGGAGAAACTGGGGAAATTTGCAAAGCCTTTGACCCCCACGGCAGACATCAATTTTTCAAACTAAAATTGGTGGCCTGAGGAGTACGTATCTTAAGGGAGTTCAATCTGGTCCTGAAGTCCAATAGATCCGGAACTGCAGCAGATGCCATCTATGTCCCCAGGCTGTGGTCATACGAGAGGCTCCATCTTCTCTCAGACCAGACTGAATCCAGGTCATCACACTCTGGTCTTCCTTCCACGCTTCCTTCCAGGCTGTGGCTGTGGTGCTGGAGGTGTGGCAGAAGGAGGAGGAGGAGGAGCATGGTCCATCTCGCAAACATGTGTCCTTGGGGTCATTTCCCCAGACACCCCCTTATTTAGTATTTTTAGGATTGCCTCCTCGCACATGCTGCGTTGTCCTACCTCCATCTCTTTAAGCTTTGTGGCAGCCAAGGCGGCAAATGCCTCTTCATATGTTGGGGTGGCATGTAGTGCCACTGAAGCCTCCCTGATCAGCCGGAGCGATGACTCTCCCACATCCCCCCACTTTATGGGCCTTTTGTGGGGAAGGCGGAGGGGAGGGACTTGGGATCGAGTCAGGCTCCTAGGCCTGCCCACCTCTTGGCTGCCACTAACCTCTGCCTCCTCCTGGCTGCCACATTCCACATCCACCTCCTGGCTCCTGCATTCCACAGCCACCTCCTGGCTGAGGTCTTCCTGTGTATGAAAAAGGGACATAGTTTGAGTTATTGGTTCATCAAACACACACTATTTTCAGCTATTGACTGTTGCAAATTGTTAACAAATTGCAAACCATAGAATTCTCAGCCCAGCAGTTTATATTCTTGCCAAAAATTTCTCCAACACTACTGTCTATTGATATGTAAAACACTTTAACAAATAAGCAATTTTTGCTCATAAATTAAGTGAACATCATTCATTTTTCCACAAAAAAAGTTTTGAAAAATACTATACCTGGCTCAAGCTGGGCTCCTCCACATCTTCCTGACTGGAAGGCCCAGGTTGGTCGTCGGAAGCCTCAGCAGGGGTGGAATGCGTGGAAGAAAGCGTGGAAGGAAGAGTCGACAGTGATTCCCTGACATCAGTCTGGTCTTTGAGAAAATGGATCCTCTCGTAGTACCACAGCTTGGGGACATAAACTTTATCTGCTGCAGCTCCAGATGCTTGGGACTTTAGCACCTTATTGCGCTCCCTGAAATACGTACTCCTCAGGCTGCCAATTTTGAGTTTTAACTTCTCGACGGTTGCCGTGGGGATCACCGGCTTTACAAATTCCAGCAGTTTCTCCATCAATGCCTGCCTTTTTATTTTGTTGCTGTAATGTGGATGCTTGGCCTGCCACAAAAGGGGCATCTCCCGGAACTTATCAATGAACAGGGGGAGGAAGCTGACGTCATTGAACCCCTCCATATTCTCTGCAAGAAACAACACCAGACAAACACTAAATAATGTCAGGCTAAACTCTCCTAATCTTCTCCCAAAATAAGCCTCAATGTATAAGCAGTCTAGGCTAGTGATGTACCAAGTTCAAATTGTACCTTTGTTATAGCGATTGTCTCGTGCGTCAGCTCTCTCTCTCCCCTCTGCTCACAGATCGTCGGTACGACACACGTGTGTGACGTTTTATATACAGTGCGCATGCGTGAAACTCCGCACGCCCCTGACGATCTTTCTCATCTATTTCCCACCCCTTCTCGTTATGGCGCAGTGGGGAGAGCACATGGCGAGGACACAGCAGGTGCGCCCTAACTATTCCAGCAACGAGGAGGAGGACGAGGAAAGCCCGGAGCCAGAAACATCCCAATCCCGGAGGAGAAGATTTAAGGCCTCAAATATGTCTTTTGGAGAAATGTTGGAGATGGTGGACATATTGAAGAGGAGCGACTATGATGGGAAGCATGGGCCTTACCCTAACCCAAATGTCAGAAAGGCCAAGATCATGGCTAAAGTTGTGAGGAGTCTGCAGAAGAATTTTGGGTTACGACGATCCAAGGATCAACTGAAGAAACACTGGTCAGACCTGAAACTGAGGGAGCACGATCAGTACAGAAAGATCAAGCGAGTTCTTCAAAAAAGTAAGTAGTTGTTGTGTGTTCATCTTTTTTTTTTCTTGCTTGCATACTGCTCCATGTGCTTTGTTTTTGAATGTTGGACAGTTGAAAATGGCCACTTTCATGTTCGTGTGTTCATTCGATCGTACTAAACCTCGATCGTTCGGCCACTTATATTACGCTGTTTGGTGAAGTTGGAGTTAACTACATTGTTTCAGGCCTGTTTTTAGTCAAAGGAAGTTTGTTGTATATAGGGGTTTTTTCGAGAATGAAATGCAAACTTATTCAGTGTAAAGGAGAGGTGACTCAGTAGCTGTGTCAACATGTGTCAACATGTGCTAGCTCCCATCATGGTGGATCAATGACAACGTTTTGTGGGTGCAACCACTTTACTAACTACGAAAGTGGCTGAGGTGAAGGGGTTGAACCCGCAAAACATGTACATTGATTCCCCATGATGGGAGATTGCACATTTGGACATTCTAGGCATGGGTTCTTGTCTTCTCATCAAATGCCCATTTTGATCCCCAAATTGTGTGCATCTTCGAAATTTTGCTTTTCCAGGGGTGACACCCCATGTGATGAAGGCACGATCAAACACAGTTTGGACATAGTCATGTCTGATCTTGTCTTCACTTTTCAAAGTTGAACTTTGTAAGTTCCTGTGTTCAGTATGTTTTGCTTTGATACATGTCTGTTTACACAAATGCGCCAAATTATTAATGTTATTAAAGAATGTTATAAAGACCAAATATCTTTTGAGTTTAGAAAAGCCTTTTGGAAAGGCACTTGTGAATGTGCTTGAAGTAACATTTTACTGTATGAACAATGTGTGGCTTCCTTATTCCAAACCCCAAAAGCATTATTTGCGTCAAAAGTAGATGAATTTGGTGACAATGGGTGTTATTTACTAAAGGCTAATCCACTTTGCACTCCAAGTGCAGTTTCTGGTGCACTTTTGCAGTGCACTTGTAGTGCATAGTGGATTTGTCTTTTGGAAATTACACCCACAGTGCTTTGTAATAAACCACCTATCAAGCCATTTTCAGGAATCCACACATTTCTGTCATGGTGATGAAAAGGAGTATTTTTGGGGTCAGTAATGCACTACATACCTTACCTAGAAAAACTAGTATGTATCAGACCCACAACATGAGAAGATTCTTTTTAGGAAGAAGAGACTGTAACCTCCTCTCGCCAAGAAAGTGCGTTCCCACTGTTGAAGATAAAGGCCCAAAAAGAAACCAAAAAATAAGCTAGAACACCTACAAGAAACCCAAGCAGTAAATGAAAACAAATCTTAGTTCAGTTTCCAAAAGAAATTTATTAAAAAATGCCTCTCACACATTGTCTGGCATTTCAATGGCCCCCCTACCCACAAAGTACTCCATATACCTCTTGCGGACTTCGCAGGCGTTTAGCCAGGACGTGCAGCTTCAAGGGCTGTCAGGTTGTCATTCTGTGGGATGTCTGCATCAGGGCCAACAGACACAACATAGTTGGTGGTATGCCGTTTTAAAAAAATGTGCAAAATGCAGCAGGAAAGCACAATGTGGTTCCGTTTATATTCCGCCATGTGGATAGGTGTCAAAAAGAGGCGGAAGCGGCTGGCCATGATCCCAAAGGCGTTCTCCACCACTCTGCGGGCTCTGGACAGCCGGTAATTAAAGACCCTCTGGTCCGGGGTGAGGGTCCTCATCGGGAATGGCCGCATCAGATGGCTTGACAACGCAAACGCTTCATCCGCGACAAAGACGAAGGGGAGTCCTTCCGCATTCTCCTCTGGAGGTGGCAAGCACAGACTGCCACTCTGGAGACGCCAGTTGAACTCCGTGTACACAATGGCACCACCATCCGAGATCTGGCCATTCTTCCCCACGTCAACATAGAGAAACTCATATGTCGCCGATACCACCTCCAACATCACAATACTATTAAACCCCTTGTAATTATAATAGTACAACCCCGAGTTGGGGGGTGGGATGATGCGGACGTGTTTCCCATCAATTGCACCTCCACAGTTAGGAAAGTCCCAACGGCTGGCAAAGTGGGAGGCCACAGTCTGCCATTCCTGTGGCGTTGAAGGAAACTGTGGAGTCAAACAAGAAAAAATAATTAGTCATTTTGCACATAAACATTGCAAGCAGATTATACAGAAACATTTTGGAACAAGATCAGACTAAAATTTTACCAAAAAAGTACTTAGAAACCAAAGTACAAGGTCCCCTTAGCAGATTACTCACCCCCCATCACTCCCCCCACTTCTGTTGGGCCATTGACAAAAACTAGGGGGTGGGGGGGATAGGACAGGTAACCCTCTCCACTTCATTGAGAGCCGAATGCCTAAATAATGTGTGATAGTTTAGCCAGACCCTCCTTACTTAACACTATTGGCAGCCCACTGGACATATAAAAGAAGAGTCCTAATCCCAAAAAATAACAAAAAACATAAAGGGAAGCACATTTTGACATGGGCTAGCACAGAGGTAATACCTTTAAAAAAGAGACATCACAATAGAAATTTGAAGTAACAAATTCTTTATTATGGGATATATGGCCACGGTGTTATCCAAGGGGGGTTAATTATTCAACATTAAATCCATCTAAATCAATATCAAGCCATTTTGGCCAAAAAAAAAATTTAATAACTGAAATGATGTCCATCCAAAATTATTGGACGACTACTCCCCCTATCGGACAACAACATGACTGAAGGGAATGAAAGAAATAAGGGCGGGAGGGTGGGCGTCGCTCGTCCTGTCAGCTGGTCAGTGATTCCTCTTGCTCCAGCTCCTTAAATAGGCTCTCCCAGCGTGGGCTTTGGTACCGCCCAAATTGACCAATCCCAGCCCGGACAAGCGAACCAATCATACCGCTGTTGCTGCCCTTGGCAACGGCAGATAGCAAACACCTGTGTATATATATAAAGGGGAAGGGGAAAGAGACAAGCGCAGCCCCTCTGAGCCATACCATGTGGGCCCCCGCATATTGCTCTGACCCTTCATGGGCTAGCACAGAGGTAATACCTTTAAAAAAGAGACATCACAATAGAAATTTGAAATAACAAATTCTTTATTATGGGATATATGGCCACGGTGTTATCCAAGGGGGGTTAATTATTCAACATTAAATCCATCTAAATCAATATCAAGCCATTTTGTGAAAAAAATATTTTTAATAACTGAAATGATGTCCATCCAAAATTATTGGACGACTACTTCCCACCGGCTGAGGCCAAGAGGGGAACAGAAGGCCGAGGCCCCCCCCCCCCGCAACACTGTGGCTAATTCTATCAAACTCTGCAGACCCATATTAAAAATGTCCAGACCGATCTCGGATAAATGGACCATATCCTCACGAAATAGACCCGGAATAAAGCCTTCCAGCTCAAAATGGCGGAAAGATGTATCCCCGGATGAAAGGAGGAAACTATGTAATGTCCTATTAAGGCGCCTCCTGATTCTATCAACGTAAAACAGACCCCCAAAGGGGACCATAGTAACCTAGGAATCATTTCTGAGAAGGCTAACGTTACCGAAGGAAACATAGATTTAATGGTACTAAGATCCTTCTTCATTTCACACAAAAGTTCCCAAGTTCCTACTTTACCCAAATCATTTGCCCCCAGATGAAGGACAAGGACTTGGGGGGAAGGCCATTTTTCTGCTAGATGGACTAAATGGGAAACTAAATTCCTCCAATGTAAACCCCTGATACCAGACCATAAAATTTGAAAAGAACCCGGGTCAAGACCTAAATTGGGACCTGGATACAGCCTGTTTTGCCGCCCAAAAGATGTAAGAATGACCCACAATCCAAATGACCGCCTTAGTGGGATCTGAAAAAGAAATTCAAAGGGTTAGCATATCTGGACGAACATAAATTTTATACCTGTTGCTACCCCACCTACCAACCTTCTTAAGTTCATCAGCAGAAAAACCAAGAGCGTCGGCTGTAGTGGCTGCCCCAATACGAAATGAATGGGAAGAAAAACAAAACTTAGACAAATTCAGACACTTCAAACATGCAGCCAAAACAGCCGAAAACTGGTATCTAGACAAGGAGGACAGGTCTTGGTGGATGAAAAAGGAATCCGATGAAGCTGGCCGTAATGACATGTATTTGGACACTAACCCAACCGGGCAAATAGCCGGATTACCCGATTTTGATAGGGAGATCCAATGGCCAACTCCTAGCGGTAAGGTCTTAGAACGACAGAGAAAGAGGCAAACAGATTTCTCTTCCACTATGACATGTCCCATACGAAGGAATGATGAAGATTACTTGTTAGGGGCAGCAAATTTGCCAATTCTGAGCGCTCCAAAGAAAGCCACTGCGAAAGCGGCCTGAAACAATGAAGTCTCAAATTCAGAAGAGCAAACCTCTCCCAATACTCCTATAAGATCCGATAAAAGAGAGACCGAAATCGGCGCCTGTTATCGTGAGTAGGTCTCAACCGTCTGAAACCTTTAATTATTTGATTCACCTGATAGAAAGATGTTAGAGCCGGGACACCTGCGAATTTAAGAAAAAAAGGAAACACCCGCTAAGATTCGGCTGACTGACGCTGGGCTTAGGTTGGACTGCATCAAAAAAGACAAGAAGGACAATGCTATATATGAGGACACCTCTAACGAATCTATCCTATACTTTTGACTAAGGATGGGCCCGGTGCTCGATGCGAACCCACGTTCGCATCGAGCACCGGGCGTTCGCTCGCTTGGCGAGCCCAGAACTATTTTGGCCGCTCGCATCACGTTCGTGTGATGCGCGCGGCCCCGCAATGCATTGCGGCCGGCGCGGCCGACGCAGTGCATTGCTGGCTGATGATTGGCCAAGCATGCACTGTGACCCCGCATGCTTGGCCAATCACAGCCCCGGAAACTCGAAGAGCCATAATTGGCTACAGGCAGGACGCCTGTAGCCAATTACAGCTCAGGGGCTGTAGTACACGCCCCCCCCTATAAAACGCCGCCACGCCGTCTGCGCCGGTCACATGCTGTTCCGGCGCAGATTGAGCAGGCAGATTCTGTGACACTCTGCTGCATTTAGATAGTTAGAGAGATTCACTTACAGAGATTGAGTTAGATAGATTCAGTTACAAAGATTGATTGAGAAAGAGGGGCTTGTAGTGTGCTCGTGGCAGGCAGGCAGAGCTCCTATATTTTGTTACCAGAAGCACCTATAGGACTTGTAGTGTGTTCGTGGCAGGCAGGCAGAGCTCCTATATTTTGTTACCAGAAGCACCTATAGGACTTGTAGTGTGTTCGTGGCAGGCAGGCAGAGCTCCTATATTTTGTTACCAGAAGCACCTATAGGACTTGTAGTGTGTTCGTGGCAGGCAGGCAGAGCTCCTATATTTTGTTACCAGAAGCACCTATAGGACTTGTAGTGTGTTCGTGGCAGGCAGGCAGAGCTCCTTCATTTTGTTCCCAGAGGCACCTATAGGACTTGAAGTGTGTTAGTCCCATTACACACACAGAGCTATATTTTCTTCCCAGAAGCACCTATAGGACTTGAAGTGTGTTAGTCCCATTACACACACAGAGCTATATTTTCTTCCCAGAAGCACCTATAGGACTTGAAGTGTGTTAGTCCCATTACACACACAGAGCTATATTTTGTTCCCAGAAGCACCTATAGGACTTGAAGTGTGTTAGTCCCATTACACACACAGAGCTATATTTTGTTCCCAGAAGCACCTATAGGACTTGAAGTGTGTTAGTCCCATCACACACACAGAGCTATATTTTGTTCCCAGAAGCACCTATAGGACTTGAAGTGTGTTAGTGGCATCACACACACAGAGCTATATTTTGTTCCCAGAAGCACCTATAGGACTTGAAGTGTGTTAGTCCCATCACACACACAGAGCTATATTTTGTTCCCAGAAGCACCTATAGGACTTGAAGTGTGTTAGTCCCATCACACACACAGAGCTATATTTTGTTCCCAGAAGCACCTATAGGACTTGAAGTGTGTTAGTCCCATTACACACACAGAGCTATATTTTGTTCCCAGAAGCACCTATAGGACTTGAAGTGTGTTAGTCCCATTACACACACAGAGCTATATTTTCTTCCCAGAAGCACCTATAGGACTTGAAGTGTGTTATTCCCATTACACACACAGAGCTATATTTTCTTCCCAGAAGCACCTATAGGACTTGAAGTGTTAGTCCCATCACACACACAGAGCTATATTTTGTTCCCAGAAGCACCTATAGGACTTGAAGTGTGTTAGTCCCATTACACACACAGAGCTATATTTTCTTCCCAGAAGCACCTATAGGACTTGAAGTGTGTTAGTCCCATTACACACACAGAGCTATATTTTGTTCCCAGAAGCACCTATAGGACTTGAAGTGTGTTAGTCCCATTACACACACAGAGCTATATTTTGTTCCCAGAAGCACCTATAGGACTTGAAGTGTGTTAGTCCCATCACACACACAGAGCTATATTTTGTTCCCAGAAGCACCTATAGGACTTGAAGTGTGTTAGTGGCATCACACACACAGAGCTATATTTTGTTCCCAGAAGCACCTATAGGACTTGAAGTGTGTTAGTCCCATCACACACACAGAGCTATATTTTGTTCCCAGAAGCACCTATAGGACTTGAAGTGTGTTAGTCCCATCACACACACAGAGCTATATTTTGTTCCCAAGAAGCACCTATAGGACTTGAAGTGTGTTAGTCCCATTACACACACAGAGCTATATTTTGTTCCCAGAAGCACCTATAGGACTTGAAGTGTGTTAGTCCCATTACACACACAGAGCTATATTTTCTTCCCAGAAGCACCTATAGGACTTGAAGTGTGTTAGTCCCATTACACACACAGAGCTATATTTTGTTCCCAGAAGCACCTATAGGACTTGAAGTGTGTTAGTCCCATTACACACACAGAGCTATATTTTCTTCCCAGAAGCACCTATAGGACTTGAAGTGTGTTATTCCCATTACACACACAGAGCTATATTTTCTTCCCAGAAGCACCTATAGGACTTGAAGTGTGTTAGTCCCATCACACACACAGAGCTATATTTTGTTCCCAGAAGCACCTATAGGACTTGAAGTGTGTTAGTCCCATTACACACACAGAGCTATATTTTCTTCCCAGAAGCACCTATAGGACTTGAAGTGTGTTAGTCCCATCACACACACAGAGCTATATTTTGTTCCCAGAAGCACCTATAGGACTTGAAGTGTGTTAGTCCCATTACACACACAGAGCTATATTTTGTTCCCAGAAGCACCTATAGGACTTGAAGTGTGTTAGTCCCATTACACACACAGAGCTATATTTTCTTCCCAGAAGCACCTATAGGACTTGAAGTGTGTTATTCCCATTACACACACAGAGCTATATTTTCTTCCCAGAAGCACCTATAGGACTTGAAGTGTGTTAGTCCCATCACACACACAGAGCTATATTTTGTTCCCAGAAGCACCTATAGGACTTGAAGTGTGTTAGTCCCATTACACACACAGAGCTATATTTTGTTCCCAGAAGCACCTATAGGACTTGAAGTGTGTTAGTCCCATTACACACACAGAGCTATATTTTCTTCCCAGAAGCACCTATAGGACTTGAAGTGTGTTATTCCCATTACACACACAGAGCTATATTTTCTTCCCAGAAGCACCTATAGGACTTGAAGTGTGTTAGTCCCATCACACACACAGAGCTATATTTTGTTCCCAGAAGCACCTATAGGACTTGAAGTGTGTTAGTCCCATTACACACACAGAGCTATATTTTCTTCCCAGAAGCACCTATAGGACTTGAAGTGTGTTATTCCCATTACACACACAGAGCTATATTTTCTTCCCAGAAGCACCTATAGGACTTGAAGTGTGTTAGTCCCATTACACACACAGAGCTATATTTTGTTCCCAGAAGCACCTATAGGACTTGAAGTGTGTTAGTCCCATTACACACACAGAGCTATATTTTCTTCCCAGAAGCACCTATAGGACTTGAAGTGTGTTAGTCCCATCACACACACAGAGCTATATTTTGTTCCCAGAAGCACCTATAGGACTTGAAGTGTGTTAGTCCCATCACACACACAGAGCTATATTTTGTTCCCAGAAGCACCTATAGGACTTGAAGTGTGTTAGTCCCATCACACACACAGAGCTATATTTTGTTCCCAGAAGCACCTATAGGACTTGAAGTGTGTTAGTCCCATCACACACACAGAGCTATATTTTCTTCCCAGAAGCACCTATAGGACTTGAAGTGTGTTAGTCCCATTACACACACAGAGCTATATTTTGTTCCCAGAAGCACCTATAGGACTTGAAGTGTGTTAGTCCCATTACACACACAGAGCTATATTTTCTTCCCAGAAGCACCTATAGGACTTGAAGTGTGTTAGTCCCATTACACACACAGAGCTATATTTTGTTCCCAGAAGCACCTATAGGACTTGAAGTGTGTTAGTCCCATCACACACACAGAGCTATATTTTGTTCCCAGAAGAACCTATAGGACTTGAAGTGTGTTAGTCCCATCACACACACAGAGCTATATTTTGTTCCCAGAAGCACCTATAGGACTTGAAGTGTGTTAGTCCCATTACACACACAGAGCTATATTTTCTTCCCAGAAGAACCTATAGGACTTGAAGTGTGTTAGTCCCATCACACACACAGAGCTATATTTTGTTCCCAGAAGCACCTATAGGACTTGAAGTGTGTTAGTCCCATCACACACACAGAGCTATATTTTGTTCCCAGAAGCACCTATAGGACTTGAAGTGTGTTAGTCCCATCACACACACAGAGCTATATTTTCTTCCCAGAAGCACCTATAGGACTTGAAGTGTGTTAGTCCCATCACACAGAGCTCCTCTATTTTCTTTGCAGAAGCACCCACAGGACTTCTAGTGTGTTAGTGGCATCACACAGAGCTCCTCTATTTTCTTTGCATAAGCACCCACAGGACTTCTAGTGTGTTAGTGGCATCACACAGAGCTCCTCTATTTTCTTTGCAGAAGCACCCATAGGACTTCTAGTGTGTTAGTGGCATCACACAGAGCTCCTATATATTCTTCTCAGCAGCACCCACAGGACTTCTAGTGTGTTAGTGGCATCACACAGAGCTCCTCTATTTTCTTTGCATAAGCACCCACAGGACTTCTAGTGTGTTAGTGGCATCACACAGAGCTCCTCTATTTTCTTTGCATAAGCACCCACAGGACTTCTAGTGTGTTAGTGGCATCACACAGAGCTCCTCTATTTTCTTTGCAGAAGCACCCATAGGACTTCTAGTGTGTTAGTGGCATCACACAGAGCTCCTATATTTTCTTCTCAGCAGCACCCACAGGACTACCGACTACAATGGCTGGAAGACCGCCAAGGGGAGGCAGAGCGTGCAGAGCCAAGAACACAGGGCAGGCAGGCTCTGTTTCTAGTGGACGTGGCCGTGGACGTGGACGTGGTCGTGCATCGTCATCAGCACGTGGCCATGGGACACGCGCGTCTTTGTTTTCGGCAGCTGGACATGTGGAGCCGCATCATGCTGAAGGCTTGGTAGAATGGATGACCAAGCCCTCCTCATCCTCCTCATCCTCTCTCACCCAGGCTCAGGGTACTGACAGAGCATCATCAGCCACCCCTTCCCTAGACCCACCATGTCCTCCTGAGGAGTCCCCCGAACTCTTTGAGCACAGTGTTGGGTACATGCTCCAGGAGGATGCCCAACGATTCGAAGGCTCGGATGACGAAACCCAGCTTGAGGAATCTGGCAGTACAGTTCCACCAGCTGCAGCTTACTGTCAGGTTTGCTCTAGTGGTGAAGAGGGAGGGGATGATGAGGTCACTGACTCCACGTGGGTGCCTCAAGGGAGAGAGGATGAGGAGGAGGACGAGGAGGAGGAGGATGCGGCGTCACATGTCCAACGAGGCAGGATGCCCCCTGGAGGCCAGGTAGAGGCCAGCACAGCAACTGTACAACACCGCAGAGCTCCGCCTGTGCAGGGCGCTGCCTCTGCACGTTATCAGAAAAGTTCTTTGGTGTGGGCCTTTTTTGAGACGAGTGCAGCAGATCGCACCACTGCTATTTGCAATATTTGTCTCAAGCGTATCTCGCGTGGCCAAAACATCAGCCGCTTGGGCACGACAAGCATGACCAGACATATGGCGACCTGCCATGCAGCTCGTTGGCAGGCACACATAAAAGACCCACACCAAAGAACTAAGCGGACCTCTCCTTGCTCCTCCTCAGCTGGGATCTCCATCCCCACTACACCTTCAGTCCTCTCTGAAAGCTGCTCTGAGAGGACTGAAGGTGTAGAATTCGGTGTGTCACAACCAAGTACTTGCAGTACACCGACGTCCGAATGCAGCAGGCAAATTTCCCTGCCCCAGCTGCTGGACCGTAGAAAGAAGTACACTCCCAGCCATCCACATGCCCAGCGGTTGAATGCTAGCCTTGCTAAATTGCTAGCACTTCAACTGCTGCCTTTTCAGTTGGTAGACTCGGCCCCCTTCCGTGAGTTTGTTCAATGTGCGGTTCCTCAGTGGCAGGTTCCCAAACGCCACTTTTTCTCGCGGAAGGCGATTCCGTCTCTCTACCGGCATGTGGAGGGCAATGTCCATGCCTCGCTGGACAGGGCGGTCAGCGGTAAGGTGCATATTACCGCTGACTCATGGTCCAGCAGGCATGGACAGGGACGGTACCTTTCTTTCACGGCCCATTGGGTCACTCTATTGGCAGCTGGGAGGGATGCAGGACAAGGTGCAGTAGTGTTGGAGGTTGTTCCGCCACCACGCCTCCAAAACGCGACTACTGCTACTGGTTGTGACACACCTCTCTCCTCCACCCCCTCCTCTTCTTCTTCCTCCAGTGCTCTGTCCTTGGAACCAGCGGTGCTCCGTAGGCGTACAAGGGGCTACGCAAGTACGCAGGCAAAAAGATGCCATGCCGTGCTTGCGCTGGTGTGTTTGGGGGACAGGAGCCACACTGGGCCAGAGGTTCTGGCAGCTCTGCAGGGGCAGGCCGAGAGGTGGTTGACGCCACGTCAGCTTAAGCCAGGAATGGTCGTTTCTGACAATGGCACCAACCTCCTCTCCGCCCTGCGACAGGGGCAGCTCACCCATGTGCCCTGCATGGCTCACGTCCTCAACCTGGTGGTGCAGCGGTTCTTGGGCAGGTTCCCAGGCTTACAGGATGTCCTGAGGCAGGCCAGGAAAGTCTGTGTGCATTTCCGCCGATCTTATAATGCCAGTGCTCGGCTGACTGAGCTGCAAAAGGAGCTGAACCTGCCCAAGAACCGCCTAATATCTGACATGCCCACCAGGTGGAACTCAACGTTGGCCATGCTGCAGCGACTGCACACGCAGCAGAGGGCCATCAATGAGTACCTTTGCGACTACGGCACCAGGACAGGGTCAGGGGAGCTTGGTTTTTTTTCCCCACGTCAGTGGAGCATGATCAGGGATGCATGCACTGTCCTCTCACCATTTGAGGAGGCCACGAGGATGGTGAGCAGTGACAGTGCATGCATCAGTGACACTGTCCCTCTTGTCCACCTGTTGGAGCATACGCTGCGTGGGATAATGGACAGGGCACTTGAGGCAGAACAGAGGCAGGAAGAGGAGGACTTCCTTGCCTCTCAAGGCCCCCTTTATCCGGACAGTGTTCCTTCTGTCCCACCCATCACACAGGAAGAGGATGAGGAGGAGGAGGAGGAGGAGGAGGAGGAGGAGGATTGTGTGAGCATGGAGGTGGAGCCTGGCACTCAGCATCAGCAGCAGCAGTCTTTTAGGGATGATGTACAGTCCCAACAAGCCAGTGGACTTGTACGTGGCTGGGAGGAGGTGGCTGGCGATCATGTCATCCTCAGTGACCCAGAAGACTCCGGACCGAATGCCTCAGCTAACCTACGCTGCATGGCCTCCCTGATCCTGCAAAGCCTGCGGAAGGATCCTCGTGTTCTTCGGATCAAGGAGAGGGACCATTACTGGCTGGCCACTCTCCTTGATCCGCGGTACAAGGGTAAGGTTGCGGACCTTATCTTGCCGTCGCAGAGGGAGCAGAGGATGAGACATCTCAGGGAGGCCTTGCAGAAAGGTCTGTGCAACGCGTTCCCAGAAACTGGGAGGCTACAAACTCCTGGTCCTGGGCGACGAGTTGCTGAGGCTTCGGTCAGTGGCAGAAGGAGCGGTGGGGAAGGTGGACGTCTGACCGATGCGTTCAGACAATTTTTTAGTCCGCAGCCCCAAGGTATGATCGGTTCCAGCAACCATCGCCAGCGTCTGATATACATGGTGCAGGAATACCTTGGGGCAAGGTCAGACTTGGACACCTTTCCCACCGAAAATCCTCTGGCTTACTGGGTCCTGAGGATGGATCACTGGCCAGAGCTTGCACAGTATGCAATTGAGCTACTGGCCTGTCCTGCCTCCAGCGTTCTTTCCGAACGCACATTCAGTGCTGCTGGAGGATTTGTGACTGATCATAGGGTGCGCCTGTCCACCGCCTCGGTTGATCGACTGACATTCATCAAAATGAATCAGTCTTGGATCACCACCAGCTACCGGGCACCTGAGGCGGATATAACCGAATAATTTTTAATGTCACATCCCTTCAAGACTGCCTATGCTGATGCTGAGTGACTGTCCTCTTATGTTCACTGACTATCCTCTTCCTCCTCCTCAATGATCCATGCCACCACACCAGTGCCTAAGGCACAATTTTTCAGCCCCTGTTTAACAGGGGCGTGTACTTACAATTTTTTAAAAAAATGCTTCGCAACACGTGTGACTGCTGTGCTCCAAGTACAGTCTCTGTGAGGGCCGTGTTGCAGTGTTGTGGCACCAGCACCAGTGCCTAAGGCACAATTTTTCAGCCCCTGTTTAACAGGGGCGTGTACTTACAATTTTTTAAAAAAATGCTTCGCAACACGTGTGACTGCTGTGCTCCAAGTACAGTCTCTGTGAGGGCCGTGTTGCAGTGTTGTGGCACCAGCACCAGTGCCTAAGGCACAATTTTTCAGCCCCTGTTTAACAGGGGCGTGTACTTACAATTTTTAAAAAAAATGCTTCGCAACACGTGTGACTGCTGTGCTCCAAGTACAGTCTCTGTGAGGGCCGGGTTGCAGTGTTGTGGCACCAGCACCAGTGCCTAAGGCACAATTTTTCAGCCCCTGTTTAACAGGGGCGTGTACTTACAATTTTTTTAAAAAAATGCTTCGCAACACGTGTGACTGCTGTGCTCCAAGTACAGTATCTGTGAGGGCCGGGTTGCAGTGTTGTGGCACCAGCACCAGTGCCTAAGGCACAATTTTTCAGCCCCTGTTTAACAGGGGTGTGTACTTACAATTTTTTAAAAAAATGCTTCGCAACACGTGTGACTGCTGTGCTCCAAGTACAGTCTCTGTGAGGGGTTGCAGTGTTGTGGCACCAGCACCAGTGCCTAAGGCACAATTTTTCAGCCCCTGTTTAACAGGGGCGGGTAATTACAAATCTTGATCTAATAGTTCACAGCAGGGCCCATTCCTGCGCCCACCAAGAGTAACTATGAGGGCCTGCAGTCTTGTGGCAACACCGTCCACCACCACCGCCAAAGGCCCAATTTTTCTGCCCTGTTCATCAGGTGCTTGCAATTACAAATCTTGATCTAATAACTTACAGCAGGGCCCATTCCTGCGCCCACCAAGAGTAACTATGAGGGCCTACAGTCTTGTGGCAACACCGTCCACCACCACCGCCAAAGGCCCAATTTTTCTGCCCTGTTCATCAGGTGCTTGCAATTACAAATCTTGATCTAATAACTCACAGCAGGGCCCATTCCTGCGCCCACCAAGAGTAACTGTGAGAGCTTACAGTCTTGTGGCAAAACCGTCCACCACCACCACCCCCAATTTTTCTGCCCTGTTCAACAGGTGCATGCAATTACAAATCTTGATCTATTAACTTAAAATTCTATCCTGTTAGACTTAATTTGGGAAAAAGGTATCTCCTCTCTACTGATACTTTATCACCAATCCTTGTTTCAATTAAAACCCCACTTTTCCAAAAACATTTGTCATTGGGACGGAAAGTGAGGTGACATGTTCTGAACAGATGTGCAAAGACAGCAAATGTTACAGGGGTGATAACCCCTCCCTATGTTCTCCAAAAAGCTTAAAAATAGATTTTTTTGGGATGGAGCTACACTTCATAATGTACCTGTTCAGATTCTACTTAAGATCAAACCTAAAGCCGCAAGTGGTTTTAAATGGCTTCTTTTTTTCCTTTACAAATGTCATTTTGTGCAAGGACAGTTCTAAACACGGGAAACACATGCCACTTCACAGGCATACTTTAGACACCCCCCAGGTACCATATTTAAAGGAAAATTTCACTTTTTTTTTTTCACTTTATGCATCATTAAAATGACTGCTCCCGAAAAAACGTTAGTTTTTAAAAGTTCTCGTCCATTATAACGTATAGGGTTCGAAAATTCGCGCGAACTTTCGGTCCGTTCGAAGGTTCTGGTTCGAACCGAACCCGGGGGTGTTCGGCTCATCCCTACTTTTGACAAAATAAACACCATTTAGACCACGACAGGCGGTAATCCAGCCAAGTATTTAACGATACCGAGTTCCTGAGGCTCTTCAGCATCAGTTTCAGATTAAGCCCCAGAGGAAAGCTGGGCAAGGGGTTCCCACTGGGTCCGCTGCTGAAGCCAATTCCCGAAACTTCTGGAGCTGCGAACGAGATAAAGCAGCAGCGATATTATTCTTACAACCAGCAATGTGCTTTGCTTTTAGCCAAATGTTATAACGCATACAATGTAATACTAGGAAACGTAACAATTTAATTACCGCATCCGACCTGGAAGACAAGGAATTGACCGCATGAAGAACACCTTTATTATCTGTACGGACCAAAACCCTACGGTTAGAAAATTGTTCTTTCCAAAACACTAAGGAGACTATGACCGGGAATAGTTCCAGAAGGACCAAATTCTGCAGAATATCCTTCTGCAACCACTCCCGGTGCCATACTTCTGAACACCAATGTCCATTCAAAAAAGCTCAGAAACCAACCAATCCGGCTGCATCCGTAAAAAACTTCAGCTGAACATAGCAGGCAAATTCCTGCTGCCATATTGTTGCTCCGTTGAATTCACTCAAGAACGCATCCCAGACCTTGAGATCCTCTTTGATGCTCCTAGAAATCCGAACGTGACAATATGGGTTAGATAACCGACTGATTGACAAGGAAAACCTACGGGAAAAAAACAGAGCCATTGGAATAACCCTTGCAGCAAAGGCAAACAGCCCCAGTAAGGATTGAGCTTCCTTCAAAAGAACTTTACGTCTTCCCATAAAAAACGCAATCATAGATCTCATCTTTTGAAGCTTCAGAGGAGGGAACCTAAATTCCATTAACATCGAGTCGATGGTAATACCTAAAAATTCTATCGTAGTAGAAGGGAGTACAGTCTTCTCAGCAGCGAGGGGAACCCCAAAATTCTTACAAACATCAAAGAATAGATTTAAAGATTGAAGGCAAGCTGCCGAATCGGGAGGGCCAAGGAATAAAAAATCATCTAAATAGTGAAGAAACCCCCCACCCGGGGACAATTCGGACAGAACCCAATGCAGAAATGTGGAGAAAGCTTCAAAATAAAAACAGGATAAAGAAAAGCCCATAGGCATGCACTTGTCAAAGAAATATTGACCCATAAAATGAAAACCAAGTGAATTGAAACCTTGGGGATGGACCGGCAGTAGACGAAAGGCCGACTTAATATCCGCCCTTGCCAAGAGAGAGCCCTGTCCATAACTCCTTAACAGCACCAAAGCCTCATCAAATGAGGAGTAACTAACTGGGGCATCGATACCCATGACTTCATCATTTAAAGAGGACCCCGGAGGATAAGATAGATGGTGAATCATACGAAATGAACCGACTTCTTTCTAAGGTACTAAACCTATGGGAGAAAGTCGAAAATTGGTAAATGGAGGAGCAGAAAAGGGGCCTGCAATCCTTCCTTCCGCCAATTCTATTGCAATTTTATTCTGAACTACTGACGGTTGTAGGTCAATAGATTTCAAATTATTCACCAACGTGCAACCTAGCCCCGTAAAACATGGAACTAGAAAACCGTCTTTGAAACCTTCAGTTAGCAGAGCCGCCATCCTGAGGTCGGGATAACGCTCTAACCAAGGTAGCATTTTTGGAAGGTTCACTGGGGTCACTGCCCTTCCCATGACTGTGCCCGGGCATAGGTGGCATGCTTGCTGCTGCGGCCTTCCGAAAGCATCTACTCGCTGCATGGGTACCTGAGCAGTATGAACATTCGTGTTTGTATTTACAATTGTTGAGAAATCTGCATTGCCCTTCATTAAAGGAAAAGCAGAATCCTTTGCGAAAGGTATGCGAATTAGCACTAGGACGGGGTGTAAATTGTGGCTTAGGTGGCAGCATGAGATTCAATGACAACCCAACATCCTTAGATCCCCAATGTAAAGAGGGGTGGACTGCCAACTTTTGACGGAAATTCTCGTCGTAAGTATACAAAGCCGAACCAAAGTGCCGAAATGCCTCTGCAATAATATCCAAGTGCTGGAACAATCCCGAGCACTTAGTAGGAAAACGCTCACCCATGACTGCTGCGTAAATGCAAAACCTGCAGCCAGTTCTGAAATGTCTTAGGGATAGCCCGACGTCTATCTTCCTCCGGTCTATCCCCTTCTTGTTTATCAGCTTTAGCTAGAAACTCTTTTGATGCCAGCAATAATGACAGTATATCTAGGAATTCCCCTCTCCAGATTCTGTCTTTTACAGATTTTGGCAGATGAAAACCAAGTGGAGACAGCTCGCAAGGCAAAGGCTCCTTAAATGATGTCTCACCAACTGTAGTAGCAGTAGGCCTAATAGGTAACAATGGGTTAAAAGACAAAGGACTAATGAATTGTGCCTGTTCTGCCAAACCATAGTCCTCCTTAGGAGACTCACCCAAAATCTGCCAAACAGCACCAGCATCTTCCATCATATTAGTAAATTGCATGGGATTCCCACAAGCACCACTAGAGTGTGCCCCTGTGTTTCTGTCATCATTTTGTTGCATATTATAAGCACCAGGTAACTGTGCCCCTTTATAGCAAACATTAAAAGCGCCACTTGAGTGCGCCCCTGTGTTTTTCTTTAAAGCAGTGACATTCCTGTGAGGTGACTGACCAAAACCTTTTGCACCAGAGACCTGTGCTCCTTGTTCTTTACACATTGCACCAGTAGCCTGTGCCCCTTTAAACTGATGTAACACATTGAATAAAGAATCCACTAACAGTGACACCTCAGACACAGGAGAAATCAACATATGCTCACCATCAGGAATACCAGATTGCTCACTCCCTTCTATGTGAGGTAGAGTAGCGCTGCTCCCTCCTAGCAGAGGAGCCTCTTGAGAGACATTTTCTTCCGCTCTCCCCTCAGCTAGGTGAGGAGAAGCCGCCGCTCTGGTCCTCTTCTTTTGCCAACCTGGCTGTTGACGAGTCCCACCTCCGCCTGAGGCGGACTTACCCCCGTCATGGCGACAGGCAGGGACGCCCCTTCGGGCGGCGCTGACACCTGCTCCTCCTCAAGGCAGCGTAAGAGCCATTCCTCACCGCCCCTTGACTCCGCCTTCTCCAATAACAGGCATAACAGCGCCTCACGATTCCCAGGAGACCTGCGCTTCATCCTGAGCTCCACGCCGCTTCCGTCGCTCGTCCTGTCAGCCGGTCAGTGATTACTCTTGCTCCAGCTACTTAAATAGGCTCTCCCAGCGCGGGCTTTGGTACCGCCCGAATTGACCAATCCCAGCCCGGACAAGCGAACCAATCATACCGCTGTTGCTGCCCTTGGCAACGGCAGATAGCAAACACTTGTGTAAATATATAAAGGGAAAGGGGAAAGAGACAAGCGCAGCCCCTCTGAGCCATCCCATGTGGGCCCCCGCATATTGCTCTGACCCTTCATTCTGCTCTTACCTATCACGCTAATAATAGGAGGAAAAAACAAAAAACAATAAATAAAAACATTTGAAAGTTTTGAGCCAGCCCCTTGCACTACATGATTTGCTGAATTCATCCCTAAATATGACCACTATAAAGAGGTAGGTACAGGGGTCAAGTCCTGGGGAAAAAAGTGTGGGAACTCCCACCCAGGATCCACTCACCCACCAAAAAAAAAAAAATGATACGCTCATATGCACGGACGCTTCAAAAGTGGTATTTTTCATCCAATTTTCGTATTGTGTGTATGTATGAAGCTTAACTGTTGGTACATAAAAAAAAACAATCCTCAATAAACATAAATATGGTAATTCTCTGAATAATCAGCATTCATTCAATTGTGGTTCCATGCAAATGTGAACATCATGTTCTGATCTTTATTGGGGAATTTTATTTTGTATATAGAGTGTTTATGTGGTGAGTTTACACTTTTCATTGAACAGAGTTTGGATAACACAGGGTTAAACGGAAAGGTCATAAATGAACTGCACATTATCTGGACAGAATGCTTGGGGAGATAGTGATGTGTTCCTGCTTAGGAGATGTATGTTAGCTTGGGGGGCTGCAAACTCTGCAGGGCTCCAACACACACTGGCTGCTATTCCAACCCTTCACATATTTCCACATAAACTTCCCTCCTGGCATTAAACTTTGCCAGGTATTGTGCTCAGCTTACCACCCCAAACTGATGTTCCTCCCTCAGCTCACGTCTCTCCCTGCATGTCCTGTGAGAAGAATAGCTGTGCTCCTCCTCTGGGTTCTCTCATCATATGGCACTGAAGATAGAGGAGGGGATTCAGTGGGACACACAGAGCAAGTATGCAGGAGACTGGGGGGGGAGGGAGATGAGGAGACAGAATATCAGGAGGGGCCGGCAGGGAGGAGCGCATCACGAGAGGTCTGACTAAATACAATCTCTTAGCAGCAGGGACCTGATCTACCAGTCAGCTAGCTGTGATTGACAGGTAGATCGAAGCGGAAGCTGTCATGGGTCCCCCTACTGGCAATGGCTGAATGGTCAGGTGTGCGGCACTTACTATTGCAAGCTGTGTCGGCAGCTGCTGGTGTAGCACCTGCCACACAGCTCACATACAAGTCTTGCAGGACACGGCTGCTAAAGGGAACTGAGTTCCTGTTGTGAAAAAAGTACAGGAACTTCGTTCCCATGCGTTCCCGCAGGACTTGAGCCCTGGGTAGGTATATAGTGTGTATTGAGCTTGGCAAAGCCAGCAGATAGAGGATTGGTATCAGCTGACCTAGCAGTTGGGGGTTCCTAATGAGTTTGGCCCACCAAAAAAAAAAAGGGGGACTCTGCATGAAGTAAAACACACAGAAAACATTTGTGCATATTTTAGGGGGTGTTTGGGGGAAACCAATACTATGGAGCAGACAAATCACATTGCTTAAGTGACTAGGCCATAGGTGTATATGGGCCCAGAAGAGCATGCTGGGGAGGTAAGTGAAGGCACAGCATATTAGAGCATATTGCAATCATGGTAATTAGGGAAGGAGGTAAAAAATACAAGACATTAGCAAACAGAGCATACATAGAAGGGAATAGTAAAGGAGAAATGTTACCTTAATATAGTCCTCCTGCAGGACCTGGATAATGGCAGAACAGGTCTCTGGAATAATGATTCCCAGAGCCTTGGGAGAGATACCTGTGGAGAACGTCAGATCCTGAAGGCTTCTCCCTGTCGCCAAGTACCTCAACGTGGCAACATACCTCTGCTCCGGAGTGATGGCTTGCCTCATGCAGGTATCCTGCCTGCTGATAAAAGGGGTCAGCAAAGCCAACAGACGGTGAAAAACGGGGCCGTCATCCTGAGAAAGTTCCTGAAATCATCAGGATTATTCTCCCGGATCTCACGAAGCAAAGGCATGTGCGAGAATTGGTCACGCTCATAAAAATGAGGCAGAATTGGTGCTTGGTACACCCAGTTGTTTTTGTTCAAGGGGGTGTCATTTGGGCCATTACAAAAGGTATATTGTATATAACCTGGTATACCGGAGATCAGAATCGTTTAGCTTTGGGACAGTTCTATCATTTAACTCATTTGCTGCACTTGGTTTCTGGTCCCTAATCGGTTGCTTGTCCTCAACCTTGCCATCGTGTTAGTGCTTCCGAAGAAGAGCTGGACTCTATAAATGTATGATGATACCTGTTTGCAAAACAATAGCTGCTTGGTAGAAACATTGCTAATGCAGGATGACTACCTTGTGTCTTGGCGTGCTATGGTGTGAGCAGGGCTGCCATCAGGGGTTGCAGCTGTCACAACTGTAAGGGGCCCAGGGGTCCGAGGAAGGCAGGACGGGTGAAGGGGAGCCATGTTGTGCATTACAGAAACTATTTCACAGCTTCTGCTGTTCTCGTGTCACTGGGCTCAGACATCAAGCTCTTTACTTCCACCTCTGGCTACTATGTGTATGTGCACCCCTCGTGTGATTTGTACTGTGCTTCTCAGCAACATGTCAGCTTTGTGAAAATGGGCTGGGACTAGCTAGGAAGGCCTTCTTTATAAGTAGGGGCTGTGAGGGAAAGGGAGGGGGGCTGTTTGTGTACAGTTGTGAGGGGTTGGCATATATACAGGTGTGTGTGGAGGGGCTGACATATATACAGGTGTGTGGGGGGGCTGGCATATATACAGGTGTGTGGGGGGCTGACATATATACAGGTGTGTGTGGTGGGGGGCTGACATATATACAGGTGTGTGTGGTGGGGGCTAACATATATACAGGTGTGTGGGGGGCGGAGTGCTGACATATATACAGGTGTGTGTGGGGGGGGTGACATATATAGAGGTGTGTGTGGGGGCTGACATATATTCAGGTGTGTGGGGGGCTGGCATATATACAGGTGTGTGGGGGCTGACATATATACAGGTGTGTGGGGGGTGGGGCGCTGACATATATACAGGTGTGTGTCGGGGAGCTGACATATATACAGGTGTGTGGGGGGCTGACATGTATACAGGTGTGTGGGGGGGGGCTGACATGTATACAGGTGTGTGGGGGGGGGTGGGGCGCTGACATATATACAGGTGTGAGGGGGGCTGACATACATACAGGATTGCTGGGGGGGGGGTTGGGTGTGTATAGGTGAGGAGGCCAGTGTGCGGATTGATGATACCTGTTCGCAAAACAATAGCTGCTTGGTAGAAACATTGCTAATGCAGGATGACTACCTTGTGTCTTAGCGTGCTATGGTGTGAGCAGGGCTGCCATCAGGGGTTACAGCCGTCACAACTGTAAGGGGCCCCGGGGTCCGAGGAAGGCAGGACGGGTGAAGGGGAGCCATGTTGTGCATTACAGAAACTATTTCACAGCTTCTGCTGTTTTCGTGTCACTGGGCTCAGACATCAAGCTCTTTACTTCCACCTCTGGCTACTATGTGTATGTGCACCTCTCGTGTGATTTGTACTGTGCTTCTCAGCAACATGTCAGCTTTGTGAAAATGGGCTGGGACTAGCTAGGAAGGCCTTCTTTACAAGTAGGGGCTGTGAGGGAAAGGGAGGGGGGCTGTTTGTGCACAGGGAGGGGCCAGAGTATTGTGTGTTTACAGGTTTGTGTATGTGAGGGGCTGCCATATATACAGGTTTGTGTATGTGAGGGGCTGCCATATATACAGGTTTGTGTATGTGAGGGTCTGCCATATATACAGGTTTGTGTATGTGAGGGGTTGGCATATATACAGGTGTGTGTGGGGGGGCTGGCATATATACAGGTGTGTGGGGGGCTGACATATATACAGGTGTGTGTGGTGGGGGGCTGACATATATACAGGTGTGTGTGGTGGGGGCTAACATATATACAGGTGTGTGGGAGGGTGGGGTGCTGACATATATACAGGTGGGGTGACATATATACAGGTGTGTGGGGGAGCTGACATATAAAGAGGTGTGTGTGGGGGCTGACATATATACAGGTGTGTGAGGGGCTGACATATATACAGGTGTGTGGGGGGCTGGCATATATACAGGTGTGTGGGGGGGCTGACATATATACAGGTGTGCGGGGGGTGGGGCGCTGACATATATACAGATGTGTGGGGGGGCTGACATATATACAGGTGTGTGGGGGGGTGGGGCGCTGACATATATACAGGTGTGTGGGGGGCTGACATATATACAGGTGTGTGGGGGGGCTGACATATATACAGGTGTGCGTGGGTGGGGCGCTGACATATATACAGGTGTGTGGAGGGCTGACATTTATACAGGTGTGTGGGGGGGCTGACATATATCTAGGTGTGTGGGGGGGCGCTGACATATATACAGGTGTGTGGGGGGGGGCTGACATATATACAGGTGTGTGTGGGGGGTGGGGCGCTGACATATATACAGGTGTGAGGGGGGCTGACATACATACAGGATTGCAGGGGGGGGGGGGGTGAGTGTGTAAAGGTGAGGTGGCCAGTGTGTGGATTCGGTAGGATGGCCCGTGGGCAAGCCCTGGGGAATGTTGGCGGTCAGGCTCAGGGGGGTGGGGGGGGGCAAGGCCTAAAGCTATGTAAGGGGCCCAAAAATTTATAATGGCTGTAAGGCTTGAAGGTTAAAACACCACACCTTGCCCCTTTAGCCTAGCTGTCCTTGATATGGTTTTGTTCCCTCTACACAGCTGTTTCTGTTTAACTTAATCAGTTTGGGTCACCCTGCACATGCCATTGATGATTACCACCTATTTATTATATTACCTTAGTAATAGCGGTGGGCTATTTCACTACTACTTTTTGCAATGTGAATGTTTGGAATGCTACCATATACTCTTTTCTATTGACACACTTATGCCAAGGACATAAAATAACTATCCAGGCAAATATTTTGGTGAATATCTAAAGTGTCCAAGACTTGATTAGCAGCACTGGATACAAATTAAATGAAGGATATTTAAAAGTAACGATAAAGAAAATATTTTGCCTCTGAAAACCACTACAAGAGTGCATACCAGCACTCAGTTTGTTAACAGTTTTCTTTAAAAAAAAAAAAAACATTGCCTGTAGATGGGAGAGCTTTTTGCTTAAAAAGGCCCCTAAGATTTATTACAGTAGTTTCTCTCTCCCTGAAAATAAAATGGGTCAAAAAGGGAAGAATTACTCACAGGCTATGATGTGACGGCATCCATCTTCTTGTTAGAGTTAGCCACACAAGAGCATAGTTGCATAGTTCACTCAGAGGGAAAAAGACAAGATCACAGAGAAGTGCTTAACTTGACAGATAAGACTGTAAAGTTTTATCAGTTCTACTTCTGCAGGAAATGTCTATATTACCTGCTACAGAAGGCAGCAATCTATAAACTTTTTTGCAGCTTGATTTTATTATCCATGCATTAACTATAAAATATATTTCTTGAGTTTTTGCACTAAAATATATCAAGCGCCTTTGTCTAGAAGAACCATGGTTTGATACAAGCACTTTTGTCAATCACCAGTTAAAGGTAACCTGTAAGGAGAGAAAAATTAGAGCTGTCTGTGATGGCTGTCACTTTGATCCTTCAATAATGGTATACAGATCGAGAGTTCTGGCTTAAGGCCGAACTCTAACTTTCATTAAAATATATTTCTCAATACCCACAAAGGATATAAATCTATGTTGTGTGCAACAAGTGCCTTTACAAACCCAGTTATTACCTGTAAAACTAGTAGTGACATCATCACTTTGCTGCACATAGCCTGTGCAGTGAGCAGAGCTAGGGGGAGGGACCCAGTAGGCCCTCCTACTACAGGTTACCTGCAGGAAGCGGCAGAGGGTACAAATACAGGACCAGTTACCTGCACAATTTGAGGGAGCAGCAGTGACCAGTCTTTATTGCAGGAAGCTCCTGCACCAGGTCAAAGTTTCAAGTTGGATTACTTCACAGATCAGAAATAAGTACACAAAGCACACCAACATTCAAGTAATAATATAAACATCTCTTATATTTAAATAATATTTGCTTATCTAGGAGTTTAGTTTTATTTCTAACTTCATTTTACGCATACTTGTTCTTAGTCATTTGATTAGAAAAGAGACTGCAGGTGAGGTAAGATTTTCTAGTCAGCAATGTTAACCCACTTTCTTCCATTTCGAATGTTCTTTAAAGCGGGGGTCCCAAACCCCCGGGCCATGGACTGGTGCCAGTCTAGGACCAGCAAATGTGCATGTGCAAGTTTACCCACGCTCAGAAGCCGCTGGGGAGAGGCTGCCAGAAGCAGTGTTATGCCACGTACACACGACTGGTTTTGCCGTCGGAATAAAAACTCTGAAGGTTTCTCCGACAGAATTCTGACGAAATTCCGCTCAAGCTGTCTTGCATACTCACGGTGACACCAAAGTCCAACCGTCAAGAATGCAGTGACGTACAATACGTACAACGGGGCTAGAAAACGGAAGTTCGATAGCCAGTAGCCAATAGCTTCCATCTCGTACTTGCTTCAGAGCATGGGTCATTTTTGGTGCGTTGCAACAGCATACAGACGAGCGGTTTATCCGATAGTAATTAGTTCCGTCTGAAAAATATAGAAAATGTTCTCTATCTAAGTTTGTCTTAATTTTCTATGGAAAAAGTCCGATGGGACATACACACGGTCAGAATATACGAGGAAAAGCTCCCATCTGACTTTTTCTGCTGGAATGTCCGACCGTGTGTACACGGCATTAGTCTTTCACTTAAAAAAAAAAACACTTACAAATTGCCTTTACATTTTACAGGTGATGGTAGCAAGTGACAAGCTGCATCTGAATGACAAGTGACACGCTGCATCTGGTGGCAGGTGATGGTGGCAAGTGACATGCTACATCTGTTTTAACAGGTGAGGGTGGCAAGTGAAACACTGCATCTGGTGGCAGGTGATGATGGCAAGTGACACGCTGCATTTGGTGGCAGGTGATGATGGCAAGTTGCACGCTGCATCTGGGTGACAGGTGATGGTGGCAAGTGACAGGCTGCATCTGGTGGCAGGTGGTGGTGGCAAGTGACACGCAACATCTGGGTGACAGTTGATGGTGACAAGTGACACGCTGCATCTGGTGGCAGGTGATGGTGGCAAGTGACATGCTGCATCTGGTGGCAGGTGATGGTGGCAAGTGACATGCTGCATCTGGTGGCAGGCAATGGTGGAAAGTGACACACTGCATCTGGTGACAGGCGATGGTGGCAAGTGACACGCTGCATCTGGTGACAGACAATGGTGGCAACTGTTTCTGCATTATGGTGAATTGAGCTATTTCATTTTATATTGCAATGTAAAAATAGAAATAATGAGCTTTAATCACCCTGACACCATAACAACCATGGTGTGGTGATGATTGAAGCGCTAACACCATCCATTGTCCCAACAAATCACCTACGGCCGGTGAAACTTGTCCTTAGCAAAATTTTCTTCTACGCTAAAAAAGGTTGAGGACCACTGCTTTAAAGGATCCCTATTGTCCACTCTATGTAGGCCTTTTTATAAAATAAGCACTGAATTTAGGTTTGAAAGTATCTAAAAAAAAGACCTGCCTGCATGGTCTTTGGCCATCAAATTTGCTACTTAAAGAAGAATTTCAGGTATGGCATTTTTTCAATTGGTCCAGCTTTGACCAATGCAACTATGCATACAGCATGCCTGTGGGATCCCTCTAGAATATGTAAATCAGTATAGTAGACTAGACACCACTACTACATTGATCCCCACTGGGTTCCTTGCCAAGCAGCTGCTTTACTGCATTTTGAATACAAGAGGTTAGTATCTTGGCACGGGTGCCATTCAGAGAATGCTTTGCATTTTCTCAATTAATTCAAAGTGTTCTCTGATTGGACAAGGTGGAGAGACATGGTGGTGATGTCATGCTCCCCACTTTATCCAATCAAAGAATGTATTTTGGCTTTTAATTGAATATTTATTAGATAACAGCTTTTGCAGAAAAGCACTTTTTTAGCAGTTAAAGATATTGCCATGTACCTGTATGAAGAGCTCAAGATGATGAGGATGGCCTCTTGCATAATTCTCATCCGAGCACCCCTGGAGTTTTAGAAGGGACTGCTAGGGTAATAGAAGGGCACAGGTGCCAGGAAGCTGGAACCGTGAACTTGAACTTGGGAGCGCTGTTGTCAGGTAAGCAATAGTAAAAGGTTGAAGGCACCCCGACTTCACCTAAACTAGTAAAGAGCAGAGCCTGGTCATGAGCTGAGTCTTGTAACAACCAGGTAGAAAGACACTAAATCATGAGCAGGGTCAAGGTTAGGGATGAGCAGAGGGATGAGCAGAGGTTGGCAACATGCAGACAGTGAGGTACAGAATTGCAAAATCTTGGAGTCCAGGCCAATGGTCAGTAACACAGGTATGCAGCTGACATAAACAGGCAGGGGCAGTCCAGAGGCAGGTCAAACGAAAGCCGGGTCAATAACAGTCATGCAGGATTCAGGATTAAGGAAAACAGAGATCCAAGCTGAAAGATCATCCAGCAATGATCCCATGCAGGTTTAAATAGTCCACTAACTGCCAGTATCTTTGGTGGACGCACCCATGCATTCACGTGCATGCGTTCCTGTATTCCCCATGCCCAAAAACACATGTATGCACATACTCCTGAAAATGAACACGTTCTTTCTGATGGCTGACAAGAGGTTCCTGGCAGATGTATCATAATAATGGTGAATGTTGGGGTTTATGGCTGTCACTTGAATGTTGTGTTAGACCGGCTGGGTTAAACCATCTCTGCGTCAATGGCTTACTGGAAATAATTTTAATATGATGACAGATATGCCATATTTCCAGTATGTAAAATGTATGTCTACAGGGAATGGTTTGTATATTTTACACCCATTATAAACATAGGAGTGCTCAGAAGGTCCAGTGGAGTGACACGCAGCTTGTGAGTTCCTTTCACTTACAAAGTTTCTTATCTGAACATGTATGTAGTTCACAACTGGTCATTTGTTTACTTATCATGTCTGCATTTTGTGTAATTAAGTCTTTATATAAATAAAGGGGTTGGCCAATTGTTGAAAAAAGTACATATTAAATATTTCCCTTTTTAAATATTATTCTAATAACAATATATATATATATATTGTACTACATGAATGAAAATCATCCATAGGTGGGTGTTCGATGCGTTTCGATAATTATAAACAACAATCTTCATCAGGGACAGATTTTCCACTTCTGGAACATGAAAATACAATATAAGTACATGTAGTACACATAACATATAGTGTATACAATATATCACAAAAATTGGATTCACAATGTAGTAGAAGCCACTAAAAGAAAAAAATATATATTTTTTAAATAATATATTTACAATGAATTATCAAAAAAACTTTTGAAGAAACTTACATGACACAGTATACAAAGGAGAAGAATGAAAATGAATCGATGCCGACAAAAACCCATGAGCCTACTAGAGCCCCTCAACATGCAAAGGAATCCAAGGATCAGAGATCCAATGAAGGATCCAGTATTGGTAGGAGAGGACCTAGAGTGAATAATAAGCAAGTAAAAAAAAAAATGAATATGAGAATAAACTGAAAAAGAATATATGTCTATCGGGCAGACCATCCACTTTCCAAGACCAAAGAGAAAAATACCCAGAGAATATCCCCTAGAAAACCGGGGGACAGCTCCAGGTGCTTTCCCATAGGTGGTCAGGGTTAGTGGACTGATTGATGCTGTGTAGAAAAAAACAATATATATATATATATATATATATCACTTACGAAAATTAAGATCCTTCAAATAGGCGGATCCAAGGAAGATATTCCAACCCATAAAATGGGGATAGGAGAAAAATCCCCACCCCAGAATGAAAGGGAAGAGGAGGAGATGACCCCCCCTGAGGCCTTTTACACATGGACCATTGACGGATGAAAAACGTACATCAATGCATCTCTATAAAAAATGGGCATAAGTGGCTGATCATCCATTTACACCCATTTACATCCGCTTCTAAATAAATGAATGAATGAATAACTTGTATAGCGCTACATATGCAAACTAAATCGCCTCAGGGAGCTTTTGCCACCAGTGTCCATCTGGGTCTTCAGAAGAGATGGGTCTTGAGCTTCTTCCTGAAGGCCAGATGGTTTTCTTCCGAGCGGATGTCTGCGGGTAGAGCGTTCCATGGCCGTGGTCCTTGGACTGCGAACTTTCGTTCGCCTTTTAATTTATAACGTAAAGGGTAAAAAACTGCGCTAATCACACATACATAAAAAAGGACTCTGAATATAGCTGCAATAATAATGGGATAAACACAAATATAATATAAAGAAAAAAAATTGCGCTCATAGAGTCTATATGAAGATAGGAAATGTAAACCAATCCAAAAAACTGTTTCTTGTAGTGAAGATGATATCCCTCAGCAGAAATATTTTTCAGCAGTATTGATCCCTGCTCTTATGAATAAGCATGCTTACCAGATGTAAGCCAAAAAATTGCATATGGCTTTAACCCAGCCTGGGTTGATGATCCAGGTTGTTTTAGAAGAAAGCACAGCAAGAAATGTAATGTAGTACTCGTCTCATCCCAAATGTGGTGCTCACAGGATATGGTTACGCATTACCGAAAAAACAGAAAATATACCATAGCATAATACTGCTACACTTTGCAGGGAATGTGTCACAAAAAGACTGAGTGAATAGATTGAGTGCCAGATTTTGAAAGACACCCGTGACAAAAAATGTAATATGAATGTGCACCACCACCTTTTAGAGGGCCTCCTTACCAGATGCCAGAGAAAAAACACACAAATAAATCAGAAGGTCCTTTCCAAAAGATCTCCCACTTAATTCAGAGCAGTGAAGTGCATCCGTGTGATCTATAAAAACTTATCTTACAAAGTGCCTCCTTACCAAAGAGAAAACACAAACCAGCAAGCATGCACTCTCATCAGATAGGCTGTCTCCTTACCACAATCCCAGATTGGGGAAGCATATACTGCGGTCAGAGAGCAAGGAATCCTCCACAGCCTGGAGTATGCCGGTTGTAGACAAGGAGCTTTTAGCCAGTACCCAGGGGAAAAAGCATATAGACCATGGCGTAATATAGTACTAAAAAGGTTTATTAAAGTAAAAAAGTTTGCACTTACAAACTGGTAAAGAGGTATCCCTCATTGATAATGTTAGCTATAACGAAACGCGTCTGAGGGTTAACGTGCTGACGTCACCACGCGAAACAGGACGGGAGCGTCTATGTGTTTGTAGCCGGCCGGCTCTGCAAATTTTAAAACTCTGCTGTTTTATCTTTACCAGTTTGTAAGTGCAAACTTTTTTACTTTAATAAACCTTTTTAGTACTATATTACGCCATGGTCTATATGCTTTTTCCCCTGGGTACTGGCTAAAAGCTCCTTGTCTACAACCGGCATACTCCAGGCTGTGGAGGATTCCTTGCTCTCTGACCGCAGTATATGCTTCCCCAATCTGGGATTGTGGTAAGGAGACAGCCTATCTGATGAGAGTGCATGCTTGCTGGTTTGTGTTTTCTCTTTGGTAAGGAGGCACTTTGTAAGATAAGTTTTTATAGATCACACGGATGCACTTCACTGCTCTGAATTAAGTGGGAGATCTTTTGGAAAGGACCTTCTGATTTATTTGTGCGTTTTTTCTCTGGCATCTGGTAAGGAGGCCCTCTAAAAGGTGGTGGTGCACATTCATATTACATTTTTTGTCACGGGTGTCTTTCAAAATCTGGCACTCAATCTATTCACTCAGTCTTTTTGTGACACATTCCCTGCAAAGTGTAGCAGTATTATGCTATGGTATATTTTCTGTTTTTTCGGTAATGCGTAACCATATCCTGTGAGCACCACATTTGGGATGAGACGAGTACTACATTACATTTCTTGCTGTGCTTTCTTCTAAAACAACCTGGATCATCAACCCAGGCTGGGTTAAAGCCATATGCAATTTTTTGGCTTACATCTGGTAAGCATGCTTAATTTATAACGGGTCTTGGGAATGTGGAGGAGGTTCTGGTATACAGACCGTAGAGGGTGACTTGGGAGGTAGTGCTTTATTTTGTCGCAGAGGTATTGCAGGGCTTTTCCTTGTGTACATTTTTGAGTGAGACAGAGGGTCTTAAATGTAACTCAGTCCTTCACGGCTAGCTAGGGTTCTCAGGGACGGAGTGATTGATTCCCAGGGTTTTTTTCCCAGTTACCAGTCTGGCTGCTGTGTTCTGCACAATTTGTACACGTGAAATTTGGTATTTTGGAAGTCCTAGGTAGAGGGAATTTGCGTAGTCGAGTTGGGAATTGATGATTGTTCCAACTACTGCTGCTGTATCTCCTTCCGGGATGAATGGGATGAGTCTACACAATAGGCGAAGCAGGTAGTGGGATCCGCTGACTACTGATCCTATTTGTGCATCCATCGTCATGTTTGAATCAAAGATGACTCCGAGGCTTTTGGCTTTTTAGTGCTGGGGGTGATGGGTTGTCCGAGAATGGTGAGTGGTGTGGACATTGTGCCAGGGTTTTTGTTTAGGTTTGTGTGGAGGAAGAGCAGTTCTGTTTTGGATCCGTTGAGTTTAAGGGAGCTCTCCATCATCCAATCGTCGATCAATGAGAGACAGTTTTCCAGTGCCTGGTATTGGACTTTTTTGTTGGTGATGCGAAGGTAGAGTTGGATGTTGGGGGGAGAGGGGGGGGGAGGGAAGGGGAAAGAGAAAGAAAGACTGGAGGGAGGAAAAAAGGGGGGAGGGGAGAAGGGAAAGGGTGAAGGAAAGAGGGGGGAAGGGTGGGAAGGGCCACAAGAAGGCACCCCACGTGAAAGTTGGAGAAATAAAGTAAACAAGGGAAAAGGCATTTAACACTGGGGGTACCCATACAGATGAAAACAACAACCAATCATGGATTTAATATTATCAGGGAATCCATCACCAAGAGACCCATGATAATTGCATAGAACATAACTCACCCGAGGAATAATAGAGCCGAATTTGGTACATGCTGGAGGAAAATATTACTTATACTGTCATAATGACACCATATTACTGGTAAGCAGACTTGACAAGGGGATTCCAGTTTTTACAAAGATTTACAAGTTCTTGAGAGGGCACAGGAGCTGAATTTATAGATGTGACTTTCAGTTCGCATTACAGTTAATGTTCTGTCCTCAGCCATAATCATGAATTAAAGGGTGATGAATGAAAGAACAGGTCCCAGGTGCAAGAGACTGACTTGTGGACTCTCTGCACGATAGGGGACCAACCTTCCATGTCAAAGAATAGCAAATAAGTTAGACTGGAAATACAAATGCCAGCTAGGGTTTTACAGGAATCTGTACAAGGAACATCCAGCTGGAAGGATGGCTGACAAGATGCAGAACATGCTTATGTTATTTGTCTTAATGCTGGCCTGGGAATAACTGTAAATCACACAGAATGCTGCAATTACCAGCATGGTAAAGAGAAAATTTCAGCTAGTCTGCTTAGTCTACTCACCATGTGAACCTAACTAGGATAAATCATTGGAAACTGAATGAATTAGAAATATTCAGTCAGTTATGAAAGCAGATTTTACCTTATGAAGGGGAAAAAAATGAAGAAGCTCTTAATAGTAAATCATGAAAATACTGTAAATATGTGTTCATTTTTGTTATTAATTAACATATATAAAATAAGTGTAACCTTCCATTACATTATGTGACAGTGTGAAATCTTGCCACTTTGAAAATGGCTGTAGAAAGGACAAACGGTCCTTGTATGACTGTAGAAAACAGTTTTTAAAACTTTCTCTAGATTTTGGTATTCCTGAATGGGGATCCATAGTTTGGAGACTTCTAAGTGCTTTGGGAGGGAAGTAATCTCTAGTGAAGTTTCCAGGTCTTACTGAAGACCAGAAGTGTGTGTGTCCAGGTGCACACAGCCCTTATAATGATAGGCTTTGGTATAGCTCAGGGCTCCCATTTAAAAACAGCTGTGTGCTCCGGTTTGAAGGCAGGTGTTGCTGAGTAGATGGAGGTCAAGAAACAACACTCCATGCTGGAGGAGAGAATTTATGGCCATATGACTGAGAAAGGATAGCTAAGCGAGTCTGGGAGACTAAACGAGTCCAGGGGACTGAAGGAATCTGTAAGTCTCAGAGGTGTGAGGGAACCTGAGGTGCCAGGATATCCCCTTGAAAGGCCAAGAACAGGCCTGTACAGCAGGGATCTGTAACTAAAGGCTGAGTGAGCCACGAAAGCCCAGAAAGCCAGAAGAGCTGGAAGGGATGATCTGACAGATCAGTGAAATGAGCAGCACGGCTACTGAGGATGGCCAGATGGATCAACATTTTCTATTATGTTTTGCTGGTAAAAATCTCCCTGCATGGGCAACAGTTTTGTGGACATTACGTTGAGTTTGTTAAATAAAAATGAACCAACAAACCTTAAAACCACAGTTCAGACTCGCTGTGCTTCAATTATTGAGATGAATTTCCTAGTATCGCAATGATTAGTTTTTTCACAATGATTTAAAAAAAAAAAAAAGTGCAAATGCCATCATCATCCTGAACCTTATTCTTGACCTTGCTATTGACCCAGCTTTGACCTGCTTCTGCATTATCTTGGTGTGTTTATTTTTGCTGCTGATCTTTTTAACAACCTCAGCCTGGACTTCTGACCAAAAATTTGCCTGTTGGCTCAGTACCTTGCTCTCCTCACATTGCAAATGCTTGTTCCTAAACTTGATTCAGCCTATGATTTGATGCCTTCTTCTCAGCTGTTACCAAACCTGGCTTGTGACCCAACTCTGCTCATACCTGGTATACTCCTGCTCACCTGATACCAGTGCTCCCAAGTTCCAGTCTCCAGTTTCAGACCCATGGCACTTGTGCCTTTCCATCACCCTGGCAGACTCTCTCTCAGCTTCCAGGGGGCTTGAACAGGAATTGTGCAAGAGGCCACCCTCATCATCTCAGGCTCTTCATACAGCTATTTGACAATATGCCATAGGTGTAGGACTGCTTGAGCAGCAGATAATTACTATAGTATTCCCAGCTACTACAGTGATCTCCACTCTCTTCCATGCTCCATGCCAAGCGGCTGCCCTTCTGCATAGTGGACACAAGGGGTCACTTGCTCAGCAAAGGCACCATTCATAGAATGCCTTGCAACTTTCTCAATTAATGCAAAGCATTCTCTGATTGAATAAGCTGAGGAGGCAAGGCAGTGATGTCATGAACTCCATCTCGTTCCATTAGAGAAAGCTTTGCATTCATTGGGAAAAATACAATGCGTTCTATAAGTGGCTTTAAGCAACTGACCCCTGTGTTCACTACTTCAGAAGGGCATGGGACCCAGAAGCCGTGTTAATTTTGTCAACAAAAACATTTTCTTCAAACTTTTCATCAGCGGCCTTTTTACAGTGACAAAAACAAAACAAAAAATACACCACATTTTTGTCCACTGACGAACGGAAACGAAAATGTGAAGCAGAGACGTTTACCCTCATGAAATTCCAGTTTGCACAGAGCTCTGCCTGCTTCCGCTCCTAGCAAGCAAGAGACTGTGCAGCCAGCATTACAGACCCCTGAGTCCTCAGACGACTGTCCAGAGCAGCACTGTGCATTACAGACCTCCCGATGGACAGGACTCTCATACCACCATCCAGAGCACGCCACTGTGCAGGATTACAGGCCTCCTCAAACCACTATCCAGAGCACTGTGTAGCTTTACAGCCACTGTCCAGAGCACTGTGCAGAATTACAGGCCTCTCAGATCACTGACCAGAGCACTGTGTAGCATTACAAGCCTCCTCAGACCACGTCAGAGGACTGTGCAGCATTACAGGCCTCTTCAGAGTGGGTCACTCCTATGTATCCATCCCTACTGCTGCACAAACTATACAGAAATGTCGACATCTGTGACTGGTAGAAAGAGAAGAGAAGATCGATGGATGTATTTTACATTTGATGATAAGGACAGCAAGACTCTTTGCAAACCATGTGGAGCAACACTTGCTGGTAAAAATACAACAAACTTGAAGCGGCATTTGCAAGAAAACTCAACCCGAAATTTATACAAAGGTAAGCACAGCACACTTAACTCCACTTTTGTTGAAATCAGTCTTATCTATGTACATTGCAGGGATTTTTTTTTAACAAACTTTGTTGTAGTCAGATTGCATACCTTTTGTTATTCTGAAGAAATAGCTGTTTGTCTGTCTGTCCATGTTGTGCACTTAGTCACTGAATCTTAATGGGAGTGATTTCATAATATCTAATAGATGCTGCTTTCCCTGAATTGAAGTATCTCACCAAAATATATATATTTTATGGAACTTTTAAGTGTGCTGAATGTCCACGTTGTCCTTGGATCAAAGCAAGCAAACGTTTTAGGTTGCCCAATGGGGAAATCTTTATCCCGCGATCTCATGCAGATTGCGGGACTAGAGACATCTACCTCATGACTTATAGCTGCAAAGCATTTTATGTGGCAAAACGATACGTGAACTAAGGCAAAGAATTGGAGACCATCTGTATTATTCTGGAAGCGGTAAACTAACCACGATAGGTCGTCACATTGGAATTTATCACCGATACGTCACATCTATGGTCTGTTTCCAGATACTGGAGGTGATATATCCAAACCCGAGGGGTGGTGATTGGGACAGAACAATCCTACAGAAGGAAACTCCGTGGATTGAATGGCTCAATGCCACCCGTTATCCTGGCTTAAATGAAATGATATCATATAAATCCTTTCTATAGGTTTATAAGTTTGGGGTATCATTGGGTTTATTTTGACACTTAATGATGATTTCTTGATATCTATTATGTCCCCTTTGCCAGATATGTCCCCATACTCTTGAGCCTGTAGCGCATGAACTTCCTTACCAATTCTCCCCCCCCCCCATTTCCCTCCCCCCTTTTCTCCCCCCTGTCCCACTCATTCTCCCCCCCTCCTCCCCCTCCTTTTTCCCCCTTCCCTCTTCCCCTCCCCCCCCCCTAATTTAGTGGCAGTCCCTCAGTAGCTTTATGTCCCTATCCCGGGTCATATCAGGTCCCAGGCGCTTTTATTGGTGACATTTTTTTAGGGGGTTAAAACTCCCCCTGAGTTATGTTATGTTATATATTATTGATATTTTACAGTGATTTTTGTTCATTTCTATGTTGTTGTATTTTGATTGCTGTAAAGGGGAGACTTGCTCACCTTAGCAGGATGTTCCAAGTGAGGCAATACTTGTGAACCTACCCCATACAATGTGGGGTCCCCTCTCGGCAGATGTGTGCCCGCCCTGGCTGGACAATCCTTGTTATTGTCCTACTTACCAAACACAGCCATGAACCTTTGATCCAACTGGCTGGTTTGGTGCACCATCTTTGTTGGTGTTGGACCCACACCTACGCGCTATAGCTTCTCACCCTCTCTTCACTTCGCGCGTAATTCCATCTATTGCGCATGCGCTGTAGCGGTTGTCCTCGTTCACCCGCGCGCTGTGTGTCACCTGACCCATCGTGCGCGTTGTGGATAGGAGGGAGCGCACGGGCCCGCCCACTTCTGTGGTGTGAACGAGCTGACCCCATGACGTCAGACGTCGCCGCTCGGCAGCGTGTGCTGATGCCGTGGAGTTTGGGGTGCTTAAAAAGCAGTGTCATTTACACCGCCTTTGAGCATGTGTGAGGACTGGTGCCGGGCTATTACTGGGACGTAATAACTATACAGGTCTGTATATGTTCCCCCTCTGGGGACTTTGCTACATTGTTCGACTTTAGAGCTTTTAATGCAGGGCCATATAGACAACTAATATTTACCTTTTGTTTACTACAGACTATCTACCTATCTTGACTAGGGATGAGCCGAACACCCCCAGGTTCGGTTCGCACCAGAACCCGCGAACGGACCTAAAGTTCGTGCGAACATTAGAACCCTATTAATTACAATGTACGCGAACGTTCGAAATCAAAAGTGCTAATTTTAAAGGCTAATATGCATGTTATTGTCATAAAAAGTGTTTGGGGACCTGGGTCTTGCCCCAGGGGACATGTATCAATGCAAACATTTTTAAAAAAAACTGCATTTTTTTCAGGAGCAGTGATTTTAATAATGCTTAATGTGAAACAATAAAAGTGTAACATTCCTTTAAATTTCGTACCTGGGGGGTGTCTATAGTATCCCTGTGAAGGGGCGCATGTTTCCCATGCTTAGAACTGTCCCTGCACAAAGTGTAATTTTTGCAGGAAAAAAAGCTATTTAAAATCACTCGCGGCTAATGAATTGTCGGCTCCCGTAACACAGAGAACAGTCATTCATTGAAAGTCATTTATAAAAAAAAAAAAGCGTGGGGGTCCCCCCAAATTCAATTACCAGGCCCTTCAGGTCTATGGTTATTAAGGGAAACCCCGGCCAAAAAAAAAAAAAAATGGCGTGGGGTCCCCCTCAAAATCCATACCAGACCCTTATCCGAGCACGCAACCTGGCAGGCCGCAGGAAAAAAGGGGGGGACGAGAGCGAAGTCCCCATGAAGTCCCCATGAAGTCCCCATGAAGTCATGGGGAAGTCCCCATGACGTCCCCGTGCGTCAGAGGGGGCGGGGTCACCAGGTGGCCCTGCCCTCCGTTATAAAAGACCTGTCAGACGCCGCGAAGCCTCACACAGCAGGAGCCTCCCATTGCGCGGAGCGGCCCAAGAAGAGACGCCGACGCCGTGGAAGAAGATCCTGGACAAGAAGACCAGAGCAAGAAGAAGCGGATCGGAGGAAGAAGTAGATGGAAGAAGAAGATGGAAGAAGATGCCGGAAGAAGAAGAAACTTAAGGATGAAGAAAGGAAGAAGGAAGAAGACCAGAAGAAAGAAGATGAAAGAAGGTTTTAATAAAGGAATTGTCAAAGACCGTCTCCTGTCATTTTTAAAATTTTTGTCACTTTTTTGGTGAAATGGTAGGGGTACTTTTGTACCCCCTTACCATTTCACACAGGGGGGGGCGGGATCAGGCGGTCCCCTTGTTAAAGAGGGCTTCCAGATTCTGATAAGCCCCCCGCCCGCAGACCCCCACAACCAATGACCAGGGTTGTGGGGAAGAGGCCCTTGTCCTCATCAACATGGGGACAAGGTGCTTTGAGAGGTCACATACCCCCAAAGCACCCTCCCAATGTTACGGGCATGTGGCCTGGTATGGTTCAGGAGGGAGGGGGGGCCGCTCTCACCCCCCCCTCTTTTCCTGCGGCCTGCCAGGTTGCGTGCTCGGATAAGGGTCTGGTATGGATTTTGGGGACCCCACGCCATTTTTTTTTTTTTTTTTGGCCAGGGTTCCCCTTAATATCCATAGCAGACCTGAAGGGCCTGGTAATTGAATTTGGGGGGACCCCCATGCTTTATTTTTTTTTTATCAATGACTTTCAATGAATGACTGTTCTCTGTGTTATGGGAACCGGCAATTCATTAGCCGCAGATGGCTGCCTTAGATGACACAACAGGCCAGAAGGGTAAAGGTGGTTTAATGTGATACTGCAATGCTGTACTGCACACACTAATCCCCAGTATCACAGCAGATAATGTCAGCAGTCAGCAGCACTCAGCAGAATAATCACAGCACAGATAATGTCAGACTCAGCAGCACTGCAGAATGGATCACAGCAGATAATGTCACTGACACGCTGGAACACACTACACGAGGCCGCGGGCGCAGCGGCCTTTTATAGTGTGGGGCGTGTACTAAACCCCCTGAGCTATAATTGGCCACAGGCATCCTGCCGGTGGCCTATTAGTGCTCTCCTCGCCGCTGGCTCTATGATTGGCCAAGCATGCGGAGTCACAGTGCATGCTTGGCCAATCATCAGCCAGCAATGCACTGCGACTGGCGCAGTGCATTGTGGGCCGTTCGCATCACACGAATTTGATGCAAATGGCCCAAATAGTTCTGGGCTCGACGAGTGGTCAAACGCCCGATGTTCGATTCGAACATGGGTTCGAATCGAACACCGGGCCCATCCCTAATCTTGACCAGAGATTTCTGGCCTAGTAAGTGGTTGGTCCTTGTGTATACTAGGACCTTTCCTTTCTTCTGAATGTTCCATTACTATACCCTGTTAGTTAGTCCATGGGCCCAGGCACCAAATTCAGCTCTATTATTCCTCGGTGAGTTATGTTCTATGCAATTATCATGGGTCTCTTGGTGATGGATTCCCTGATAATATTAAATCCACGATTGGTTGTTGTTTTCATCTGTATGGGTACCCCCAGTGTTAAATACCTTTTCCCTTGTTTACTTTATTTCTCCAACTTTCACGTGGGGTGCCTTCTTGTGGCCCTTCCCACCCCCCCCCCCCTCGTTCCTTCTCCCTTTCCCTTCTCCCCTCCCCCCTTTTCTCCTCCCTCCAATCTTTCTTTCTCTTTCCCCTAAGATGTAGTATAATATAGAGACACAACTTGGATCTGACTGTGTGGGGTGAGAGAAGATAAAATCAGAATAACTTGAATTTTTCCGCCTAATTCAACCCCACAGATACAGAAAACATCCAATGATGTGCCAAATCAAGCCAGTGCACAATTTGCACTGCTCTTTTAAGTGCTTCAAAATACAAAATTGTCTCTAAGGAACAACAGGCCACTGAGGCCAGGGAGGAGGCCATAGCAAAATGGATTGTGTGCACCAGATTACCAGTCAGATTGATCTGTTACTCTATGCTTACTCTATGCTGCTGAAATTTGAAAGAAACCCAAATACTGGCTACTTTGATGTGTATGCTTCTTCCACTTTCTGTGATTTTTCAATATTCTCCTCCTCTTACACATCATCTTCAGAGTCAGACAGATCCTCATCTTGTATGTGGGGCAATGTGGATGTTCTTATATCATGGGAATACTCCTCTGCCTTCTTAAGCAGTTCCTGAATATTATCATCAGCCACATCAACAAGGGTTTCCACAGACAGTAGGGTTGACAAAACAAGCAGCTGCTATGAGAACATTTCATCAGTTATTTGGATCTAAGAATGAGTGAATGAAGCAAGTTGCTGGTTCACATTCTCTTTCATATTCTGCGTAACTATGGCAAGGTCTTGGTAGCTAGTGTTCTGTTTAAACTCCTCAAGGTGGCTGAGTAGGTCAAAGAGGGCAGGGACATGGACATGGTGTCACTCTGGAGGGTTTTAGTATGTTCCACTCCACAAAAGGCAGCAGTAGGTCATTCAATAATGTGAGCTTTTTCCATTTAACTAGCAAGCTGTCCCATCCCTGTACAAGCAAGCTGTCCCATCCCATGTTTGCGATTGATTTGGCATACCGAATCTTTCAGATTGAGGAGTCTTGAGATCATATTAAATGTACTAGTAGTATTACTTGACCATCGTGTGGGGCAGTCATTTAAAAGATTAAGGCCACACTGCTCCACTATCTTCAGTGTTGCAATGGATGACTTGGAGACGTTCACTATTGATCTTGCTTCATCAGAGATTCTCTTAACACTTGCCTCCTTCTGCTGCATCTTGTGGACCACAAGGTATGCACCAGACGAGACCACACACAGTGTCCGGTCCAACATCTTATGGGAATAGTTTTACACAAGATACAAATAAAGTGGAAAAATAACAAAGATACACCAGTAGCCATACCATATCCATTTGACAATTGACTGTCATCATGTAAAAGAATAATAAAAATGTCTCACCACGGATCATTAAGTTTGAACTCAGTCACTTTCTGTCATGGGGATGTCTTCCTCGTTAGAGCTAGGTGGCTCTTCTGCTGCTGCTGTGGTTTGTTTAAATGCTGCCATTAGGCCCCTTTCACACAGGCGGTCCGTTCAGGTCCGCCTATCAGTTTTTTTGGCGGACCTGAACGGACCCTCCATAGACCTCTATGAAGGGACAGATGTCAGTGGTGACATGTCCGCTGAAATCCGACCCGCTCCGATCCGAAAAAGTGTGACGGAGGAAAAAGCTATTTTTCCATCCGTCCGCGGATCGGATCGGGTGACGACGGAATCTACGGTCCGTCGTCATCCGATCCCCCATAGGTGACGGAGCTATCCCCCGCTGTGCAGAGTGGGCTCCGTACACGGACACGTCCGTGTGAAAGAGCTCTAACTCCTATTGCCTGTTATAACTTTTAGGATCTTCATCTTTGGTATGTCCCACTCATGCAAGCATTTGTCCACAATGATTTGAATGACTGTGCAGTGTGGGGGTAAGCTACTTGTTCAAGGGCCAACAATATACAGAATATGTGTTCAGGTTTATTTTGTTTAATCAATAACAGAAAAGTAGCATGCAATTATAGCAAGTAATAAAGCTGTGACTCAAAAAAGCTATATTTTTATAACAAAACTTGGTTTTACTGAGTAAAGACATTATAAAACGGCTAAATCTGTGTCTGTGTAGTTTGTCCAAACGTAATGATAACGTAATGATATTAGGTGTTTTTTTTACTCTAAATTCTAGAGAAATGCTTAAAGCAGACCTTCAGTAATTTTTTCACCTTTCCCTGTATTAAATCTTCTGCCTTTGTTGTTTTAACTTTGGATAGTAAAAAAAAAAATTCTGCTAGTAAATACCTTATACAGCCCACTTCCTATTTCTTGTCTGGTCATTACCCTAAGCTTATGGCATCATGCACAGCTCTCTCTCACTCTCATGAGAGTTTGCCAGGAAGGGAGGGGGAGTGAGTCATAAGAGGGCCAATGAGAACTGTAGGGCTTAAGAGCTGGAGGTGTACCTCTGCATGTCTGTATAAATCCAGGAAGTGAACAGGCAGCAGCTTCAGCTACCCACAGTTAAAATGGATACAGCTAGACCTAGTGAAGGGAGATTTCTGCAGCATATTTGGCAAGTACAGAATCACAGTATATATAAAATAATATGCAAAGTGGTTGGAGTGAACCTTTAGAATGGCAAAGATGTTTTATTACAAATTATGTGAGCTGACTGCAGTTCCTCTTTAAATAATGCATCACAATTTAACTAAACACATTTGATTTTAGTCAACTAAAATGTAGAACATTTTAGTTGACTAAAATGTACTGGAGATTTTAGTTGAGTAAATATGACTAAAACTAAAACAATTGCAGATGACTAAAATGGGACTAAAACTAAAATAGCATTTTAGCCAAAAGACTAAGACTAAAATTAAATAGAATTTTGCTGCCAAAATTAACTCTACCCAGAAGACAACAACGATCACTGTTGTATAGAATATACAGTACACTGCTCCAAGCTGGACCAATGTAACAATGCATTATACTGATGGATATTAGAACTGCCATTAAAGCTACCTACTTTTGCATTTCCCAAAATGCCCAGATATTGTTATAATAAAAGAATGATGTAAACATGGTTCTTTGCTGCCATGGTCAGCTGAATTCTCAAACCACAAAGAGGTCACCAAGCTTTGAAATTTCAGTTGCAGTAGTCATCGATAATTAATAGCACAGTGACTTAGTTCCTTTCAGATCCAGGCTGAAAACTCACTCCCAGGTATGGGATTGTATATTATACTAATTAATAAAGTACTCTCTGGGGTACATTTACAATAAATTGATGTGCAAATAGATTTCAATGAAAAAAAACGACCTGTACTCCTATTGCTGTTTCTTACAACTACCCCTGCTTTCATACAAATAGCTGTAGAGCTATAATAGAAACACATCCACTGATCACTGCACTGAGACATATATGCTTTCATATTCCAGCTGTGCATCTGATTTGAATTAAAGCCTGTCTCTTGTGAACTCTCCCCATGGTGACCCTATACAGTTACCAACCTCTCCCCTAATTCTAATAGTGTTCTCATTTGTCTGTATTATGTCTAAGAGTTAATGCTACCATTAATGTGGAAGTGTAACCCTTAAACCACCAAATATCACCAATGTACAAATGGAGCATGTGTATAACATTTTAACCAGGGTTAAAGGAAAAGTGCACTTTGTGAAACAATTATTTATCTGAACAAAATATATTTACTTGCTACACAGGCCATGTTTTAATAAAATTAAAACTGTAAAAAAGAAATCCAAAAATGGCCAAAAAATGTAAATGCTGCATCTCTGCTGCCATTGAAATAGTGCTGTCTATATAGGTCCTTACACAATTATGATCCCCCTACTCACACAGTTGGCTCTCTGTTTTTTGTAGAAATTTGCATGATTGATATAAAATACCAGACATCTTCAGCAATGTCTATAAGTTTACTGTAAATAAAACTTTTATCTTTGGTAGGATACCTTCACATTGAGATCTTGCACATCTGATGAACAACACTTGGACTAATCATGTAATTATAGTAAGCTGGCCCTCCTACTTAGTTCTCACTAAAATCTTTGCAATGTACATAATTTACCCAAAGAAGACTTTTTTTCATATAACTCCCAACTTGATTTTGTTGAATTAACTAGGTATGAATGTAGTTATATTTCCTGTGCTGTTTGTTTGCCCTGTCATGGATAATTGATTAGCCTACGTCCATGTATTAATTTACCTAGCTTGTCCCTATTCACTAAAAGGGACAGGCAACGTCTTGTTCACGGTTACACAGTGTTGCATCCATACCTTGCCATTTTCTCTCTGTTGCATCGCAAATGAGGGAGTCCTAATATGATTAAAACAAATCTCATTGGAGTGTGGCCCCTTTTTTGAAAGTAGACATATACCGTAATTCTACACTGATATGCTTTCTTTCCCTCATTCACAAGTCTATCATTAGCTAGTTGCTGTTCATTTAGAAAGCAGCTTACATGCATGATCTCTACATACAGTGGTGTGAAAAAGTGTTTGCCCCCTTCCTCATTTCCTGTTCCTTTGCATGTTTTTCACACTTAAGTGTTTCGGAACATCAAACCAATTTAAACAATAGTCAAGGACAACACAAGTAAACACAAAATGTAATTTGTAAATGAAGGTGTTTATTATTAAAGGTGAAAAAAAATCCAAACCATCATGGCCCTGTGTGAAAAAGTGATTGCCCCCTAAACCTAATAACTGGTTGGGCCACCCTTAGCAGCAACAACTGCAACCAAGCGTTTGCGATAACGTGCAATGAGGCTTTTACAGCGTCCTGGAGGAATTTTGGCCCACTCATCTTTGCAGAATTGTCCTAATTCAGTTACATTAGAGGGTTTTCGAGCATGAACGGCCTTTTTAAGGTCATACGACAACATCTCAATAGGATTCAGGTCAGGACTTTGGCTAGGCCACTCCAAAGTCTTCATTTTGTTTTTCTTCAGCCATTCGGTGGTGGACTTGCTGGTGTGTTTAGGATCATTGTCCTGCTGCAGAACCCAAGTTCGTTTCAGCTTGAGTACACGAACAGATGGTCGGACATTCTCCTTCAGGATCTCTTGGTAGACAGCAGAATTCATAGTTCCTTTTATCACGGCAAGTCTTCCAGGTCCTGAAGCAGCAAAACAGCCCCAGACCATCACACTACCACCACCATATTTTACTGTTGGTATAATGTTCTTTTTCTGAAATGCAGTGTTCCTTCTACGCCAGATATACTTGGACACACACCTTCCAAAGAGTTCCACTTTTGTCTCATCGGTCCACAGAATGTTGTCCCAAAAGTCTTGGGGATCATCAAGATGTGTTGTGGAGAAATTGAGACGAGCTTTGATGTTCTTTTTGCTCAGCAGTGGTTTTCTCCTTGGAACTCTGCCATGCAGGCCATTTTTGCCCAGTCTTTTCCTGATGGTGGAGGCATGAACGCTGACCTTAACTGAGGCAAGTGAGGCCTGCAGTTCCTTGGACGTTGTTGTGGGGTCTTTTGTGACCTCTTGGATGAGTCGTCGCTGCGCTCTTGGGGTAATTTTGGGCGGCCGGCCACTCCTGGGAAGGTTCACCACTGTTCCATGTCTTCGCCATTTGTGGATAATGGCTCTCACTGTGGTTCGCTGGATTCCCAAAGCTTTGGAAATGGCTTTATAACCCTTTCCAGACTGATAGATCTCAATTACTTTCTTTCTCAATTGTTCCTGAATTTCTTTGGGTCTCGGCATGATGTGTAGCTTTTAAGGATCTTCTAGTGGACCTTACTGTGTCAAGCAGCTCCTATTTAAGTAATGCCTTGATTGTGAACAGGTGTGGCAATAATCAGGCCTGGGTGTGGCTAGAGAAATTGAACTCAGGTGTGGACAACCACAGTTATAGTATGTTTTAACAAGGGGGGCAATCACTTTTTCACACAGGGCCATGATGGTTTGGATTTTTTTTCACCTTTAATAATAAACACCTTCATTTACAAATTGCATTTTGTGTTTACTTGTGTTGTCCTTGACTATTGTTTAAATTGGTTTGATGTTCCGAAACACTTAAGTGTGACAAACATGCAAAGGAACAGGAAATGAGGAAGGGGGCAAACACTTTTTCACACCACTGTATGAGCCTGGAGGAGGGAAGCATGTTAGAGAGGCAGACCTAGGGTGGAAGCAAGTAAATCTGTCAATTTTTGTGACATCACTTGAGTGTGGCTCCTTTCTTCATAGCTGTGAATCTGTGTTTATACTTTTTTGACTGTCACACATAAACCAGAAGACTTCTATGCCATATTAACGTTTTCTTTTTTCATTTGTAGATTTTTCTTTCTCATATACTGATCAGCCACCTACTTATCTTGTTAAAAGTGTCCCTCTTTCTGTAGGTTTTTTGTGAACCTCCATGTCCATCAAAATGTTTTGCAAGGCAGGGAGTAGTATACAAGTTGCAGCACCAAGTGGCATTTAACGCTCACCACCATTTTATTCCTTTCACAGAAAATTACAGGAATGTTCCCAGTTATGCAATCCCCTATCAGAGGCCTACAAGTTGCCTAAAATAACCTCATTAGTTCCAAAGAGGGTGCTTATTTTCATAGACATAATTCACATGTTTCCAATCTCCTCAATTTGTGAATGGCCAGGAAGTTCTTTCTATAGAGCAACTTCAGTGTTCAATGTAAGTGAGTGCTGAGCTACAAAGGAGAAGGAGCTTGAGGACTCTGTGTCCTAGATCTCTTTCTGTATCTCCAAAACTGAATATTAGGGATCCAAACAGACTGCTGATATCTCACTTTTGAGATAAAAAAATCAGGGACCCAGAGTCCTCAGTCTCTATGTATCAGATATTTGCCCAAAACACCCCTAACAGTAATGTAATGAAACACTAACTAGAGATTTGTAAAAGGCAAAACACCCTAAAGGTGCCCAGGGGCAAAAAAAGGCAACAATGGTGCAACTGACAAAAAATAATGGAATGATAAGCGGCCACGAGTCATGTGACCGGCCTGAAGACAGCTGAAATTCAGTATTTACACTGCTCATTTTTAAATACAACCTACACAGTGTAAAGCCCCATACACACGGTCGGACTTTTTCATGGATTCTGTCCGATCGGACAATGTTGTTGAAAAATCAGACCGTGTGTATGCACCATCGGACAGTGTACGTCGGATTGTCCGACGGACAAAGTCTTATCTCCTGCTGGAAAGATTTGCCGACAACACGGTCCGATCACACCAAATCCGATCGTGTGTACGGTTGTCCGACCGGACAAAGTGCTACGCATGCTCAGATCACATTACAAGACCAAAGCTATTGGCTACTAGCCTCTACGTAGTCCCGTCGTAGGCAACAAACGTCACCACGTTCAGAATGATCGGATTTTCCAAAAACTTTGTCCGACCGTGTGTACGCAAAACCAACATCAGACAAAGTATGACGGACAGGATCCGACCGACCTGGTCCGCGGATTGTCCGACCGTGTGTATGGGGCTTAATAGAGGTGCTGGCAGTGACAAATTTTATATTGACACAGACAGAGAATGCGCTGACAGGGAGGAAGTATGGGGTGAGGGGGAAAGAGGAGAGCAGAGTAGGCAGCTTATCACGGAGGCAGGCACTTTGACCACAGTGATCGAGGGGGAACTGCCCTGGTTATCGTGGTCTGTTTAGAGAGGGCATACAGGAAGTGGCAGGATTAAGATTTATTTTTTTACAGCTTTGAAGGGGGCAGATTACATAGCACAAGCTCTGTGCTGTGATATCAGAATCTACATTTTTGTTGGGGTTAACAAATGCTTTAAGATGGAATATGATCACAATATACAAGTCTTTGAATGATTACGCTAGCATTGGGAGGAAACTATTCAACCTAAGGTTTTCTTAAGAAGACAAGTGGCCACGCAATGAAGTTGGACAAGAAGCAGTTCAGTCTTAGCCCCCGTACACACGGTCGGACATTCTGATCACCAAATCCGTCGGATTTTGTCCACACTGGTGTTGCCCACACACGGTCGGACAAATTTGTCGGAATTTCCAGTCATCAAGAACGCTGTGACATAAGCCGCGTACGACGGGACTAGAAAATGGATCCAGCTCTCAAACTTTGTGCGTCAGAAATTCAGACGGAAAAAGTCAGATGGAGCCCACACACAGTCAGATCGCACATTTTCCCTTGGAGAATCCGACCGTGCGTATGGGGCATTCATTTTACCAGAAACGTCCTGGTTAATATGCTAATGTAAAAAAAGATGACTTTTAATGGAATAGCTAATAAGACAGGTATGAACCCAATGTACTGGGTAAGCTGGAGTGGTGCAAAATGACAACCACCACTTGATGTGTGTGTGGGGACACAAATTCAAAGGGGCGACAGTTCTAGTTCTTTCCAGAGTAAGGTGGACATGATGAGGATACAGATCATAAATATGTACTGACAAGCGGTGTGCCTGGCATCAAAGCTTCAGAAAGCTGAATTTAATGCCATTCCCCCCCTAGTTAAATTGATATACAAGTCTTGTTTTTTTTTAAAATAACAAACATGTTATACTTGCTCCGTGCAGCGGTTTTGCACAGAGCAGCCCAGATCTTCCTCTTCTTGGGTCCCCGACCGGCGCTTCTGGCCTCTCCCTTCTGCCAAGTGCCCCCCCGAGCAAGCTGCACCCAAGCTCACTCCCAAGCCATGGCTCTGCATGTTCATTCACACACAGAGCCACGGCTTGGCCCTGACCCCTCTCTACTCATTGGCTCAATGGCTGTGATTGACGGGAGCCAATGGGAGCCAATGGCTCCCGCTGCTGCCTCAGCCAATGATGAGAGAGGGTCCCCAGAGAGCTAAGGCTCTCGTGCACATCGCTGGATCAAGATGAAAGTTGCCCCAGCTTGTAGCAAAATCATGCCTGGACACGACAGCTTGTTAACTCTAACACCCAGATTAATGGTTTGAGCATGAGATGAAATGAGATACAAAAGAAATTCTATGGCAACCAAAGTCTTAGGACATTCACCATTTATGGTCATGTCCATATATGGTCAATGATGTCACCCAGGAGACTCTGGCTCCTTGTATATAACAGCTTTCATCCTCTCGTCCTGTCATTTGGTGGGAGGAAAGCAAATGGACCAGATGTGTCTCAGTGGGTGGCGTTTTATTTTCTTTCGGGAGATTGGTGGGTGTTGGGCATTGTGACTGATGTGAATCTACATGGCTGGGTGATAAAGTTGCTGATGGATGTACATCAGTAACTTTTTTTCAGCGACGTTTTTTTTTTCTTGTTATAAATGTGTCTTTATTTTTATTTACACTTTACATGCTTTTGTGAATGAATAGGGGTATCTGGGTGCCCCACTTATTGTACTGCTTCCATATTTCCATAAGCCTCTTTGCCTGCAGAGACCCTTGTCCTCATCAGCATGGGCACCTGTCAAGATAACCCCCCACATTGAGGGCATGTGGCTTGTAATGGTTCAGGAGGGAGGAGGGCACATGCTCATCCCCTCTTTTCTGGCCAGCCAAACTCCATGCTTGGATAAGGCCTGGTGTACATTTTTAGGGCCCTCACGCTTTTTTGTGTTTTTGGTGAGGTCCCCCTTAATTCTATTTTTATGTATAATCTTTATTTTATTTATATAATATTTAACCTTTTAAATAACATACAAAAAAGATTGAAAGAACATACAATGATATGGGTTACACATTTAGTTACAACATGACAGTTCTCAGTCTCTACAACCAAAAGTGAGAGAACCCCCCCCCCCCCCCAAAAAAAACAAAAACAAATCATTAACCATAAAATATAGGTCCACTAGCCAAGTTGTAGGGCCATGGGCCATTACGAATAATAATACCCATAATAAAACATGTTGATATCAGAGACTGAGACTTATATTCAAATTGGCCATATAATCAAATGTAACCCAAAAGTAAATAGACAAAACACAAGAAGAAAAAAAAAAAAAAAAAAAGGAGAAAAGGAAAGAAGAAAGAAAAGGAGAAAGAACAAAAAAAAAGGAAATGAAGTCCAAATTCTGTTTAAAAGACCCTTCAAAGACAACTAGGAGAGCATAAAAAAAATGGGAGGAGGACAGAGATTTCCTGACACAAAGCATGACAGCATACACAAATGGGATAGGCTCTGCCTCCCGCCCAATCAGGACTGGTTATACTATATTTAAATAACCTAGGCGGTATTCTCTTTTTTTTCATCAAACGCTCAACTGGTTATAACTGTGAATTAATTAAGATTTTAATTTTTGCTCTCACCTGCCTGATGCATCTGGCCAGCCGCACAGGTTAAGCCTCTTTCCTGTGACGAAGCCCCTCTGTTCGGTTGTAAAGCTTCCATATGAGGGAGACCCCCCCAGGTCCAGATACTGGGGAGCTGGGATACTGGTCTCTGGATGCAGGTAAAACAGCAGGCCAAAGAATGTTCAACAGATTGGCCAGATGTGTCTTCATGCTAGCAGAGGACGCAAGATCCCAACTGTAAAGCCCAACTCTTACTGCAGAGGCAGTGGCCAAGCCAAGTAATCTTCAGACCAGCCAGAAGTCCCAGTCTGCCAGTGGATGGCGCGATAGCCTTCGCAAAGACATGAAAACAACAATATAGATTTGGAGATGAAGACTTATACTACCATTAAGGAGTATGGTATGGCCTGTTCTGGAGTTCACTTCAGTAGCCAAGGCTATTTGGTTCTCAGCAGACAAGTTGAGGGCAGACTTGGCCAGTATTACACCTCTGTGGTGTTTGGTCCAGTGAGGCAGTGCAGCCACTATGAATGCAGCAGGCTGTTCCTCCTACTATTCTGTGGGGTTAGTAAAGCCCTATGGCTTAACCCACTGATGGTGTATACCTCTTCTAAGTTGATTGAATATGATTTAAGATGGATTCAGTGATGTCCAGATCAGGGACCAATCCCTTAGGCTAGTCACCTAGGCCCAGAATGAAGAGTTGGTGATAGGAACTGAGAAGAGCTAGAGAAAAGATTGGAAAATCCATGATCTTCTTTAATCGCCTAAGCTCAAGTCCGCTCCTCTCGAGGAGCAGCAAAGTTCCTTTTCACTCAAATGTGCCCAGTAGGTGTTATATTGCAGAAATGTAATGCAAATTTGGGCATGAGACTCAGGATCAGTGGAGCCTGTGCAGCACTTGTCTTTGTGTTGTGATCTGTCTGCAACAAAACCTTGGGACCAACAACGGAAGATTCCAGAGGTGCTGACGAGTTGCACTTTGTGCAGTAAGGAAGTCAATAGAATTTCTTCCCACTCTTTTCAACTCTTCAACTCTCTTCAACTCCTCTAATACCCACTATGGTTCCTTAGAGCAATCAAGGCTTTAAGCAAATGTTACCAAATCTTGTCCAAGGGAAACAATCGGTCCATTGTCAGTCGGAAAGCAGATTCAGGCAAGATGTGTAACAAAGGATCAAGATCCAAAACGTCAGATGAAGTCATTGAGAACAATCACTCAAAACAATCGGATAAAACCGCTACAGTTCTCTAGTTCTAGCTAATGTGTACATGCGCACTTTGCTACACCCAGGCTTCTGAGAATTTCACTGCGGGCTCGTTCAGCAAACATTGACCTTTCCAAATTTTTCCAGGACATTGCTTCCAGTAGTGGCCTTCTTGCAGAAGCAAGGGCTTCAGGTTTCTCATGTGGACAACAGAGGTGGGTGGCTCAACATCCTCCAGGTCCTGACAAACCCTGATTCAGAGGGAAGGCCAATTAATCTCATTATAATAAATATATAAAAGAATTTTGCGCAATAATAGCTAAAAAAAATATAAATATGGAGTGCAATATGAACAATGACCAGTAGTGGGCGCTGGTGCTAATGAGAGGTGATTGCTGATTGGTTAAGATACATAAACGTACATATGTGACTGATAATAAATAAATTAATAAGATAATATATGCACACATATGTGACTAACAATAAATATAGCAAATAATATGTCAAATATTTAAAGTGTCATGTGCATAAGAACCTGAATTGGTTCTTATAATAATCAATGTCCATACAGCAATATAAAATGGTGTAAATCCGTGACTGGCGAAACACAAATAAAATATATAAATAAAATACGTGACTGCTGAAACACAAATAAAATATATAAATATTGATATAAAGAGGAAGAATCAATAATAAAAATCGGAATAAAATAAATCGGAATAAAATTACAGTAGTGAGTAAGTGATTAGGTGATTCCAAAATTGATAAAAATAAAGCTAATAAGTTCATGTAGTCCCAGAATGGATAAAAATATATAAATAAAGCAGAGTCCAAATTGATCCATCAGATCCAAATAATGAGGTGGTGTGTGGTCAGGCACAACCATCTCGTTGATCATACAGTAATGAATTTAGTAGTGCCAGTTCATCCAAATGGTCAACACTTTCTGGATAATTTTTAAAAAAACGGTAGAAACTTGGTCCTGGTTTTCATATATTGTATCCAATCACTGGTCTCCCAGAACTCTCACCTTAAAGATGATAAAGTACAGCCTTTCAGGGGTATCCTATAGCCCCAGGTGGTTTAGATACAGATGTTCAGCAAACTTTGTAAGAGTAATGTACTTCTCCTTTAAGGGCATTTAAACCTTAAATCCTGCAACGCTCAGTGTCACAATGACACAGCACCAGGGGAAAGAAAAAAGGGGAAGCCTCCACTAGTGTAGTAATTTAAATAATCATTAAAAGTATTTATTCAGGTAATAAGGTGGACTCTTACATCAAGTAAAATAAAACAGGCATTAAGGGTTAAAATTGCTTTCAGGCGTTCTCAGCGCCTTCTCACGTCTCCTTGTGTGCTTCTCTGCCTACGGCCACTCCCTATGCGTTACGACACGTCACGTGTCTTCATCTGTATCTAAACCACCTGGGGCTATAGGATATCCCTGAAAGGCTTTACTTTATCATCTTTAAGGTGAGAGTTCTGGGAGACCAGTGATTGGATACAATATATGAAAACCAGGACCAAGTTTCTACCATTTTTTTAAAAATTATCCAGAAAGTGTTGACCATTTGGATGAACTGGCACTACTAAATTCATTACTGTATGATCCACGAGATGGTTGTGCCTGACCACACACCACCTCATTATTAGGATCTGATGGATCAATTTGGACTCTGCTTTATCTATATATTTTTATCCATTCTGGGACTACATGAACATATTATCTTTATTTTTATCAATTTTGGAATCACCTAATCACTTACTCACTACTGTAATTTTATTCCGATTTATTTTATTCCGATTTTTATTATTGATTCTTCCTCTTTATATCAATATTTATATATTTTATTTGTGTTTCACCAGTCACGTATTTTATTTATATATTTTATTTGTGTTTCACCAGTCACAGATTTACACCATTTTATATTGCTGTATGCACATTGATTATTATAAGAACCAATTCAGGTTCTTATGCACATGACACTTTAAATATTTGACATATTATTTGCTATATTTATTGTTAGTCACATATATGTGCATATATTATCTTATTATCTCATTAATTTATTTATTATCAGTCACATATGTACGTTTATTTATCTTAACCAATCAGCAATCATCTCTCATTAGCACCAGCGCCCACTACTGGTCATTGTTCATATTGCACTCCATATTTATATTTTTTTAGCTATTATTGTGCAAAATTCTTTTATATATTTATCCTTATTTGTGTACTTGTGAACACGCCACATTTTGCCGCACAGCACTACTGTTTACTTATTTTAGACTATCTGAATACTCCAAGTAGCACGAGGGACACATATTTACACAATCTCATTATAATAATGACGTTTTAGACGTTCAGGAGAATACTGTAGAGGTGCCTCCACATAAGTCATAATACTGTCACCCTTCGTGTGGGCAAGTCCTAGCTCTATCCCATGGTCAAGAAGATTAAGAACATCATAAACTGGCCTTCTAAGATAATGAAAGATTTTGCTTCCTATTCCAGGGAAGATTACCCCACATATGAGACTAGTCCAGTCGATGGTGGCTAAGGAAAGTTAATCTTATCAACTTTCATAAAATTCCAGATGTTACAATCATTAAAGTCTATTCACCTCGGTGACTTCCTAGCTCAAGTCAATAACATAGGCCAATAGGAGGACGAAGTGTCTAACAGCAGGGGTACAGTTATTCCCAAGTGGGGAAGTAGTTTGGGCAACACAGCCTAGGAGGCCTCAGGTATGCTCCAAACAGACGGCTATGGGTAATCTCCTATTGTCATGGCAAGAGGCATCTCCTATTCAGGTTTGCCAATGGTAAAACCTGTCTCATCTCATAGATCTGTGTTCTAGTGTCTCAGAACTTCCTGTTAGATACGGTAAAATACAAAGCCTTGGATGTCAGGGGTGGTCAATAGGAAGGATGTTCCCCTTAAAGGGGTGCTCAGAATGCCACCCTTAGAGACAGCTAAAAATATATTTTTTGTCATGCTGCTGGCTTTGGGAAGTGATGCTGAACCTTGAACGCTGTAGGCACCATCAGAAAGGTAATTCATCAGCCACAGCTCAAGGAACCCCAGGGGTCCACAGAACACTGGTTGAGAATGACTGCCGGATACCAAAAAGCAGTTCAATGAATCTCAACCTGGCAGTAAACTCAATGGTCAGGAATGGAAGTCATTCCTGCAAGAGGAGCTTCCCAGAAGTGGAAGCAGTGGATCTACTAACCTCCAGCTGGGTCAGCAGGTTAACCTGTATAGCCACAAGACTCGTGATCTCTAAAGTCCTCATCAGGATCATAGTGCATGGTGGGGCAGGTTGAAAAGGACACAAGTCCATCTAGTTCAACCAGGATCCGTAGTCATACAGCTGGGATAAGGGCAATGATCTGGTGGCCGTACAGGCCATGGTGTCCTCAAAGTACAGTCTTTGGCCCAAGTTCCTCCTATTTTAGTCTTCTTGAGATCTCAGACCTTGCACAGCAGAGCCAAGTGTATCCAAAATTCAGCCACGTTACATCTAGCAACTGGGAGACCAAGTTAGAAAGGCTCACTGCGGGATCTCACCTTCAGTATCTGAAACCTCGTGGAAGCCGGAGAAACCTGCGGCAAACTCAAGGTATACTAGAACATGGAAAATCTTGCAGAATTTCAGGATGAATCCTCTGCTCCCAACTGCAACTAGGGTCATTCTTCTGAACAAGACTACCTCAATAGGTTCAGTGACACCAAAGTAGTATTTCTTAAGGATATTGCGTCTTTGAGAACTCTTTCAGAGATCCAAGCGTCAAGCAGTAAACTACCTTATTGCTACCATAATCAAACAAAATGGCTCTGGTTTCTTCTTCACCAGCACCAGATGAAGGTCTGCATCTTTGCTTCTGGGTCAAGACTTCACCCTTCCGACATGTCCAAACTGTGTCAAGCATCACCACAAGCTGGAGTAATGGACTCTATGTGGAAGAAATACATGGAAGTGGTCCTTCTCTAGAAGGTCAGATAGTGGCCTCTTCAGGCCTGGCATTATCAGAAGAAGACTTGCACTGTCCGCTAAGACAATAGCATTATCTCGGGTCAGAGTAGCCTTAGGGGCTTATAGAAGAAAGATAAAATCATCAATCTAGTGCAGAGCTCACTTTATCAGATGGATGGTATACTCATGGGCAAAAATCCAAAAGGTCCAGAATTTTATAGGATACCAACCAGGTTCATATACTACAAACCATTTTTTGCCTATTGTAAAGTCAATCAGGCAACATTGGAAGCAGGGGAATCGACTTCAGTTCTAATCTAATGATGTGTTGATTCAAACGCTTCAGCATGGCCCTCCCTTATAGGTTTTGTGGGTGTGCTACATCCAATTTGTGTATGCTGTCATGCTTTGTGTCAGGAAAACAGAAAATGTTATACTTACCTGACAGTAATTTTCCTTTCCTGATGCAAAGCATGACAGAATTGCAGGTCCCTCCCTTGTGCGTTTCACATTTGAGTATAGTTACGAGAATACGGCCTAGGGGGAGGCAACTTATTTAAATATAGTATAACCAGTCCTGATTGGGCGGGCTAGGGCGAACCTATCCCATTTGTGTATGCTGTCATGCTTTGCATCAGGAAAGGAAAATTACCGTCAGGTAAGTATAACATTTTCCGTTATACCACCCTCACCTCTCATAAGTATTGTAAAAATGTAGCCATGGTTCAAAAATGACCCCATTGCAGCAACTTCACTGGGGATCCATCCAGAAGTCTCTCTTCAGTATGGATCATCTGTTCCATTGATTGAATCATGTTCAGCTCACACACCCATTCCGCTATTGAGGGACAAGCCTGTTTACGCCAATTATGCAGTCTATGATGCATAAGTCCATGCTGCAATAAGCATATGCCATAGGATATCTTTTCTAATATAATTATTAGACCCTGGAATGATTGATAACAAACAATACCAATATCTAATTGAAGAGAAGAGTCTGTAATTTTATGATAGATACGAAATATCTTTGACCAGAATGGCAATACGAGTGGACAATAGTGCCAAATTCTATTTTTAAGGGTGGAATCCCATACGAAAATCCCCCCACCCAAAATTCCATACTAGTCCCTTATTGTATCTGCTTATCTGAGCATAAAGCCTGGCAGGCTAGGCAAGGAGGAGGGGCTTCCAGATTCCACCTAATTGTGAATGAGTACATATTTTAATTCCCATGACTCATTCACAAAAAAGAGTAAAGTGTTAATAAATACACTAAAGCCACACAATGTATATCCATGTCAATCATGATGCTGGATGCCTGCCGAAAGAAAAAACTTGATGATCCTAACCCGATGAGACCACTTACTGAATGAGAGCTCCCTGAGCTGTAATCAGCAATATAACAGAACGGGGGAATAGTGGTGACATCATTGCCCACATATAGGGCCATGGCCATATTTAGGCAATGATGTCACCCCTGGTCCCTGACTCTTTACTTTGATGGCCAGGGATTCTGGGCCATGTAAGTAAATAGGCCAGATGGCGCCAGTGTTTGGCAAAGAAGCAGTGGGTGCTCTTTAGCTGCCATTGACAGCCAGAAGTGGTCACATTCGTCAATGCCAAATGCCCTATTGGCAATGACAGGTAGTGTAATCCTGTGTCACTATCCCAGAACTACTGTGGCTGTTTACTTGTGGCCATGGTAATAGATTGATATGCTCTTGGATACTCACCCAGTGCCCACATATTTACTGAGTGCCAGGGGTCATGATGGGATATAAGGTCTATTGTGGGATCTCTTGCTTTTCTTCATATTCTGGTCCCCCGTGTTCAGTGCTTATAACTCTAGATGTTTATTAAGATATATGCTGATATGTTGGCATGTAATATCTTTGTGTTTTGTTCCTGTACTCTAACTTGCTGCTAATCTACCATGTTGTTCCCCTCCTTGGACACTAGGGGTCTCCCTTTACTATGTCTTTTATACTGCAGCTCCTGTACTGTCTACTACTCATTCTTTATACAGTTAGTTTGTATATTTTTCATTTTATTTGTTTGTACATATATATATAATGACATGTTGATATGCCTTTGTATTTTTTTTTATTTATTTTTTTACATTTTTCTGTTTTTGTTTTTTTGCTGCTTTTGGATTGCACTATGTATTCTCTATTTTCTGATTTTCTTTACTGATGCACTACCTCATTTCAAGCGCTAGGGGTCTTGCTCTATTATGTCCAATATACTACAGCTTTCTTCCCAGGTTCTGAGGATATCTTTTGGTGGGATACCCCAATGCCTGTCTCTGATTTCCACAGAATTGCCTGTATTGGAATTTAGCAGCACTGGGTGTGTATTGGAGTTTTATGGTACTGAGTGTTATGTTTATTAATCATGGTCACGCCAATTAGGATTTGTTTTGTTGTTTCTTGCTGTTTCTTGCCAAAATTGATATTCTGCAGTACTAACCCGACCCCGATTTAGCAACCGATAGCAATAAAAAGAATACTTATTCTGCTAGCTGCAAAGCTTGGTGGACTACTGGTCCCAGACAGTCCTGTGCAAGTCCTGGCTGCAGCAACTTGACTCAAACACTGAAGACATCCCAGTCTCTCCCCCTGACTTCACATCCACTCCTGGCATGTCTCTCTCAGACTTCTCCACAGTGTCTGTCACTCACCAACCCCAGAATGGATCCCTCCTAGTGACTTGCCCAGCAATGCTTCCCGCTGTAATATTCCTGCTCCTGTTCCAGACACCTCTCAATGAGCGGTTATGGAGAGGTTCCTTCCCTGCTCCCAAGCTCCAGCCCCGAGGTCACCCCCCCCAGAAAGGCTGTTCTCTCAAGGGCAACGACAGCCTAACACTCCATCACTAGTTCTTATCCCCGACAACTCCTACCACAACAGGCTGACCATGAGTATATATAGGAGGCCTGCCCCCTGCCAATCCTAGTTGGGGATTGGTCAGGGCTCCCAAATACACTCCATGCCACTCTCATCCTCTGCCCTGCCTCTTTTCCAGAGCCTTCCAGAAACAGAGGAGGCGCCAGAGAGATGAAGTACATGTCAGTCACCTACTGCTATACTCAAAATCACTTCCAGCCCTCAGATCAAAAACAAACAGGCCTAGCTCACAGCTAGGCCTGCCTAAATGTATCTGCACTTGATTTAACAAAAACACAACTACTCTAGCAACTTACCTACCTATGGTAGAGGGTGCTACACATGTGTTACATTTACTAGTCTCTCACTAAACACCATGTGCTCATCATGTTTTGAGTACTGCCATACTACATGGATTGGCTTCCCTCCATTTTTCTCTATCTTATTGCTCTGGCCCCAATACAGGAGATTTCTGAGGTTTGATTACATTACTTTTTGTAATGATTGATTTTCTACTGCATGTATTGTCTTTTATTAAGTGTTCTTGCATAGCAAGACCACTTACTGTTATCTCACATATATATTATTAGGTGTTCTTGCATAGCAAGACCACTTATTGTTATCTCACATATATATTATTATTATTATTATTATAGACAAATTTACCACCCTAACTCCTCCCACAGCTTTTACACTACATAGAGAAGTAATATTAATATAGTGCTATTACTTTGTGGAACGTTTCGCCAAATGGTTTACGAAATATCGTAGTTTTTGCGGCGAAACTTGTCCCATAGGAATGAATGGTAAAATGTTCAAAACTAGAGTGGGAGGTGACAAAAGCTCTGAGGAGAATTATAGCTCCTCCCACACAGCTCTGAGGAGAATTATAGCTACTCCTACACAGCTCTGAGGAGAATTATAGCTCCTCCCACACAGCTCTGAGGGGAATTATAGCTAGTCCCACACAGCTCTGAGGAGAATTATAGCTAGTCTCCCACAGCTGAGGGGAATTATAGCTAGTCCCACACAGCTCTGAGGGGAATTATAGCTAGTTCCACACAGCTCTGAGGGGAATTATCGCTAGTCCCACACAGCTCTGAGGAGAATTATAGCTAGTCCCACACAGCTCTGAGGAGAATTATAGCTCCTCCCACACAGCTCTGAGGGGAATTATAGCTAGTCCCACACAGTTCTAAGGAGAATTATAGCTAGTCCCACACAGCTCTGAGGGGAATTATAGCTAGTCCCACACAGCTGAGGGGAATTATAGCTAGTCCGACTCCCACACAGCTCTGAGGGGAATTATAGCTAGTCCCACACAGCTCTGAGGGGAATTATAGGTAGTCCCACACAGCTCTGAGGGGAATTATAGGTAGTCCCACACAGCTCTGAGGAGAATTATAGCTAGTCCCACACAGCTCTGAGGGGAATTATAGCTAGTCCAACACAGCTCTGAGGGGAATTAGGAAATTAGGAAATCTGAAAAAAAAATTTAGAAAAAAAAATCATTTTGGAAAAGAAAAATTATTTTAGAAAAAAAAAATCATTTAAAAACAATAATTTTTGAAAAAAAAAAACAATAATTTTTGAAAAGAAACAATAATTTTTGAAAAAAAAACAATAATTTTTGAAAAAAAACAATCATTTTTGAAAAAAAAATTTTTTTGAAAAAATAAAAATTTAAAAAATAAAAAAAATTTTTGAAAAAATAAAAACATCATTTTTGAAAAAATAAAAACATCATTTTTGAAAAAAAAATAATTAAAAAAAAATATTTGAAAAAAAAATAAAACATTTTTGAAAAAAATGTTCAGCTCTTTCAGCTAATGATGGGACTTCTTCAACTTTTTTACTACTATTTATACGTTTTTAAATATTAAGCTTTTTAACACTTTTCACAGTTACTTCAGCCACTACAACCACACAACAGTTACTCAAGCCACTCCACCCTGTTACTCCGCCCACTCCAGTAGGTGGAGGCAAGAACACTTCACACAATTTCCCCAGAAATTGTAGCTTTTCTTGTATTAAGTGTTCTTGCATAGCAAGACTACTTACTGTTATCTCACATATATAATATTATAGCCAAATTTACCACCCTAACTCCTCCCACAGCTTTTGAAAATTTTGAAAAAAAATTATTAAAAAAAAATAATAATTTTTGAAAAAAAAATCATTTTTGAAAAAAAAATTGGAAAAAAAAAAATCATTTTGGAAAAAAATATAATTTTAGAAAAAAAATCATTAAAAAAAAATCATTTAAAAAAAAATCATTTAAAAAAATGAAATAAAAAAAACAACAGTTACTCAAGCCACTCCACCCAGTAGGTGGAGGCAAGAACACGTCACACAATTTCCCCAGAAATTGTAGCTTTTCTAGTTGTATTTTATAATGCCTTTACCATCACTGATTTCACACTGGTGATACAATCACTGGGATGATGATAGTGTGTGTGTGTGTGTGAGGGAGGGGGTGTTTGTTGGGTTTTAAATATGTTTGTGTCACTGTTGTAGTTGTCTTGATAAAGGTGGGCTGCATCCTGCCAAAATGTTGACCATAGCATAACGTTCCCCCTCTATCAAGTCACATGGTTTGCACCTGCTCTCTTCCTGGAATTATATATACATGCGCACACTCGCTGTACTGTAAAACAATATAGGGACTTTTTTTAATGGTGTAAAATAAGGATGCTTAAAAAGAATTCTGATAAATAGTTTTTATTTATCAATGAACAACCGACAGTTTTTTAGAGCCGTTAGTGGACGGCGGTGGCTGCTCTGGCGAGAATGCCTCTCCCTACCAATCATGTGCTAGATGCATATAACACCCCCATTCGGATTTGACAGTACTGTTAGCTGCTGCTCTTGGGCTTACTGCACACCACTTCTGTTTTGTTAACATAAGGTAAGAATTTTGGGAGCTCACCTATTCACAGTGGTCTTACAGAAATAACCTTCTTTTTGTTTATATTATTCATCCTTTACTGCTCTCTGGGATAGACACTCCATCCAACCACCATTCTTAACCCTTTTCTCACTTAGGGATCTTGGTTTACCTTAAATGTCCTTTCATCCACACTCGCTCCTATCAGTGTTGCCAACCTACCAGATTGAAATTTACTGGCGCAACACCCAAAATTTACAGGCACAGCCAAGTTGGCACTTTACAAAAGATACAAAATTTAATTTTTAAGTGCAAATTTCAGTATTTAGGCTACAAACAAGTACACTAGGCAAATAGCAATGTGATTTAAGGTAGATATTAACCACTTAAAGCGGTTCTGCACTCATTTCATTTAGTAAATCTCTTTGCCTTCCAAATCAGGCAAAGAGTACTAAATGAAATGTTTTTTTTTTTTTTTTTTTTTTTTTTACTTACCTTGTAATTGAAGACTTCCGGTCTTCTCCCTCTGCGGCGGCGGGCGGGGTCTTGCGTCGATCGTCGTCACGCCGCACTGTCTCCTGGGATCTGGTGTCATTGATCCCAGGAGTCAGTGCGGGCATCTTCCGAAATCTCGCGAGATTTCGGCCACATCTTCCGAAATCTCCCGAGATTTCGGCCGCATCTGCCGAAATCTCGTGAGATCTCGGCAGATGAGCCGTTACTGCGCACGCGCAAGTAACGGCAGTGCATGCTGGGCCATCTAAAGTCCCTGTGGGTGTTTCACATGCCCACAGGCAAGATGGCCCCCAGCACTAAAGAAGAAGACGAGGAACTTCATCGGACGAAAACCGGCGGCGATCGAGATGGAAGATGGAACAGGTGAGTCCCCTAATAAAGGTAAGCACACTTTATATTACATCCTAAAAAAAAAAAAAAATTTTTTTTTCAGAGTGCAGAACCGCTTTAAATACAGGGCACTTAAACACCTTCATGTCCAGACCAATTTTGAGCTTTCAGCGTTGTCGCACTTTGAATGACAATTGCGCGGTCATACTACACTGTGCCCAAATAAAATGTTTCTCTTCCAGATCGTCCCCAGTTCCTCTACCGTAAAGCCCCCTCCTTGAGAGATAGCCTGGCACCTGATGTTATAGATCCCCCTAAAATAAGTGAAAGTAAGCTTTTCAATTTTTTATCAGGTTTTTATGCTTGTGGTAGATGTGCGACTTGTAAGCATGCAAAAAACAATATCAAAAAGCGTAACGTTTTCATTTCCAACACCACAGAGAAACAATATACTATTAAGGATCTCATTACATGCACTACTTGTAGGAGTCGTGTATATGTTGGAATGTAACTGCAGCCTACAATATGTGGGCCGCACTCCGCGAGCTTTACATGTACGCATCGGAGAGCATATAAGCAACATTAAGCGAGGTATCAAAACACATAGTGTCTCCAGACATTTTAGAAATTGACACCAGAGGGACACTAAATGTCTTAAATTTTGGGGAATAGAAAAAGTCCCAAAACATTGGAGAGGGGGACACTACATATGTCAACTAAGTCGCAGAGAGTCTTTCTGGATATATGAAACAAAAGTTATGGCTCCTGCAGGGTTAAACGTTGACTTTGATTTAAACTGTTTTATTTCCAATAGATAACTTATTTTATTATATTTTATATATATTTTATATTTTTATATATATAATTTTTATATATATATAATTATTTGTCATACATCCTCTGTCATGTTTTTACTCATTTTATTGACCATATCTTATTTATAAATTTTTTATGGTCATTATATGAATTGTTAGAATTATTCATTTATTTTTTGTAATTTTATGTAGTGCATTTTTAAGATGGTCGCACAATGACGTCACTCTAATGCCGCGTACACACGAAGGGATTATCCCGCGGGATTGTCCGCTGGAGCAAGTCCACCGGATAATCCCCTCGTGTGTGGGCCTCCGACTGACTTTTTTTTTCAAAAAATCCGGCGGACTAAAGTTTTAAGTTTTGTTTTAAAACTATCCGCTGGACTTGGCAGTCCGGCGGACAATACGGCCGTCTATAATATGGTCCGGCGGACCAAAAAGGATGCATGCTCAGTAGTATTTTTCTAGTATTTTTCTATTTCTAGTCCCGTCGTACGTGCTGTACGTCATCGCGTGAACCGCTGGACTTTTAGCGTGATCGTGTGTGGTCAAGTCCGTTCACTTTTTAGTCCACCGAAGCCAGCTGGAAAGTCCGGCGGATTGTCCGCTGGACTAGGTCCGCCGGGAAAAGTCCCTTCGTGTGTATACATATTTTTCTATCAACTTTTTAGTAAAAAGTGTGTAATTACTCCTTTTTAATAATGATTTTATTAATGTCCATGAATTCTGTGGTTTATCATAATGGTAGAGTGCCCCTTTAAACTATGCACGTCTCACCGTATTAATTGTACCAATGGCAGACACTGAGTGCGGGCCTTACCGATCAATTGCCATTAGGTCTTTATCTGACATAGCTTTCAGGTGTGTGCACCTTCCACCCCTTTTTTGAATTAACCGCGCTATAGCGGTATTCAGGCCACAGATTCCCAGTGCTTTGACTCAGTAGCGCTGCTATTGGTTAATAGCGTTGTGTGATCTGATTGGTCCCTTGCGGTTACCATGGCATTATTTAGAACCAGCGGGCCGCCTCGTCGCTACCCTGCCTCCACGCTGAAGAAGTCCCGCCTGGACGTAACGCGTACGAGGGTCATGGAGCACGAGTGACGTCACCCGCGGCCATCTTGGATTTTCGATTTGTATACACATACAGCGCCAGCACTCGCGATAGAGTGCTAATGAATGTGAGTTTATTTCTTACTGCTTTTTTGTGCTTATTAAATTTAACATTTAAACGGAGAGTACTAGATTGTCCTCTTTACTTTACATATGCATGCTGGTACTGCTGCAATTTGGTGAGGTTACTGCTGGAATTTTGGTGAGGTTTCCCCCTGTTGGAGAAGAATTCCTGATGGTGAGAGAGCAGAGTTTTAACCCACAGCATACTGCTTTGTGACCTATTGTAGGTCGAAACAGGGAGGTGAGAGGCCACCCTTACTTTTTGGGGATCACCATCACTGAAATCTGTTACTGGACTATTATCATCACTCCACTTGAAGTTGCATTTAGTTTTTCTGCACTTGCACTTTATTCTGGGACTTTATGTATGATTATTTCTGGGACAGTCCATGATCATTTTACGCATCTTTATTTTATTTTATTTTATCGTATTGGTTCTTGTGCTGCACTATTGCATTTTTACTAGTTCTTATGAGGTGTTATTTTGAATTTACCTTGAGTGTCAGCAGGCATTTTAAATTTATTTTACTGGTTTTATTTTTTATGACCGCGCTGAGTATCTCTCTCTCTTTTATAATATTTTTTTCCACAAATAGAGCTTTCTTTTGGTGGCATTTGATCACCTCTACGGTTTTTATTTCTTGCTAAACAAATAAAAAAATACCGAAAATCTTGAAAAAAAAATATGTTTTTTTTTTGTTTCAGTGTCAAAACTTTGTAAATAAGTAAGTTTTCTCCTTCACTGATGGGCACTGATGGGGGCTGCACTGATGGGCACTGATAAGGCGGCACTGATGGGCACCGATGAGGTGGCACCAATAAAGTGGCACTGATGAGGTGGCATTGATGGGCACTGATATGTGGCACTGATAGGCAGGACTGATGGGCACTGATAGGTGCCACTGATGGGCGACACGGATGGGCACTTATAGGTGGCACAAATTGGCACTGATAGCTGGCACGGATTGGCATGGATAGGCGGCACAGATGGGCATAGATAGGCAGCACGGATGAGCATGGATGGGCACTGATAGGTGGCACGGATGGGCACTGATAGGCGGCATTGTAGTTTTTTGTTTTGTACTGATGGATGCCAATCAGTGCCAAACAATAATGCATGCCAATCAGTGATGCCCATTGTGGGCACTGATTGGCATCCATTGTGGGCACTGATTGACATCCATTGTGGGCACTGTGTGTCATCCCTGGTGGTCTAGGTTGGCATACCTGGTGCTGGGCATCCCTGGTGGTCCAGTGTGGGCATCCTCAGGGGGGCTGCGCTGATTATCGATCAGCACAGACCCCCCCTGTCAGAGGAGCAGCCGATCGGCTCTCCTCTACTCGCGTCTGGCAGACGCGTGTGAGGAAAAGCCGATCACCGGCTCTTCCTATTTACACTGTGATCAGCCGTGATTGGGCACGGCTGATCATGTGGTAAAGAGTCTCCGTCGGAGACTCTATACCAAGATCGTAGTTGCAGGGTGTCAGACTGACACCCCGCAACAACGATCGCCGCGATTCGCGCCCCCGGGGGCACGCATCGGCTCAAAATCCTGAGGACTTTATATGACGTCCGGTCAGGATTTTGAAACCACTTTGCCGACGTCATTTGCCTATAGGGCAAGGTAAAAAACATTGTTCTGTTATTTTCAATATAATAAGGGCGTATTATTTAGTCCATCAGTTTTTGTCATGTCCAATCACCCCCTGCCACCAATACCCCCTGTCACCATCACCCCAAGCCACCAATACCCCCTGTAACCATCACCCCATGCCACCATCACGCCCTGTCACCATCATCTAGCACTGCAGCAAGCATGCATCTTCCACTGAGTGGAATGGAGGGAGCACTCATAGGTCAGGGCCACCAGAGAGTGGGACTTTGTCTGGGCCTGCCCTGAGCTCTGCCTCTGGCTGTGTTACAACAATGATGAATGATGCCACTGACTGAAGTGAATACTGAAATGCTTGATCTTTTTGAGTCACACACAGACACTCGGGCTGCAACTTGCATGGAGGAATTTCAGACTTTCCACTCCCAGGATGAATGAACACATAATGACTGCTGCTATTGCACCACACAGTCCACCTGAGCCTCCCCCCACCATCCATCATCAGCCTGGGAATTTCCTGGCCCTGCCAGGGACTCTCTGAGACACTCACTGGCAGTGGGTACACTGAGTCCCTGTCACTCCGAGTCACAACTGGAGTGAGGGGAGACTCCTGCCCTGTGAGTTGTGGCTTGTCTGTCTCAGTCTCTCTCTCTCTGAGAGAAAGCGAGACTCCAGTCCTTTTTGGCTTGGCAGCTTGGCTTTGGAAGCACTGCACTCACCAGGGCTGACTGCAGGCTCAGCCAGGCAGAGGTTCGTCCATTTGTCCAGTCCAAGTCCGCGCTACACCTGCACATCTCCTGAGCTCCACAGCCACATGCGCCTGCTCTGTCCACTCCACCACATCCACAAGGCTCCTCTGTCCGCCTGCTCGGCTCCTGCCTTTGGCTGGTGGTGGGAAAAATGTACTGACATCATTGCGCGGCAGCTGGGCAGAAGCAGCAGACTTGTGGTCCGACTCGGCTCAGGATCAGATTTTATCAGGAATTTCCAGAATTGGGCATATGTAGTTCTTGCCCGAGCCAGTCACCGATATTTTTACTGGCACTTTTCTACTGCTACTGGCTTTTACGGGCAGGAGAAAAGTGCCCATAAATCTACAGGCAGTTGGCAACACTGGCTCTTATGTGTCTAGTCACTAATGATTATGGATATATTTATCCACGGCATTAGCACTATTTATCACATTATAGTTATACACAATATATTGATTTTGTAGACACTTCTGGAGCCACCACTGTGTACCACCAGCCACTCTAACATGGATACTCTCATCCTTCTGGGGAGTTGCTCGGCCTGCTAATGCTTGCACTGTCAGCAAGCTCAATGTATTAGCGCCCTTTTCTGTGTAGGTGAAGGGTCGCCCTTCGAAAACAGAGTGCAACGCAGAGACACATGTGACAGTAACTAATGCCTGATGAGCAAGTCAAATTGTGTATGTGAAGTAAACGTATAGTGAAAGGTTGCTGCAGGATAATGTGACAGAGGAACCCATGGACTAAACACCTGACTGATGTCCCAGTAGTGAGGTCTTAGTAAGGATCGAAACTTGGTCGACTGGAAACCTGTAATGAGGGTGAAATAAGTGTAAAATATATATTTTCTTTCACCTGAAACAAACTGTCCCACCCCTGCTATGCGACTGGCCCTGATGAAGATGTGATCTCTATATTCTTTGTTTTTGTTTTGTTTTTTTACCAGGGGAGATAACATCCAACCTGGTGCAGGATGGAACCTGAACTCGACTGACCGAGAAAAAACGATGAGTGTCTCGTATGAAATGCCACTGGAGATGAATGGCCAATTGAGTGCCACTAAAAAATTATGTGCGGCTGATTGTGTGCCACTGGAACTGTGCTTGCAATGATTGCAAGAAGTCTATGCTGAGATGTCTAGTTGCAATGACTGCAAGTGTCTGTGCTGCAGGAGATGTGGTTGCAATGAATTACAAGTGTCTAGGTTGCTGGAGACATGGTTGCAATGATTGCAAGTGTCTGTGCTGCAGGAGACATGGTTGCAACGACTGCAAGCGTCGGTGCTGCAGGAGACATGGTTGCAATGGATTACAAGTGTCTGGGTAGCAAAAAAGGTGGCCTAATTGTCTGGCCTTCTTATATAAAAAAAATCATAATATTTTCAGGGACAGTTATTGATATGCCCACATGTTCCTTTTAAAAATGTTCCTGACTAAGCTGATATCTGTTAGATATGGAGATATTTCTTGGGATCTGTATTGTCATTTTCTGTTTGTGAGAGGCGCTATGTTTCTTTTTTTACATTTTTTTGGAAAAATAGAAACTGAGAATGGAAGTAAAAAAGAAAATGTAATTTATGCTGGTATCTGTGAATTTCTTTTAAATGAGTGATGGCTACAATCTTATAGGAAACCATTAAATGCTGCTGCGCTTTATTTTGTGCAGAAATGTATTTAGTACTTTACTTACTAACTTTTCCTTGAACAAGTCACGTATTTCTCTGTCCATATCTTTGTAACTGATATCAGTTATTAGAATGATCAAGTATTAATTGGTTGAAGTAAGCAATTATTCTTAGCCAGCACATTTTGCAGTAAACCTGGGCTATTTAACTTATTCAGGATTGTAGGGGGAAAATTAAGCAATGGAATTTATTTTCACCAGTAATTAAATGGTTAACACCTGTGCTGCTATAGAGCTCTGTAATAGGGCTTGGGTTGGGGAGCAGGGCATGTCTAGACCTGATGGAATTTCTGATACAAGGTCCCCCATAGAGAAGTTGCTCTGAAGTATAAAGGCGTTTGGGTCAGATCTCTAACTCCTGCAGAGTGAGCAGCTTCTGGCCTTGGGCATTAGTTGAGGAATTTGTGATTCTGACAAGGAACAATCTGTATATGGTTTACAGTGTCTGAGAACCCCATTCAGAAGCTGCTTCTATCACTATGTCTATCATTACAGTATCATATCATCTTTTTATTTGCTAAAAATTTCCTGGACAAAGGCTTGTTTTGCATAGTAGCAGAACAAGTTGCAAAGGCTTTGATTGATACTCTGAAATGTTGATCACTAGGATCAAATGAAGAATAAGGTCAGTCAAGGCCATTGAATAGGGTCACAGAATGGTAGAGTAACTGCTGAGAAAGAACCTGCACCCAGTAACATAATGTCTATAAATCTCAAGGTTATTTCATCATTATACAAAATTTTAAGACATATTGACAGCATAGAAGACATGATAGTGCCTTATAATAGCACAAAGCGCAGTGAATCAGCATCATAACACTGCACATGAGCAGCCAAAGTGACACTGTAACCTGCAACGCTCAAAAAGGCTATAATGGTGTTACCTGTCTTGCTGTGCAGTGTTACAGGTCTATGTAAATCAAAATAATGGCTTACCAGAATTACAAATTCCTTGGCAAGTAGAACAGCGCCCATATAAGTATTTTAATAGCGTCGAGTCCGAAGTCCGAAGTGGTGGTATATTCATTTTTCCGTATGTACATTTATTTAAATTGAGCCCTTTTCTGGTTATCAAAAGTGCTAGACTCCAGACCTCAATAAATCCAAATCCAAATCTGTACTCACTATGATATCAATGAAATTGCTAAAAGCAAAAAACAGACCGAAAGTTTGCACGAACGTTAGAACCCAATTACAATGGACGCGAACGTTCAAAATCTAACGTTCAAAAGGGTTTGGGGACCCGAGTTCTGCCCCAGCAGTCATTTTAGTGATGCATAAAGTGAATTTTTTTTAAAAATATTCCTTTAAATATCGTACCTGGGGGGTGTCTAAAGTATGCCTGCGAAGTGGCATGTGTTTCCCGTGTTTAGAACTGTCCCTGCACAAAATGACATTTGTAAAGGAAAAAAAGAAGCCATTAAAAACTGCTTGCGGCTTTAATGTCATGTCTTGTCCTGGCAATATGGATGACAATCTTTGAGAAAAATGGCATGGCTACCCCATCACCCCCCCCCCCCCCCCGCCCCAGCCCCAGCCCTTTGGGTCTTGTATGGATATTAAGGGGAACCCTGCACCCAAAATAAAACCCTATACCTAAAACCCTATATACTCTGAACAGCAGTATACAGGCGGTGCAAACAAGACAGGGACTGTAGGTTTGTTCTTAAGTAGAATCTGTTTGTAATTTGTAACAGGTAAATTTTAAGTGTAGCTGCAGCCAAAAAATCAATTTTTAAGCTTTTTGGAGAACATAGGGAAGGGTTATCACCCCTGTAACATGTGTTTTGCTATCTGTGCACCTGTTCAGAACATTTCACCTCACTTTCCGTTCCACTGACAAATGTTTTTGGAAAAGTGGTTTTTTTATTGAAACAAGGATTTGTGATAAAGCATCAGTAGAGAGGAGACACCTTTTTCCCATATTAACTCTTCAGGATAGAATTTCCCTTCCTAGGGGTAGATTTCCTCTCACTTCTTGTTGTCTCCTTCCGTTTGCAATTAGGAGTCATTTGTAAGTTGGATGTTTGAAAGTAGGGGTCTGCCGTATATACTCTGCATAAATTTGCCCCTTAGATGTTGGTGTTGCCACAACACTGTAAGCCCTCACAGTTACTCTTGGTGGGCGCTGCTGTGAACTATTATATCAGGAATTGTAATTACATGCCATTGTTGAACAGTAGTAGGAAAAATTGGGCCTTTGGTGGTGGTGCTGGTGCTACAATACTGTAAGCCCTCACAGTTACTCTTGGTGGGCACAGTAATGGGCCCTGCTGTGAATTATTAGATCAAGAATTGTAATTGCATGCCCCTGTTGAAGAGCGGCAGAAAAATTGAGCCTTTGGTGGTGGTGGTGGACGGTGTTGCCACAACACTGTAAGCCCTCACAGTTACTCTTGGTAGGCACAGGAATGGGCCCTGCTGTGAATTATTAGATTGAGATTTGTAATTACATGCCCCTGTTAAACAGGGGCTGAAAATTTGGGCCTTAGGCACTGGTGCTGGTGCCACAACACTGCAACCCCTCACAGATACCGTACTTGGAGCACAGCAATGAGACCTGTTGCAAAGTATTGCTTCAAAAATTGTAATTACATGCCCCTGTTAAACAGGGGCTGAAAAATTGGGCCTTAGACAGCATAGGCAGTCTTGAAGGGATGTGACATTTCAAAATAAATGATTCTGTTACATCAGCTTCAGGTGCCTGGTAGCTGGTGGTGATCCAAGACTGATTCATCTTTATGAAGGTCAGTCGATCAACCGAGTCGGTGGACAGGCGCACCCTGTGATTGGTGACAAAGCCTCCAGCAGCACTGAATTTGCGTTCCGAAAGAACACTGGATGCAGGACAGGCCAGTAGTTCAATTGCATACTGTGCAAGCTCTGGCCAGTGATCCATCCTCAAGACCCAGTAAGCCAGAGGATTTTCGGTGGGAAAGGTGTCCAAGTCTGACCTTGCCCCTAGGTATTCCTGCACCATGTATATCAGACGCTGGCGATGGTTGCTGGAACCGATCATACCTTGGGGCTGCGGACTAAAAAATTGTCTGAACGCATCGTTCAGACGGCCACCTTCTCCACCGCTCCTTCTGCTACTGACCGAAGCCTCAGCAACTCGTTGTCCAGGACCAGGAGTTTGTAACCTCCCAGTCTCTGGGAATGTGTTGCACAGACCATTCTGCAAGGCCTCCCAGAGATGTCTCATCCTCTGCTCCCTCTGCGATGGCAAGATAAGGTCCGCAATTTACCCTTGTACCATGGATCAAGGAGAGTGGCCAGCCAGTAATGGTCCCTCTCCTTGATTCGAAGAATACAAGGATCCTTCCGCAGGCTTTGCAGGATCAGGGAGGCCATGCAGCGTAGGTTAGCTGAGGCATTCGGTCCAGAGTCCTCTGGGTCACTAAGAACGGCATTATCCGCAGCCACCTCCTCCCAGCCACGTATAAGTCCACCGGTTTCTTGGGACTGTAAATCATCCCTAAAAGACTGCTGCTGCTGATGCTGTGTGCCAGGCTCCACCTCCATGCTGACACAATCCTCCTCCTCTTCCTGTGTGATGGGTGGGACAGAAGGAACACTGTCTGGATAAAGAGGGCCTGGAGAGGCAAGGAAGTCCTCCTCTTCCTGCCTCTGTTCTGCTTCAAGTGCCCTGTCCATTATTCCATGCAGCGTATGCTCCAACAGGTGGACAAGAGGTACAGTGTCACTGATGCATGCACTTTCACTGCTCACCATCCTTGTGGCCTCCTCAAATGGTGACAGGACAGTGCATGCACCCCTGATCATGCTCCACTGGCGTGGTGAAAAAAATCCGAGCTCCCCTGACCCTATCCTGGTGCTGTAATCGCATAGGTACTCATTGATGGCACTCTGCTGCGTGTGCAGTCACTGCAGCATGGCCAATGTTGAGATCCACCTGGTGGGCATGTCACATATAAGGCGGTTCTTGGGCAGGTTCAACTCCTTTTGCAGCTCAGCCAGCCGAGTACTGGCATTATATGATCAGCAGGAATGCACACAGACTTTCTTGGCCTGCCTCAGGACATCCTGTAAGCCTGGGTACCTGCCCAAGAACCGCTGCACCACCAGGTTAAGGACGTGAGCCATACAGGGCACATGGGTCAGTTGTCCCTGTCACAGGGCAGAGAGGATGTTGGTGCCATTGTCGCAAACCACCATTCCTGGCTTAAGCTGGCGTGGCGTCAACCACCTCTCGGCCTGCCCCTGCAGAGCTGACAGAACCTTTGCCCCAGTGTGGCTCCTGTCCCCCAAACACACCAGCGCAAGCACGGCATGGCATCTTTTTGCTTGCGTACTTGCGGAAGAAGAAGAGGAGGGGGTGGAGGAGAGAGGTGTGTCACAACCAGTAGTAGCATTTTGGAGGCGTGGTGGCGGAACAACCTCCAACACTACTGCACCTTGTCCTGCATCCTTCCCAGCTGCCAAAAGAGTAACCCAATGGGCCTTGAAAGATAGGTAACGTCCCTGTCCATGCCTGCTGGACCATGAGTCAGCGGTAATATGCACCTTACCGCTGACCGCCCTGTCCAGCGAGGCATGGACATTGCCTTCCACATGCCGGTAGAGAGCCGGGATCGCCTTCCGTGAGAAAAAGTGGCGTTTGGGAACCTGCCACTGAGGAACCGCACATTGCACAAACTCATAGAAGGGGGCCGAGTCTACCAACTGAAAAGGCAGCAGTTAAAGTGCTAGCAATTTAGCCAAGCTAGCATTCAACCGCTGGGCATGTGGATGGCTGGGAGTGAACTTCTTTCGACGGTCCAGCAGCTAGGGCAGGGAAATTTGCCTGCTACAATCGGACGTCGGTGTAGTGCCCGCAAGTACTTGGCTGTGACACACCTAATTCTACACCTTCATTCCTCTCAGTGCAGCTTTCAGAGAGGACTGAAGGTATAGTGGGGTTGGAGATCCCAGCTGATGAGGAGCAAGGAAAGGTCCGCTTTGTTCTTTGGTGTGGGTCTTTAAGGTACGCTTGCCAACGAGCTGCATGGCAGGTCAACATATGTCTGGTCATGCTTGTGGTGCCCAAGCGGCTGATGTTTTGGCCACGCGAGATACGCTTAAGACATATGTTGCAAATAGCAGCGGTGCAATCTGATGCACTCGTCTCAAAAAAGGCCCACACCAAAGAACTTTTGTAATTACGTGCAGAGGCAGTGCCCTGCACAGGCGGAGCTCTGCGGTGTGATTCAGTCGGTGTTCTGCCCTTAAGCTGGCCCCTGGAGGGCATTCTGCCTCGTTGGAGATGTGCCTCCTCCTCCTCTCTCCTATGAGGCACCCACGTGGAGTCAGTGACCTCATCATCCCCTCCCTCTTCACCACTGGAGAAAACCTGGCAGTATGCTGCAGCTGGTGGAACATGACTGCCAGATTGCGGCCCTTGAGCATCCCCTCTCTCTGCGCTCACGCTACTGCCTTCCTCTAGCTGGGTATCATCATCAGAGCCTTCAAAACGCTGGGCATCCTCCTGGAGCATGTACCCAACATTGTGGTCAAACAGTTCGGGGGACTCCTCAGGAGGACATGGTGGGTCTAGGGAAGGAGTGACTGATGACATTGAGACGAGGGAAGAGGACACGTTGGCAGCTGCTTTGCCAGTACCCTGAGCCTGGGTGAGAGAGGATGAGGAGGGCTTGGTCATCCACTCTACCAAGTCTTCGGTATGATGCGGCTCAACACGTCCAGCTGCCGAAAATAAGGACAAGCGTGTCCCATGGCCACGTGCTGATGACGATGCACTGCGTCCACAACCAGCACTGTTGTCTCTAGACACAGAGCCTACTTGCCCTTTTTTATTGGCTCGTGACTGTCTGCCTCTCCTTGTTGGCCTTCCAGACATTGTAATGGTCTGCAGGAAGATAGGAAAACCAGCAATTGGGTAGTGTATAATGTTCTGGAGGCACACAACACCAACTAACTCCTGCAGATGGCTGTATCAGAGAACACCAGCAAATAAGGGTAGATACCGGTGTATACTGTGCTGTGCTGGAGGCACACAACACACACAAACTCCAGCAGATGGCTGTATTAGAGAACACCAGCAAATAAGGGTAAATACAGTTGTATACTGTGCTGGAGGCACACAACACCCACTAACTCCTGCAGATGGCTGTATTAAAGAACACCAGCAAATATGGGTACATACAGGTGTGTACTGTGCTGTGCTGGAGGCACACCACACACACTAACTCCTGCAGATGGCTGTATTAGAGAACACCAGCAAATAAGGGAAGATACAGGTGTATACTGTGCTGTGCTGGAGGCACACAACACACACTAACTCCTGCAGATGGCTATTTCAGAGAACACCAGCAAATAAGGTCAGATACAGGTGTATACTGTGCTGTGCTGGAGGCACACAACACACACTAACTCCTGCAGATGCCTGAGTAAATAACACACTGTCCCTGCCTATCTATCTCTCTCCCTGCACGCCGGAACACACTACACAAGGCCGCCGCGCTGACGGCCTTATATAGTGTGAGGTGTGTACTAAACCCCCTGAGCTATAATTGGCCACAGCCATACTGCCTGTGGCCAATTATGGCTCTCCTCGCTGCCGGCGCTGTGATTGGCCAAGCATGCGGGGTCACAGTGCATGCTTGGCCAATCATCAGCCAGCAATGCACTGCGACTGGCGCAGTACAATGTGGGCCGTTCGTATCACACAAATTTTTTAATGCGAACGGCCCACAAAGTTCTGGTTTCGTCGAAAGGACAAATGGCCTATGTTCGATTCGAACATGGGTTCGATTCGAACACCGGGCTCATCCCTAGTTAAGAGGAGTGGGGGGAGAAAAATTTCTTATCTGGGTTACAACTGGATATGTAAAGCAGGATAATGGACATGTACATAGAAATCTTGGCAGAAAACATTTGATTTGAGTTAAAAACGCACGTACATTGTGTAAAACAACTTTCTGAAAGCTAGCCAAAAAGATCAAAAGTGTGACCATGCAGACTCTAGATATTCAGGAACCTACTGGCTGTACCTTTAAAAAGCATGTCAGGTTGTTGAGCAGTACTCTAACAGTGTGGATGACATTTATAGTAGGTTGGTATATTACTGTTTCATACTGAATCATGAATAAATATAAAAAGATTTGTATTGGTACAAAATGACATAGCATATCAATAACACTTTAAAAACATGTTCTGGTGTGCATGACCTCCATATACAGTATTGTGGTAGTGTGGTACCCCACCAGTGTATTGGTCCAGGATTCTCAACCAGGCAGGTTGAGGGGCTCCAGGGTATTTGCTTGTTTGAGAGGAAACTGGCTTTTTAGTTTCCTCATTATTTAGTAAAGTCTGCTTTGGGACCTGGAGCCTGGGGATTTCTTAGAGATCCGGGAGGGATGAAATCCCCAGCCCTGGGTCCGGGATTTGAGACTCACCAGCACACTGATTGTTCTGGTGTGTGTTGGCCTGATAGTAGAGTCAGGACCATGGTTCTCGGCTCCACCCTCCCGAGGAGTCCAGGATTGCAAGGGAGAACCCAGAGAGTGCAGGTGTGCACTGAAATAGCCAGAGAGTGCCAGCTGCACTGTGAAAGCCAGAGACCTGAGTCTGAGGTTGCTGACAGTAGTCAGGAGAGCTCCATGTGGGAGCCTGAGCAGTGGTGCGTCTGCTGCTCAAGAGAGCCAGGTGGCTCAGTATGTTTGTGTGCAATGCCGCATGTGTAAGCCATGTGTAATTCTTTTATTTGTTGCTGGCGGTGAAACCCCCCCCCCCGTGAGGGAAACCACTTTTGTTTTCATTTATGGAACTTTGTTTGATGGTCTTTAATAAAAGTGGGCCAACAATCCCTGAAAAGGAATCATCTGTGTGGACTGTCTCGCTAACGGGTGCTACACTTGAGCTAAACAACCCCCAAATATTACAATATAATTGACAAAGATGTCCTTTTTGTACTGGCAAATAACAATATATGAAGATATCACTCTTAGTGTCATTGCTCAGCAAGAACCCCAACACGTTTCAATTATACAAGTTGTAATCTTCCTCAGGGGAATGAGAACATCTAAATTATGAAACAATATCAAGTTAGAGCATTTGCAAACAAAACAATGCTTTGCTCTGTCTCTATGGAAGTGGGGTTAAAATGGACACAGAGGGGGTTATTTACGAAAGCGAAATCCACTTTGCACTGCAAGTGCACTTGAAATTGCACTGAAAGTGCACTTGGAAGTACAGTCGCTCTAAATCTAAGGGCAAGATCTGAAATGAGTGGAAGCTCTGCTGATTTTATCATCCAATCATGTGCAAGCTAAAATAATGTCCCCCTCGGATCTACAGCGACTTTATTCCAAATGCACTTGCAGTGCAAAGTGGATTTTCCTTTAGTAAATAACCCCCAGAGTCTGCATATCCACCGACTGCAGAGCTACAGAGCACAGCTTTGAAACAGAGAAAACTGCTTTCTTCCGGATGGGGCTCTCTAGTTTGGAGATCCGTAAGAGTCTTGGGTGGGACGGGATCTCCAACCCTATGTCCAGGTCTTGTGGATAGCCAGCAGGTTGTGTGCCCAGGTGCACACAGCCCGTATAACAAGGGACTGGTGAGAGCAGTAAGCAGAGGAAGGTGGAGTGTGAGCAGCTTTCTGTTGCTGTATGAAGACAGACCTGTGTCTGGAAAGCTGTCTGCCCAGTGGGAGACACTGCAGCTCAGGGACTGGGAAAGGCTGGCCAGCCTTGAGGGTCGGGAAGACTACGGAAGCCAGTCTAGGGGGCTGTAAAGAGGAACTTCTGACAAAAGAGCCAGGTGTCTCAGTATATTTTTGTTATTCATGAGTGCTAAATGAAGCGTAAAGCCCTGCGTGGGAATCCTGAATGGACTTTTGCTTTTGTTTTTTCCATTTAATAAACGTGGGCTACCAGGCCCTTAACTATAAATGCCTGTCTGATGTGGACTCTCTGCACAAAAAGAGCATCTATCACTTGAGCTAAACACCCCCAATATCACTATATATATATATATATATATATATATATATATATATACACACACACACACATACATATATTGTGATTAGGGATGAGCCGAACACCCCCCCGTTCGGCTCGCACCAGAACCCGCGAACGGACCTAAAGTCCGTGCGAGCTTTAGAACCCTATTAGTTATAATGGATGCGAACGTTCGAAATTAAAAGTGCTCATTTTAAAGGCTAATATGCATGTTAATGTCATAAAAAGTGTTTGGGGACCTGGGTCCTGCCCCAGGGGACATGTATCAATGCAAATTTTTTTTTTAAAAACGGCCGTTTTTTCAGGAGCAGTGATTTTAATAATGCTTAAATTGAAACAATAAAAGTGTAATATTCCTTTAAATTTCGTACCTGGGGGGTGTCTATAGTATGCCTGTAAAGGGGCGCATGTTTCCCGTGTTTAGAACTGTCTCTGCGCAAAGTGTCATTTTTGAAAGTAAAAAAGCTATTTAAAATCACTCGCGGCTAATGTTAATTCACGGCTCCCGTAACACAGAGAACAGTGATTCATTGAAACTCATTCATAAAAAAAGTCATTGATAAAAAATAAAAAAAAAAATGAAAAAAAAAAGCGTAGGGGTCCCCCCAAATTCAATAACCAGGCCCTTCAGGTCTGGGATGGATATTAAGGGGGATCCCAGCCAAAAAAAAAAATGGCGTAGGGTCCCCCTCAAAATCCATACCAGACCCTTGAGGTCTGGTATGGATTTTAAGGGGAACCCTAGCCAAAAAAAATGGCCTGGGGTCCCCCTCAAAATCCATACCAGACCCTTATCCGAGCACGCAACCTGGCAGGCCGCAGGAAAAGAGGGGGGGACGAGAGCAGCCCCCCCTCTCGCCTGAACCGTACCAGGCCACATGCCCTCAACATTGGGAGGATGCTTTGGGGGTCTAAGACCCCTAAAGCACCTTGTCCCCATGTTGATGAGGACAAGGGCCTCTTCCCCACAACCGTGCCCGGTGGTTGTGGGGGTCTGCGGGCGGGGGGCTTATCGGAATCTGGAAGCCCCCTTTAACAAGGGGACCCCCAGATCCCGCCCCCCCACACCCCCCCCCCCCCCCCCCCCTGTGTGAAATGGTAAAAAAAAAAAAGTACCCCTACCATTTCACCAAAAAAGTGGCAAAAATGGTAAAAATGACATGACTAGTGTAGTCCTGATAAGACCCCTTAGCTGTGAACATAAACCCCATAACTTAACTTAATTAATAAATGAGAGACCACACCGGTTATGGAGTTAATTGGCCATAACAGCTATTTATTTTAAATACCAATAATAAGAACTCCAGTTTCTTATTAAACAAATAAACATAAATAACAATAACAATAAACACTTTCAGACCCCCTGCTGAAAACAAAACAGAAACAGGTTAAACCCATATATATGTTGGTCAGTGACGGAGCTAAGTGCTTGAAGCACAACCTGATATCAACTGATATCAACACAAGGGGGCACTGCGGGAGATAAAGAAACCCATGGGTCTCTACCGTACCGCCCGATAACCAACATTCCCGCAGTGCACAATACCATTATACATCAACAACTTTTGATGTAACAAGGAGGGGCCATCTATTGATGAGCCCCCCACCCACTTACCACCAGTATACCTGCTGCCGTCACTGACCAACCAAACAACCAACGCCAACCCCCCCAGCTGTTATGACGAGAATGCTTCCAAAGACCTGAAACGACAAACAAACATTAGTACATGCCTAAATCTATACAAAAAAGGGGAGGGTGGGTGGGGAAAAACCTGCCTCCTCGTGTTCAGTCTTTCCCGCACTGACCTCCCGGCTCCGCCCCTCCTATTTATATGGCCGCTCCCCCTAGCCCCACAGGGATCTCCACCCATAACTTTGTTAACTCCTTACAAGCCAAAAGTGTCACCTGACACACTGTCATGGGCGGACCTGCATGACATTCCCATGCTGTCCACTATATTCCGGTCCTTACTTGACTAGTGTAGTCCTGATAAGACCCCTTAGCTGTGACCATAAACCCCATAACTTAACTTAATTAATAAATGAGAGACCACACCGGTTATGGAGTTAATTGGCCATAACAGCTATTTATTTTAAATACCAATAATAAGAACTCCAGTTTCTTATTAAACAAATAAACATAAATAACAATAACAATAAACACTTTCAGACCCCCTGCTGAAAACAAAACAGAAACAGGTTAAACCCATATATATGTTGGTCAGTGACGGAGCTAAGTGCTTGAAGCACAACCTGATATCAACTGATATCAACACAAGGGGGCACTGCGGGAGATAAAGAAACCCATGGGTCTCTACCGTACCGCCCGATAACCAACATTCCCGCAGTGCACAATACCATTATACATCAACAACGTTTGATGTAACAAGGAGGGGCCATCTATTGATGAGCCCCCCACCCACTTACCACCAGTATACCTGCTGCCGTCACTGACCAACCAAACAACCAACGCCACAGCCTGAAAAGGGGGACAACCTCACCCTTGATGGCACCTCCACACCCGCAGGGCCGCCTGAATACCCTCCTGCAAACCCAATGACCAAAGGTCAATGCCCACATCTGTAAGATGTACACCATCCCGTCTCAAATACATCCCCACATTTTCCTCCAACTCCCGGTGGCGAACGACTAGGCCACCTTGCCAAGCTATGAACCGCCCCACCACTTTATTGACCCGGATCCTGGCTTTATTGATCCTGAGTACAGACCTGGCCATGCGCCAATTAGTCCTGGCTACCATGCCCGACCAAAAACAGTACGGTGCCCGGGAACGTGGCCCGGAGGAACATAATGTCAGCCTTGATATCGGCTATTAAGTCCCTAACAGACCTTACACCCAAATCGTTGCCGCCGGCCTGCATGACCAACACTTCAGGTGGCCGGTCTAGCCAGGCGTACCTCTCAACCTCCGGGACCACCCTGCCCCACATCATACCCGGCCTACCCAACCACCGGATAACAGCCTCCCTCCTGGAGATGCCCAGCTGTCTCCCACCTGGTCTCACGTCACCCCTCCTGGCTCCCCAGCACACGTAGGAATGGCCGAGGATACATACAAGAAGATGTCGCCCTGCATATGTAACAACAAGTACAACGTTACACGCACAACACCCCATACTACTTCCACCTTATGCAGTACCCTTACATATCCACCATACTTCTGTTAACGTTACTTATATTAAACACAACAACCTCTATATTATTATTCACATACCAACTGTGGCCGAACATAACTGCGGAATCGCTGAGATTCCCACCTCCCCAACTTTTGCACATCCGCTTCATCCAGCCCACACCTGGCGGCTTCCGTAGCTGCCCCAATGCGGAAGGAGTGTGAAGCGTAGGCGTGGCTATCCAATCCCAACATCCCCAAACACTTTCTCAACACTGCCACAAACTGAAACTTGGACAAGTACCGTCCATCCGCATGTAACAACAGCGGACCCTCCCCCCTTGGTCTTATTGCCAGAAACTTCATCACCGTTAATAAAGGGCAAACCCCGCACCCTTGTACAGCATACAAACTCACCTGCGTCCCTCTTCCTCTTTGCTTTCCTTAAGCTGTACACTTATATCTAACAAGTTCCCAAATGTGATGGGGCGCCGCTTGTCCTTACTCCTATGCGACTTCCGATACCCCTTTATGGCTTGCTTCACCCAGAAATCCTTCGTTAGATCCTCCTTTCTCCTCAATTTAAACCAAAACGTAAGCCCTGCCATCCTCTTTTCAATAGACGACACAGATTTTCCCATTTCCATGTCCCTGGCCACCCAATCCAGCAATAACAACCTGTCTCCCGGGTCCTCCCCCCCGGCTTGTGCCATACCCCGAAGGTCAGTCCATTCCTTCCACACTTTAGAGTAGGCCAGCCATGTCGACTCACTTACAGACCTCCGTATCCACTCTGCCGCGGTTCCAATGCTAAATCCCACATCCCGCCCGGGCATGGAACACCCTCCGCTCATGCTGTCGGCGCCAGCTCCCTGAACTTGTCCCACTGAAAGCGAGACAAGGCGTCAGCTAAAGTGTTCTCAACATCCGGGATGTGAACAGCATACAAAAAGATGTTCAGCCGCATGCAACGCAACACCAGATGTCTCATCAATCTGATGACAGGAGGAGAAGCCGCAGACATGTTGTTGATCACCTGAACCACCCCCATATTATTGCAGTTCAGCCTCAACTTGAGGTTCCTGCACGACTCTCCCCACAACTCCAAAGCCAGCACCACCGGAAACAGTTCCAGCAGTACCCAGTTTTTCAGAAAACCCCTGTAACCATGATTGCGGCCAAGGCTCCGCACTCCACTGTCCCTGGAAGAAAGCCCCATAACCTGTAGATCCAGCGGCGTCTGTCACCAGCTCCGCATCAAAGTTACTGACCGGTCCCGACATCCAAACCGCCCTGCCATTGTAACCTTCCAGGAACTGATCCCATATCTTCAAATCCTCTCTATGTTCCTTGTTAAGCCTAATGAAATGTGTCGGTATTCGCACCCCCTTAGTCGCTGCCGACAACCGCCTACAAAATATCCTACCCATGGGAATAATCCTGCACGCAAAATTCAACTTTCCCAACAACGATTGTAACGTGCGCAACTGAACTTTTTTCCAACCATAAACCTCTCCCACCATTTTCCTCAAATCCCTTACCTTCTCTTCCGGCAGTCTACATTCCATGGCCATGGAATCTATTACTATGCCCAAAAAACTCAACTCTGTCCGCGGGCCCTCCGTTTTATCGGCTGCCAATGGCACCCGAAATTTGTCCGCAATGTGCTGCAACGTGGACAACAGTATCGCACACACATTGGAAGCCGGAGGACCCACGCACAAGAAATCATCCAGGTATTGGATGACAGAATCGATCCCTGTCACATCCCTCACTACCCATTCCAAGAAGGAACTAAACGCCTCAAACATGGCGCAAGAAATGGAAAATCCCATCGGTAAACCCCGATCAACATAAAACTCGCCCTCCCAGCAACAGCCCAATAACCGAAAGCTCTCCGGGTGTACCGGTAATAGCCGAAATGCTGCTTCCACGTCAGATTTTTGCCATTAGCGCCCCTTTTCCGTACCGCCGCACCCAATGCACTGCGGCGTCGAATGACGTGTAAGACACCGTACACTCATCTGGGTCTATGAAGTCATTGACCGAGCCCCCTTTTGGGAACGCCAAATGGTGAATGAGCCGAAACTTGTTCGGCTCTTTCTTGGGTACCACACCTAACGGGGACACCACCAGGTCCTCTAACGGCTTAACCTTAAAAGGCCCCGCCATCCTACCCAACCCCACTTCCTTGGAAAGTTTCTCCGACACTACCTCAGGGTGTTGCAAGGCGGATCTCAAGTTCTTGGCCAGTGGTGGAATCACTGACAAGTTACACGGAATCTTGAAACCCTCCCTGAAACCCCTGCTCAACAAAACCGCCTCCCCCCTGTCTGGATATCTATTTAGGAAAGGTTGCATCCTTTCCCACATCCCCGGCGTCGTCCCTCTTGTGGCCAGATTCCCCTCCCCGCTTGCCTTTCTTAAAACATCTGGCGAGGGTGTGACCCCCCCCACATCCTGAACATTCATGCTTGAATTTACAGGTCCCTACAAACTTACAGGCCCCCTCATTAAATTGCCAACATACCCCCCACTTCTTACCGGCCGGAGGTCCCGAGGCCTGGCGGCCCCCCCTTGAAATGTCTGAGCCGGCGTCTTAGCCGACGCCATCAGCTTCATCCAGAGGCTAATATCTTTGTGATCCCACCTCAAAGCCGGTCGTACAGCCCTACGCTGGCGGAACTGCTCGTCGTACCGCAGCCACGCCGTTCCACCGTACACCCGATAAGCCTCCCCAATTGCGTCCATGTAGCAGAACAACGCCGAACAATGTTCGGGGTTCTTCTCCCCAATCACTCCCGCCAAAATGGCAAACGCCTGGAGCCAATTGGCGAAAGTCCCCGGAATGAGTCTATACCTCCTTTTTTCCTCATCATCCTTTTTGCTACTATCCGGTTTTACCCTGTCCAGGTTGAATTTTTCCAGGGGGAGCAAGGAGAAAATCTCCACGTACTCCCCCTTCCAAATCTTCTCCCTGACCTCCTGTTTTAAATGGGCCCCGAGCGGTCCTTCAAAACAGACATAGACCTCGCATTTTGCTGCATCGGCCATCCATACTATATCATCCCTCGCCGTCTGTTCCTTTTCCCCTTTTTCCACCTCATTCCCCTTCACTGCTCCCACCACAACGGAGGTCGGCTGACTTCCTGCCGTGGCCTCTGCCGCCACCCCTCCCCCGACTGTTACACCAGCCCCCACTTCTCCAACTTCCATACTCACCCCTCCTGCTGGAGCATCCCTCCTCTCACCAAAACGGCCTATCAGCACCTTTAACCCTTCCAACAATTCCTGCAGTTGCCCAGGCCTAGTATCCGCCCTCCCGCTCACCGCTCGCGGTTGGTCCGTCTCTGCCAACGACGATGCGGGAGGTGACCCTGGGCTTCCCCCACTGTTACCTGTCCCTAACAGGGATTGTAAAACTTTTACAAAAGAAATATTGTCAGTGGACTTACCGGGCTGACCGGGCGGGATTCCCACAGCCGCTGCACGGGCCTCCACCGGCGGGATAGGGCGACTGAGCTCCTCCTCCTCTTCCGACAATTCACCTTCAGACCGAGAAACGTCCTCCTGCGTAAAAGACAAGGCACGCACCCTAGGGGAGAGGGTCCTGTAAGAGTTACGATCCCGCCTGCCCGTTCCCACTTCGGGCTGCTGGCTGGTCCCTGGCTTATCCAAACTCGCATGCGCAGGTGGGCCGGTTCGGGCTCCACTCCTGCTGACTCGGGTCACTGCCGTGCTTGCTGGTGGCGTCCCGCCATCCCTTGCCCGTTGTGCTGAGTGGGTCCCCCTCCCCTCTACCCGTGAAGCCCCACTGACCCTTCCGTCCTCCCCCCCTGACTCGTGCAGAGCCTCCGGGGGGTTCGCTGAAAAGGCATGTCCGGGGGGTGTGACCCCCCTCCTGGCCGTTGCCCGAGTGGCCCTTGAATCCCCTCCCCCCTGCTCGTGCAGAGCTGCTGGGGCGGACGTGATCCCTGAAGAGCCTGATGCGCCGGCCATCTTCCTCCCCCTTGCCGCGGCCCCCCCACCCCCCCTTCCCCCAATGTCCCTACTGCCCCCCACCACGTGTGAAGGCGCTGGGGCCGTTGAGGCTGTTGTAGCACTGCCCTCTGATGCTAAGGATCCTCTTCCCGGTCGGCCCCTCGCCCCCCCTCCCCCCCCAGGCCTGAGTCCTGCCTGCTTGTGTGACCCTCCAGCGCTGTCCCTCTGCACTCTCTTGGCTGGGGGGGGGTGGATCGCTCCCCCCTAGGGCTCCTTACCAGTCTCGACGGTCCTGCTGTGGCCCCTGGAGAGTAGCGCTCCGGCGCCCTGGACACTCGGCCACGCTGTCCGGCGCCGCCATCTTGGATGTCCCTCACTGCTGACCGGTCTCTTGAGCCCCCTCCTGAGCCATCCAGGGCCGCTCCAATCTGCTCCATGACCCATCCGGGTCCTTGCTGCGCCGCCGCCGCCCTCACGATCGCCGCAAAGTCCCCTCCGTCGGCCATGTTTTTAAAAGCACTGAGGAGCAGAGTGAAAAACCTGCCTCCTCGTGTTCAGTCTTTCCCGCACTGACCTCCCGGCTCCGCCCCTCCTATTTATATGGCCGCTCCCCCTAGCCCCACAGGGATCTCCACCCATAACTTTGTTAACTCCTTACAAGCCAAAAGTGTCACCTGACACACTGTCATGGGCGGACCTGCATGACATTCCCATGCTGTCCACTATATTCCGGTCCTTACTGGAGACAGTCTTTGACAATTCCTTTATTAAAATCTTCTTTCTTCTTTCTTCATCCTTCGGTTTCTTCATCTTCTCCTTCCTTCATCTTCTTCCATCTTCTTCTTCCATTTTCTTCTTCCTCCGATCCGCTTCTTCTTGCGCTGGTCTTCTCGTCCTTCTCGTCCGGCATCTTCTTCCGTCGGCGTCGGTGTCGGTGTCTTCTTGGGCCGCTCCGCGCAATGGGAGGCTCCCGCTGTGTGAGGCTCCGCTCCATCTGACAGGTCTTTTAAAACAGAGGGCACCTGGTGACCCCGCCCCCCTCTGACGTCATGGGGAAAGCCATCATGGAATTCCCCATGACGTCCCTGTGCGTCAGAGGGGGCGGGGTCACCAGGTGCCCTCCATTATAAAAGACCTGTCAGACGGAGCGGAGCCTCACACAGCGGGAGCCTCCCATTGCGCGGAGCGGCCCAAGAAGACACCGACACCGACGCCGACGGAAGAAGATGCCGGACGAGAAGAACGAGAAGACCAGCGCAAGAAGAAGCGGATCGGAGGAAGAAGAAAATGGAAGAAGAAGATGGAAGAAGATGAAGGAAGGAGAAGATGAAGAAACCGAAGGATGAAGAAAGAAGAAAGAAGATTTTAATAAAGGAATTGTCAAAGACTGTCTCCTGTCATTTTTACCATTTTTGCCACTTTTTTGGTGAAATGGTAGGGGTACTTTTGTACCCCCTTACCATTTCACACAGGGGGGGGCGGGATCTGGGGGTCCCCTTGTTAAAGGGGGCTTCCAGATTCCGATAAGCCCCCCGCCCGCAGACCCCCACAACCACCGGACACGGTTGTGGGGAAGAGGCCCTTGTCCTCATCAACATGGGGACAAGGTGCTTTAGGGGTCTTAGACCCCCAAAGCATCCTCCCAATATTGAGGGCATGTGGCCTGGTACGGTTCAGGCGAGAGGGGGGGGGCGCTCTCGTCCCCCCCTCTTTTCCTGCGGCCTGCCAGGTTGCGTGCTCGGATAAGGGTCTGGTATGGATTTTGAGGGGGACCCCACGCCATTTTTTTTGGCTAGGGTTCCCCTTAAAATCCATACCAGACCTCAAGGGTCTGGTATGGATTTTGAGGGGGACCCTACGCCATTTTTTTTTTTTTTTGGCTGGGGTTCCCCTTAATATCCATCCCAGACCTGAAGGGCCTGGTTATTGAATTTGGGGGGACCCCTACGCTTTTTTTTTGTTTTTTATTAATGAATGACAGTTCTCTGTGTTACAGGAGCCATCAATTCATTAGCCGCGAGTGATTTTAAATAGCTTTTTTCCTGCAAAAATGACACTTTTTTGCAGGGAAAGTTCTAAGCACAGGAAACCTGCCCCCTTCACAGGCCACCTATAGACACCCCCCAGATGTGATACTGCAATGCTGTTCTAACAGCATGCACACACAAATCCCCAGAAATACAGCACATAATGTCAGCAGTCAGCAGCACACTGACACGCTGACACTGACTGAAACATAATATGCGAGGCCGCCGGCGCGGCGGCCTCTTATACCGTGGGGCGTGTACTAAAGCCCCTGAGCTATAATTGGCTACAGGCATCCTGCCTGTAGCCAATTATGGCTCTCCTCGCTGCCGGCGCTGTGATTGGCCAAGCATGCGGGGTCACAGTGCATGCTTGGCCAATCATCAGCCAGCATTGCACTGCGCGGGCCGCAATGCATTGCGGGGCCGCTCGCATCACATGAATTTGATGCGAGCGGCCCCAATAGTTCTGGGCTCGCCGAGCGAGCGAACACCCGGTGCTCGATTCGAACATGGGTTCGAATCAAACACCGGGCTCATCCTTAATTGTGATGGTATGCAAGGACAGATACACGATAATAGGTACATTTCACCTCGCATTCGTTCCATTGTAAGGGACTGAACCGGAATCCAGCCCGCTTTTTCCAGCCTCTGTGGCAGGCTGTGTTCCGGTCAGGATGTTCGGGTCCACTGGAGTCCACAATCAGCTGGACTTTAAATATCCAGGAACAGGGCACAGCAGGTCGCTCTGGTTTTGAGACTCAGGAAGGAACCTGAGTGAGAGGAGCTCTGGGTGTTGGACTATAAGATTTGTTTAGTTAGTGCCGGACGGCAAGGATTTCATTTACTGTTTGTTTTTATTTTGCAAACCTCCTGCAAATAAACCTGGCATCCGCCAAATTTGTAAGAAAGTGCCCGTTTGCTGACTGTCCTTCAGAAAAAGGTGATCCCACAAGCTAATTCCCCTCACGTGGTGGATTCAGTGGGCAATTTCTGAAAATGAAGGAAATGATAACAGGCCAACAGGCCAATGCAGCTCAGTGGGAAACCAACCGCCAAGTCGCAGAGGCCGCTGCAGCACAACAAGCGGCCCAGCAGGAAATTAACCAGCAGTTTGCAGAGGCTCTGGTGGAACTGAAAAAGGGGTCTGCACCTCCTGTATCAGTGGAACCAAAGATGGTACGTGCCTCCTACCACCTGCAAAAGATGACACCTGTGGATGATGTTGAGGCATACATTGCGACTTTCGAGAGTCGCTGTCCACGAGGGATGGCCAAAAGAGCAGTGGGCAGGTCTGTAGGCCCTATTTCTAACAGGAGAATCCCAAAAGGCCCATTTTGATCTAGAACCAGATAAGGCCAAGGACTATGAGACTCTAAAGACAGAGATACTTGCACGCTTGGGTGTCAGTCCAGGCCCAGTGTGTGCATCAGTGGTCCTACTCCAGCAACAGGGGGGCACCAAAACTGCAACCCAGTTGGTGGACCTAGTTGAGAGGTACACTGCCACTGAGGACTTGGTGAATCCATCTACGCCCCACTTCGGTGTCTCTAGGGGTGCAAGATCGCCCAGCGGTTCTGGTAAGACTGTTCCGGGGTTCAAGAGCATGGGGAAGGTGGATAAGATGTTGTTACAGCTGATGAGACTGTGGGTCCTAGACCTGGAAACTGGCCAAAGAAGCCAGGAAGGTTTTTGGGGCCATTAAGAGGACTGGGGGTAGACCACGTACGGTGTTTTCGTTGCCATGCATTAGGGCATATTGCTGCAAACTGTCCTATAGATGATGAACCTATGCAATGTGATTATGCTTTTATGAAAAGACACACTTCTCTGTTTGCACAGGTCACATGTACTGCATCATGTCAGAGTAGCATTGAAAAACAGATGTGAATTATTTCAGTGGATGGAAAGCTACTCACAGCCTAGACTCTGGTAGTGTGGTGACCCTAGTCAGGAATGATTGTGTGAACCCCACAAAACTACACCCCAGTACTATTGGGGTAATTTGTAGACATGTGCAATTCGTTTCGTTTTTTTTCGTTTTTCTTTTTTTTTCGTTATTTTCGTTCATTCGTTTTCGTACGATTCGATTCGCTAAAAATGTTATTGAATAACGAATCGTTCGAATCGAACGAATCCGAAAACAACGAAAATCTGAAAAAAACAAATTAGAAACAACGAATGTACGAAAGAAGAAAATCCGAAAAAACGAAAACAGGAACAACGAAAATCTAAATGAACAAAAAAATTCATACATTCGTAACTTTTTTTTTTTGTTGAAATGGTAATTTTCCGTGTCCCCTACAAGGGTGCTGCTTAACGTGCCTCCAATGGATTGAACGAAAAAATTCGTAAATTCGTAACTTTTTTTTTTTTTTTTTCAATTCGTAATTTTCCGTGTCTCTTACAATGGCGCTGCTTAACGTGCTTCGAATGGATTGAATGAAAAAATTCATACATTCGTAACTTTTTTTTTTTTTCGATTCGTAATTTTCCGTGTCTCTTACAATGGCATTGCTTAACGTGCTTCGAATGGATTGAACGAAAAAAATTCGTACATTCGTAACTTTTTTTTTTCGATTCGTAATTTTCCGTGTCTTTTAAAATGTAATAATAGCATACACATTACATAACATTATGAATTATGCTCCGATTACGAATCTACGAATGTTACGAATGTACGAATAAATACGAATGCGTCCGAATTTCGAATAAACTAATAAACGAAAATTAAACTAACGGAAATACGAATCAACGAAAAAATAACTCTTACGAAAATACGAATCGTTACAAATACGAATCGTTACGAATACGAACACCGATGACTTACGAATTTACGAATCGTTACGAATCAACGGAAACTAAAAAAACGAAACGAAAATAAAGAATTTTTTTGTTGTGCACATGTCTAGTAATTTGCATCCATGGGGACACTCGGGACTCCCAGACAGCGGTGGTTGAGGTTGGTAGCCCCTGGGACAGTGTAACAGTCGGGGTGGTACATTCACTGCTTCATGAAGTTTTTGGAATTTATGGGAGAGCAAAGGGAGGCTTGTAGATAGAGCTCCCCCTGCTGGGGAAGCGCAGGAACTCTCACTAGACCCTTTTTGCCAAAGGGAAGGGGATGCTGTTGGTGGGATTGAGGAAGCCAGAGATCCTCTTCCTTTCCCTGTCATGGCTGGGGAGCCGGAGGACCTAGAAGCTAGCTCTCAGCCTGAGGGTAACGAATAGGAGACCCCCTCTGACCCTGACATTGAGAATAGCCAAAATGTCGTACCTGACTTAGAGGTCAGGAGAGAGGATTTCTGTACCGAGCAACTATGAGAGACCACACTCATGAGAGCCAGGTAATACGTTAAGATGTTGGACAGTAAACCGGTGGATCCTGATTGGGTGGTGTCTTTTCCCTACATAAAAACATTAAAAAAATGTATTGTATCGAGTGATAAAACATGGAGAGGACGAGGTACAACAGCTACTGGTTCCCAAACCCTTCCGTAGGGTGGTTCTAGACTTGGCCCATGGTCATGTAATGGGGGACATCTCGGTATCGAAAAAAAAAGGGAGAGAATCGCCCAGAGGTTTTTCTGGCCCGGGTTGCATGCAGATGTCAAGGAGTACTGTGAATCGTGCCCCGAGTGCAAAATGTCAGCACCGTTGCCCCATTTTCGCAGCCCTCTTGTCCCTCTACCAATAATCGAGGTCCCCTTTGAGAGGATTGACATGGACCTGGTGGGGCCAGTTGTGAAATCTGCCCGGTGTCACCAGCATATTCTGGTGATCCTAGACTATGCAACGCGCTATTCTGAGGCCATTCCCTTGCGCAACACCTCCGCTAAGGCCATCGCCAAGGAATTTGTTCAGGTGTTTAGTCGAGTGGGGATCCCAAAAGAGGTCTTAACTGATCAGGGCACCCCATTTATGTCTAGGGTTACCAAGGAACTGTGTAGACTATACAAAATCTCCCATTTCCGTACCGCTGTCTACCACCCCCAAACGGATGGTCTGGTTGAAAGATTTAATAAAACTTTGAAAAGTATGCTGAAAAAGGTGGTCGACACAGATGGGAGAAACTGGGATTTTTTGCTACCATATCTCATGTTTGCCATACGTGAGGTTCCACAGGCATCCACAGGCTATTCCCCCTTTGAGCTTTTGTATGGTAGACATCCCAGGGGGCTGCTAGATGTCGCCAAAAAAACATGGGAAGGGGAGGCCACCCCATATAGAAGCATCATAGAGCATGTCTCCTTGATGCAGGATCAAATCGCAGCCGTCCTGCCCCTGGTGCGAGAACATATGGAGCGAGCCCAGGAGGCCCAGAGGAGGGTCTATGACCGGGGTGCCAAGGTCCGTACTTTCAGCCCTGGGGACAGAGTGTTAGTACTAGTTCCCACGGTGGAAAGTACATTCCTAGCCAAGTGGCAGGGTCCCTTTGAGGTTGTCGAAGGGAAGAGCAGGTAAACTACAAAGTCTACCAGCCAGGGAAAAGGAAACCACACCAAATTTACCATGTGAATCTCTTAAAGCCCTGGAAGGAGACTTTACTAGCCATGTCCACGCCAACAGACCGGGCACAACAAAGTGACGTTAGGGCGTTTGTGCATAAAAATAGAGACTTTTTCTCCCCCTTACCTGGACTGACCAACATGATCCAACATAACATAGTGACGGAACCAGGGGTTCACGTAAATGTAAAACCATATAGAATCCCAGAGGTTAGACGAGAGGCAGTTGCAAAGGAAATAAAAAATATGTTAGAGTTGGACGTGATAGAAGAGTCCCACAGTGAGTGGTCAAGCCCCATAGTGCTGGTCCCAAAACCTGATGGTACTATCAGGTTTTGTAACGACTTCAGGAAACTCAACAGTTTGTCCAAGTTCGATGCATTCCCGATGCCCCGGGTTGACGAACTCGTGGACAGGTTAGGACAGGCTTGCTAAATAACGACCCTAGACCTAACCAAAGGCTATTGGCAAATACCGCTAACTGAATCGGCCAAGGAGAAGACTGCCCTTTCCACTCCTGAGGGCTCGTTTCAGTATAAGCGGATGCCTTTTGGTCTGCACAGAGCACCTGCTTCATTCCAGCGAATGATGGACAAAGCCTTAAGACCACATCGCCTGTATGCAGCTGCATATTTGGACGATGTGGTCATCCACAGCCCAGATTGGGAATCGCACCTGCTCCGTGTACAAGCGGTGAGAGATTCCCTTAGGGAAGCTGGTCTTACGGCTAACCCCAAAAAATGTGCCCTAGGCCTGGAGGAGGTCAAATACCTTGGGTACATTATTGGCCGGGGAGTGGTCAAGCCGCAGACCAATAAGATTAAGGTAATTCAAAAATGGCCCCAACCGATCAATAAAAAACAAGTGAGGGCCCTCCTGGGCATTATAGGATATTACAGACGGTTCATACCCAACTTTGCCACCATGGCCGCCCCTCTGACCGACCTGACGAAGGGTAGAGGTTCGGTCATGGTCAAGTGGAATCCTGAAGCCGAGGAGGCATTTCAGAATTTAAAGCAGACCCTTTGTGGGTTACCAGTACTAGTGGCCCCGGACTTCAGGAAGGAGTTTGTCGTACAGACGGACGCTTCTGAGGTGGGCCTAGGGGCTGTACTGTCACAGAACAGGGATGGTGAGGAGCACCCAGTTGTATACCTGAGCCGGAAGCTGAACAAGCACAAAAAGAAGAATCGTAGAAAAGGAGTGTCTCGCCATTAAATGGGCCTTAGACTCCCTAAGGTATTACCTACTGGGGAGGTCATTTAAACTGATCACTGACTATGCTCCCCTAAAGTGAATGTGTGACAACAGGGAGAAAAATGGCCGTGTGACAAGGTGGTTCCTGGCTTTTACAGCCCTTTCGGTTTACAGTGGAGCACAGGCCGGGAAAATTCCAAATTAACGCAGATGCCCTCTCTCGTGTGCACTGCATGGTTGGGTCAAGTGCTCAGCCACAGGGGCTTGAGCAGAGGGGGAGGATATGTGACGGTATGCAAGGTGAGATACACGATAATAGGTACATTTCACCTCGCATTCGTTCCATTGTAAGTTACTGAACCGGAATCCTGCCCGGTTTTTCCAGCCTCTGTGGCAGGCTGGGTTCTGGTCCGGATGTTCGGGTCCACTGGAGTCCACAGTCAGCTGGACTTTAAATATTAAGAGAGCACAGCAGGTCGTTCTGGTTTTGACACTCAGGAAGGAACCTGAGTGAGAGGAGCTCTGGGTGTTGGACTATAAGGTTTGCTTTTCCGCATGTTTTGTGGGTGAAGGGGACCAGCCCCACACTGTCTAGAGAAGAGACTATTTGTTTAGTTAGCGCCAGACGGCAAGGATTTAATTTACTGTTTGTTTTTATTTTGCAAACCTCCTGCAAATAAACCTGGCATCCGCCAGGTTTTTAAGAAAGTGCCCGTTTGCTGACTGTCCTTCAGAAAAAAGTGATCCCGACGAGCTAATTCCCCACAATATATATATATTGTAACCTGGGGGACAGGTAGCAGGTACAAAGCTCCCTGGGATGAGCTGTTTAGTAAGGCACAGATACCAAATCCACTTGAGGTAGTGAGAACAGTGCTGGGTTTATTTGATTTAAATACAAGTCCATACACAGGTGCTGCACAGTCTTCCAGAAAACATATCAAAACAGAAATAACCAAACAAAAGTCCTAGCCGTGTCTCGGCTCTAACTATAACATACACTGTCTCTAACTATCAGGCTGAGCAAGCCTACCGCTTGTCAGTTTCTGTAAAGAGTTTTTAAAGAGTTTTACCAACCTTTTTGGCTCCTCACAAACCATCCCTGTTTGTGTGTCCCAGGCAGAGAGCAAAGGCTGTTTGCTCAGGTGAGCTTAAATTAGCCTGGAGAGGAGGACTAAGATCCGAACTGGATCATGTCTCAGAGACCTCTAAATGTATATGAGAGGAGCCTGGGAGATGTATAAACCCCGAACAAGACTTCTCCTGGCTCTCTCTGGGACGCTCTGCTACAATATATATATATATATATATATATATATATATATAAAGTATGCTGCTTACGCGGACGATATCCTATTCTACATTCAACAGCCACTAATTTCCTTCCCCAACCTCATGCAGTCATTTTCTACATACGGTTTAATCTCCAACTTTAAGATAAATAGGCACGTCAGAGATCTTAAATCTCACTGTCCCAGGGAAGATGTTCTCCCAGCTCAAAAATTCCTTTCCCTTTAGCTGGCAAAAAAACAAAATGAAATACCTAGGTATATACATCACCCCTAGCCTGAACTCCTTATTTCGCTTCAATTTTTTGCCCCTTCTTAACACAATGAGATCAGACCTACAGAAATGGACACAGCTCGCTCACCCGTGGCTGGGATGCATTAGTGTGGTTAAAGTGGGGTGACACTGTCTGTAATGTTTTTTTTTTTTTTTTACAATGAGAAGGATTAGGAGATGTTAATTCATCACTCATGTGTTCCGTTTTGCAAGCGAACTGCTGCCGGTTTTCGTCACATAAAAACACTTATAAAAAATGTTGCTGCTGGGTGCCATCTTGCCTGTGGGCATGTGAAACCACACAGGCACCTTCTTCCTGGTTGCTCTTCTTGAGATGGCCCAGCATGCACCGCTGATATTGCGCGGATCTTGCGCGTGCGCAGTAACGGCAAAGTGTAGCTCACGTTCGCCAAAATCTCGTGAGATTTCGGCCACATCTGCCGACATCTCGCGAGATTTCGTCAGGGGCCCCATAAATCTTGCGAGATTTTGGCAGGAGCACCGTAAATCTCGCGAGATTTCGGCGGATGTCCGCACTGACTCCTGGGATCAATGACACCAGATCCCAGGAAACAGTGCGGCATGACGAGGATCGACGTACAGACCCCACCCACCCCTGAAGAGACAGAGCAGCAATTACAAGGTAAGTGATAAAAAAAAAAAACACGCCATTTAGTACTCTTTGCCTGATTTCGAAGGCAAAGAGATTTACTAAATGAAGTGTGTGCAGAACCGCTTTAAGATGAATATCTTTCCCAGGGTGTTATTCCTACTCCAAATGATTCCATACGGAATCCCAGCAGGTTTATTTACTTTGATTAGCTCCTTATTAACAAAATACATTTGGAACAGAAAGCGTCCCAGGTTGGCTAGAAATCTTCTTATTAGACCTAAATATCAGGGGGGCCTAGCTCTTCCCGACATTAAACAATACTCCAACGCTGTAACACTCAATAGAATGTCAGACTGGAAGTTTCACAGACACACGAAACTATGGGTCAACTTAGAAATGTCTCTTAGCGGAACTGAACTCTCGTCTCAAATGTGGATTCCTAACCGCTACAGGTCACTATCCTCTAACACCTCCCCGCTCTCCCTGACGTCCCTCAGGATTTGGGACCAGTTGTGCAGGAGACACAAATGGCAATATAACTCTCCTCTCATGCCTCTTACTGGCCACAATTTTTTCCCACCGGGCAACATGGACCCGGCTATACACGCATGGAACCTGGGCACATCTCCCCTTCTACACCAAGTAACGACCCAACAGGGCCTGATTCCAATCTCATCCTTATTCTCGCACCAAGAGGCGACACCCCTAGATCATTGGAGATATTGTCAACTGTCTGCATTTGTCCGGTCACTTCCGAGACTTTTTCGCTTCATTACTGATCTAACCCCTACAGAAGCTGCCTTTTCTGAACAGCAACCAGTCGCTAAACCCATCTCTTATTTTTTACCAAGCCCTCCGGAGCCTAGCTTCAACTGGATATCCTACCTTCCTAGTGAACTGGGAACGGGACCTCAACAAAGAAATCTCTGATGCACAAAAGTCTACCATACTGCAAATGGCCCATACATCTTCCACAGCATCTAGAACAGCGGAAGTAAATTATAAACTGCTCAGGAGATGGCACTACACACCACTTATACTACACAAAACGTTTCCTGGAAAGTCGCCTCTTTGCTGGAGAGGTTGCGGAGAACAAGCCTCTCACGTCCACATATGGTGGTATTGTCCACTTATACGCCACTATTGGTTAACTATACTGCACTGGGCAAAGGAGATACAAGGTTATGAGATTCCTAATGACCCCTGGGTGGTCCTATTGCACTGCACAGGCTCACCGGCAGGAACATACAAAAAAACGATAACACCACACTTACTCAATGCAGCCAAAGCCCTAATCCCTCGCTATTGGAAACAACCCACTATACCATCCCTACGCCAATGGCTTATGGAGGTAGATAACACATATTATATGGAAGATCTCACTCATTCCCTCAAGAATAAGTCAGATCTGAGTAGACAAATATGGTCCTACTGGTTTGCCTTTAAATATACAAATGCTTACTCTGAGATTATGTCCTTGTCCGCAGAATGAGGTACTATGTATCCCCACATTGGTATAAGATAATACTGGTAATGGTACGGGCTGGAGCAGACCCTCCCCCCCACCCTCCTAATCCCCCAACCACCCCCCCCACCTTGACCCCTCTCTATTAACTTTCTCTCTCTGCACTCTCTCTTCTCTCTTTGTTCCTTTCCCCACTGTTGGGTACAGTGAAGTTGCACTAAGGTTATTTATTCCTATAAGGAACTCGTTCCAGAATATCTCTATAGGTGGCTCATTTGAGACCATTTCAGGTGCCAGTTAAATGATGCTCACCGTGACATGTTTCAGAGTAAGATGACAATTCAAGTGATATACGAGGAAGGAGTATGTTATATTTGTCCAACGTTGCTCTATTTGTACAAGTTGTCTATTTGCAATTTTGTTGTACACCCTGTTCTATTTTTTTTCAAAAAATAAATAAAATATATATATATATATATATATATATATATATATATATTTATGGTTGAAGCCCTATGGCCGACACGTATCTGAAGGGAAAAAACTTAACCAATAAGATCTATAACATGAAAAGGGAGACCTGAAGTGTGCCTTGGTCTATGGCCGGTACGCCAGAAATAAGGGGGCATACCCTGATTAGAAATGAGTATTTGATGAGGGTGATGTTGTGAGAAATGCCCTTAAAAGGGGGAATGGGAGGGTGGGTATCGCGCACCGGAACCGACGAAGACCACAGGTGAGTGGGCCGGTTAAATACCCTCCCGGGCTCCTCCCATAAATTCAGGCCACCATGTTGGCCTTCCACTTATGGTTGAAGCCCTATGGCCGACACGTATCTGAAGGGAAATAACTTAACCAATAAGATCTATAACATGAAAAGGGAGACCTGAAGTGTGCCTTGGTCTATGGCCGGTACGCCAGAAAAAAGGGGGCAAAAACTGAGGTAGGGTTTGAAGATATTTATTGCCTTTTAGTATTGACTACTGCGTGAGCTGGGCGAAGGCCCGTGACATTTCCGCCTGTGGGTCATGTATATACCGGGTGAAGCAGGCTGACTTCCATCTGCCGAGTCTCTGGATGATGTGGCCTGGGACCCCCTGCTGTGAGGCGGCTGAGGCGGCCCCGATCCGAAAAGAGTGACCGGAGTATTCGCTGGGGTTGAGGCGTAGGTTGCGGAGGAGAATTCTTATGTGTGTCATGAACTGACAGGTGCTTAGGGGTTTGACTGGAAAAGGTAGAAGGGGATCAGTGTCCCTTTGTTCTGGCAGGAGTGAGAGCAGGCGGTTGAGAACCGTCACTGGGCACCAGGAATTGCCGGTTCTGTATAGATGGATGTCCACCCCGTGGCCAGCTTGCTGAGTCTTGGAGACGTTGAGGTGGAGCACGAAGTGGTCTTGATGGCGAACTAGGTGGCGTCTGCACAGGGTTTGGCTGGTCGAGCTGTTACGGGTGAATTCGCTGGGACGTAGGAACCCATAGTAGGCCAGGTAGATGGCGGCTTGTATGACCTGGCTGAGGAGGACACCAAAGGGGGAACCAGCGAGTATGGCGGACATCTCGCGGAAGATGGCACCCGTGATGGGGCGACGTCTGGTTCTGTTTGCTGGTTGCTGCTTCTGGACGCCGCGTAGGACGGCTCGGACGGCGTGGGACGAGAAGACAGACGGTCTAGTAGGATCTTGAAGGGCCAAAAAGTGCTGTACGCCGGCCAGATATAGGCGGATGGTGTTGTAGGATAGGTTTAGCTGTGTGTGACAATGTGAGACGAAGGCCAGAATGTGCCTGGTGTCTGTGGGTGTTGGCACGGCGTTGGTGGTTAGGAACTTGTTAAAGGTGTCCCAGGCTGCGTGGTAGGCTTTGAGTGTGTTGTGAGACAGGGACTGGTTGATGAGCTGGGTGGCTCCACGTAAGTATCGGTCTAGTCTAGGGTCAGCTGAGACCAAGCGGGGATAGGGGCGGACACCCGATCGGCCTCTGGTACCTGTCGGAAGAAGGAGACGAAGTTAAAGCGTGACAGTGCGTCTGCTGCCACGTTGTATTTACCTGGGATGTGAGAGCAATGGACGTTGAACTGGAGCCGTAGCGACAGTTGGACCAGCCTGCGTAAGAAGGACATCACCTGGAGTGACTTGGACCTGCCTTTGTTGATGATGTCTGCCGTGGCCTGGTTGTCCGTTGTGAAGTTTACCGTCTGCCCGGTCCAGTTGTGACCCCAAAGTTTGGCCGCTGCCACGATTGGGTAGAGCTCGAAAAGGGGGGAAGTCCGGCTGAAACCTGGAATTGAGAGTATCTGCGGGGGCCAAGGGCCAGCAAACCAATGGAGGCCAAATATGGCTGCGAAGCCCGTGGAGGCCGCGGCATCTGTCGCCACCTGTGGTGAGAAGGGTGAGACGGCCGGGATAAACATGGATATTCCGTTCCACGAGGAAAGGAACTCTTCCCACATCGCTAGGTCCGATATGGCCGCGGCGTCTAGTTTGAGGATCTGATCGGGGTCTTGAGCCTGTGACAGGTGGACTAAGAGTCGTGAAATGAAGGAACGACCTTGAGGGACGATCCGCATGGCAAAATTGAGCATGCCAAGTAGTGACTGGAGCTGTCGTCTTGTGCACCCTCTCGTGCGGGTGAAGTCCTGAAGAACTGCCCTGATGCGGGTCAGCTTGTCGAGGGGTAGGCTGGCCTGCATGGAGCACGTGTCCAAGACAACTCCGAGGAAGGTGATGGAGTGTGCGGGTCCGTCGACCTTGTGCTCGGCTATGGGGACATTGATATTCTGGAAGACGACTCTCAATTTGTCGAGGTCTACTGGTGAAACGTTAGGCTGCTCTATCAGTAGGAAGTCATCCAGGTAGTGGATGACTTCTGTGCATTGGGCCTTGTGTAGGAGAATCCAGGTGAGGGATTGAGCGAACGTGTCGAAGAGCCAGGGGCTACTTTTGGAGCCGAACGTGAGCTTGGTGGCGAAGTAGTACCTGTCTCTCCACTTGATACCGTGCCAACACCAAAGAGACGGGTGAATCGGCAGAAGTTTGAAGGCGTCCGATATGTCGGCTTTGGACAGCCAGGCCCCTGTGCCTGCTTTGAGGATGGCCTGGATCGCCAAGTCGACGGAGGCGTATTTTAAGGAGAACTCCTCGGAGGGAATTAGGGAGTTGAGGCTGGGGACGTGGCAAGAATGAGGCGCAGACAGGTCGTACACCAAGCGAACTTTATTTGAAAATTTGCCCTTGACAAGCCCAATAGGGCTGACTCTCCAGGTGTTGAAGGGGGGTTGTGTGAAGGGACCAATGACGAAACCTCGCTCCAGCTCGGCTAGGAGTAGTTGGTCTATGGCCTGCTCGTCGGTGGCCGCTGATCTGAGATTCCTACACTCGTAGGTAGTGTGGGGCAGGGAGACAAGGCCGGTGTGGAAGCCCGCCGTGAATCCTTGTATGAGGAACGTGGCTAGTGAGGGGATGGGGTGTGAGTCCAGATAGACTCCTAACCATAGGATGTTTATGCGGCTCAGTCACAGATTTTTCGGCTTGAGCTCGCATAAATTTTTCGGGTGCGCCCTGTGGCATACGACGCACACGTGGAGCATCCTGCATTGGCTGAAGTTACACGAGCCGTAGTTGTAATTATTGCAGATGGCCGCTCCTCCCATGGTCCGGACGGGGCGTCCGAGTTTGTCGACCTGGGGTTTCTGTGTCGGTGCTGGCGGGTTTTGTGCTGGAGCTGAGGTCGAGGGAAACTCGACCGAGTGGCGGACTGTTGCACTGGAGCACCAGGCGGCGGTGTGCGTGGAGGATTGGCAGACTGCGCACAATGGTGAGCGCAGACCGGCGAAATGGCGACAGAATAGTTCTGTGTCCATTAGGCTCCAATCCGTGGGCGACTGGAACTGCGCCATCCTGGCGGCTGCTTTTGCGGAAAAGGAGCGGTGGTAGTCATAGAATGAGAACCCGCCGTACTTGTAGCCCAAATCTACCACGGTGTGGAGATATAAATCCAGCTCTTCCCTTCTGCCGGGGGAAGCTGAGCATATGATATCTCTAAGCATCCCAAATGTCAACGCAAATTCGGGGACGGACAACTTGCGGTTGAGTCTGGGGTCCTTAGCTTTGAGGACCGCCGAGACATCTCCCCAGGTATAGGCCTCGTTTTCGGCTAGGTCGTGGACTGATATGAGAAGGGAGGCGAGGTTGACGTCCTTGCCATCCAGTATGTCCTACTTAATGTTGGCTGGAACCAGGTGTGCTGGGCAGACCAGGGGACATGTCCCTGTGGTACCTGTGTTGGAGGCTGTATTGCAGCGGGGCCGGGGATGGCCGGGGCCGGGTGAGTTTCCAGGAGAGTCACTCTGGCTTGGACGTCCGTGACTGTGTTCGCCAAGGACGACACCATGGTGTGGAGTTGTGTTATGGCCGCAGATATAGACTGGAGGGAGGCTTGCTGAGTGCTGGGCCCGACCATGGCAGGAGGAGGAAACAAGAGCCTGAAGAGCTCCGCCTTCCTGGCTGTGGCGGGGAATGGCACGCCCCTGCGTCTAAGTTCTGCCGTCAGTCTGGGGATGGTCCATCCCCTGAGGGACTGGTTGCTGTCGCTCATGGACACTGGGGAAGGTGACAAGGGGGCGGTGAGATCCTCGCTGCCCGCTTGCCACATGGTCCTCGGATGGGCTGTGCCCTGAGGCGATGTCTTGAGGCGTCTGAGGTCGTAAGAAGGTCGACCGGAGCTGTTTAAGGGGATGAGATAAGCCAAGACTGTTTCTTTCCTTGTGTAAACATACGTACCCAACTGCTGTGCTCTGGAAAGGACAAGTGTGCGCACGTACGTGGACGTGCGTACACAGTGAGTTTTTATATTTTACCTGGGGAAACACCGTCCAACCTGTGCAGGGTGGACCTACTGTACTTGGACTGACCTAGGGAAGGAAAATAAAGAGAACTGGTGAGGTGTGCCTCGTGGGGTGTGTCCCCCGTCTGAGCATATATACTACTTTTTTTTTTATTTTTTTTCTCTTTTTTTTTTTTTTTTTCGGAGTGAAATGAGAAACGTTTGTGCCATGTCGTGGGCGCAAGGTGTCGTTTTATGAGTGTGACTGCTGAGTGCCAGTGGGCGAGAATGGAAATGAAATGAGGCAAATTCGACTGGGGTACGTCGAGGCGAACTGATGCATGGTGGATGCCATCGGATTCGGATCAGGACGTTTTTGTGTGACAGCGAACTGATCGGCATGACAGGAGTATGAAACGGTCGAGCCGCGATGGCGACTGTAAAACGAACCAGACTTCTGGAGCATGTACTGAAATGAGGCCAACGGATGTTCAGGGCGCATCGGTCCGAACCGGCGCGCAGCGTGACTGGGTTCGAAGCGAGGTGCGGCCTGGTGGTGAGAGAAATGAGGGGAACCATTCCCTGAGGTGCTGAACGGTCGGTCGGGTCTCACGACCGACGACGAGCAGACTCAGGGGTGGTTACTGAAATGGGGCCGACAAACCTGGGGTACGTTGGAGGCGAAGACCGATACGCAAAGGTGCGACCGGTTTCGAATCAAAACGTGACTCGTGAGGTGAAATGTTTTCCTCGTGACAGAGGCGCCGACCGGTGAGCCTAAAACTTTTTCGACTGACAGCGACCGTACTTCTGGAGCACGGAATGAAATGGGGCCTGGGGGCACCTGGGGCGCGCCGGTACGAATCGAGGCACCGGGGTGCGCCTAGATTTGAATCGGAACGTGATACGTGACAGTGAAATGATGCCATGACAGAGGTGTTTTTTTCGACCGGTGAGTCGAGAAATTGCGGCTAAACGACCGCTCCCTGGGTCATGTATTGAAATGGGGTTCCACTGCTGGGACATACCGGGACAAATCGGATGTGGCTAGATTCGAACGGCGTGTCGGTGCAGGACCGTGAAATGGCGAAATGACTGAAATGTTTGAAATGGCTGAAATGTGACCGTATGAAATGATACTGCGACTGATTCCGAATCAGGTGATGCGTAAGCGACCGGCTACTGTTATGCAGATAGCGGTACGGATGCAACGTACGGGTACTAATGAAATGACTCGTGCGTATGTAAACAACGAGATTCGTGACAAGGTAAGTAACGTTCATAAGTGAAATGGTGGTCAAACGAGACCCCTACCTGCGGCAGCCGAGCCAGATACGATGTACAAAACCTTCGAACGGGAGCAATCCACGAGACGTCTGGCACTCACGAACGCTAGCGAAATCGAGTAGTCGGCTTAGTGACGTAGTATATCGCGCACCGGAACCGACGAAGACCACAGGTGAGTGGGCCGGTTAAATACCCTCCCGGGCTCCTCCCATAAATTCAGGCCACCATGTTGGCCTTCCACATATATATATATATATATATATATATATATATATATATATATATATATATATATATATATATATATATATATATATATATATACATACACACACAGTTTCTCACATTTTTGTAAATATTTTATTATATCGTTTCATGTGACAACACTGAAGAAATTACACTTTGCTACAAAGTAGTGAGTGTACAGCCTGTATAACAGTGTAAATTTGCTGTCCCTTCAAAATAACTCAACACGCAGCCTTTAATGTCTAAACCACTGGTAACAAAAGTGAGTACACACCTAAGTGAAAATGTCCAAATTTGGATCAAAGTGTCAATATTTTGCATGGCCACCATTATTTTTCAGCACTGCCTTACCCCTTGGGTATGGAGTTCACCAGAGCTTCACAGGTTGCCACTGGAGTCCTCTTCCACTCCTCCATGATGACATCATGGAGATGGTGGATGTTAGGGACCTTCCGCGCCTCCACCTTCCATTTGAGGGTGACCCACAGATGCTCAATAGGGTTTAGGTTTGGAGACATGTTTGGCCAGTTACCTTCAGATACTTTAGCATAAAGTGGTCGTCTTGGAGGTGTGTTTGGTGTCTTTATCATGGAATACTGGCCTGCAGCTCAGTCTCCAAAGGGAGGAGATCATGCTCGGCATCGGTATGTCACAGTACATGTTGGCATTCATGGTTCCATCAGTGAACTGTAGCTCCCCAGTTCCGACAGCACTCATGCAGGCCCAGACCAGTACACTTCCACCACCATGCTTGACTGTAGGCAAGCCACACTTTGTACTCCTCACCTGGTTCCTGCCACACACGCTTGACACCATCTGAACCAAATAAGTTTATCTTGGTCTCATCAGACCACAGTGAGGGGGAATATTACTGCGCTATACCTAAAAGAAAAGGATAAGAAAAATTGCTTTTCTGAAGCAGCTAACACTCAAACATACAAAGTTATACAGACATGAAAATAATATGTGTAGCACTAAAAATACTGAAAATTATGCAAAAATGCGGATAAAATATATTTATATAAAATATATATGAAAAAAGGGTGTCACAAATGTGCAAAAAGATGTGGAATAAAAAGGTGACAATAAAACCAGTGATAAAAACTAGTGATAAAAGTCTCTCTTTTTTAAATAAGTAGATGAGTGGGGATATCTCTATCCAGTATTATGATGTTAATGTGCACACAGGAATGTGTGAATGGAATCCCGGGGAATTATGAACATTGGATGAGGTACTTCTTACCAGAAAAGATGGACACACATACCATACGGCAAGAATGTGTCAAACGCGCTTGTGTTTTTCTCCTGTTGGATGGTAGGGGGCGATTCCAGGTCCTCTGGGCGAGCCTTGTAGATGTGGACACACAGCCTTGGGGTATCACCAGACCTTCCAAGAGTAGACACAGGGTGGATCATCCAGTAGACACACAGTAGATCATCCGGGTTTGGCACACGGTATGAGTTATGTCTCCAGCGTGTCCGGGGTAACCAGTGGTAAGATGTGATGTAAAAAATAAAGGGAAAAAGTGCTCCGAAGTGCAGATTAACCAATAACGTTTTATTGGGATAAAAATCTCTCAATGAAGGAGCATAAAACAACAGTCCAATAAGATAAAAGCATAAAAGACAGTAAAGGGCAATGTAAGAGTCTCAAATGAAAAAATCCCTATGCGTTTCGACAAAAGATTTTTATCCCAATAAAACGCAGCTCAGTTTCAGGGTCTTAGCAATCTTCTTATAGCCTAGGCCATCTTTATGTATTCTAACTATACGGTCCCCACCCTGAATAGATTCCAGTCTTTAAGGGATGGGAATGATCAATATGAGAATAATGGATACGGGAATAGGGACGATTTTCGTCCTGACCATCGTACCCTCCAGAGAGGAACACGATCCGATAGACCCCCCTTGGTATCTACCCCCCCACACAGTGTGGTGAACAAGGTGGTTGGCGTACTCCCCAATATCCACAATGGGAAACACATCATCAACCCAAATATTGGGGTTTTCCCCGGGGAAAACAAAACTCCCAAAGACCCATAGAAAAAAGAGAGGAGTTAGAGGGGGGCGGGGGTCAAAAAGCCAAACGGAAGAGAGAATGAGGGGACAAGGAATTTTCAACTTGAGTAAAGTCACTCTTATGCCGCGTACACACGTGCGGACTTTTGCCGGCGGACCTAGTCCAGCGGACAATCCCGCGGGACTTTCCAGCTGGGTCCGCTGGACTTTCCGAGCGTGTGGACTTGCCCACACACGCACGGACTTCTCCAGCGGATAATCCGCCGGCCAAAAGTCCGCGGGACTTTTGAAAATGAACGGACTTGCCCACACACGGAGCAGTCCGTTCATTTCGAACGTAACTTCAGGTTACGTAGCTAGCGTAGGCAGTAAATGCCGCCGCGCTAGCTCCGCAAGCTGGCATGGATTTAAAGGGAATCCCCACGCCGAAAAAACGGCGTGGGGGTTCCCCCCAAATCCATGTCAGACCCTCATCCGAGCACGCAGCCTGGCAGGCCAGGAAAGGGGTGGGGACGAACGAGCGCCCCCCCCTCCTGAGCCGTACCAGGCCGCGTGCCCTCAACATGGGGGGTGCCCTGGGGAAAGGGGGGCCGTGCGGCCCCCCCACCCCAAAGCACCTTGTCCCCATGTTGATGAGGACAAGGGCCTCTTCCCGACAACCCTGGCCGTTGGTTGTCGGGGTCTGCGGGCGGGGGCTTATCGGAATCTGGGAGCCCACTTTAATAAGGGGCCCCCCAGATACCGGCCCCCCACCCTATGTGAATGAGTATGGGGTACGATGTACCCCTACCCATTCACCTAAGGTGTAAAATGTAAAGTAAAAAAAAAACACCCACACTTTTGAAAAAATAGTTTATTGCACTGCTCCGGGGGTCTTCTTCCGTCTTGGGGGTCTTCTCGCCGGACTCCCCCGCCATTTACCAAGCTCTTTTACCGAGCGGGGGAAGTCCGGCTACCTTCTTCGTCGTCGTCGCCGTCGTCTGGGGTTCTCGATCCGCCTTCGGGGGTCTTCCGGGGGTCTCTTCTGTTCTTGCGGCGGTCGTCGTCTTCCGCGCCGCCGGCGCCTTCTTCTTCTTCTTGTCCTTCTTCTTGTCCTTCTTGTTCTTCTTCTTCTTCCGATGTTGACCCGTCGCTGTCTCTGCCCGGAATGCCTGTGCCGCTCTGCGCTCTGACTTATATAGGGACATGGGGGACAGGGTCACATGTTCATGTCACATGGTGACCCCGCCCCCTTGCGATGTCACAGTCCCAGCATCCTCCGGGACTGTGACAACACAAGGGGGCGGGGTCACCATGTGACATGTGCATGTGACCCTGTCCCCCATGTCCCTATATAAGTCCGAGCGCAGAGCGGCACAGGCATTCCGGGCAGAGACAGCGACGGGTCAACATCGGAAGAAGAAGAAGAACAAGAAGGACAAGAAGAAGGACAAGAAGAAGAAGAAGGCGCCGGCGGCGCGGAAGACGACGACCGCCGCAAGAGCAGAAGAGACCCCCGGAAGACCCCCGAAGGCGGATCGAGAACCCCAGACGACGGCGACGACGACGAAGAAGGTAGCCGGACTTCCCCCGCTCGGTAAAAGAGCTTGGTAAATGGCGGGGGAGTCCGGCGAGAAGACCCCCAAGACGGAAGAAGACCCCCGAAGGCGGATCGAGACCCCCAGACGGCGGCGACGACGAAGAAGGTAGCCGGACTTCCCCCGCTCGGTAAAAGAGCTTGGTAAATGGCGGGGGAGTCCGGCGAGAAGACCCCCAAGACGGAAGAAGACCCCCGGAGCAGTGCAATAAACTATTTTTTCAAAAGTGTGGGTGTTTTTTTTTACTTTACATTTTACACCTTAGGTGAATGGGTAGGGGTACATCGTACCCCATACTCATTCACATAGGGTGGGGGGCCGGTATCTGGGGGGCCCCTTATTAAAGGGGGCTCCCAGATTCCGATAAGCCCCCGCCCGCAGACCCCGACAACCAACGGCCAGGGTTGTCGGGAAGAGGCCCTTGTCCTCATCAACATGGGGACAAGGTGCTTTGGGGTGGGGGGGCCGCACGGCCCCCCTTTCCCCAGGGCACCCCCCATGTTGAGGGCACGCGGCCTGGTACGGCTCAGGAGGGGGGGGCGCTCATTCGTCCCCACCCCTTTCCTGGCCTGCCAGGCTGCGTGCTCGGATGAGGGTCTGACATGGATTTGGGGGGAACCCCCACGCCGTTTTTTCGGCGTGGGGATTCCCTTTAAATCCATGCCAGGTCACGGAGCTAGCGCGGCGGCAGTAACTGCCTACGCTAGCTACGTAACCTGAAGTCACGTGCTAAATGAACGGACTTGCCGATGAGCGGCAAGTCCGTTCATTTCAAAAGTCCCGCGGACTTGCCCACTAACGGCGGGATTGTCCGCTGGACTGCCAAGTCCAGCGGATAATTTTAAAACAAAACTTAAAACTTTGGTCCGCCGGACTTTGGCGCCAAAAAGTCCGCCGGCGCCCACACACGAGGGGATTATCCGCTGGACTTCAGTCCAGAGGATAATCCCGCGGGATTGTCCCTTCGTGTGTACGCGGCATTACACAAGCTGAGACTTCTATTTTGGTTAAGGGGCTTAAATTTGCACCTCCTAAACCCCTCAAGTTCCAGACATATATGGACATTCACAAATACACTAGAAAATGTAATGTCAAAAGATACATGTTGTCCAATCCTATTAGCAGTGGTGGTGCAAACCCCACTGGAATTAGGTATTCAGGTCTTGCTAATGCTTCCCTATTCAATCCTCCAGGGGGCATGTCCGCTTCGATCAATGTTTTCAGGAATGACCTTCTCAGAGACCTTGACGATTTGAGAATTAAAAGAGTGAGGATGGCTAAAGATCTACAAATGGGACTCAACCAACTTTGCAATCAAAAGGACCTTATAATTAGACCAGCAGACAAAGGGGGGGATTGTCATTCTTGACAAAGCAGATTATCTTCAGGAGCTAAATAAGATTGTTGGTGACTGTGATACATATACTCTACTTAATTCTGATCCACAGTTTAGGTATAGAAAATAATTAGAACGAATTGTGGATTACGGTTTTGAGTCTGGCATTATTAATAAAAAAGAAAAGTCTTTTTTGATCCTGTTATCTTCAAGGATTCCAATCCTATACTACCTGCCAAAAATCCACAAGGATCTGGTCTGTCCACCAGGCCGCCCTATCATTAGTGGAATTGATTCCATCACTTCGAGAGCAGGGAAGTATATCGATGGGTTCCTTCAACCTCTAGTTAAATTACTACCAGCTTACATCAAGGATAGTAGACATATCATGAAACTTCTTAGTGACTGTTTATACAAGGAGGGACATTGGCTAGTGACAGCCGATGTCACCTCCCTTTACACTATTATTCCCCACAATTGGGGAATTTCATCAGTGAAATATTTTTTAGATAAGGACTCATCTTTACCAAACAAAAAGAAGCGCTTGATTATGCAGCTTCTGGAATATGCCACCACTCATAATTTCTTTTGGCATAGTAATCAGTTTTTCCTCCAGACAAGAGGTGTGGCCAAAATTTGCCCCCAGTTTGGCCAACCTCTTTATGGGGAAATGGGAGGAAGATGTCATCTATGCCCAGAAAAGACCTGAGTTGGTCCTGTGGGCAAGGTATATAGATGACGTCCTCCTCCTATGGAATGGTACCTATGAATCCTTACATGCCTTTATGGAGGGTCTAAATAACAATGATGGGGGTATCGAATTTAAATATGAGGCTAGCGTACAAACTGTTAATTTTTTGGATCTTAAGATTTGGGGGGAAGAGGATTCTATATTCACTTCCACATATTTTAAGACCACAGACCGTAATTCATTTATACCATGTGTCCCCAAAAGTCAATATATTAGAATAAGACGTAATTGCTAAAAGTTAGAGGATTTCAAAATTCAATCTCATGTACTTACAGATAGGTTCCTAGAGAAGGGCTATGAGAGTTCCTTCCTGAAACAAAAATCTGATGAGGTAGAGCGATTGGATCGTGACCCTTTGCTTGCTGATAAAGTAGTTCGGGATGTTGACAAAAACAATAGTAATTCAGTGTGCCCTTTTATTACAGGGTATTCCCACCAACATTTCTCAGTTAAAAAAATTATTATTTAAACATTGGCATATTGTGAAAAATGATTGGATACTTGGGTCTGTACTCCCTGAAAAACCTCAGGTAGTTTTCAGAGGGGTCCCTGCACTAAGGTCCTTTGTGGCCACTAATGTCTGTGATCCTCCTGAAAGAAAGTAATGTTTTTCCAAAATATGGTTGGTTTTTACAGATGTAAGAAATGTGCAGTTTGTTCTATTAATGTCATTAAAGATAGGAAAATCACAAATTTTAAGTCCAATAGCACCTCCCGTGAGTTCCCGATAAAATCGTTAATCACCTGTTTCACTCATGGGGTCCTATACCTTCTCACTTGCCCATGCGGGCATCAATAAGCGGGACGTACTGTCCGACCATTACAGGTTAGATTAAACGAGCATGTCGGGAACATTCGGAGAGGTTTTAAGGCATTATCTGGAATTTCACAAACAGGACCCTAAGGGGACCAGTTTTGTTGGCATTGACAGATTAAAATTGCCTTGGAGAGGGGGCCCTAAACGACGAGCTATTTCAAAGCTCGAAATGGGGTGGATTTATAAAATCAGATGTCTCAGACCCCTTGGGTTAAATGTGGACATAGAAATAAATGCGTTTATCGATAATGCTTGATTAGGGCATTTAAGTGGAATGTTGCATATATATATATATATATGTACAGATGTTTTTTGTATTAATTTCATCGGTGTATATTTGAGAGAACATCTACCCTCTTGACATTTAGCGTGTCTTACTAATATTCTGACACTTATATGTCTTCCACTATTTTCTATTAGCCTTCATCTGGCCCCGATTTGGATTAACTAATATAGGGAATGTTTTACATTACATTTTAATTTTACTTTTTCTACTTATACACATGGGTGCTTATATGAAAGTGTATTTTTTTATTTAGTTCTAGTTGCTTGTATCTTATTAGTATCTGTATTGCAACATATACAATTGTACCATCGTGTACAGTCTTTTCCTCTTCGCTCTAGTTTTGAGCTTTTTAGACGCGACGTGCATCAGATCAAGGTCTGGTGTTCTCTCACCAGGTTTACGTGACGACTCCGTAGCCATAACAAGGCTTGGTTGTGGTTTAGTCATATAAAGGTGATGGTTTCCATACGTCGCCCGTGCCCCTTTGAAGACGTCAGCTCTGATGAAACATGTAGGGTGGTGCTACGTACTGACGCCATCACGCCCCCCATGCGTTTCTTGGAACATGGGTATTTGTTTTTATTGCTATTGCTTGCCGGCTAATTTTATATGTAAGCTTGAGACGCTGGACCCCGCTTTTGTTTTTTAAGCAATAAATGCTTTTTAGTTACGATATCACACTATCAGAGTTTTTCTTACCTCCCCTCATTCATTGTTCTCTCCGCGAATGAGTGGCAGTTGGGAGTGGAATCCTGGTTCCTGCTCTTTGGATTTCTATGGACAGACGAGATAAGGGAGTAGACGAGGGAGCATTTGGATATCCATCCCGCCCGTGCAGAGGGTTATATCTGCCTACGTTATAGACCTTGCTAACAAGGGGGTCCACCATATCTGGTAAGGGCATTCAATATTATGACCTGTTTTCATCACGCCTTCTACATTCCTTCTTCCTGCAAGTTCTGGTGAAGGTGTTCCCTCTGAACTTTTGGACCTCTTGGTTTCCTCATTGTATGTATTGGGTTTTCCATTTTTTAGTTCCTTCCTTGGACTGTTTATGGACTTTTGTTCTTGTTTCTTTTCACTCAGTGCACATATATTTTTATTAATATAATTATATATTGTATGTTTATATGCACATGTATGTACTCACAATCATCATTTATCACTCATCTTTAATGTAATTTTACATTTAGAGTGGTCACATTTATTAGCGCAATTTATATTTTTCTCATCTTTATGTAGAGCAACCATTCTTTTTTTCAGCTCATCAGAGAGTTCTTTGCCATGATGTGGTTTGACTCGAACATTGTCTGTTCACCGAACAGCGAACAATTTGGGGTGTTCGCGGCAAATTCGAAAAGCCGCGAACACCCTGTAAAAGTCTATGGGAGAAATCTAAAGTGCTAATTTTAAAGGCTTATATGCAAGTTATTGTCATAAAAAGTGTTTGGGGACCTGGGTCCTGCCCCAGGGGATATGTATCAATGCAAAAAAAAAGTTTTAAAAATGGCTGTTTTTTCGGGAGCAGTGATTTTAATAATGCTTAAAGTGAAACAATAAAAGTGTAATATTCCTTTAAATTACGTACCTGGGGGGTGTGAATAGTATGCCTGTAAAGGGGCGCATGTTTCCCGTGCTTAGAACTGTCCCTGCACAAAGTGTGATTTTTGCAGGAAAAAAGTAATTTAAAGGCACTCGCGGCTGTTTTTAAGAATTATCGGCTCCCGTAATACAGAGAACAGTCATTTAAAAAAAAATATATATATGTGGGGTTCCCCCCAAATTCAATTACCAGGCCCTTCAGGTCTGGTATTGATATTAAGGGGAAACCCTGGGTCAAATTGAAAAAAAAAATGACGTGGGGGCCCCCCCAAATATCCATACCAGACCCTTCAGGTCTGGTATGGATTTTAAGGAGAACTCCATGCCAAATAAAAAAAAAATGGCGTGTAGTTCCCCCAAAAATCCATACCAGACCCGAGCAGGGGGTACCCCCTTACCATTTCAAACAGGGCGGGATCTGGGGGTCCCCTTGTTAAAGGGGGCTTTCAGATTCTGATAAGCCCCCCGCCCACAGACCCCCACAACCACCGGGCAAGGGTTGTGGGGATGAGGCCCTTGTCCCCATCAACATGGGGACATGGTACTTTGAGGGGTCACAGACCCCCAAAGCATCCTCCCAATGTTTAGGGCATGTGGCCTGGTACGGTTCAGGAGGGGGCGGGTCTGGTATGAATATTTGGGGAGAACCCCACGTAATTTTTTTTAAATTTGACCCAGGGTTCCCCTTAATATCCATACCAGACCTGAAGGGCCTGGTAATTGAATGTAGGGGGAATCCCACGTATATATATATATTTTTTTATCAATGACTTTCAGTTACTGTTCTCTGTATTACGGGGAGCCGACAATTCATTATAGCCACGAGTGCTTTTAAAATACTTTTTTTTCCTGCAGAAATGACACTTTGTGCAGGGATAGTTCTAAGCACCGGAAACATGCGCCCCTTTACAGGCATACTATACACACCCCCCAGGTACGAAATTTAAAGGAATATTACACTTTTATTGTTTCACTTTAAGCATTATTAACCACTTCGCATCCGGCCGTAGCCGAATGACGGCCTCATCGCGGATGTCAAAACCCGGGAGGCCTCCCCTTTCCTCGCTCCCCGAGCACGCTCACGAGCGCGCATCGGGGAAATTCTGTGTTGGCCGTGTCCCTTGGACACAGCCAATCACAGATCGCTGTAAACGGCCAATCACAGCGGCTGTTTACAGCGCGATCGCCCTGGCCAATGAGCGATGATCTCAAATGTAAACATATGAGATCACCTCTCATTGCCGGCTCTCTCTCCTCACACAGAGACAGCGTGTGAGGAGAGAGAGGATCTGTGGTACGTAAGAGACATTACACCAGTACAGTGCCCCATCATTACAGTGCTCCATCATTACAGTACCCTACCTGTGCCGATCAGTGCCCCACCAGTGCCGATCAGTGCCACACCTGTGCCGATCAGTGCCCCACCTGTGCCGATCAGTGCCCCACCAGTGCTGATCAGTGCCCACATGTGCCGATCAGTGCCCACCTGTGCCGATCAGTGTCCACCTGTGCCGATCAGTGTCCACCTGTGCCAATAAGTGCCAATCAGTGCCCACCTGTGCCGATCAGTGCCCACCTGTGCCGATCAGTGCCCACCTTTGCCGATTAGTGCCCACCTTTGCCGATCAGTGTCCACCTGTGCCGATCAGTGTCCAGCTGTGCCGATCAGTGTCTACCTGTGCCGATCAGTGCCCACCTTTGCCGATCAGTGTCCACCTGTGCCGATCAGTGCCCACCTGTGCCAATCAGTGCCCACCTGTGCCGATCAGTGTCCATCTGCACATCTTCACAATCAGTACCCGACTGTGCCACCTCATCAGTGCCCACCTGTGCCACCTCATCAGTGCCCGCCTGTGCAACCTCATCAGTGCCCGCCTGTGCAACCTCATCAGTGCCCGCCTGTGCCACCTCATCAGTGTCCGCCTGTGACGCCTCATCAGTGCGCATTTGTTCCACCTCATCAGTGCGCATTTGTTCCACTTCATTAGTGCACATCTGTGCCACCTCAGTCCCCATCTGTGCCACCTCAGTAACCCATCTGTGCCACCTCAGTAACCCATCTGTGCCACCTCAGTGCCCATCTGTGCTCATCAGTGCTGCGTCATCAGTGTCCATCAGTGCAGGCTTAGTACACACCTGTGTAGTCGCACCAGCAACCAGCAGCATGTCCAAAAGAGTATTTTCCGCAGAGGAGGCATTCCAAATTCTTTCCCAGGCCGACGAGAGCAACGGGGAGCTCTCTTCAGATTCCTCTTCATACATCGATTCTGAGACTAACATAACTTACGAGCCAGTCCTCAGTAGCGAAACATCGAGTGACTCGGAGGAGGAAGAGATTCGGCCGGCCAAACGAAGGCATTCTGGTGAGGAAGCAGTGCCATCCACCAGCACCACAGTGCCATCCACCAGCACCGCAGTACCTCGGCAAGAAAGGCCAAGGACCCGTGCCAGCCTTCCCTTTGCCCTTCAGTACCCTTTGTGGCTTCCTCCTAATTCAGGAGAAGCCAACATTCCCCCTTTCACTGCCCAGCCAGGAGTCCAGGTGGACACACAGAATTTTACCCCAATAGATTTTTTTAATTTAATTTTTACGGAGGACATGTTAGGATCAATTGTGGCCCAGTGCAATCTTTATGCCCAGCAATTTATTTTGCAAAACCCAACCTCATATTATGCCCGTCCCTATGAATGGAGAGACCTAACGGTAGAGGAGTTCAAGGTTTTTTTAGGCCTCACATTCAACATGGGACTCACCAAAAAAAACACTTTGACTTCCTATTGGTCAACCCAGCCCCTCCAACACATGCCAGTTTTCTCCAAGGTTATGTCCCGAAACAGGTACCTCATGATACAGAGGTTCCTTCATTTCAACGACAATTCCCAGTGCCCTCCCCGAAATGACCCAAATTATGACAGGCTTTTCAAAATTCGCCCACTTTTAAATTATTTTTCTCAAGTATTCCCCCAGCTGTTTACCCCGGACCAACACATATGTGTGGATGAGTCCCTTATTAAATTTAGTGGCAGGCTCAAAATAAAACAATTCATTCCCAGCAAAAGGGCCCGCTATGGAGTGAAGGTGTACAAATTATGTGACCGAGTCACAGGGTACATGTATGCCTTCAAAGTCTACGAAGGGAAGGACACCCAGCTGCAGCCCCCTAATTGCCCGGACTACTTGGGATCAAGCGGGAAAATTGTTTGGGACCTCATATATCCCCTACTGGAAAAAGGCTACAATTTATATGTAGATAACTTCTACACATCCCTGCCCCTGTTCCACAACCTCCACCGGATGAAGACACTAACATGTGGCACCGTTAAAAAAAACGGAAGGGCTTTCCTCAAAGTCTCGTGAATCAAAAATTGAAAAAAGGAGAAACGGCAAGCCTGAGAAACAAAGAGATTTTGGCAGTGAAGTGGAGGGACAAAAGGGATGTCTACATGCTGTCTTCAATCCACAATAATACCTTTGTAGAAATCCCCAGAAGAAATGGCCCCATAAACAAACCCAAATGTATTTACGATTATAATTTGTATATGGGGGGAGTCGACTTCAACGACCAAATGATGGAACCATATCTTGCTACACGATGGACATACCATTGGTACAAGAAAGTTGCAATATATTTTTTTCAATTGGCAATATATAATTCGTATGTCATTTACCGGAACTCCACCCAAAACCCCAAACCCTTCCTTGGCTGCCAGGAGGAAGTTTTCACTGTCCTTGTATTCCCGAGCGGTCCACCAGAAAATATCCAATCAGATGTTGTTAGTCGACTCTCCCACTGCCACTTTCCTGATAAAATCCCTCCCAAACCAACAGGCCAACGCCGTCAAAAAAAATGTAAGGTGTGTACCAAAGCAGGAATCAGAAGAGACACATCTTATCATTGTGCAGATTGTCCTTCCCAACCAGGCCTCTGCATAGGTGACTGTTTTCGTCGTTACCATACTTCAATAAATTATTAGTGAAGTATGGTAAACGTAATCTTCAGTTCCTGCCCTTACACACCTTCACACCCCTTATGCCACTGCCTGCTCTGTAACTGACCCTGGCTTGTTATACGACCATGCTTCTGCCTAACGATTCTGTACCTACCTCTGCCTGATCTGGAACTGACCCTGGCTTGTTATACGACCATGCTTCTGCCTAACGATTCTGTACCTACCTCTGCCTGATCTGGAACTGACCTTGGACTGTTTGACCATGATATTTGCCTGCCTCTTGGACTGATCTTGTACCCTACTACTGGACTAGTGGGATTCAACACAGGGGTCTCACATATGTGAGGGGCTCCAGAAATGTTTTTCTGGATGAAGAAAACAATTTTTTTGTTTTCTCAATCCTAGATTAGGGTCTGGAGGCTCGGAGGCTTCAAAGAGATTTGGGTGGGAGAAGCCTCTACCCCTGTCCCCATTCTGTCCTGAACGAGGCCCTACTTCTGCCTGCTGCCTGTAGGACTTCCTGCCGTCATGCCTCTGCCTGTCGCACTGACCACACCACATGTCCTGCCTACTACCAGGACCAATATTTTTGGCACTGCTGACAATATCTCTGCCTGCACTGACCCTGGACTTTATATGGACAGTACCCCTGCCTGGACAATTGTGTTCGCCGTTGCTGACCAAGTCCCTGCCTGCTGTCTGGACCAGTGCTATCCTCGCCACTACAACCACAGGTAAGCTTTTGTTTACGCTTTGCTCAGCATAATGTATTTTGGGGTGTAATTCTTGGTATGTGCATGCTATGTGTCCCTGGAATACCTGATGGTGTTCCTTGCATTTTGGATCCCTGTATGTGGCCAGACTGTGTAGAAGTCTCATACGCATGGTATCGCTATACTCAGGAGGAGTAGCAGAATGTATTTTGGGGTGTCATTTGTGCTATCTAATAGCTACCTGTTGGAAATATCTTATAAACGGACAACTTTGTGTAAAAAAAATGCGTTTTCATTTTTTTTCCACATTTTACAAAAACTTCTGGAAAAAAATTAACCATTCAAAAGACTCATTATGCTTCATAGATTATACGTTGGGGTGTTAGCTTTCCAAAATGGGGTCATTTTGTGGGCGTTTCCATTGTTCTGGTGCTCCAGGGCCTTCAAAAATGTAATAGGTGGTTGAGAAATGTGATGTGTAATTTATGCTCCTAGAACACCTGATGGTGCTCCCTGCATGTTGGGCCACTGTATGTGGCCAGGCAGTGAAAAAGTCCCACACATGTGGTATCGCTATACTCAGGAGGAGTAGCAGAATGTATTTTGGGGCGTCATTTGTGCTATCTAAATGCTACGTGTTGGAAATATCTTATAAACTTACAATTTTGTGTAAAAAAAAATGCGTTTTCATTTTTTTTCCACATTTTCCAAAAACTTCTGGAAAAAAATGAACCATTCAAAAGACTCATTATGCCTCATAGATTATACGTTGGGGTGTTAGCTTTCCAAAATGGGGTCATTTTGTGGGCGTTTCCATTGTCCTGGTGCTCCAGGGCCTTCAAAAGTGTAATAGGTGGTTGAGAAATGTGATGTGTAATTTATGCTCCTAGAACACCTGATGGTGCTCCCTGCATGTTGGGCCACTGTATGTGGCCAGGCAGTAAAAAAGTCCCACACATGTGGTATCGCTATACTCAGGAGGGGTAGCAGCATGTATTTTGTGGTATACATATGCTATGTGAGAGAAATAAGCTATTACAATGAAAATTTTGTGAAAAAAAAAAATATATATCTTAATTTTGCAAAGAATTGTGGGAAAAAATTACAACTTCAAATAACTCACCATGCCTCTTACTAAATACCTTGAAATGTCTACTTTCCAAAAAGGGGTCATTTGGGGGGTATTTGTACTTTCCTGGCTTGTTAGGGTCTCAAGAAATGAGATAGGCCTCAGTACATCAGATGTGATAATTTTTTTATGATTTGCACAGCTTGTAGACTCTAAAACTTTCACACAGACCAAATAATTTCCACAAATTTTTTTGGTTATTTTTACCAAAGATATGTAGCAGTATAAATTATGGCCAAAATTTATGAAGAAAAATTAATAATTTGCTAAATTTTATCACAGAAACCAAGAAAAATTAGTTTTTTTTCAAAATTTTCGGTCTTTTTTCATTTATAGCGCAAAAAAAAATAAAAAAACCCAGAGGTGATCAAATACCACCAAAAGAAAGCTCTATTTGTGGGAAAAAAAGGACAAAAAATTAATTTGGGTACAGTGTTGCATGACTGAGTAATTGTCATTCAAAGTTTGAGAGCACCAAAAGCTGAAAATTGGTCTGGATAGAGGGGGGTGTTTGTGCCTGGTAGGCAAGTGGTTAAAAATCAATGCACCCGAAAAATGTCAGTTTTTAAAACTTTTTTTTGCATTGATACATGTCCCCTGGGGCAGGGCCCAGGTCCCCAAACACTTTTTATGACAATAACTTGCATATAAGCCTTTAAAATGAGCACTTTTGATTTTGAACGTTTGAGTCCCATAGACTTTAATAGGGTTCTAAAGTTCACACGAACTTTAGGTCTGTTCGCAGGTTCTGGTGCGAACCGAACAGGGGGGTGTTCGGCTCATCTCTACTGACCAGTATGAGAGAGTCAGAGCGATGATAGCTAATTTGGCCCAATTTGGACATTTTCACTTAGGGGTGCTGACACATACCTTGGTGGTGAGCCTGACGTGTAGAGGAAGACCTCTCATACGACTCTGGTTCCGGGATCACTGGAGTGGGAACAGTGACCCTCGGAGCACAGTGGGGTATGAGAGCCTGCAGGGTTCGCTTGGCTGAGGATGGTGTCCGCTTGGCAGTGACAGGAACGGGCTCGGAGCAGCAGGTGGAAGCACACAGATGCAGGTCTGTAGGCAGGTGCGGCAGCAGGCAGGTGCGCACAAGCGCAGGGCAGCAGGCAGAAGCAGGGTCAGTCAAACCAGGTCACAACAGTGGATCAATCAGACAGGAATGGTAGGCAGAGAATGGTCAAGTCCAGGAAGATTCGGTAACAGGTGATCAGACAGGCAGGTACACAGAGCAGGTCAAAGGCAAGCCAAGGAGTCAGGATTGGAGATAGCAGCAAGGTCAGGAGAGCCGTGTCAGCACTGGAACAGATGTAGGTTCAGGATCAGGTTCAGGATGAGCTGCAGATCAGACAGCAAGAGTGTATTCTGAAGAGGCCCCTTTTAAGGATCATTGGGCGCCAACACCGCATCACCGTGCGCACGTGCATGTATGCGCATTGGCGCGGGGTGCCCGTGGGTATGCACATTGGCGTGGGTGTGCGCGATGTGCGGGCGCGCATTGGCGCACATCTATACACCACTGGATGCCTGTGAGCTGGGACACCTCTTGAACCAGTTGCAGCGCCGTGCACAGTGCGTCCATGACAGGTGTACTCACTTTTGTTGCCAGTGAATTAAACATTAATGGCTGTGTGTTGTTATTTTGAGGGGACAGCAAATTTACACTGATCTATAAGCTGTACACTCACTACTTTACATTGAAGCAAAGTGTAATTTCTTCAGTGTTGTCACATGAAAAGATATAATAAAATATTTACAAAAATGTGAGGGGTGTACTCTTATACCACTATGGGGAGTCCTGCAGGGGAATAGGGATGAGCCGAACACCCCCCCGTTCGGCTCGCACCAGAACCCGCGAACGGACCTAAAGTCCGTGCGAGCTTTAGAACCCTATTAGTTATAATGGATGCGAACGTTCGAAATTAAAAGTGCTCATTTTAAAGGCTAATATGCATGTTAATGTCATAAAAAGTGTTTGGGGACCTGGGTCCTGCCCCAGGGGACATGTATCAATGCAAAAATTTTTTTTAAAAACGGCCGTTTTTTTCAGGAGCAGTGATTTTAATAATGCTTAAATTGAAACAATAAAAGTGTAATATTCCTTTAAATTTCGTACCTGGGGGGTGTCTATAGTATGCCTGTGAAGGGGCGCATGTTTCCCGTGTTTAGAACTGTCTCTGCGCAAAGTGTCATTTTTGAAAGTAAAAAAGCTATTTAAAATCACTCGCGGCTAATGTTAATTCACGGCTCCCGTAACACAGAGAACAGTCATTCATTGAAACTCATTCATAAAAAAAAGTCATTGATAAAAAATAAAAAAAAATGAAAAAAAAAAAAGCGTAGGGGTCCCCCAAAATTCAATAACCAGGCCCTTCAGGTCTGGGATGGATATTAAGGGGGATCCCAGCCAAAAAAAAAAATGCGTAGGGTCCCCCTCAAAATCCATACCAGACCCTTGAAGTCTGGTATGGATTTTAAGGGGAACCCTAGCCAAAAAAAATGGCGTGGGGTCCCCCTCAAAATCCATACCAGACCCTTATCCGAGCACGCAACCTGGCAGGCCGCAGGAAAAGAGGGGGGGACGAGAGCGGCCCCCCCTCTCGCCTGAACCGTACCAGGCCACATGCCCTCAACATTGGGAGGATGCTTTGGGGGTCTAAGACCCCTAAAGCACCTTGTCCCCATGTTGATGAGGACAAGGGCCTCTTCCCCACAACCGTGCCCGGTGGTTGTGGGGGTCTGCGGGCGGGGGGCTTATCGGAATCTGGAAGCCCCCTTTAACAAGGGGACCCCCAGATCCCGGCCCCACCCCTGTGTGAAATGGTAAGGGGGTACAAAAGTACCCCTACCATTTCACCAAAAAAGTGGCAAAAATGGTAAAAATGACAGGAGACAGTCTTTGACAATTCCTTTATTAAAATCTTCTTTCTTCTTTCTTCATCCTTCGGTTTCTTCATCTTCTCCTTCCTTCATCTTCTTCCATCTTCTTCTTCCATTTTCTTCTTCCTCCGATCCGCTTCTTCTTGCGCTGGTCTTCTCGTCCTTCTCGTCCGGCATCTTCTTCCGTCGGCGTCGGCGTCGGTGTCGGTGTCTTCTTGGGCCGCTCCGCGCAATGGGAGGCTCCCGCTGTGTGAGGCTCCGCTCCATCTGACAGGTCTTTTAAAACGGAGGGCACCTGGTGACCCCGCCCCCCTCTGACATCATGGGGAAAGCCATCATGGACGTCTCTGTGCGTCAGAGGGGGCGGGGTCACCAGGTGCCCTCCATTATAAAAGACCTGTCAGATGGAGCGGAGCCTCACACAGCGGGAGCCTCCCATTGCGCGGAGCGGCCCAAGAAGACACCGACACCGACGCCGACGGAAGAAGATGCCGGACGAGAAGGACGAGAAGACCAGCGCAAGAAGAAGCGGATCGGAGGAAGAAGAAAATGGAAGAAGAAGATGGAAGAAGATGAAGGAAGGAGAAGATGAAGAAACCGAAGGATGAAGAAAGAAGAAAGAAGATTTTAATAAAGGAATTGTCAAAGACTGTCTCCTGTCATTTTTACCATTTTTGCCACTTTTTTGGTGAAATGGTAGGGGTACTTTTGTACCCCCTTACCATTTCACACAGGGGGGGGCCGGGATCTGGGGGTCCCCGCCCGCAGACCCCCACAACCACCGGGCACGGTTGTGGGGAAGAGGCCCTTGTCCTCATCAACATGGGGACAAGGTGCTTTAGGGGTCTTAGACCCCCAAAGCATACTCCCAATGTTGAGGGCATGTGGCCTGGTACGGTTCAGGCGAGAGGGGGGCCGCTCTCGTCCCCCCCTCTTTTCCTGCGGCCTGCCAGGTTGCGTGCTCGGATAAGGGTCTGGTATGGATTTTGAGGGGGACCCCACGCCATTTTTTTGGCTAGGGTTCCCCTTAAAATCCATACCAGACCTCAAGGGTCTGGTATGGATTTTGAGGGGGACCCTACGCCATTTTTTTATTTTTTTTTGGCTGGGATCCCCCTTAATATCCATCCCAGACCTGAAGGGCCTGGTTATTGAATTTGGGGGGACCCCTACGCTTTTTTTTTGTTTTTTATTAATGAATGACAGTTCTCTGTGTTACAGGAGCCATCAATTCATTAGCCGCGAGTGATTTTAAATAGCTTTTTTCCTGCAAAAATGACACTTTTTTGCAGGGAAAGTTCTAAGCACAGGAAACCTGCCCCCTTCACAGGCCACCTATAGACACCCCCCAGATGTGATACTGCAATGCTGTTCTAACAGCATGCACACACATATCCCCAGAAATAGAGCACATATTGTTGTCAGCAGTCAGCAGCACACTGACACGCTGACACTGACTGAAACATAATATGCGAGGCCGCCGGCGCGGCGGCCTCTTATACCGTGGGGCGTGTACTAAAGCCCCTGAGCTATAATTGGCTACAGGCATCCTGCCTGTAGCCAATTATGGCTCTCCTCGCTGCCGGCGCTGTGATTGGCCAAGCATGAGGGGTCACAGTTCATGCTTGGCCAATCATCAGCCAGCATTGCACTGCGCGGGCCGCAATGCATTGCGGGGCCGCTCGCATCACACAAATTTGATGCGAGCGGCCCCAATAGTTCTGGGCTCGCCGAGCGAGCGAACACCCGGTGCTCGATTCGAACATGGGTTTGAATCGAACACCGGGCTCATCCTTACAGGGGAAGAGTTAATGAGCCCAGCTGAAGTAAGTGGGCTCATTAAGACCTATATTAAAAAAAACAGCATGCTTAGGGAGATGCTCCACTCTAGAACCAGTTCTGTGTTTGTGTAGACTGGGGAGTATGGTATCTGTCCATGTGCAGTGAGTGAACGCCTGTGTGGCAAACTTCTAAAACAGGGAGATAGGGACTGGGGCAGCACAAGGCTGCACCTATTTGTTAGATAGGGAATCTACATGTGTGGTAAGCGGTCAGGATGACCAGGATTTCTTTTCATGTTTCTTTTTGTTTTGCTGTTATATTTTTCACGGCATATAGTATAAATAAACTGCACCTTTGTTTTTTTTCACCTACAACGCTGTCTGCTGTGCCTGATTTTGTGTGGTGAAACCATCCACAGGGTCACACACACCCACTGCCAAGCTAAACCCCTCACAGTTGGTGGAGAATGCGGGCAGTTTTTTTAAGGCCAGCATGGAGGAGATACTGAGACAGCTGGCTCTAGCAAATGCAAATCAGCAGCTGACAAATGCGGATTTGCAAAAGAGCCTTGCAGCTCAACAGCAGACAAATGCAATTTTGCAACAGAGCCCCGCAGCTCAGCAGCAAGCTCTTCAACAGAGTCTGGAAGCTCAGCAACAAGCCCAGCAGCAATCTGAGGCCCGCTTCATAGACCTGTTGCAGAAGCAAGAGCAAAGTGGAAAAGGATCTGGGGGTTTTGGTAGACCATAAGCTCAATAATAGCATGCAATGCCAAGCTGCGGTTTTCAAAGCAAGCAAAGTCCTTTCTTGTATTAAGAGAGGTATGGACTCCAGAGAGAGAGATATAATTTTGCCCCTGTTCAAATCATTAGTAAGACCTCATCTGGAATATGCAGTTCAGTTTTGGGCACCAGTTCTCAAAAAGGATATCGGGGGAACTAGAGAAAGTGCAGAGAAGGGAAACCAAACTGATAAGAGGCATGGAGTAGCTCAGCTATGAGGAAAGATTAATGGAACTGAATTTATTCACTCTTGAGAAGAGGAGAATAAGGGAGGATATGATCAACATGTTCAAATATATAAAGGGGTCCATATAGCAGAGGTGGGGGACTCGAGTCGCATGACTTGACTCGAGTCAGACTCGAGACGGCTATTTGAGGACTTGCGACTTGCTTGACAAAATTAAACAAATGACTCGACTTGACTTTGACTTGACACTAATGACTTGTGACTTGACTTTGACTTGGGCCCTATGACTTGGCAAGTCATTACTACCACTAACCATTGCAGTGTAAAAGCCGCGCCTCCTTGTCTGTGATAGGCGGAACCGCGCCTCCTTGTCTGTGATAGGCGGAACACTCAATTTCACAGCAGGCAGTGTTCCGCCTATCACGGACATCCTCTCATCCTCGTCTGTGTTATGAGGATGAGCGGATAGCCGTGATAGGCGGAACACTGAATGCTGGGAAATAAATTGAGTGTTCCGCCTATCACAGACGATGAAGAGGCGCGATTTTGCAATACTGGGGTCTGGAAAGCGAAAGTGGACACGTGGAATGGCCGCCGGGACGCTGATGGGACGCCGCCGACCAGGTACACCGGCGCTGACAGTATACGGTCGGTGTTGTGCAAATTATTCATTTTATTTTTTTACAGCATTAAGTCCAAGGGGTCTGACTCATATAAAAAAAAAACATTGGCACTAATGAACTGACAATCGTAGGAAAGAAATACACATATTGGAGACAATAGGGGCCATTGTGAATAATTGCCCCTATTGTCTCCAATATGACTATTTCCTATGATTGTCAGTTCACATTCATTGATTTACATTGATCCTATGTGAGGTCCTAATGTTTAGTAGTACTATATTTATGACCAGTTGCTGTAGGTGTGCAATTTGCTTATAACCAGCTATGGGGTTGTGTAATTAATGAGTTGGAAGCTGTCCGATAGATCAGTTTAAGTTTATATGGAGGTGCGCAATTATTAACCAGTTTATAACAAGCTGTGGGGGCATGCAATTAATTTGCTTATAATAATAATAAGCTATGGGGGTGTGCAATTCATTTATAACCAGATATAGGGTTGTGCAAATATTAATTTTGACTTGGGAGGTATGCAATTGATCAGTTTAAAACCAGCTATGGGGTGTGTGCAATTAATCAGACAGTTTGACTTGGGAGGTGTGCAATGGATCCACTGGTTATTATTAACTGGCATTGCACAGCCCCATAGCTTGTTATAAACTATTCAATTGCACACCTCCCAGGTCAAACTGATCAATTGCACACCCCCATAGCGGATTATAAATTGATCAATTGCACACCCCCATAGCGGATTATAAAAAATTGGTCCATTGCACACCCCCATACTTGGTTATACACGGATCCATTGCACACCTCCCAACTGATTAATTGCACACACCCCATAGCTGGTTTTAAACTGATCACGAGGACCCCTGGCCCATTCTTAAAACAGCAGTGGTAAACTGGCCACCCTTGCCCTATTTAAATGGCAGCTTCTCAGAACGGCCCATTGTGCTTCCATTCCCACCAGTCTTTTTTTTGCCGGCCTGTGCCACCCCTTTGTCTGCCCAGCTGCTTTGCCATTACTGATCAGCAGCAGCTGGGGGAACAATGACAGTGGCAGGGTCCGGTGTGCCCCCCTCCAGAGAGTCACAGACAGCCGGGGCAAAACTGGCACAGGAGACTGAAGTATTTGCCCGTCTGACTGCAGGCGTGATCTGCATGCCAGGCAGGGCTCGGTGAGAGAGTAGCTGGCAGAGGCTGGTGCTGAGAGTGTACTATAAGAACGGTAATGTATAGCAAACCCTAGACAACCAAATGGTGGGCAGTAATGTATAGCAACCCCTAGCAACTGAGTGGTGAGTTCATTAATAATTGAACATGTTACTTGTTTGTTGCCTAAATACTAAAATTTACACTTACAACTGTATTTTTTTTTTTTAATTTTTGGAAATGCCAGTAAAAACTTGCCTGTGCCAGCCCAGTACATTTTGGGTGTCACGTGTGGCTGTTCTGCCACAGAGGAAGAGAGAGATCTTGTGTCTAAGCTGAAACGCAGATCTCTCTTTTCTTCTAACACATCCATCCCTGCCACAGTTAGAAAGCACTCCCTAGGAGCATACCTAACCCCTTGATCCAGTGTCATTTATACAGTAACAGTGCATTTTCTTTAGCACTAGTCACTGTATTGGATTGGTGTCACTGGTGCCAATAAATAGTTTTGTAAGTAAGCAACACCTTATTTTCTGGCAGTGCCCCTCCCGACACAGTATACTCTGGATCCGCCCCTGAGAGACCAACGCACAAGACAGCTATAATGGAGGGAGCGATTCCAAAAATAATTAAATTTGGATTTAAGGATTATGTTTTAGATGTTGGCGAAAAGAAGAGAACGGCGATGTGCAAGGTCTGCAGCTCAAAAATAAGAGACACGTCAACCACAACATCCAACTTCATCCGTCACTACAAAACCCACAAAGAAAGGTAGGTACAGTAACGTGTATGGGTGGGAGCAGAGTGTATTGTTGTTAAAATCAATAAATCACATAGCTAACTTTATTTTCCATCTCTCTTCTGTTTACTCTATAGATATGAAGAGTACATCCATACCAAAGGGACTTTTGATGCTAGCCAGCCTCAAATCTCACAATTCATCGCACAGGGGACTGTGCAGCTATACCACTGCAACCACCAGCAGCAGAAGGCAATTACAAACTCAATCCTGTCAGACCTCATTATAAACTGCAACATGCCACTATCCATCATTGAACATCAAAGCTTTCGTCGCTTTTTGTCAATAGTAGACAACAAGTACTCTCCAGTAAGTAGAAGAACAATTACTGGCAAGCCTGACAATCTGGTGGCAGATAGGCAAATGAAGCTGAAAAATGAACTCGCAGCAGTAGATCATCTGTCAGTGACTGTAGATATATGGTCAGACCGCAGGATGAGAGGCTTTCTTGGAGTCACAGTGCACTGGATCAACATTGAGGAAGACCGTGTTCAGTTGAAATCACAGTTGCTTGCGTGCAACCGCTTCAAAGGTCCCCATACAGGGGAAAGAATTTGTGAGGAATTTGAGCGTGTATGTGAAGAGTACAAGATTAAAAAAAAGGTAGACCACATCATCTGTGACAACGCTGCAAACATGAAAAAAGCATTCACTACATGTTTTCCAGGACAGGGAGAAGAAGACGATGACCTTGATGATTCTGACATTTGGAATGACTTGTCAATGGAAGAACAGGAGATGCTTGACAATTATTTGAGTGCAAAAACCCAGACTAGACTTCAATGTTTTGCACACACGCTTCAATTGGTAATAGGTGATGGACTTAAGGAGACTAAATTAGTCAATGCAGCTCTCGCCAAAGCTTCCAGGTTGAGCTCCTTGTTACATACAAGCACCTCTTTCAAGGAAAAATTTGAAGAGGAGTTTGGACAGCGTGGAATCCCTGCCGCTGTTACCACACGCTGGAATTCCACACTGAGGCAATTGAAATCAGTGGTCAGCTGTGACCAGGTGAAACTGACTAGAATTCTTGAAGATGGGGGACACAGAGAGACTGTATTCACAGCTAGAGAGTGGAATCAGATTAAGGAACTCGTGGATGTCCTTCAACCTTTTGGAGAAGCCACAGACCTCTCACAGGGAGAAAAAATTGTGACAATAAGTGCTGTTGTACCCTGTATCCTTTCTCTGAATCACCACTTGGAAAATCATAAAGAGAGCGTGCGCTACCTTGGTGGCTTGATCCGTAGCCTGCAAGAATCACTCAAAAGACGATTCGGAGGGATCTTTGTCAATGTGAGGATGGCAGATGAACACAATGATGTAGCAACCTTACCCTTCTCTGACCCTCTATACCTAAAAGCTGCTCTGCTGGATCCTTCATTTGGCACCATGTGGTTGACCCATGATGTTTTGGCTCCCGAAAATATCAAGGAGGCTGTGTCTGCGATGATAAAAAGTATGTTATGTTTTTGTAATAATCCAATGTAATGCCAGATTGTAGGCTATAAAAGAATGTCAGTATGTTGATATACTCTACTCAGAGGTCTTCAACCCTCTCCTCAGGGATCCCCAGACAGGCCGTGTTTTTATTTACACCCTAAAATAACACACCTGTTTCAATTAGTCAACTACTACACATTAAGCCTTTGATTAATCAAATCAGGTGTGTTATTTCATGAGGAAAAACTAAAATATGGCCTGTTTGGGGGACCCCAAGGAGAGGGTTGAAGACCTATGCACTAGATTGTCATGATCTGGTTGCTTTTGATATTTCAGTTGTGTTGTGACCATTTATGCTTGTGTTCTTCAGACTTGATTCTCAAAGAAGAGGACTGCAAGCCCACCCCACCAACCACCGATGAAGACGAGCAAATGCCAGTGGCAGAGCCAGAGAGTCAGTCTGGGCTGTTCTCAGCATACCACAAAAAACAAAAGAAAGATTCATGTTCTACTCCCCAAATTCAGCTGAACCAGTATTTAGACATTTGTGATGGACAGAGTTGCCTTCAGTTTTGGGCCATGAACAGGCACATGTTCCCCTCTTTGTTCAGGGTAGCGGTAAGAGTTATGTCAGTCCCTGCATCAAGCGCACCTGTTGAACGTGTGTTCAGCCATGGTGGGGTGATAATGCGACCCCATCGCTCACAACTGAGCGAGAAAGTACTATCAAATTTAATTTTTTGCAAATGCAATGCATTGTAACTTTAGCTGCCCATGCACCTATAGATTATCTGCAGATGTTCTATGGTTAGATGGAAAAAGTGGGAGATTCCTCCATCCACACAGTTTAGCGAACATAGAGAAATCTCATCTGTTGCCCTTTTTCCATCTAACCATAGAAAATCTGCAGATAATCTATAGGTGTATGGCAAGCTTTACAATGCTTTGCATTTGAAAAAAATTAAACAAACAGCAAAAAAAAAACAATTTGTAAGTAAATGGCTCATCACCATTCAAGTGTCTACATATATTTTATTAGTTTGAAGTTTAATGTTTCATGCATTGTAACTTAAGCTGGCCAATGGCCATACACCTATAGATTATCTGCAGATGTTCTATGGTTAGATGGAAAAAGTGGGAGATTCCTCCATCCACACAGTTTAGCGAACATAGAGAAATCTGTTGCCCTTTTTCCATCTAACCATAGAAAATCTGCAGATAATCTATAGGTGTATGGCCAGCTTTACAATGCATTGCATTTGCAAAAAATTTCACAAACAGCAAAAAAAAACTATTTGTAAGTGGCTCATCACCATTCAAGTGTCTAGATATACTTTATTATTTTGAAGTTTAATGTTGAAAATATTATTTTTAAAATAAAACCTTTCCTGAACAACACTGACTTTTAACTCATTTAAAGGTGGTAAATCAGTATTTTGACTTGATTTGTGACTTGACCAAAACAAATGACTTGACTTGACTTGACTTGCTTGACTTCTAGCAGGGACTCGACTTGACTTGCTTGCTTTTCACCACAGTAACTTGGGACTTGCTTATGACTTGAAGGTTACGACTTGAGACTTGCTTATGACTTGCACATGTGTGACTTACTCCCATGTCTGCCATATAGTGAACTTGGTGTTTAGTTATTCACTTTATGGTCAAGACAGAGGACAAGGGGGCACTCTTTACGTCTGGAGGAAAAGAGATTTCATCTCCAAATACGTAAAGGTTTCTTCACAGTAAGAGCTGTGAAACTGTGGAATAGACTCCCTCCAGAGGTGGTTCTCGCTAACTCAGTAGATTGCTTTAAGAAAGGCCTCGATACTTTCCTAAATGTACATAATATAACTGGGTACTAACATTTATAGGTAAAGTTGATCCGGGGAAAATCCGATTGCCTCTCGGGGATCAGGAAGGGATTTTTTCCCCTGCTGTAGCAGATTGGAGCATGCTCTGCTGTTTTTTTTTTTGCCTTCCTCTGGATCAACTGTGGGTATAGAATTGGGTATATTGGATTGTACAATACTTTTTATTTTTATTTCTTTTTTTTTATGGTTAAACTGGATGGACTTTTTTTTCAGCCTAGCTAACTATGTAACTATGTAACTAAAGTCTCCAACAACAAATAGAGACATTAATGCAGCAACGTCCGCAGACCATTGAGGCAAGTGGTTACACTAATACCGTATCCTTTGGTGTGAGCCATTTACTGACAAAAATGACTGGAGAGGATGATCCGGAGGTATTTATGACCACATTCGAAAGAACTGCTGAAAGGGAAAAATGGCCTAAGGAGCAGTGGGCTGGACTGGTGGCCCCTCTGTTAACTGGGAAATTGCAGAAAGCTTATTATGACCAAGCAAAAGACTATGTGGTGCTAAAAACTGAAATATTGGTACGGCTGGGTGTAACCCTGGCCGTCCGGGCTCAGCATGTAGATAACTGGACTTTCCGGCTTGGAAAACCCCCCAGGACTCAAATGTATGATCTCATTCACCTGAGCAGAAAGTGGCTGCAGCCAGAGACTTTGACCGCACCAAAGATTGTGGAACGTGTTGTTATGGATCCTTTCCTGAGAGCTCTTCCTACTGCCATCCAAAAGTGGGTAAGCCATGGAGCCTGGGAAGCCCAGGCCGCAAGAGGCAGCAAAAAAGATAGTTTGCTACCGCTGCCGGCAAGAGGGACATATTGCAGCCAATTGCCCAGTTGTAGATGAACCTATGCAATGTGACTTTATAAGGGACAGACATCAGTCGCTGTTTGCGACAGTTGCATGCACTGCCATTTGGGGACCTGAGAAACATTTATGTAAAATGTGTATTAATAGTAGAAATGTTGTTGTGTGGGGTGTGGCCTAGACGGAGACCGAGATGGCAGCCTAAACCGAGAGCTCCTGCGATCCAGGGACGAAAACTTGCCTAAACAGGGAGCCTACACCCCAAATTTGCTATGAGCAGTTCCACCCGGAGTTCGTCCTTATCCCGTACCCCCAAGGACTCCTACACCCAGCTGGGCAAGCACATTCCGGAGATATTCCGGTCTCAGAAACAGCCCGCACACGTGGCAGCCCAGGCCCAAACCCCAGCCTCGCCTGACATCTCTCCTGGCACACGGATGTCAGTAAACCTACCCCCGAGCTCCAGTGGGGCACAAGCACCGAGCTTATTTGATCTGGAGAAAGTGGCGATGGATATAAAAAGCACAGTTACAGCGGCGATAGCCGACCTGAAGTCGGACCTCCAAGCAATGACCCATCACATTGACAACGCTGAGCAGACCGCCCAAACCCATGCGTTGGCCATTCGGCAAGTGCAGACAGCTTATGACTCTCAGCTATCCCAAATGTTCGAACTCCACAGGCAGGTGGAAGATTTGGACAACCGGGGGAGGAGGCATAACATCAGGGTTCGGAAAGTCCCTGAGAGCACTGACCCGGGAGCAATACAGCAAACTATTTGCTCCATATTCAACGACTTGATTGAGCGCCCAGCGGACTCGCCTATCGACATGGAGAGAGCCCACCGCGCCCTCCGTCCCCAACCCCGGGAGAATGAACCGCCCAGAGACATCATATGCTGCGTGGTCAACTTTCCCCTCAAAGAGGAGATTTTACGCAAAGCAAGGGAAAGAGGCCGGATCCTTCACAATGGCACCGAAGTAAAGCTCTTCCAGGATTTCTCCCAAATAACTCTCCAAAACAGAAGAGCCCTTCGCCCTCTCTTGGATGCCCTGCGCGCCAGGAATATCCAGTACCGGTGGAAGTTCCCCTTCGGTCTGTCCGCTTCTGCAAGGGGCCGCTCTGCACTACTTCGCACGCCGGAAGACTTACCAGGATTCTGCGACCAACTAGACCTGCTGAGCATCGAGCTTCCAGACTGGTATGCTCTTTATTTCCCTTCGGAACCCTGGCGCCCAGTCACCCTCAACCCGTCACCGAAAGCAGCCAGGCAGAGATCCCGCCGACGCAGAACAGACCCTTCGTCTCGCCGTGACTTACACCAACGGAGCCCAGACTTCCAACCCTCTCTCCGCGGGACGAGACCAGATGGACATGTAATGTGCCGCACTTCAACCATCACCCGCGATCCGTGAGTACCGATAGCCACAGGATACCCCGATCCCCTACATAGATAACATGTATGCTCCGCTTACCACCTCTCGCCCCTCCACTACCCCCTTTTGCCATCCTCTCACCCCAACCCACCCCCCGTGATGCTGGAGAGGGTGCTAACTGACTGGCACACGGACACATCAAGCTACTAAACCCTCCACCTGTAACAGAGGATGCATACCACCCGCTCATGACACCTACTCATTTGCCTCATGATCCACAGCTCTGGAACAGCCCTTTGTGTCTCAGCCTGACCAGATCCCCTAGAAAGCCTCCCTTACCCAAAAGCTACTATACCTCCAAATGTGAGAAGGCTATCTTCCCCTCTGACCTGCTGAAGATGCCCCTTCCTGGATTCCACTCTGGGTCATGTGTTGAACACCCAATATGGTTATCCTGACCCGGCCGATCGTTCCCAGGCTCTGGCCGTATACCGTTTTGATGCACCTGTCATATGCTGCAGGCTAATTATATGACTGCCACAATACCATCCCTATGGCTCCCCTGGGGCACCCTGTGTGTCAGACCCTCTTGGAAATCTTTCTTGGATATTACTAATTGATCCCCTCTCTAGCCCCCTTCCCCCACCCATTCCTCTCCCTAACCCCAAGTTCCCCCAATAAAGCATCTCTCCCTGCTGCCTCATAGGAGATAATCTGACTATGTGAGATGCTACTATAATTTTTTCTTTTCTTTTTCCCCCCCTTTTTTTTTCTTGCCCCTGTAGCTGATTGAACTACTCCCTACCCATACTGCATGTTAGCAGCCATGGGAAGTTAAAGCGACTTAAGAGATATGGGATATGTGTTTTATGTTTATCCTGCTTGCTATGTTCCTGTTTTACCTAAATGTGTTATCAAGTGAATCTGGATCTGCCGCCTAGGCTACCCCCTCCCCCTTATCCTCTTTGTTCCCCCCAATTTTTTTTATTTTTATATATATATATATTTTTTTTTTTTCCTTGCACTCCCCCATCCCTTTTCCCTCCTATCCCCCTCCTTCCCCTTTGATCCCCCTTCTCTCCTCCCCCCTTCTTCCCCACCTCCTTCCCTTCTCCTTCCCTCCCTTCCTCCCCCTCTCCCCCCCCCCCCTATGCGGCATGACTTCCATTCTCCTCATATGCTCCTACATAGGGGCGGGAAATAGTTTATGGGATACGGTTGGATATCGTGTAAATGTTGCTCCTTGCTTTGCCCTCCGCCCGCATCACACCTCAGATGTGATGGGAAGGCAAAGCAACTCGTGGTGTATAAGCTACATACACTACATTGTGTTCTTTCATGTTATAAATAAATAAGTTTATATACCTGTTACTAGGGGTAGGCTCCCTGTTCAATTGCACCCTATTGCACCTTTGGTGCAATCCTAATATGCTCTTATTTACATCCCTGGATCGCACCTACTTTGAGGTCTCCGCCTTTTCTCTCGTCCCCACACAGCAGTCCCTTGTGGACAAAAGCTGACACCCCAGACATTTCTCTTTCTCCCCTCTCAGGTGGTTAGTGAGACTATTTCCACCTCTGGTTTGACTTTCTCCCTCTCCCCCCTCCCCACGTCCCCTTTGCTTATCCCTCTGTTATCCCCTCTTTGCCTTCCTCCTTATACCCTACTGTAGCCCCCGCCCTTCCTTTCTCTCTCCTCCTAATCTTCCTTCCTCGCTCTTCTTCGGACCCGCGCCCACCTCCTTGACGGTCCCCCCTCCCCACCAGTCCTCCACCAAGCCTATACACCCCTCTTCTACCCCCCGCAACACCTCACTGCTGACATATCATCATGCAGCCTAAACCAATAGTGAGCTCCCCTCTGACACTAAAATGTTTATCCCTCAATGTGAAAGGTCTAAACCTACCCGAAAAGAGGTCCCAAGTCATGACATCCCTGTCCAAACATAAAGCTCATTTCATCTTTCTCCAGGAGACCCACTAGACCTAAACTGTCTAATCACATCTACTGCTCGTCCTACCATGCTACCAACCCTGAAGCCAAATCCAAAGGGGTCTCCATACTTATTTCCAAACATGCAAATTTTCTTTTATCCGACTCCCTAATAGACCCAGAAGGAAGATACATCTTCCTTAAAGGCACATATGCCTCCAAACCAATAACCTTGGCCAATGTTTATTGCCCAAACGAACACCAAGTCACCTTCTTCTGGAAAGTATGCAATCTCTTATCTTCTTTCCAGGCGGGTCTAGTTCTCCTGGGTGGCGACTTCAACGTCCCCCTGAACCCCCTTCTAGACAGCTCTACCGGTACATCCTCTTTATCCTACAGGGCCCTACGACAGATCAAAACTCAAATTCAAAATTTGACCCTCCACGACACATGGCGCACGCTATCTCCTTCTACCAAAGACTATACCTTCTACTCCGCCCCTCACCAAAAATACTCTAGGATTGACTACTTCTTCCTCTCCCAGACAGACTTACCCTACTTGCAACGCTCCACTATTGAACTGATGTTTCTGTCTGATCATCACCCTATAACACTCACACTATCCTTCCCAGACATCGTCCCCAGAACAAAGACCTGGCGCTACAAGCCTTCTATACTCCAAGACCCAATCTCTCTTGACCACATATGCTCCCGTATTCAACTATATTTCAAGGAAAATTCTAGCTCAGATATCTCTCCGATTTCTCTTTGGGAAGCGCACAAATGCGTGATCCGAGGCGAACTGCTGACTTTAGCCTCGAAGGCCAAGAAACTACGCCAGGAACGGGTAAACACCCTTCTGAAATCTTTGAAAAAACTAGAACTAACACACAAGCAGACACAAGCACACTCCACACTGCAGGACTTGGTCCAAACCCGATCTCTTCTCCTAGAAGAACTGGGTAAACACACCAAAAGGCGATACATTCTTGGCCAGAGGATCTTCTACGAACATGGCAACAAATGTGGACGACTCCTAGCACACTCAGTTCAAGCCTCGAAAATGTCGTCCACTGTCCACAATATACGCAACCCACGAGGATCCCTTCTGGCCAGGAATGCAGATATCGCCAAGGAATTTGAAGATTTCTACACAAAACTTTACAATTTGAACCCCAACCAACAAGCTCAGACCTCTCCCGAAACACGTAAGGCCCTCATAGCAGATTTCCTGTCTAGATACTGCCCTAAACCCATATCACCCCAACAAACGCTGGACCTAGAAAATCAATTTTCCACAGCAGAATTAGAAACTGCTCTTAAACAAATGAAAGTGGGTAAAAGCCCAGGCCCGGATGGTTTTACCCTCCAATATTATAAAACTTTCACGAAAGAGCTCTCCCCAAGAATTTTGAATACCTTTCATGCCCTAGCAGAACCACAGACCAGACCGGACAGAATGCTATCAGCCCATATCACCGTAATCCCCAAAGAAGGCAAAGACCCCTCACTAGTGGCAAACTATAGGCCAATATCTTTGTTAAATGTGAATATCAAACTATATGCAAAGATCCTGGCCAATAGATTGCTTCCCCTGATACCTAAACTCATCTCCCCCAATCAGGTGGGTTTTGTCCCTGGCAGGGAAGCCAGGGACAACACCATTCGCACACTAAACATCCACCACTGGCTCACGTCCTCCAAATCACAGGGTTTCTTTCTCTCACTCGACGCTGAGAAGGCGTTCGACAGGGTGGCTTGGGACTACATGCGCGAGACTCTCGCTAAGGTTGGTCTTGAGAATCGTATGCTGTCCTCTATAATGGCTTTGTACTCTGGACCCACTGCTGCAGTACGGGTCAACGGCCACCTGTCGAACGCCTTTCCTATTTCTAACGGCACGCGCCAGGGCTGCCCACTCTCCCCCTTAATTTATATACTAACTCTAGAACCCTTCCTTAACAGATTAAGACAAAACCCAGACATTCAAGGAATAACCATAAAAGAAAAAGAATTTAAAGTCGCAGCCTTTGCGGATGACGTTCTGCTCTCTTTAAAAAATCCCTGCACCTCCCTACCGTCTCTCCTTAAAGACATAGAATCTTTTGGGACAATCTCTAATCTCAAGATCAGCTACAACAAATCCCATGCCTTAAATGTATCCCTCCCCCCTCTGGAAGTAGCCCACTGTCAGGACTCCTTCCCGTTTCACTGGGAAAAGACAGCAATCACCTATCTGGGGATCCAAATCCCGACCTGTCTGTCGAACCTTTACCCAATTAACTTCCACACGGCCTTAAGTAGATCCCAAAACCACCTTAAAGACTGGTCGAACCTGAATGTCTCGTGGTTCGGCCGCTCGGCCCTGATCAAAATGATCATCTTGCCTCGCCTACTATACTTAATCCAAGCAATACCGATAGCCCTACCCACATGCTTCTTTTCTGCATACCGAAAGACATGCTCCAATTTTCTCTGGAGAAACACTCCTCCACGCATAAAATACTCGCGCCTCACACTTCCCAAATCTAGCGGTGGAATTGGGCTACCGGACTTGCATAAATACTACACAGCCTGCCACCTCACGAGAATTGCCGATTGGAACATCCACGCCTTTGAAAAACTGTGGATCCCCCTTGAAAATGCCTTCTCGCCTAAGCCCCTACACCTTCTCCCTTGGCTACCCCCTAACAGATGGCCACATGTAGTCAAATCACACCCGCTCATTTACACATCCTTACTGCTGTTTAAAAAAACATCCGCCCGTGGAACCTTTGCGCCCATCCCTGGCCCTCTAACCTCGTTGCGCAGCAACCCTGACTTCCCTCCAGGCGACTCGGCGAACTTCCTTCAGCAAGAATGGTCATTTGAAGACGTACTGGCCCTCCATTTTTTTTTTTCAGACAGGAAACCCATTTCTCTTGACAGCCTTAAATCCTCTTCTAAAACATCCTCCTTCTCCTTCTGGACATTTAGACAAATACGTTATTTTCTTTCAACTTACTCCTCCCAAGCCAACTGGACAAGGCGACTCACACCCTTTGAATCACTATGTTACCGTAAGACACCTCAAAGACACCTCATTTCTCTCCTACACACACTACTCCTGGAATCTCTAGACTCGACTCTCACACCTTCACAGGAATCTTGGAACAGAGACCTACAAACTCCCCTGACAAATGAAGAATGGACTAGAGTCCATGAATGCACTCACAAGGGGTCGCTGAACGTCGCTATACAGGAGAACGGCTACAAGATACTCACCAGGTGGTATAGAACCCCCTCGCGCCTTCATAAATTTTCGCCCACCATCCCCAACACCTGTTGGAGATGCGGCTTGGAAGTAGGCACTATGCTCCATATATGGTGGGACTGTCAAAACCTTCAACCTTTCTGGAAAGAGGTCCACAGCTTAATCGCCCAAGTTACCACTTACACCCTGGATTACTCTCCAGCGCAGTTCCTCTTACACCACACATCCTTAACGAAAAAATCCTACTTCAAATATCTGGCCATGCATATGGTCAATGCAGCTAGACTCTGTGTTCCCAAACACTGGCGCTCAACATGCACCCCGACAATCAGGGAATGGCTGGCAAGAATAGCGAAAATCAAAGATATGGAGGAACTGATCCACATATCACAGGAAAGAGTGGAGAAATTCTCACTCACATGGGCCTGCTGGACACATTTCACAACTACTGACACATACCGTCAGTATTCAACTTCGAACTAATCTAATACATTAGTCTAACTACATTACCCTTCCCGACGCTGGAGGTGGGCGCGGGACCGCCCCTGTCCCCTGCTGTATACCCCCCCCCACCTTCTTATCCCTCCTCTCTCCCTCCCTCTCCCCTCTTTCTATCCTTCCCCCTCTGACCCCTTCTTGTATATATCACCACCTATCTCAGGCGGGTATTTCTTATTTGAATGCCCAATAGACCCAAATAAACTTAACACATCCTATCTCTCTACCAGGGAAAGAATTGTTAGCTCCCTCCCCTCTCCTGACCCAGGTGAGGGGGGGACCGGGGGGGGGGGAGAAGAGAGTGAAAGGGTCCCTCCACCCTAAGATGCTGTTCACCCATGCATACACTTTCCCTGAACACCCCCTCCCACTAGATAGGATGTATCCCTTGAACATCTGTTCTAAATAATATTGATGTCAAAGCCTGTTTATAAGATGTTTTATCACAAATGTACCTCTTCTTCTGTTTGACTCTGTTTTTCAACTAAATAAAATCTTTATGGAAAAAAAAAAAAGAAATGTTGTTGTGTTGCTGGATTCAGGTAGCCTGGTGACATTGATAAAAGCTGAATTAGATACTACAGAGGTCTCTGGGAATAACAAGGTGGCTGTTATTTGTGTGCACGGGGACACCCGAAAGTATCCTTTGACTTCCGTGTTTTTTGAGACCCCCAAAGGTAACCTCTCTCATCAGGTGGGGTTAGTGTCTCACTTTCCACATGATGCCATTTTGGGAATGGATTTTCCAAAGTTCTGGGAAACTGAGATTGTCCTGAGCCCCCCACTGCTGCCCCTATAGACCAGAAAGGTGATGACCAGAATTCCTCTGAGAGCGGTGAGGACTCTCCAGAATTTCCCTTGACGGTATTGGCGGGGGAAACTCAAGAAACTGGGGAGGAGCCAACATCCTCAGGTGAAAACCTGCCGTCTGTGGAGTTTTCGAATCTCGAGGTTCACAGGGAAAATTTAGCAATAGAACAGTTAAAAGACCCCACCCTAATAAAGGCACGGGAAAATGTGGCGAAAATAGATGGCGAGTTAGTGAACCCAGAAAAGACTTGCACTTACCCGTACTTCATTGTGGAAAGGGACCTGCTGTATCAAGTGGCTCAAAGGGCAGAAGAAACCATTGATAACCTGTGATGCCCAAACCTTACAGGAAGTTGGTGTTAGAATTGGACCATGGGCACATTCTTGGAGGTCATCTGGGGACAGAGAAAACCAGATAGAGAGTATTGCAGAGATTCTATTGGCCTGGGGTCATGAAGGAAACAGAAAATTATTGTTTCCGTAACCCGCTGGTACCTCTACCTATCATTGAGGTCCCCTTTGAGAGGATTGCAATGGATCTGGTCGGTCCGATAATGAAGTCTGCTAGGGGGCATCAGTACATTTTAGTTATATTGGACTATGCCACCCGTTATCCAGAAGTAATTCCTCTTCGAAATGCCTTGGCAAAAACCATAGCCAAAGAGCTATCTCTTGTTTTTAGCCACCTAGGTATTTGTAAGGAACTGCTTATGGACCAAGGTACACTCTTTATGTCCCGGGCTATGAAAGAACTATGCAAGTTGTTCAAAGTGACACAATTGCGTACGTCTGTGTATCACCCTCAAACAGATGGGTTGGTTGATGTTAAAGAAGGTGGTGGATAGAAATGGAAAGAATTGGGACCGTCTAATACCCTATTTGATGTTTGCCATTAGGGAGGTACTCCAATCCTCTACGGGTTTCTCACCCTTTGAGTTGCTCTATGGGAGACACCCAATAGGGCTGCTAGATATCGCCAAGGAAACTTGGGAAAATGAGAGTTCTCCCTACAGGAGTGTGATTGAGCATGTCACCCTGATGCAAGATAGAATTGCACAGGTAATGCCAATCGTAAAGGAAAATTTGGCCCAAGCGCAGTTAGCACAGCAGAGTGTACAACCGTGGGGCCATGACCCGTACTTTTTCCCCGGGGGATAGGGTATTGGTTCCCCATCCCTATGGTTGAAACCAAATTTCTGCCCAAATGACAAGGTCCATACGAAATAATTGAAAATGTGAGTGAGGTGAACTACAGGGTCAGACAGCCAGGAAGGCGAAAGCTGGGAAACCGATATATCACGTCAATCTTCTGAAAGCTTGGAGGGATAGGGAATCCCTAGTCGCAGAGTGTTTGTCACCAGCCCAGTCTGATTGCTTAGTTCTTGAGGTTGGATTCGCAGTCACCTTATCGAAATCCCAACAACAGGAGGTTAAAGAGTTTATACTTCGCAACAAGGAGATCGTCTCTGAGCTGCCGGGACAAACATCTGGTGTAGAGCATGACATTATCACGCCGCCAGGAGAAAGGGTAAAACTAAAACCTTATAGAATACCAGAGGCAATACGTGGAGAGGTTCAAAGGATGCTGGAATTGGGTGTGATAGAGGAGTCCCAGAGTGACTGGTCCAGTCCTATAGCACTAGTGCCCAAACCTGATGGGAGCTGGCGGTATTGTAACGATTTTCAACAATTGAATAAAGTTACAAAATTTGACACCTACCCCATGCTGCGTGTAGATAAGTTGATCGACCGGCTGGGAACAGCCCGATACATGACAACTCTCAATCTCACCAAAGGGTATTGGCAAACTCCCCTAGCCGAGTCGGCCAAGGAGAAAAATGCTTTTGTAACCCCAGAGGGGGCTTTCCGATATAAGAGAATGCCGTTTAGGTTACAGATTGCACCGAACAGAACATTCCAGCGGAAAATGGACAAGATTCTGAGGCCCCATCAGAAGTATGCTGCAGCTTACCTGGATGAAGTGATTATCCATAGCACAGATTGGGTCTCACATCTGCCAAAAGGGCAAGCAGTCTTAGACTCTAGCCGGGAAGCTGGATTTATGGCCAATCCAAAGAAGTGTACCAATGGACAGGAGGAGGCCAAATATCTTGGGTACACTATTGGGAGGGGAGTGATAAAACCCCAAGTCAATAAAGTCAAGGCCATACAGAGTTGTCCGCGTCCCAACAGCAAGAAGCAGGTACGAGCCTTTTTCGGAATCGCTGGCTATTATTAACGTTTCATTCCCCATTTTGCATTTTTGTACAAACTGATGCATTAAACGTTGGGTTAAGAGCAGTGTTGTCCAAGGTCTGGAACGGGGAAGAGCACCCAGTCATTTACCTCAGCAAGAAATTGAAGTCCCATGAGGTAAATTACGCCACGATTGAGAAGGAGTGTTTAGCGGTGAAGTGGGCTCTAGATTCCCTTCGGTACTATCTGCTAGGTAGGCACTTTGACCTGGTTACTGATCATGCTCCTTTAAAGTGGATGGCTTAAAACAAGGAGACCAATAGAATAGAATAGGTGGTTCCTGGCCCTACAGGAATGCAACTTTACAGTAAAGCATCGCCCTGGCGTTAAAACTGGGAATGTGGATGCTTTGTCTCGGGTACATGTGTGCCTGACTGCGTGTGTTCCAACCCCAAGGTTGAAACAAGAAGGGGGGGTATGTGACAGCAGGCATGTAAAATCACCTGGTTGCATCCAGGATGGAAAATATGTATGCCCTAAATTCAGGCTTTATGCTGACTTATACCACTAGGGGGAGTCCTGCAGGGGAAGAGTTAATGAGCCCAGCTGAAGTAAGTGGGCTCATTAAGACCTATATAAAAAACAGCATGCTTAGGGAGATGCTCCACCCTGGAACCAGTTCCATGTTTGTGTAGACTTGGGAGTATGGTATCTGTCCATGTGTGGTGAGTGAACGCCTGTGTGGCAAACTTCTAAAACAGGGAGATAGGGGCTGGGGCTGGGGCAGCACAAGGCTGCACCTAGTTGTTAGATAGGGAATCTGACCAGGATTTATTTTCATGTTTTGCTGTTATATTTTTCACTGCATATAGTATAAATAAACCACACCTTTGTTTTTTTTTTTTTCACGTACAACGCTGTCTGCCGTGCCTGGTTTTGTGTGGTGAACCCATCCAGGGGGTCACACACACCCACTGCCGAGCTAAGCCCCTCACAATATATAGACCATAGAGATGATACCTTGAAAACAAAGGTTTGTGGTCAGAGCAGGATGAAAGGCACCAAAACTGGGTAATTTCCAGAGGAGCACCCCTCAAAGAGGGAGCGGGAACCCCAAAACAGCCTACAAGAGGTCACATTTGCTAGTCATGGGGGGTGCAACAGCACCTGCAATATAGATTGTAGGATGAGCCAAAAATGACTTAAAATTAAATGCACAATTGACTATATCTGTACAGAAATAGCTTTCCCACTGAGGGTCCTTCCCCAGAGAATGGTGTGTTGATAAACTCAAAAAGATGCTGACAAGTGGGGTAGGAATGGCCTAGAAAAATTGGGAGAAACATATGTGTTTGAGGGTATCCCAATGGCCAAATATATGGAGCTATAAAACTAGTCAGTTATCTGAAAAAAACACCCCCATATGTAAGTAGAAAAACTTGATGGCAGGCTTTATTACAGTTGGAAATTGGGGAATCCACTATACTCAAAGATCTATGCAGGGCCGTCTAATGTGACAGTCAGAAGAGCCAACATTAAAGAGTGGTGATATTCCCTTAATGAGGCAAAGTAAGCTGCATGGGGAAAACATGAAGAGAAATTCCTATCAAACCATAGAAAGAAAATTCTATCACAGCCAGCCCAACCTCAAATAGAGGGAGGGCTCCTATGTAAAAAAATGTATTGGGAATTTCAAAAAAGTACTTACTAGATGTATTGAGAGCCATTTTCCCTCCCCGGTGTCATAGTGTTACAAGGTCTCAGGTGTGAATGGGGAGCAGGTATGTTAAATTTGGTGTTATTGCTCTTACTTTCTCCTACTGGTCACTGGAGATTCAACATGGCACCTCATGGCAAAGAACTCTCTGAGGATCTGAAAAAAATAATTGTTTCTCCACAAAAAGATAGCCTAGGCTAGAAGAAGATTGCCAAGACCCTGAAACTGAGCTGCAGCAAGGTTGGCAAGACCATACAGCAGTTTAACTGCACATGTTCCACTCAGAACAGGCCTCGCTATGGTCGACCAAAGGTGCTGAGCACATGTGCTCAGCATTATATCCAGATATTGTCTTCGGGAAATAGACGTATGAGTGCTGCCAGCATTGTTGCTGCAGAAGCTGAAGGGGTGGTGGATCAGCCTGTCAGTTCTCAGACCATATGCAGCACACTGCATTAAATTGGTCTGCATGGCTGTCGTCCTAGAAGGAAGCCTCTTGTAAAGATGATAGAAAATGTTTTTAGCCAGCGCTGTTGCCCAAAAAGAGAGAGGGGGGGGGGTTGTGCCACATCCAATATTATAGAAGAGAAAAATGGGGAATCCCCTATGTGGTGGACTTTTAACCACCTGAGATCCGCGCTATAGCCGAATGATGGCTACAGCGCGGATCTAATGTGCCCGGACTACGTCTATTGACATAGTCCCGGCCACGAGCTGCCTGCGCGCCCCCTGAAGGGCGCGCGCGGCGCGCTCTGTGATCAGCGAGTCTGTGAGACTCGCTGGATCACAGATCCGAGTAAGGGGTCGATCCCGACCCCTTACCACGTGATCAGCTGTCAGCCAATGACAGCTGATCATGTGACAATAACAGAGCCGGTAATCGGCTTTTTTTCCTCCTCGCTCTGACAGCGCGAGGAGAAAAAAAAAAGCCGATCACCATCAGTCCCTCTCACTGCAATGTGCCCAGCAATGTGCCCAATACATGGTGCCCACTATTGCCTAATTAAGTGCCATCTGTTAGTGCCCACAGTGCCAGTGCTGCTCATCAGTGTCCCCTACCAGTGCTCATCAGTGTCCCCTAACAGTGTCCCCTACCAGTGCCCATCAGTGCCACCCATCAGTGCCACCCATCAGTGCCACCCATCAGTGCCACCCATCAGTGCCACCCATCAGTGCCACCCATCAGTGCCATCCATCAGTGCCCATCGGTGCCACCCATCAGTGCCACCCATCAGTGCCCATCAGTGTCATCCATCAGTGCCCATTGGTGCCACCCATCCGTGCCACCCATCCGTGCCACCCATCCGTGCCACCCATCTGTGCCACCCATCCGTGCCACCCATCTGTGCCACCCATCTGTGCCACCCATCCGTGCCCATCAGTGCCATCTTTGCTGTCCCCATTGCTGTTACCGACTTATCAGTGCCCACCAGTGCAGCCTATCAGTGCCAACCAGTGCAGCCTATCAGTGCCCACCTGTGCCGCCTCATCAGCGCATATCAATGAAGCAGAAAAATTACCTGTTTACAAAATGTTATAACAAACTATTAAACATGATTTTTTTTTTTTTTTTTCCATTTTTTTTTGTTTGTTTAGCAAAAAATAAAAACCCCAGCTGTGATTAAATACCACCAAAAGAAAGCTCTATTTGTGGGAAAAAAATTATAAAAATTTCATTTGGGTACAGTGTTGTATGACCACGCAATTGTCATTCAAAGTATGTCAGCGCCAAAAGCTGAAAATTGGTCTGGTCACGAGGGGGGTTTAAGTGCACAGTAATCAGGTGGTTAAAGCACAGAGTTGGGTAAAAACTCTGTGCCTTAAAAGTCCACCACATAGGGGATTCCCCGTTTTCCTTTCTTATAAAGATGAAGCACAAGGAAGCTCACAAACAATTTGCTGAATACAAGCAGACTAAGGGCATGGATTACTGGAACCATGTCCTGTGGTCTGATGAGACCAAGATAAACTTATTTGGTTCAGATGGTGTCAAGCATGTGTGACGGCAACCAGGTGAGAAGTACAAAGACAAGTGTGTCTTGCTTACAGTCAAGCATGGTGATGGGAGTGTCTTGGTCCAGGGCTGCATGAGTGCTGCCAGCACTGGGGAGCTACAGTTCATTGAGCGAACCATGAATGCCAACATGTACTGTAACATACGGAAGCAGAGCATGATCCCCTTCATTCAGAGACTGGGCTGCATGGGCAGTATTCCAACATAACGACTCCAAACACACCTCCAAAACAACCACTGCCTTGCTAAAGAAGCTGAGGGTAAAGGTGATATACTGGACAAGCATGTCTCCAGACCTAAACCCTATTGAGCATCTGTGGGGCATCTTCAAATGGAAGGTGAAGGAGCGCAATGTCTCTAACATCCACCAGCTCCATGATGTGGTCATGGAGGAGTGGAAGAGGACTCCAGTGGCAACCTGTGAAGCTCTGGTGAACTCTATGCCCAAGAAAGTTAAGTGCTGTAAAATAATAGTGACCACTAGGGATGGGCCGAACACCCCCCGGTTCGCACCAGAACCTGCGAACGGACCGAAAATTTGCGCAACCAAAAGTGCTAATTTTAAAGGCTAATATGCAAGTTATTGTCCTAAAAATGGTTTGGGGACACGGCTCCTGCCCCAGGGGACATGGATCAATGCAATTTTTTTTTTTTTATTGACGCTTAAAGTGAAAAAAAAAAGTGAAACATTCCTTTAAATATCGTACCTGGGGGGTGTCTATAGTATGCATGTGAAGTGGCTCTTGTTTCCTGTGTTTAGAACAGTCCCTGCACAAAATTACATTTAATGGGGAAAAAAGTAATTTAACCACTTAAGCCCCGGACCAATTTGCAGCCAAAGGACCAGGCCCCTTTTTGCGATTCGGCACTGCGTCGCTTTAACTGACAATTGTGCGACGTGGCTCCCAAACAAAATTGGCATACTTTTTTTCCCACAAATAGAGCTTTCTTTTGGTGGTATTTGATCACCTCTGCAGTTTTTTAATTTTTTGCGCTATAAACAATAATAGAGCGACAATTTTGAAAAAAATGAAATATTTTTTACTTTTTGCTATAATAAATATCCCCCAAAAATATATAAAAAAAAATTTTTTTTCCTTAGTTTAGGCCGATACGTATTCTTCTACATATTTTTGGATAAAAAAAATGCAATTAGCAATTATTGATTGGTTTTCACAAAAGTTATAGTGTTTAACAAATTGGGGATAGTTTTATAGCATTTTTATTAATATTTTTTTTTTTACTAGTAATGTCGGCGATCAGCGATTTTTTTATTTTTTTATTTTTTTTTTTTATCGTGACTGTGACATTATGGCGGACACGTCGGATATTTTTGGGACCATTGTCATTTATACAGCAATCAGTGCTATTTAAATTAAGTGTAAATGGCAGTGAAGGAGTTAACCACTAGGGGCGGGGAGGGGTTATGTGAGCCCTGTGTGTGTGTGTGTGTTTTTTTTTTTTTAACTGTAGGACTTGGCGTCTGACGTCACTGATCATCTGTCCCGATGACAGGGAACAGACGATCAGTGTCAGTCGCACTAGGAAGCACTGGGAGAGGTTTGTTTACACAGACCTCTCCTCGTTCTTCAGCTCTGTGACCCGATCGCGGGACACCAGCGGCGATCGGGTCCGCTGGTCCCGCGGCCACGGTCACGGAGCTCAGGACCGGGTCACGAGCGCGACCCACGGCTGGGCTCTTAAAGAGACACGTACAGGTACGTGCTTGTGCCCAGCCGCTGCTGACGTATATCGGCGTGAGGCGGTCCTTAAGCGGTTAAAACTGCTTGCGGTTTTAATGTAAAGTCTGGTTTCGGCAATATGGATGAAAATCATTGAGAAAAATGGCATGGGTAGCCCCCCTGCCCATTACCAGCCCCTTTGGGTCTTGTACGGATATTAAGGGGAACCCTGTACCCAAATTAAAAAAAGGAAAGGCGTGGGGCCCCCAGGCCCTATATACTCAGAACAGCAGTATACAGGCGGTGCAAACAAGGCAGGGACTGTGTAGGTTTGTTGTGTTAAGTAGAATCTGTTTGTAATTTTGAACTGGTACATTTTTAAAGTGTAGCTCCAGCAGTGATGTAAGTAACTGAGTTAAAATAATGGAAAATTGTATCAAATACTTACCGTAATTTTCCTGACGCCAAACCATGGCAGCATACTAGTGATAGAGCTCCGCCTCTTGACCACTCCCTCAGGACCAGTGAATAGCATAAATATAAGGCCTAGTTAGGCCCCACCCCATTCTCTGTAATTAGCTACATACCAAAACGTATAAGGGTGGGACCATATGACGCCAACATGGCAGCATACTAGTGATAAATAACTAGCTGACAGGGTGGGATCTACTTGTCAAACCAATCTTCTAATTAGGATGAGACAGAGGACTGAATAGTCCTTCCTACCAAGTCCCTTGATGACAAGGCCCCCGGGTCTATTCCGTCCAGTTTGAGTAGGAATGTTGGACCCCTGTACAGATGGACACCATAGATTCTCTTGAATGTGTTGCCTATGAGGCTTTAACCGCTCTGGCGCCGCTGACGGAAGCTCATGACCTCTATCCTATACACAACCAAGCCTGCTAGGATCCCGGTAGTAACCTCTTTCCCTTGGTGATTCCCAACTGGAATGACAAAAGGTTTATTTAGATGACCTGATAGGGACAATTGTGGAGAGATACTCCTTTAAAGTTCGGAAAATGAACAGTACGTGTGACTTTCCTGTGTGATGTTCTGGAAAGTTAGGCAATGTACAGCTGTCTGTTAAATAGCAGTCTGTTGCTATGTTTGATGCAGAATGATCTACAAGATCCAACTCTACTCTTTCTGGAAAGAAAGGTATATATTATAATTTTATATATTTTTTTTTTTTTTTTTTTTATTGTATTTTTATTGAAAATTTTTCAAAATTACAAAAAATGCAATGTCATAAAAGGCATATTCAAATTCAGATAACAAAGAAACGTGCAGTCCACACAAGTGAACCGCCAAAGAAAAACAAGAGAGAACACGTGTATGGGTTGAATTAAAGTACATAAAACTTATAGCGTACGGGAGTAAGGCAAACACAATACAAGTCAGTATACAATTCAGGGAAGCATATAAAATATTGAGGATTCACTGAGGTATTATATCAGCTAGGGAGGAATGGAGGATTCGGCCAGTCAAAGTGCGGTATCAGGTAGGGGGGTGCCATATTCAGACAAATCCCAAAGATCCCATATTTTATTAAATTGGGGGATGCTATCGTGAACAGAGGCTGTCAAGTATTCCATCCTGCGAATGTCTGTTTTAAGTTGGAGTAGTCTAGATTTGGGAGGGGTAGATGTGGAAAGCCAGCAAAGGGGGATTAGTCGCCTGGCAGCCAACAAGAAGTAGGTCGCCAAGCGATTGCCCTGTTTTGTGATACCTGAGAAAGGGAGACCTAGCAGATAATGAATGGGATCAAGCGGCAGAGATACATCTAGTACCTTCTGTATTAGATCCATTACTTCCTGCCAAAGAGGTTGAATTAGGGGGCATTGCCAAAAAACATGATATAAGGAACCAACTGAGAGCCCACAGCGCCAACAATGAGCCGGGGTCGAGGGGTCATATTTATGGATAACTTCAGGGGTTTTGTACCAGGACATAAGTATTTTTATAGATGTTTCCCTCTGAGTGACACATTTGGATGATTTAAAAATAGAGGACCAGATTCTATCCCATTTTTGGAGGCTGATAGGTCTATCTAATAAGATTGCCCATTTTTTCATGTATAGGTGAGTAGTCTCGGACATGGGGATTGACTCTTGGAGGATAAGGTGAATGGAGGAGACTAGGTGGGGTTGATGGGGGGCCTTGGGCGCAGAGCGATTCAAAGAGGGTGGGAGTATCAAGAGTTAGGGTAGGAGAGTAGGTTTGGAAAAGATGTCTGATTTGCAGGTAGAAATAAAACATTTTAGGGGGGATTGCGAATTTCTCTTGCAAGGTATCCAATGTGTGCAGGTGTCTAGATACAGGATTGACTAAGTTACGCAATTGAAAGACAGAAGCATTAACCCAGGGGAGGATATGTCCCAGGGATAAACTGTCTGGAATGGATGGATTAAATAAAACGTTCAAAAGGGGTGGGCATGAGGATGAGAGAGAGTAGGACTTGTGACATTTTTGCCATATAGACAGAGAGAAGTTCATAGGGGCGGTACATTGGCGTTTAAAAATAGGGTTAGTTTGCGGCAAATCTGACCAGATTAGGGAACATGGATGGACCGGGTACAGAACACCTTTCTCTATGTCTGACCAATGGTTAGGAGCCTGTAAACTGGACCAGGAAACAACGGTCCTAAGGTGAGTGGCGTAATAGTATTTAATAACATCCGGGGCACCCAGCCCTCCACGGGATTTGCGAGAGGATACTACCGAGGCTGCTATACGATGTGCCTTGTTGTTCCAGATGAACTTTAAGAAGGCCCTCTGCACAGCTTTAAGTTGGGAAAGAGGGATGGCAACAGGGAGGGTTTCAAAATGGTACAGCAGTCTAGGCAGAACAGACATTTTAAGAACATTCACTCTGCCGAGGGAAATGGCATATTTGGACCATGTTTGTAATGTTTTATTGATGTCTGCAATTAGGGGGGGGGGAAGTTTTCAGAGTATAGTGTGGAATATGTTGATGTAAGACGTATCCCCAAGTATTTAAGAGATGTAGGACACCATCTATAGGGGAAAGAGGATGTCAGTTGGGAGAGAAGGGGGGGAGGGATATGGATAGGGAGGGCTTCAGTTTTTGAAGTATTGACCTTATAGCCTGATATAGCACCAAAGGAAGAGAGAAGGCTATGTAGGGAAGGTAAAGAAACTAGGGTTTGCGTAACGGTGACCAAAATGTTGTCTGCAAACAATGATGGCTTATATTCCCTCTGTCGCATCACCACCCCATGAACACTGGGATGTAAGCGGATGGACTCGGCCAGGGGTTCCAGGCATAGTATGAATAGTAATGGAGAGAGAGGGCAGCCCTGCCGCGTGCCATTATGCATGGGGAAGCAAGGCGACAAAAAGGAAGACATTTGAACTTGTGCAGATATCTGTGAATACAGAGATTTTAGTGCACTAATAAAGGGGCCTCTGAGTCCAAATCTATCGAGGGTAGAAAACATATATGGCCAACTCAACCTATCAAAGGCTTTCTGTGCATCAAGACTTAGGACCAGAGCTGGGAGAGAATTTCTGTCTAATAGGTCAATAAGATCTTTTGTGCGTCGAGTATTGTCCCCCGCATGCCTGGATGGGACAAACCCCACCTGATCTCTGTTGATGAGTTTTGGGATAAATTTGGACAGTTTGGATGCTAGAATTTTAGTAAATATTTTGTAGTCTGAATTTAACAGAGCTATGGGTCTATAATTATCTGGGAGGGAGGGGTCTTTCCCAGGTTTGGGAATCACAGATATAAAGGAATGGGTGAACTGTGGATGAGGGGGTTGGCCTTTAAGGAGGGAGCTATAGAGGGATAGGAGGTGGGGGGATAATATGTCAAAAAGGTTTTGTAGTAGGAGTAAGGAAGGCCGTCAGGGCCGGGGGATTTGTGCAAAGGGAGGCCTTTAATGATGTTGTAAAGTTCCTCAGTAGAGATAGGGGCATTAAGATCAATGAGGTCTGTGGAGGAGAGAGTCGGGAGTCTGAGATCAGCAAAAAAAGTATCAAAGTTATCTTGAGAAAAATTAAAGTGGTTTTCGGGTGACAGGCAATTGTAGAGTTTTTGGTAGAAATCTCCAAAAGTTTTGGACATTTCACGGGGGCAGTAGGTTTTAGTGCCGTCTGTTTTAATAAGGAAGTCAGGGAAGGAGTTAGAAGGCCGAGGGCGAAGCTTATTAACCAACATTCTATGGGGCTTATTCGAGAATTCGTAGAATTTCTGTTTAGACCATAGTAAAGCCCCATACACACGGTCGGACAATCCGCGGACCAGGTCCGTCGGATCATGTCCGTCGTACTTTGTCCGATGTTGGTTTTGCGTACACACGGTCGGACAAAGTTGTCGGAAAATCCGATCATTCTGAACGTGGTGACGTTTGTTGCCTACGACGGGACTACGTAGAGGCTAGTAGCCAATAGCTTTGGTCTTGTAATGTGATCTGAGCATGCGTAGCACTTTGTCCGGTCGGACAACCGTACACACGATCGGGTTTGGTGTGATCGGACCGGGTTGACGGCAAATCTTTCCAGCAGGAGATAAGACTTTGTCCGTCGGCCAAACCGACGAACACTGTCCGATGGTGCATACACACGGTCTGATTTTTCAACAACCTTGTCCGATCGGACAGAATCCATGAAAAAGTCCGACCGTGTGTATGGGGCTTAAGGCTTTCGCTGTTTTGTTAAAATGCAGGGTTTTAATTTGTTCCCTTAGTAGTACTACTGCGCGAAGCCTCGACACTGTGGGATTTTTTAATAACTGAGACTCCGCAGACACCAAGTCAGATGTTAGCGTCTGCAGAAGCTGAGATCTATCTTTTTTCAGGCGAGAGCCTTCTGCAATACATACCCCACGAAAGACCGCCTTGTGGGCTTCCCACAGTGTCGAGGGTTCAGAGACAGAGCCTTTGTTTAGCAAAAAAAAGGAGGTGATCATTGAGGCGCCAGTGACATGCCTTAGGATGAGGTTGGGATAGTAGAACGTCTAGAGTTATAGGTGCATGATCAGACCATGTGATGGGAGCTATATCAGAGTTGACAGTGTAGGGAATGAGGGGAGCTGAAATAAGAAAATGATCTAATCTAGAGTACATTTTATGGGCCATAGAGTAGAAGGTAAATTGTTTGGTCATTGGGTGTTTGATCCTCCAAGAGTCAAATAATTTATGCGATCTAGTACATTTCAAAAGAGGAGAGCAACGGGGGTGGGACTTTAAATGAAGTGCGAAATTGCGATAAAGTAGATTGGTGAGCAATTCGGAAGATTTAATAAGTTCATAAAAGATATAACATGTACATAATTGTAACAGTTCAATTGATAAAAAATACTGGCAATACATGATATCAGCATATGCATACGGTAATCATATGAACATTAAAAAGGTTCCACAGTACACCAAATTGAAATTCATGTAGAAGCATAACACATATGGTAATGCCTGCATGACGGGTAGCCTCAATATCCTGTAGGGTAATTTGTATATAGCGGCTGTAGAAACTTGGATATAATAGTAGAAAACACGACTTTCGTAGCTCTACGCGTTTCGTGGCTTAATCGCCACTCATCAGGAGCAAGCGTGTACGATAACTAAAAATGAAAAAGATAAATATAGTCTAATAAATGCAGACATGGAACAGAGGTGGGGTAATGAGAGAGACCCCACACAGGGTACATGCTTACGCATTGGGGTTCGTTTGGTGGTGGCTGACTGTCGGGTTCCACTAGCCATTCGGAGGCACCGCCCCCCGGGAGCTGAGGTAGACGGGTCAATGGGGGCAACCCACAGGGCGCCATCCAAGGCGGGTCGACACCCACGAGGCAAACCTGTGTGGGGAGTGAGGGTGGAGAGTGAGAAAGATCGCCAGAGAAGTAGGCAGAACATGAAGTGAACAGAGTGAGGATGATAATGATTGAGAGTGAACCCAAGACCAGAATGGCCCTGGGTGCAAGTGTGAGTGGGAAGAAAAACAAAAAACAAAGAAAGCAAACCAAGTACCTATGAAGAGGAAAAGAAAAAAGTAATCCATTGGGGAAAAAAGTGACAGAAAAAGGCAGTGAGTGAAATGAAAACTGAAAAATGAAGGGTACCTGGTGCATAGGGTGAGACAGTAACAGAGCTATAGGAGATAGCACTTCTCAAACCGACGTGACATCCGGTGAAATGGGAGCCTCGAGAGTGAACACCGCTGAAGCAACGCCCCTTGTAGGCGCCACCACGGAGACCGCCCACCAACGTCACGCCGCACATAGGAGGGAAGGGCGGAAGGTGCCGCCGCAGGGCATTGATACGTCCTGCCAGCCGACACCAACGTCCCGCCCACACAACGTGACAGTGTGGAATTCACATGAGGGAACGTGTAGGCATCCAGAGGGAGCGCACGTCCGACATGGAGTGTGTGACGCTGACGCGCTGTGGCGGCACATCCACCTCCCAATGGGGGGGGGAGGGACCACCAGGAGCGTCACAGCTCCCGGACAGGAAGAGCCCAACCACCGGCAGCATTGCCCGACCAACCCAAAACCAACAACAACGAACCTGAATAATTAGGAGGTGACAAGATAATGATTATAATTGTAAGCTAGTACATTTGCGGAAGGCGTTGGCTTGGGAGGCAGATTTCTGGGAGAGATTGGCACCTGAGACACTTTGTCTATCTCTTGTAGGGGACATGACCAAATTGAAATCACCGCCCACTATAGTGAATGGCTGTAAACGATATTGAGGGGAATCGAGAACTTCGTTCAGGAAAGCTATCTGCCCACTGTTGGGGGCGTAAACATTGACCAAAGTAAAGGAGGAGGTCATATAGTCACAGTCCAGGATGATGTATCTACCGTGTGGATCTGTAAATGAGCTTTTAACCCTTACTGGGCAGGATTTCTTGATTAAGATGGCTACTCCTGCCTTGCCTGAAGAGTCCGAGGCAAGATAGGATGTAGGGTAAAGTTTTTATATGCAAATTTTAACGATCCGCCAGTGCGGAAGTGGGTCTCCTGGACCATGACTATATCCGCCCCTGAGGATCTGAATTCCTTAAGGGCGATCCAACGTTTCCGAATGGAATTCAGACCCTTAACATTATATGATAAGAGTTTTAAAGCCATAGGTACTGTGGACAATAAGGCACATGATGTTTATGACCTATAAATCTACACACACTGCATCCGACTCTATGAGCAAGTTGCATAGGACAAACATAAACATTCCAAGGGCAATGAAAACCAAAAAGCATAATCAGAAAATGGTTTGCCTCATAGGCTGTTAAAAACCTGTAGTAAAGGGGGAGAGAAGGATAGGGAGACCTCATAGGGCTGTATTGACTTGTGACCCAAAAATTTTAACATTTCAACCACTTGCTTGTGGTTTCAAAAAAAACAGAAAAATAAATGAAAAACAAGAACTAAAAAGAAAAAAAACATTAGTAGAAAGCCTGGGACATATCCATGTCTCAGGAGGCCCGAGACTATGTCACGGGCCAAGAGTAGACGCATGACGACCACTAACCAGGGGTACTGGAGAGAGAGCAGGAAAACCGACCGTTCTCCTTACAGTGAAATAAAAAAGTGCAAACATTTGGAATGATAACGGCACAAAAAATCAAGGTGCAAAACATATTTCACCACATGGGGATGTGAAAACAAATGACTCACCCATAGAGAGGCAGGGGGAATAAAACAAAAATAAATTCCATTGCCTCAGGGTGAGACATGTAAAATACCTGAAGTCCAGGGCACAACATATGTGTTCATCATGGACTTTTAGAAGGTGGGGAAGAAGCTGAATATCTTACAGGGTACGTGACATCATGGAGGTTGCTTGGAGAACCGAGGGCGCTGGGGGGTAGAAAGATTATTTTTGGATTGGTTTCGGACCAGGGTCCAGATGCGATTTGGCGTAGTAGGGAAAGGGCGAGTTGGCACTTGAGTAGGTTGAGGGTCCTCATCAGGTAGCGGAGGAAGTGCAAGACTTTTAATGAAGGCATCACCCTCTTGGAGATCTCGCATGCTGTGTTGGACACCATCTTTGGAGACGACAAGGCGAAAAGGGAAGCCCCAGTAGTATGGTACCCGGTGTTGTTGAAGGTGGGCTGTGATCGGTTTCTTCTCTTGGCTAGGGTTATGGGTGAAAGATCACTAAAAATTTGCAGCTTAGCACTCTTGTAAGAAATTTGCGATTTGTTGCGTGCAGCCGAGCTCAGGGCCTCCTTGCTGTCGTAATAGTGGAAGCGTACGATGACATCCCTGGGCCTAGCTCCAGCCGGAGGTTTTGGGCCCAGGGAACGGTGGGCCCTATCAAGGCGCCAGTCCACATCCACAACTGCAGGAGCTAGGGTATTAAAGAGACCCAGGAGATAGGACCGTAATGAGGAGTCACCAACCGTTTCAGGGATACCACGGAGCCTAAGGTTCTGGCGTCTTTCCCTGTTCTCAAGGTCTTCTTGCTGTAGGTGTAATTGGGTTATGGATTGTTTAAGATGGTGGTTCTCTTCTTCTATAGCTTGCACATAATTGACCATATCGTCAAACTTATATTCCAAAGCATCAGTGCGCTCACCAATCTGGTCAATTTCCCCCCTCAGTTCTGTGGATATCTTGCTCACCTCTGCCACAATGTTCCTGGTGATCTGCTGGAGCAGAATTTGCAGCTTTGCATCAAATTTAGCATCCAGGATGTCTGGGGTTAACAACCCTTGTGAAGCAGGCAGGGGGTGATCCGGAGTAGGATCGGGGGGATTACTATGTTCCTCGATCCCCATGAGAGGATCCATCGTGGCGAACGGGTCGGCGGCGGTACTCGAGGCCGCGGATTGCGGCCTAGTAATGAAGCAGTCCATGCTTGATCCCGCCCGCGGGCCAAACAGAGGGTTGTAGGAATGTTGCTGCTGGCCAACCTTTCCCATGTGGCGCTGGGGTATCGGGGTAGTGTCAGTAGCTTACCCCCGGAGCTTTTGTAGCGAAATGAGCGGTGCGGGGGCCTCGGAGAACGGACGGGTCCTGGAGCTCACTCAGCAGACGTCCGCCATGTCAGGAAGCCGCGCATGCGCCTATAATTTTATCTTTATTTTTATTTTTTTTACTTTGAAGCTCCAAGAGCTTGAATCTCTGATAACCTTCTGCTTAAAGTTCTTGCCATTGATACTGCTTTGTAAGTGATGGCTAAATGGATAAACTGATACGAGATCCAGCAACTGCAATAGATCTTTTCTTCCTTGGTGACCGACTCCTCACGACTGCCCTCAAAAGTTGTGCAAACTGAAGGATTCTCGGTCCTTTCAAATGTGTTATTGCCAATATAGCCCACACTCGTGAGCTATGTGAGGATAGGCTAAGGCCTGGAGGAAGAATACAACAGCTGACACTGGAAGGGCAGTAGGATCAATGTCTCGCCCTACCAAGAAAAAAAGCAAACTTGTTCCAGAATTAGACCTAGATGTTGTAAGTAGAATGTCTTCTCACAAAAGTAGAGATCACTCTGGAGTGAAACTGGAGCAACCGGAGTTGCCCATCCTCCCCCTTTAGTGCCCCTGCTTGCAGCCCCAGTCTGCGCATGTTATAGAGGAGAAATGTCTTCTGTATCTTGAAATGAATGGCCAGGGAAAACCGAGGGCCTCCTGGTCAATATGGAGAACTGGCTATGACAACTATGTTTTTCCTTGACAGCCTCAAGGGAAATCTCATTTACGGGAAATGTTGGGGAAAATATATAGGTTAGATTGCAGACCCAGGGAGAGACCAGAGCATCTGCCCTTTGTGCCTTGGAGGAGGCCTGAGGAGGTTTGTCTGTGGTAGGCCCCACCTGTGGGCCAGCAGAGAGAAGACCTTGGATATAGACCCAGGGGTGGTGCAAGGGTTTTTGACACCCTAGGCAAAACCAAATTTTTTCGCCACCATTGGCTCCACCCCCTTTACACTGTCCCTGTGACAGAAGGCGGCGCTATACAGAAAGCATCGGCTCTGTTTCCTCTAGCGCTGGCTCGAGTGCTGCGCCTCCAATAACACTACCGGTCAGACTTAGTTGCATTCTGCAGCCTGCAGAGCATGCAGACGCGGAGGGAAACCGGTGGCCGAGCGCCCCTAGGCAGCAGTGCGCTCTAGGCGGCTGCCTAGTTTGCCTAGTGGTAGCACCGGCCCTGTGTAGACCCCCTCGTGCTCTGGGAAGCTTGTATTCATTCAAAAGAAAAATATGCTGGGAGGTAAACTGCTTCCTGAAATTTTGCTGGTGATCTTCTGCCCCAGGTGTTATGGGTTTCACCTCTCCCAATAGCATATTGCTGCGAGTTTCATACTGGAGCTGAATATAGGCGACTGCTGCCCTGTTGCTAAACTGCAGGGAGATTGGTCCTCCTTGACTCTGTGTAGTGAGGCCAAAGTGCTTAAAAGGGCTGTTTGGGCTGTTTGAACCCCCAAAGATTATCCTCCTTGGCTGGGAAGCTCTGATTGCCTTGACTGAAAGTCCCTCGCAATGCATCTTCCCGGCTGTCTTGCAGACATGATTTGTAGCAATTCTCCAGTCTAAAAGGTCCTAACGGACCGAGACTTCCTCAAGGTCTTTCCATCACCGCTGAGCGCTACTCATACTGAGTAACACTTATTAACTGTGTTCTATCCTGTTTTCTCCCTTGCACTAAGAATTCTAGATGCAATTTGCGCAGGTGCCTATGCACCCCAGGAATCATTTACATGCATGATGACGTTGTGCACAGATGACTGAGGCACTGAGAAGCCATCAAACAAGCAGAAGTATTCATCCTCAGAAATCTATTCCTGACTATCACCACTTCCTCTAATTGAAATAAAACAGAGGAACTAGCAGAGCACCCCCGGGTACACCAACCATTGGGATGGAGAAATTTGGCTTTGCTTTCCCTCTAAGGTGTGAGGATAGGATAGGCATCCTGACGATCCATCAACAGCCTCCAGCCATGTGGTTATACTGTTTAATGGACTCCGTCTTAAAGAACTCAAAGAGGGCCCCACAGGGTTCAACCTCTTCCGATCTGCAACTGGACACTAACCAACATCTCCTGCGAACTCCAAACAGGATTGGGTAAAAAACGTGCAAACCCTCTTGAGTCTGAGGTATCTGTAAGCAATGTAGCAGTCCACCCACTGTTGTGGTGGACTTGTCAGCTTCGTGGAAGAGAGGAGCAGTGAGGAATCTCCCGAAGTGACCATGAGTGTCTGATACCTTCATCCAACATGCCGTCCAGATACCAGTGAAGCGTGCCTTCTAGGTCTTACCTTAAGAGTCTGGGCATGTACCTGTGTGACTGGCTCACTTATCCCCCCAGAAGTCTGCACCAGGACACAAGCCAGACCCTCGGCATCCACTGTCACAAAAATCTAATTTTTTGGCAAGACACTTCCGATAGAAAAACATATCTGAAGGGATGCAGACCCTGACACTCTCCTCAGAGTCCTGCAGGTGCAGCAGCTGGTTGATAATTATTAAACCATTCCCATTAGATTCACCCAGCACATGGGCTGGTTATTGCTAGTCTGCCAGCATCTGCAGATGCTACAGTATGTAGGAGCAGGTTGACCATTAACTTGTTCAGAGTATACAGTTTCGACATCCTGTTTATATGGGCATTTTTTCTCAAACCCCCTTCATTCTTCCCCACTTTTGTTTCTAGGAAGCAATACGCAGCCCAGGGTCTCAACCATATGGCCTCCCTAACCGCCAAGGTGCCAGGGTGCTCTTTCAGTGGCTATACAAGCAACTAGGAGGGACTTCTTGGTCAGCCTCCATATTTTGAATAGCAGACTGCTGCATCTGTAATAATTGTAACAATGACCCAGGCCCCCTTCCGTCCAATGAGAACCTCCAGAGCCATGAGTTGTCAACATCCCTCCACATAGAGTGGGTTGTAAGGCATAGTAGGTGCAGAGCATGTCTTTGGATTGTGTTGAGAAACCCACACAGGGAGAAGAAACAAACATCAAAACAAGTATTAGCATGTTGGGGAATTGAACCAGCAACCCCAGTGATACTAGACAGAATTGACACCCACTTAGCCAGCAGGCAGCCTCTGCAAAGTAGATTCATGGGCACCAGACACCTGTGCCACCTGTCCAGGATTCACCCGGACAGTTCGGATTTTAAATCATGCATCAGGGTTTCAGTCCACCTGAGACCCGGACATATTACCCAGACCTGGCTGTGGCTCCCCAAGTAACCGAGATAGTCATATACAAAACTGTTGCTGTTGTAGGCGGCTGTTTAGCCTCACCGAAAGGTGACGATGTCAGCAAGTGCAATTTGGCCACTAGAGCGCTCTGTGCATTACATTACTACTCTCCTTGGGGCACCCAAATGTGTCTGTGCAACGCCAAGCCGGCAGACTCCCAGACTTCTACAGGACAGCCACGCAGGGAAAAGCATCCAGGGAAAAGCATCCAGCAAGATGCCACATCTGCACGTGTACAAGTACGCTGTCTCCTATGGCAACAGTCTCCAACAGTTTAGACATTTTGACAGAAAACACAATAGGGATCCCACACAATTACAGTTCTGGGGCATAGAGAGATACAACCCCTCATGGAGAGGTAGTCACCTAACCAGAACTATTAGTCAAAAGGAATCTTTCTGGATACACAAGATGCGTACACTAATACCTGAGGGGTTAAATGTTGATTTTGATTTGAACTGTTTTTTAAGCAATTTTTAATAACTTTTATGTGGAGATTTTGATATAGCCGAATTACTGCATTTCCGGGATGCTTGGTTATATTAATTTATTTTATTGATTTTATAATTCGTTCTGTTATCTGTTTGTAAGGCATCCTGTATGGATTTTATATGGAATTTTATAATTCAATAATTAGATTAACATCATTTTAAACTTATCTATTTTATGTACAATATAGGTATTATATTTATTCAGGTTAGATATTTCCTAACGCCTTATACTGTTTTCGCTAATGAGTCTTATAATTGGCTAATTGGGGCTAAATACTAGTGTAGTACCAACTCACTATACCCCAAATGCCATTTAACACTGAGTGTCTCCTGTAAACTGAGTCTCTGGCAGTCCCGGTCCACGGACCAGAGTCTATCAACTCTAACCAATGAGTTGGTTGTGACTGTCAGCAGAGTAGGTCTTTGCAATAGACATGTGCAGATAGAGCCAATAAATGTGAATGGTGGGACACTATATCTAGAATGACGCCACCAGAAAATGGCGCACAGTCTATGCAGTAATGAACCCAGCTTGCACAACATTGTGTTACTGTTATATTTATAACAGGAAGCCTATGACTTATGGCTGATTATATTAGTCAATGGCAGTTTTAAAGGTGCAGAAGGTTGAGACTATCTGAACAATGGAGTCATGCATTTATTGACTTCTATTGTTCTAACTAGTCCACATTAGCAACCGGATGTGGGAATTAAACTAGAGCCATGCACTTATTGACTTCCATGATTTTAACTAGTCCACATTAGCAACCGGATGTGGAAATTAAACTAGAATGACCGTACACCAGCTTCCGGGGATCTAACCCGGAAGTTAAAAAGAAAAAATATTCCTTTTAAAATGGCCACCGCTGTTTGGCACGTTGAAAATATTCAAAAATGGCCACCAATGTTTACATGTGTATCAAAATGGCCGCAGATCTACTTCCGCTTTGAACCCTATTTAAATGTCCACACTACGACCAATCAGCATCCCCTGAAGAAGTCACGTGTGACGTAACGCATAGGGAGTGGTTTGGACGTCAGTACGCAACCGGAAGTGCAGTGAGAGTGGCGTGTAACAGCGCTTTATTTGATTCCTTGCTTGTTTATGCTATTTTTATGTAAGGGCGCAATTTTTATCTTTAATAAACACCATACCTTATTTAAACTACTACACTATGGGAGTCCTCTCTGCCCTCCATCCCCTTTGTTTCCCTGTTTTATGAGGTTTTATAGCGGACTGGACCAATAGACCGGGGCATTCAAGGGACGCAGTCCATCGTGTGGAGGAGGTTAACCAGCAGCAAAAGAAAGTGGTTATTTGCAGTATCAAAGAAATCTGGAGGTGAGAGTCCTGTGAGCCTAACTTAGGATTGTTTTGGCAGCTTCCCACTCGGTCCTGTGTTATACCAATAGAGACTAGAAGACAGGCACCCGAGCCCTACCCAATATATAAACACCGGCATTCCTGGCACGGATTTTGATATTATATATTTGGAAATTTTTTTGTTTATTCAGTCTTTTGTTTTGTTTTTTTCACCTTAGTTCATCCTAATATTTATGATATATTTATCATGAACACTTGATGTTATATTTATACTATGCGCTAAGTCACTTTACTTTATACTTTTACTCAATTGTGTTTGTGCACATGTTAGATTTTGCGGCAGGTAGCAATTTTTATAACACAACATTATTTATTTATTTATTCGTATATTTATCACCTTGGTTTGTCTTATGCTTATTTATTCACTATAATTAGCACTTGCACTTTAGCACTTGTAGTGATAATTTATACACGACTATATAGCGGCGCGAAGGACACATTACACTTTAGCACTCTAAAAACACAGGTTTTATATTACTCTCCTCTATAGCCAGAGCTAAACGATTTATTTTGCCTTTGCCACTTGCTTAGAGTAATAATAGACCCGCCACTTAGTTAGACTCCCCTTGCAGAGTAGCGCGAGCATCGTCTCGTACACCAACTGCGCGTGCGCGGTGTACACTTCACTCGCATCTGTTTAGGTTCGGCAATTTTCGGAAATTTCGCTGCGCGTGCGCAGTACAGATCTGTACTAATCCGCCAAGGGGAACCATCTCGGCAGAACACCGGCAGATAGAAGGTGACCAGGATATTACTGAGTGATAAGCCTCCAGGGACCATCCAAATGTGAGCTCAGTGACTGGACTCTTATCTCCCTTCCCCTCGTTTTTAACTTTTTTTTCTCCAGCAGTAGTTCTTATAACTGCAGCTAAAGTTTTTAGAATTGTGTCATCAGCCTGTGGTGCTTTTAGGTGGGTTCACACTGGTTTGCTATGTTTTGGCCCATTGCTGGTGTATCGTATCCACAGTTTTCCTGCTTTTTACCCACAGTCCTATTGATTTCTATTAGGTTGTGTGTTTTTTCTGCATTTTCTGAAAGCGCAGTAAAATTCCTACATGCTGCATCTTATCTTTGGCGCACTATCGGAAAATGCAGCAAAAACCTGCAACCTGATATATAGCAATAGGACTGCAGCTAAAACTGCAGATACATAAGCATTGCGGCCGACTGCCAGTGTGAGCCCAAAGACTTGCACACACAACCCCCCTGTAGAACTTGGTCTGATCAATACTCCTGGCATACATACACACGGCCATACCATCCCAGCTCAGGATTGGTGGGGGCTACAGGTATTTGTTTGACTATGCAGGCCCTGTCCCTTCTATCCGTCCAGGCAGAGTCCTACAGGGAGAGACAGGCTGCTGATGGCAAGTGGAACACTGTATCTGGTAGCAGGCTGCTAATGGCAAGTGGCACACTGTATCTGGTAGAAGGCTGCTGGTGGCAAGTGGCACACTGTATCTGGCATGCTGCTTGTGGCAAGTGGCACACTGTATCCTGTGACAGGCTGCTGGTGGCAAGTGGCACACTGTATCCTGTGACAGGCTGCTGGTGGCAAGTGGCACAATGTATCTGGTGACAGGCTGCTGGTGGCAAGTGTCACACTGTATCTGGTGCCATGCTGCTGGTGGCAGGTGGCACACTGTATCTGGTTGCATGCTGCTGGTGGCATGCGGCACACTGTGTCTGGTGGCAAGTGGCACACTGTATCTGGTGACAGGCTGCTGGTGGCAAGTGGCACGCTGTATCTGGTGACAGGCTGCTGGTGGCAAATGGCACACTGTATCTGGTGGCATGCTGCTGGTGGCAAGTGGCACACTGTATCTGGTGTCATGCTGCTGGTGGCAGGCAGGACACACTGTGTCTGGTGGCAAGTGGCACACTGTATCTGGTGACAGGCTGCTGGTGGCAAGTGGCACACTGTATCTGGTGACAGGCTGCTGGTGGCAAGTGGCACACTGTATCTGGTGACAGGCTGCTTGTGGCAAGTGGCACACTGTATCTGGTGGCAGGCTGTTGGCAAGTGGCACACTGTATCTGGTGGAATGCTGCTGGTGGCAAGTGGCACACTGTATCTGGTGGCAAGTGGCACACTGTATCTGGTGGCAAGTGGCACACTGTATCTGGTGACAGGCTGCTGGTGGCAAGTGGCACACTGTATCTGGCGACAGGCTGCTGGTGGCAAGTGGCACACTGTATCTGGTGACAGGCTGCTGATGGCAAGTGGCACACTGTATCTGGTGGCATGCTGCTGGTGGCAAGTGGCACACTGTATCTGGTGTCATGCTGCTGGTGGCAGGCGGCACATTGTGTCTGGTGGCAAGTGGCACACTGTATCTGGTGGCATGCTGCTGGTGGCAAGTGGCACACTGTATCTGGTGGCATGCTGCTGGTGGCAAGTGGCACACTGTATCTGGTGTCATGCTGCTGGTGGCAGGCAGCACACTGGCTGGTGGCAAGTGGCACACTGTATCTGGTGACAGGCTGCTGGTGGCAAGTGGCACACTGTATCTGGTGACAGGCTGCTTGTGGCAAGTGGCACACTGTATCTGGTGACAGGCTGCTTGTGGCAAGTGGCACACTGTATCTGGTGACAGGCTGCTTGTGGCAAGTGGCACACTGTATCTGGTGGCAGGCTGTTGGCAAGTGGCACACTGTATCTGGTGGAATGCTGCTGGTGGCAAGTGGCACACTGTATCTGGTGGCAAGTGGCACACTGTATCTGGTGGCAAGTGGCACACTGTATCTGGTGTCATGCTACTGGTGGCAGGCGGCACACTGTGTCTGGTGACAGGCTGCTGGTGGCAAGTGGCACACTGTATCTGGTGACAGGCTGCTGGTGGCAAGTGGCACACTGTATCCGGTGACAGGCTGCTGGTAGCAAGTGGCACACTGTATCTGGTGACAGGCTGCTGGTGGCAAGTGGCACACTGTATCTGGTGTCATGCTGCTGGTGGCAGGCGGCACACTGTGTCTGGTGGCAAGTGGCACACTGTATCTGGTGGAAGGCTGCTGGTGGCAAGTGGCACACTGTATCTGGTGGAAGGCTGCTGGTGGCAAGTGGCACACTGTATCTGGTGGCATGCTGCTGATGGCAAGTGGCACACTGTATCTGGTGTCATGCTGCTGGTGGCAGGCAGGACACACTGTGTCTGGTGGCAAGTGGCACACTGTATCTGGTGGCGTGCTGCTGGGGGCAAGTGGCACACTGTATCTGGTGGCATGCTGCTGGTGGCAAGTGGCACACTGTATCTGGTGGCATGCTGCTGGTGGCAAGTGGCACACTGTATCTGGTGTCATGCTGCTGGTGGCAGGCGGCAAACTGGCTGGTGGCAAGTGGCACACTGTATCTGGTGACAGGCTGCTTGTGGCAAGTGGCACACTGTATCTGGTGACAGGCTGCTGGTAGCAAGTGGCACACTGTATCTGGTGTCATGCTGCTGGTGGCAGGCGGCACACTGTGTCTGGTGGAAAGTGGCACACTGTATCTGGTGGAAGGCTGCTGGTGGCAAGTGGCACACTGTATCTGGTGACAGGCTGCTGGTGGCAAGTGGCACACTGTATCTGGTGGAAGGCTGCTGGTGGCAAGTGGCACACTGTATCTGGTGGCATGATGCTGATGGCAAGTGGCACACTGTATCTGGTGTCATGCTGCTGGTGGCAGGCAGGACACACTGTGTCTGGTGGCAAGTGGCACACTGTATCTGGTGGCGTGCTGCTGGTGGCAAGTGGCACACTGTATCTGGTGGCATGCTGCTGGTGGCAAGTGGCACACTGTATCTGGTGGCATGCTACTGGTGGCAAGTGGCACACTGTATCTGGTGTCATGCTGCTGGTGGCAGGCGGCAAACTGGCTTGTGGCAAGTGGCACACTGTATCTGGTGACAGGCTGCTTGTGGCAAGTGGCACACTGTATCTGGTGACAGGCTGCTTGTGGCAAGTGGCACACTGTATCTGGTGGCAGGCTGTTGGCAAGTGGCACACTGTATCTGGTGGAATGCTGCTGGTGGCAAGTGGCACACTGTATCTGGTGGCAAGTGGCACACTGTATCTGGTGGCAAGTGGCACACTGTATCTGGTGTCATGCTACTGGTGGCAGGCGGCACACTGTGTCTGGTGACAGGCTGCTGGTGGCAAGTGGCACACTGTATCTGGTGACAGGCTGCTGGTAGCAAGTGGCACACTGTATCTGGTGACAGGCTGCTGGTGGCAAGTGGCACACTGTATCTGGTGTCATGCTGCTGGTGGCAGGCGGCACACTGTGTCTGGTGGCAAGTGGCACACTGTATCTGGTGGAAGGCTGCTGGTGGCAAGTGGCACACTGTATCTGGTGACAGGCTGCTGGTGGCAAGTGGCACACTGTATCTGGTGGAAGGCTGCTGGTGGCAAGTGGCACACTGTATCTGGTGGCATGCTGCTGATGGCAAGTGGCACACTGTATCTGGTGTCATGCTGCTGGTGGCAGGCAGGACACACTGTGTCTGGTGGCAAGTGGCACACTGTATCTGGTGGCGTGCTGCTGGTGGCAAGTGGCACACTGTATCTGGTGGCATGCTGCTGGTGGCAAGTGGCACACTGTATCTGGTGGCATGCTGCTGGTGGCAAGTGGCACACTGTATCTGGTGGCATGCTGCTGGTGGCAAGTGGCACACTGTATCTGGTGTCATGCTGCTGGTGGCAGGCGGCAAACTGGCTGGTGGCAAGTGGCACACTGTATCTGGTGACAGGCTGCTTGTGGCAATTGACACACTGTATCTGGTGACAGGCTGCTTGTGGCAAGTGGCACACTGTATCTGGTGACAGGTTGCTTGTGGCAAGTGGCACACTGTATCTGGTGACAGGCTGCTTGTGGCAAGTGGCACACTGTATCTGGTGACAGGCTGCTTGTGGCAAGTGGCACACTGTATCTGGTGACAGGCTGCTTGTGGCAAGTGGCACACTGTATCTGGTGGCAAGTGGCACACTGTATCTGGTGTCATGCTGCTTGTGGCAAGTGGCACACTGTATCTGGCGGCAGACTGCTGTTGGCAAGTGGCACACTGTATCTGGTGGCAGGCTGCTGGTGGCAAGTGGCACACTGTATCTGGTGGCATGCTGCTGGTGGCAAGTGGCACACTGTATCTGGTGGCATGCTGCTGGTGTCAAGTGGCACATTGTATCTGGTAAAAGGCTACTGGTGGCAAGTGGCACACTGTATCTGGCGGCAGGCTGCTGATGGCAAGTGGCACACTGTATCTGGTGACAGGCTGCTGGTGGCAAGTGGCACACTGTATCTGGTGTCATGCTGCTGGTGGCAGGCGGCACACTGTATCTGGTGGAAGGCTGCTGGTGGCAAGTGGCACACTGTATCTGGTGACAGGCTGCTGGTGGCAAGTGGCACACTGTATCTGGTGGAAGGCTGCTGGTGGCAAGTGGCACACTGTATCTGGTGGCATGCTGCTGATGGCAAGTGGCACACTGTATCTGGTGTCATGCTGCTGGTGGCAGGCAGGACACACTGTGTCTGGTGGCAAGTGGCACACTGTATCTGGTGGCGTGCTGCTGGTGGCAAGTGGCACACTGTATCTGGTGGCATGCTGCTGGTGGCAAGTGGCACACTGTATCTGGTGGCATGCTGCTGGTGGCAAGTGGCACAATGTATCTGGTGTCATGCTGCTGGTGGCAGGCGGCAAACTGGCTGGTGGCAAGTGGCACACTGTATCTGGTGACAGGCTGCTTGTGGCAAGTGGCACACTGTATCTGGTGACAGGCTGCTTGTGGCAAGTGGCACACTGTATCTGGTGGCAGGCTGTTGGCAAGTGGCACACTGTATCTGGTGGAATGCTGCTGGTGGCAAGTGGCACACTGTATCTGGTGGCAAGTGGCACACTGTATCTGGTGTCATGCTACTGGTGGCAGGCGGCACACTGTGTCTGGTGACAGGCTGCTGGTGGCAAGTGGCACACTGTATCTGGTGTCATGCTGCTGGTGGCAGGCGGCACACTGTGTCTGGTGGCAAGTGGCACACTGTATCTGGTGGAAGGCTGCTGGTGGCAAGTGGCACACTGTATCTGGTGACAGGCTGCTGGTGGCAAGTGGCACACTGTATCTGGTGGAAGGCTGCTGGTGGCAAGTGGCACACTGTATCTGGTGGCATGCTGCTGATGGCAAGTGGCACACTGTATCTGGTGTCATGCTGCTGGTGGCAGGCAGGACACACTGTGTCTGGTGGCAAGTGGCACACTGTATCTGGTGGCGTGCTGCTGGTGGCAAGTGGCACACTGTATCTGGTGGCATGCTGCTGGTGGCAAGTTGCACACTGTATCTGGTGGCATGCTGCTGGTGGCAGGCGGCAAACTGGCTGGTGGCAAGTGGCACACTGTATCTGGTGACAGGCTGCTTGTGGCAAGTGGCACACTGTATCTGGTGACAGGCTGCTTGTGGCAAGTGGCACACTGTATCTGGTGACAGGCTGCTTGTGGCAAGTGGCACACTGTATCTGGTGACAGGCTGCTTGTGGCAAGTGGCACACTGTATCTGGTGACAGGCTGCTTGTGGCAAGTGGCACACTGTATCTGGTGGCAAGTGGCACACTGTATCTGGTGTCATGCTGCTTGTGGCAAGTGGCACACTGTATCTGGCGGCAGACTGCTGTTGGCAAGTGGCACACTGTATCTGGTGGCAGGCTGCTGGTGGCAAGTGGCACACTGTATCTGGTGGCATGCTGCTGGTGGCAAGTGGCACACTGTATCTGGTGGCATGCTGCTGGTGTCAAGTGGCACATTGTATCTGGTAAAAGGCTACTGGTGGCAAGTGGCACACTGTATCTGGTGGCAGTCTGCGGGTGTTAAGTGGCACAACTGCATCTGATGACAGGCTATGGGTGGCATCTCGGATGCTGCATCTGGCATCAGGCAATGGTGGCAAGTGACACGCTGCATCTGGTGGCAAGTGACAAGCTCAGGTTCCCACTGATTCTGCATCATGGTGAGTTGAACTATTTCACTATATATTACAATGTAGTAATAGAAATAATGGAATTTGATCATCCTGACGCCATATCAAGCATAGTGTCAGGATGATTTTAAGTGCTAACACCAGCCATTTGCCCGAAAAATCCCCCCTGCCACCTATTTCCCCATCAACCCGAGACTACATCCCCCCCCCCCCCTCATCTTTTTTTTGGGAAGGGGGGATGTCCCTGAATGGAAGTTTGGAAATGTGGTCGCCCTATGTTGCTGCTGTTGAGAGACTGTATAGCAGGTGGTATTGGGGGTGTTGCTGCTGCTCAAAGGCTGCATGGCTGATATTACTGGTGAGAGTATATTTAATTTGTTTTAGCAAAGAATTTTTGCATTTTCATTTTGTTTCCATAAAAAGGCCCACCAAAATCCTCAGCACCAGGCCCATGATGCTCTTAATCTGGCCCTGCTCACAGTTACTCTCGGTGGGCGCTGGAACGGGCCCTGCTGTGAAATATTATATCAAAAATTGTAATTACATGCCCCTGCTAAACAGGGGCTGAAAAATTGGGCCTTAGCCACTGGTGGCGGCGCCCAGAACCAGAAATGTTCTTCCAAGCTATCAGCAGGATCATTGAGGAGGAAGAGGATAGTTAGTCAACATAACAGGATAGTCACTCAGCATCAGCATAGGCAGTCTTGGGGGATGTGACATTTCAAAAAAAATTATTCGGTTACATCAGCTTCAGGTGCTTGGTAGCTGGTGGTGATCCAAGACTGATTCATCTTTATGAAGGTCAGTCGATCAACCGAGTCGGTGGACAGGCGCACCCTGTGATCGGTTACAAAGCCTCCAGCAGCACTGAATGTGCGTTCCGAAAGAACGCTGGATGCAGGGCAGGCCAGTAGCTCAACTGCATACTGTGCAAGCTCTGGCCAGCGATCCATTCTCAAGACCCAGTAACCCAGAGGATTTTCGGTGGGAAAGGTGTCCAAGTCTGATCTTGCCTCTAGGTATTCCTGCACCATGTAAATCAGATGCTGGCGATGGTTGCTGGAACCAACCTTTGGGCTGCGGACTAAAAAATTGTCTGAACGCATCGGTCATACGGCCACCTTCTCCACCGCACCTTCTGTGACTGACCAAAGCCTCAGCAAGACGTTGTTCAGGACCAGGACTTTGTAACCTCCCAGTCTCTGGGAACGTGTTGCACAGACCATTCTTCAAAGCCTCCCGGAGATGTCTCATCCTCTGCGACAGAAAGAAAAGGTCCGCAACCTTACCCTTGTACCGTGGATCAAGGAGAGTTGCCAGCCAGTAATGATCCCTCTCCTTGATCCGAAGAATACGACGATCCTTCCGCAGGCTTTGCAGGATCAGGGAGGCCAAGCAGCGTAGGTTAGCTGAGGCATTTGGTCCAGAGTCCTCTGGGTCACTAAGGACGACATGATCCGCAGCCACCTCCTCCCAGCCACGTACAGGTCCACGGGTTTCTCGGGACTGTAAATAATCCCTAAAAGACTGCTGCTGCTGATGCTGAGTGCCAGGCTCCACCTCCATGCTGACACAATCCTCCTCCTCCTCTTCCTGTGTGATCGGCGGGACAGCAGGAACACTGTCTGCATGAAGGGGGCCTTGAGAGGCAAAGAAGTCCTCTTCCTGCCTCTGTTCTGCCTCAAGTGCCCTGTCCATTATTCCATGCAGCGTGTGCTTCAACAGGTGGACAAGAGGTACAGTGTCACTCATGTAAGCACTGTCACTGCTCACCATCCTCGTGGCCTCCTCAAATGGTGACAGGACAGTGCATGCATCCCTAATCATGGCCCACTGGCGTGTGGAAAAAAAACGAGCTCCCCTGACCCTGTCCTGGTGCCGTAGTCGCACAGGTACTCATTGATGGCCCTCTGCTGCGTGTGCAGCCACTTCAGCACGGCCAACATTGAGTTCCACCTGGTGGGCATGTCACAGATAAGGCGGTTCTTGGGCAGGTTCTAGTTGGGCAAACTACTTTTGAAGCTCAGCCAGCCGAGCACTGGCATTATATGATTGGCGGAAATGCACACAGATTTTCCTGGCCTGCCTCAGGACATCCTGTAAGCCCGGCTACCTGCCCAAGAACCGCTGCACCACCAAATTAAGGACGTGACCCACTCAGGGCACATGGGTCAGTTGTGCGTGTCGGAGGGCAGAGAGGAGGTTGGTGTCATTGTCGCAAACCACCATTCCTGGCTTAAGCTGGTGTGGCGTTTACCACCTCTCAGACTGCCCCTGCAGAGCTGACAGAACCTCTGCCCCAGTGTGGCTCCTGCCCCCTAAGCACACCAGCGCAAGCACGGCATGGCATCTTTTTGCATGCGTACTTGCGTAGCCCCTTGGACGCCTACGGAGCACCGCTGGTTCCGAGGACAAAGCACAGGAATAGGCCATGGAGGAAGAGGAGGGGGTGGAGGAGAGAGGTGTGTCACAACCAGTAATAGCATTTTAGAGGCGTGGTGGCGGAACAACCTCCAACACTACTGCACCTTGTCCTGCATCCTTCCCAACTGCCAGAAGAGTCACCCAATGCGACGTGAAAGATAGGTAACGTCCCTGTCCATGCCTGCTGAGCCATGAGTCGGCAGTAATATGCACCTTACCGCTGACCGCCCTGTCCAGCGAGGCATGGACATTGCCTTCCACATGCCGGTAGAGAGCCAGAATCGCCTTCCGTGAGAAAAAGTTGCGTTTGGGAACCTGTCACTGAGGAACCGCACATTGCACAAACTCACGGAAGGGGGCAGAGTCTACCAACTGAAAAGGCAGCAGTTGAAGTACTAGCAATTTAGCCAAGCTAGCATTCAACCGCTGGGCATGTGGATGGCTGGGAGTGAACTTCTTTCGACGGTCCAGCAGCTGGGGCAGGGAAATTTGCCTGCTTCAATCGGACTTCGGTGTACTGCTAGCAGAGTGCCCGCAACTACTTGGCTGTGACACACCTAATTCTACACCTTCATTCCTCTCAGTGCAGCTTTCAGAGAGGACTGAAGGTATAGTGGGGTTGGAGATCGCAGCTGATGAGGAGCAAGGAGAGGTCCGCTTTGTTCTTTGGTGTGGGTCTTTAAGGTACGCTTGCCAACGAGCTACATCGCAGGTCAACATATGTCTGGTCAAGCATGTGGTGCCCAAGCGGCTGATGTTTTGGCCACGCGAGATACGCTTGAGACATATGTTGCAAATAGCAGCGGTGCAATCTGATGCACTCATCTCAAAAAAGGCACACAACAAAGAACTTTTGGAATAACTCGCAGAGGCAGCGCCCTGCACAGGCGGAGCTCTGCGGTGTGATTCAGTAAGTGTGCTGCCCTTAAGCTGGCCCCTGAAGGGTATCCTGCCTTATCGGGCACCCACGTGGAGTCAGTGACCTCATCATCGCCTCCCTCTTCATCACTGGAGCAAACCTGGCTGTATGCTGCAGCTGGTGGAACATGACTGCCAGATTGCTGTTCTTCTTGAGCATCCCCTGTCTCTGGGCTCACGCTACTGCCTTCCTCTAGCTGGGTATCATCATCAGAGCCTTCAAAACGCTGGGCATCCTCCTAGAGCATGTACCCAACACTGTGGTCAAACAGTTCGGGGGACTCCTCAGGAGGACATGGTGGGTCTAGGGAAGGAGTGACTGATGCCATTGAGATGAGGTATGAGGATGCGTTGGCAGCTGCTTTGCCAGTACCCTGAGCCTGGGTGAGAGAGGATGAGGATGATGAGGAGGGCTTGGTCATCCACTCTACCAAGTCTTCGGCATGTATCGGCTCAACACGTCCAGCTGCCAAAAATAAGGACAAGCGTGTCCCATGGCCACGTGCTAATGACGATGCACCGTGTCCACGACCAGCACTGTTGCCTCCAGACACAGAGCCTGCTTGCCCTCTTTTATTGCCTTGTGACTGTCTGCCTCTCCTTGTTGGCCTTCCAGACATACTAATGGCCTGCAGGGAGATGAGAACACCAGCAATTGGGGGTAGCTTCAGGTGTATACTGTGCAGGGGGCACAATACACCCACTGTAACTGCCCGTGGTATAGCAACAGAACAACTACAGCAATTGGGGGTAGCTTCAGGTGTATACTGTGCAAGGGGCACAATACACCCACTGTAACTGCCTGTGGTATAGTAACAGAACAACTCCAGCAATTGGGGTTTGCTTCAGGTGTATACTGTGCAGGGAGCACAATACACCCACTGTAACGGCCTTTGGTATAGCAACAGAACAACTACAGCGATTGGGGGTAGCTTCAGGTGTATACTGTGCAGGAGGCACAATACACCCACTGTAACTGCGCTAGGTTCAATCACAAGAAATGAAGACACTGTCCCTGCCTATCCTTCTCTCTATGAATGCCGCAACACACTACACAAGGCCGCCGCGCAGGCGGCCTTATATAGTGTGGGGCGTGTACTAAACTCCCTGAGCTATAATTGGCCACAGGCATCCTGCTTGTGGCCAATTATGGCTCTCCTCTCTGCCGGCGCTGTGATTGGCCAAGCATGCGGGTCACAGTGCATGCTTGGCCAATCATCAGCCAGCAATGCACTGCGATGGCGCAGTGCATTGTGGGCCGTTCGCGCCACACAAATATGGCGCGAACGGACCACAAAGTTCTGGCTTCACCGAACGGGCGAACAGCCAGCCCATCCCTAGTGACCACACAAAATATTGACACTTTGGGCCCAATTTGGACATTTTCACTTAGGGGTGTACTCACTTTTGTTGCCAGTGGTTTGGACATTAATGGCTGTGTGTTTGAGTTATTATGAGGGAACAGCAAATTTACACTGTTATACAAGCTGTACACTCACTACTTTACATTGTAGCAAAGTGTAATTTCTTCAGCGTTGTATAAATAGGAAGGCCAGCATGGTGGCCTGCAATTATGGGAGGAGCCCGGAGGGTATATATACCAGACCTTTCCACAACGGCCGGTGTCGGTTCCAGCGCGCCGTATTCTACGTCACCAGGCCGACAAACAACTCACTACACGTTCCTGAGTTGTCCTACGCTCCTCGTTTCCGGATTACAGATTCGATTCCCGATCGCACCCCCAGTTCGTTTCGCTTCAGCGTCGCAGGTAGGACTTATGCTTTTTCGTCGTTACATCGAAACCCCTGTTTGTCCCACCGAGTCATTTCGACCACCGTGCCGTTGTTTGTTTGTTTTCTACCACATGATTCACCCCACTGTCTCTGGTTGTCACGCACCGCTACCCAGTTCAAGGATCCCCTCACTCACACGTACACCGCAGCTCATCCCAGCCGGCGTCACGCTTGGATCCCGTCACCTTCCCCTCGATCTCTCCACGCTCACAGTCGTGTCACGACTAGACACCCACTGTAGCAGCATCGAATCAATTCAAGCCACAAACGTCCCACCACCACCCCCCCCCCCCCCCCAACCCACTAGAGCATCTGTCACTGCCCTCCCCCCCACACACTTCTTGCAGTCACCGCAAGTTTGTGTAAATGGGCCCCCACACCTTGCAAACCTCCGCAAGTCGCTCCACTCCTTGCCTTTCACGGCAACCCAGCCAATGTGAGGCACAGCCGTCCCCCGCACATCTTGCTTCACCGCAGGTTTGTGTCATGGCTCCCACATCCACCCCCCCCTCCCCCACACCACTGCAATCGTTGCAGCTCGACCTCCATTGGCCTCCGCAGCCACAACCTCCCCAGTAGCCAACTCAGCTACTCACGCCTTTCTCTATCCCTTTTCACCTTTTCCTTAGGTCAGTAAGTCGCCCCTGGTCTCCTAAACAACAGGATCAGACCATCCCTTTCTTTCCCAGGTAAAAAAAAAAAAAAACCTTTTTTTGAGGGCTTGCATCTCTTCACCAGGGAGTCAACTACGGCCCCGAATCAGCTCTTGCAACCCATCTCTCACAAATATTTTCATGTCACCCTACCGTAGGTACCAGGTCTACCAGGTTTGACCCCAACAGAGACTCTATCACTAGGGCAGCAAGCAGGTGCGTAGGTTGTTGTTGTTTCAGTTTCCATTCTCTTCACACACCTTTCACTACATATCCTTGTTTCACGTACTTATTTGGCTCAGTACCCAGGCGTTAGTAAACTGTCACATACCTCTATGCATGTCACTCTATTTTCGAAGCACAAGCCTTCACTACGCAGACAAGGTCACCTAGTCTCATAACTTGCTGGCAGTACAAGTATTAGCTGACCGAACCTACGTCAAACTACTACAGATTGAAACATCCCTACTTGGCAACCAACCAGCAGCCACTCTCCCCAGTACCGCCCTGGGGGGGCTCTGGTTAACCAGTCCGTGCCGAGCACAGATGGACACCCGAGCATCAGCCACCCGGCCAGTCACCTCCTGGCTCACCTCGGGTGTCACGCATCCCCCGAGTTTACATATAGGCCCAAGGAACATCCCACTCAGCGCACGCGCGCAACCCGTTTGTCCCCATACCTGTCGCACAGGTATCCTGCCCTGCCCCCCCCCTTTTTCCGCAATCTACAAACGCATATATATTCTCTCCTGTCCTTCAAACTCAAAAAAAAAAAAAGAGAAACATGCATCCCCCCCCCCCCCTCTTTTATTCTAGCAGACGCCATGTCTCTGGCCGGCAGCGACGATCTCACCCCCGCCCCATCACCTCCCGAAGCGGGCCCGGCAGACAACTTCTCACAAGCCTTCAGAGCTTGGACCATCCCCAGACTCTCAGCTGAGCTGAGGCGCAGGAATATCCCCTACCCCATCACAGCCAGGAAAGCTGAACTGTTCAGCCTACTATTCCCCAACCCATCCCCACCAACCCCACCAGACACTCAGGCATCACTACAATCAATCGCCTCGGCAGTGTCCCAGCTACACACGTTGGTCTCCTCCCTATCAACTACCATCTCCGACGTCCAGGCCAGAGTGGGGACCTTGGAGCTCCAGCAAGTAACCCCCACTTCACCAGCTGTCGCCCCCGCCACCCCCGCATCATGCCTTACAGGTACACCCCACGGCGGTTTTTCTGTTTTCCCCGCACATCTCATCCCAGCAAGCATCAGGAAGGAAATACTAGATGGCCGCGACATCAACCTGGCATCCCTTCTGATTTCGGTACACAATGTAACAGAAAACAAAGCCTACGCTTGGGGCGACGTTTCCGTTGTCCTGAAGGCGAAAGACCACAGGCTTACACGAAAGCTCACAGTCACGGAGTTCGTGCTTGCTTTCGGCATGTTTCGGGATGTCATCTGCTCCATCAAACCCGACAGGAGGGAAGAACTAGACCTCTACCTTCATGCAGTCACAGATTTAGGGTACAAGTACGAAGGCAGCGCTTTCTATGACTACCATCGCTCCTTTTCAGCAAAGGCAGCAGCCAAGCTCAGTCAGTTCCAGGCAACCACTGACTGGAGCGCGATCGACACCGAACTCTTCTGTCGCCATTTCGCTGGCCTTCGCTCCCCACTTTGCACTAACTGCCAATCCTCCACCCACACGGCCAATTGGTGTTCAGAACCCGTTGGCAGACGCCTCCCCAACTTCCCCTCCGCCCCGAACACAGCCCAGTATTCACAGGCAACCCCACTACACCCCCAGGAAGACAAACTCGGACGGCCCGTCCGAACTTTAGGAGGGGCGCAGATATGCAACAACTACAACTTGGGGATTTGCAACTTCTCACGTTGCAGACTCCTCCACGTCTGCCTCATCTGCCGCAGAGCCCACCCCAGGATCACCTGCGGGCTTAAGAAGCTCAGCTCGGCCTGACGTATTCATATCGGATGGCTGCAATCCTACCTCACCTCACACCCGTCACCCTCACTAGCAGCCTTTCTGGTACAAGGCTTCACCACAGGCTTTCACACGGGGTTTATCACACTCCCCGACACCACCCACGAGTGCAAAAACCTGCTGTCAGCAGCCACCGACGAGGAAGCCATCAGTACCCTACTACAAAACGAACTTGACCGAGGGTACATGATCGGCCCCTTCTCTCACCCACTGTTTTCCGTTTGGAGAGTTAGCCCTATCGGGCTCGTAAAAGGAAAGTTTTCTAATAAACTCCGTCTAATCTATGATTTGTCCGCGCCTTATTCTTCTCACACACCCAGCTTAAATTCCCTCATACCCTTAGAGGAATTTTCCCTCAAATACTCCTCTGTCGACCTCGCTATCCAGGCCATCCTAGACGCAGGTGAGGGCGCCTGGCTGTCCAAAGCAGACGTCGCAGACGCCTTCAAGCTGCTACCAATCCAGCCGTGTCTGTGGCGCTGGCACGGAGTCAGGTGGAAAGGTCAGTATTACTTCGCCACGAAACTAACCTTTGGATCCAAAAGCAGCCCATGGCTCTTTGACACGTTCGCACAGTCCCTGTCCTGGATTCTCTCACACCACGCATCCTGTCAGAAAGTGATCCATTACCTGGACGACTTTTTGCTCATCGAAGACCCCAGCCGTCCCCCCGTAGACCTTAAGAGTTTAAGGGAGGTCTTTTCCAACCTCAATGTCCCCATAGCAGAGAAGAAGGTAGAAGGTCCAGCACAACGCATCACCTTCTTAGGTATCATACTGGACACTCAGGCCATGCAGGCCAGCCTACCACCCGACAAGCTGACTCGCATCAGGGAGGTCATTCATTCCTTCACGGCCACCCAGGGGTGCTCCAGGAGGCAACTCCAGTCTTTACTCGGGATGTTAAACTTCGCGGTGAGAATCATCCCTCAGGGACGATCCTTCGTCTCCCGCCTCCTGGTTTTTCTCACAGGATGTCGAGACCCAGACCAGATCTTCAAACTTGATCAGGCAGCCATAGCCGACCTTTCCATGTGGGACCGCTTCCTAGCCGACTGGAATGGCATTTCCATGTTCATTCCAGCAGCATCCCCCTCTTCTCCCCAGATAGTCACTGACGCCGCTGCCTCCACGGGCTTCGCAGCTATTTTTGGCCCCCACTGGTTTGCCGGTCCATGGCCGCCAGAGATCTTGGCAATCCCCGGTTTCAGACAATCCTCCTCCTTATTCGAACTATACCCAATAGTGGCAGCAGCACGAACCTGGGGAAGCAGTTGGGCAGGCCAGACGGTGGTTTTCGCCACCGATAATCAGGCCACAGCCGACATTATAAACAAAGGCCGTTCCAGGTCCTTGACCATTATGGCCTTCCTGCGCAGGCTAGTTCAACTGTCCCTGCTGCACCAGTTCAAAGTCCTCTGCGTCCACATCCCGGGCAAGTGTAACACCTCAGCCGACGCTCTGTCCCGATTTAATTTTCCGTTGTTCTTTTCACAGGAACCCGGAGCCGATCCGACCATGTCTGCTATCCCTCACTGGTCTCAACTAACTAGTCTGAGTCACCACCTTCACGGCGCCACCAGTCTTATAAACTTCTCATTGTCACACAACACGCTGAAAGCCTACCAAGCTGCTTGGAAGACGTACCTCCGGTTTCTGGGCACAAGCCACGGGGGGTCACCAGGGGACCTCCACCATATCCTAGCCTTCATTTCTCACTGCTACACTCGGCTGGCGTTATCACACAATACCATCAAACTTCATCTAGCCGGTATCCAGCATTTCATTTCCTTACAAGACCCGTCTAAACCATCTTTGTTTGCCTCCCACGCAGTCAAGGCAATCCTGCGCGGCATCCTCAAAAAACAGCCGCAGGTCAATACTAAACGCCTCCCAGTAACCGGTGCCATTTTCCGGGAATTATCGATCATGCTCTCGCATTCCCCATTCGGCCTTTTTCCCAGCCTGGTCATCCAGGCAGCCATGTACCTGGCCTTCTACGGCTTCTTACGCCCCAGCGAGTTTTCAGTTACCGGCCCTAGCTGCAAGACGCTACGCAGGCGGCACCTCGTACGCCGTCAGACCTTTTTCATCCTGCACCTCGAAGCATCCAAAACGCAGCAGGCTGGCCCAGGCACTGACATCAAGCTGTTCGAAACTCTCAACGCCTGGTGCCCCGTAGCAGTTCTAGATCAGCTACTAGCACACCTACCTGATCCCTCACTTGACAGCCCGTTGTTACCATTTCCGGTCAGACCCCTTAGCAGCAATCAATTCGTCACGCACGTCAGGATCCTCCTCCGCAACTTAGGTCTTGACCCAGCGAAATTCTCAGGTCACTCCTTTCGCATCGGAGCAGCCTCCGCAGCCTCCCGCAATGGAGTCCCGGATCACGTGATCAGGAAGATGGGACGGTGGAAGTCCACCTGTTTCGCCCGTTACATTCCCGATCCCCAGACCGAAATGTCCCGGGCTTTCAGAAACCTTGCCTTGTAGCATTTGCTACATAGTTTTGTTGTCTGTCTTGTGGCGTGTTTATGTTTGCTCCTTCACATCTTTAAGGACCGAGGGCTCCGACCATAAATAGGAAGGCCAGCATGGTGGCCTGCAATTATGGGAGGAGCCCGGAGGGTATATATACCAGACCTTTCCACAACGGCCGGTGTCGGTTCCAACGCGCCGTACCCGCCCACCCATTCCCCTTCTCAGAACACTCCAATACGTTTCTCTACAGAAACAGCCATTACTTCTCAGGTAAGCGCCCTTTTATTAACTACTCTCCTAGCAGAAAGGGCCTCACGGCTCAGCTCACCAGGGCTTACCTTACGGTAGACCAGGGCACACTTCAGGTCTAGTTTTGTTGTCTGTCTTGTGGCGTGTTTATGTTTGCTCCTTCACATCTTTAAGGACCGAGGGCTCCGACCATAATAATAAAATATTTACAAAAATGTGAGAGATGTACTCACATATATATATATAATTTCACACACAACTCCAAAAATGAGCTGGTCAAAATTCTTGGCACCCTTAACTTAATATTTGGTTGCACACCCTTTGGAAAAAATAACTGAAACCAGTCACTTCCTATAACCATCAATAAGCTTCTTACACCTCTCACACGGCATTTAGGACCACTCTTCCTTTGCGAACTGCTCCAGGTCTCTCTTATTGGAAGGGTGCCTTTTCCCAACAGCCATTTTAAGACCTCTCCACAGGTGTTCAATGGGATTTAGATCTGGACTCATTGCTGGCCTCTTTAGAACTCTCCAGCGCTTTGTTGCCATCCATTTCTGGGTGCTTTTTGACGTATGTTTGGGGTCATTGTCCTGCTGAAAGACCCAAGCTCTCGGACGCAAACCCAGCTTTCTGACACTGGGCTCTACAGTGCAACCCAAAATCCTTTGGTAATCCTCTGATTTCATGTACCTTGTAAACATTCAAGGCACCCTGGACCAGAGGCAGCAAAACAACCCCAAAACATCATTGAACCTCCACCATATTTCACTGTAGGTACTGTGTTCTTTTCTTTGTAGGCCTCATTCCATTTTCAGTACACAGTAGTAAAATCAGCAGTGGGGTCCTCCTGTGTCTCCTGCCATAGCGTTTCACTTCATTTAAATGTCGACGGATAGTTCACGCTGACACTGATGCTCCCTGAGCCTGCAGGACAGCTTGAATTTCTTTGTAACTTGTTTGGGGCTGCTTATCCGCCATCCGGACTATCCTGCGTTGCAACCTTTCATCAATTTTTTGCTTCCGTCCACGCCCAGAGAGATTTGCTACAGTGCCATGGGTTGCAAACTTCTTGATAATGTTGGGCACTGTGGACAAAGGCAAATCTAGATCTCTGGAGATGGACTTGTAACCTTGAGATTGTTGATATTTTTCCACAATTTTGGTTCTCAAGTCCTCAGACAGTTCTCTTCTCCTCTTCATATGTCACTTCAGCCATGACCACTTAGCTCACATATTGATTCAATATATATCCATTTAATACATTTAATGACCTCAGCTCCCAGGGAAGACTATCTAGGGACCTTGATTGCACGGCCGCAGCATTTTACTGCATTGGACCCTTTTGTGAATATTTAGGATGGGCCAATTTGCCTTTCCTTCATATTACTATTTAAAACTAGACTAATATTATAATTTCTTTACACTCTGTAGACATATTTGAGCATCCGCCCCTGAAGAGCATCTCTACACGCGTCGGGCACACGAGATGCTGACCTGTGTCTGTAATGGACATATTGATCATGGTCTACAGTAGACTATCAATTTTGATATTCATGTATTTATTAATTACGGTCTTAATCTATTTATACTCTTGCTGTTAGTGCTTTGTATATGACACATGGATATATATGAACTTATTCAATAAAATAAAATAACTAATTGTTTCAGAAGTACTATACCTATGTAAATTTTCTTACCCATACCACACTTGTATGTTATGTGTGGATGGAGTTAATATGAATCAGCATACTTACTGAACATGTGGTTTTTAACATTGCCATATTTTATATGATGTTCTTTATTAATAAAATTTGTAATTCTTTCAATTTGCCTCCACAAAGTAATCTATCTCATCTAAAGTCCCACTTCTCCTTCTCTTTTCTATGATTATTAGGGATGGAGGCACACTGCATATGTGCCTCATTTAAAGTCCCAAATCTCCCCCCCATTTGATACACATTAGGGATGGAGACTTGATGACTGGTTTGGCAGTGTTCCCCTGTCACCCAAGTGTGAGGCATGCAGATCCCGGATGGCAATGTCATCATACCCGGGTTCCTGCACATTCAGGGTACATTACACTGTATCATTGAAATTTCCCAGCACCATTGCGCCAATCCATTGGGGGTATGCTGCGGCCGTAGCAATTCAGGGTTACCCTTTCCAGTCTGTACTCGGGAGTTGCGATGCTTTCTGCGTGTCCCCTCCTCCCCCTCTTCTCCCCGCCCTTTTTTTATGACAATAACTTGCATATAAGCCTTTAAAATTAGCACTTTTGATTTTAAACGTTCGAGTCCCATAGACTTTAATAGGGTTCTAAAGTTCACATGAACTTTAGGTCTGTTCGCAGGTTCTGGTGTGAACCGAACAGGGGGGTGTTCGGCTCATCCCTAGTGCCCATCAAATGCAGCCACTGTGCCATCCATTACAGCCACTTGTGCCCATTATATGCAGCCACTTGTGCCCATTATATGCAGCCACTTGTGCCCACGCCCGCCCTCTGTTTGCCTGGCACTTGCCCCATCTTAGTCGGGGGGGTCAGGCAGCGGTTGACAGCAACGAGCTGCAGATCCTCAATGCTTCCCCCATTAGTCATAGAGGGGGGTTATCTGGAGAGAGGGGGGCGGCGCCCGTGCACCTTTAATGGACGGACCGACCCTGTTGCTGAGCCATAACACTAATGCTCCATACACACGGTCGGAAATTCCGACCACAAAATCCGTCGGATTTATTCCGACGGATTTTGTCCGACGCTGGTGTTGCATACTCACGGTCGGACAAAGTTGTCGGAAAATCCGATCATTCTGAACGTGGTGACGTTCGTTGCGTACGACGGAACTGCGTAGAGGCTAGTAGCCAATAGCTTTGGTCTCGTAATTTGATCTGAGCATGCGTGGCACTTTGTACGTCTGAAAATTCTCTACACACGATCGGAAAAAGTCTGATCGGACTTTGTTGTCGGAAAATTTGAGAGCAGGATCTCAAACTTTTTCCGACGGAAATTCCGACGGAAAAAGTCCGATGGAGCCCACACACGGTCAGATTTTCCGACAACATGGTCCGATAGGACATTTTCCGTCGGAAATTCTGACCGTGTGTACGGGGCATAAGTGTGATATCTATTGTTATTTGCCAGTACAATAAGGACATCTTTGTTGGTTATTTATGAAGGTCATGCACACCAGAGCATATGTTTTTAAAGTGGTATTCTATGTCATTTTGTACCAATAAAAATCTTTTTATATTTATTCATGATTCAGTTTGAAATTTTATGCTGCCTAAAAGCCCTTGGGAGCATTTTTTCTTGGTTCTATTTTCAAAAATTTGGGGCGAGCAGCATCCTCAATTACCTCTTTGGTATAGTAGGTATAGGTGTCCCATAAATAATTGCCATTTTGTACATTTCATTTTAGAAACAATTTTTACCTTTCTTTCATCTGTTATGAGAAATATGCCCATGCATTTAAGCAGAATTAAATTCCTCTTTTTTTACATAAATGGGCCCCCAGAAGCTATGTCATAACGTGCTAGTATGCACTGCAGATTAGTACATAATGAAAAACGTACTTGTCAAAGTCCCTGCCACACTCAAGCCACACTGCACACATTACATATGTTCATCCCTACCCACTTTAGCTGCAGAAGCAGCAGCTGAGGATGTACACTTGTTGCGTCAGGAACTATACTCCTTGTTGCTTTTGGTGGGTGATTGCGACCCATTCAAGTGAATAGGGCCACTCTGCAAACACCTTGCAGCCATGTGCAATGCATGCAGTTGCAGCATGCTAGTGTGAGATCCAAGGGGTTAAAACAGGTGATGAGGAGTCAATACAATGCCTCCTTATCGATTGCTTTAACCACCTGGTCGCTGTACTGTACAAGGTTGCATGGCCTTTGCAGTGCAGCCCCATTCACTTGAATGGGTCACGCTTGCCAGGCACTACACCTGTCAAGCATGACAGGGTGTATAGGCATGGTGATGGGGATGGTGTGTTCAGGGTGATATTTATTTGTAAAAAAAAAAAATGAAAACCATTTAACATTTTCCTTCCACTTCACAATTATGTGCCACTTTGTGTTGGCCTATCACATCCCAATAAAACCCATTTATGCTTTTGGTTGTAACATGACAAAATATGGAAAATGTCAAGGGGTATGAATACTTTTTCAGGGCACTTAACATGAGCAGCAGCATAAATCCTTTCCATTCAGGCCCGACAAATGGTAACTTGTAATCCTTTTAGTCTGGGGCACCCAGGATCCCCACCGTCGACAGAGTGGCACATTAGGCAAGCTACACTTAAAGTGATTCTAAAAGGCAGAAAGTTATTTTTTTTACCCTAATGCAGCCCCTCACACTTGCCTGGGCTTGATCGCAATCCAGCTCTGTGCACAAGAGCAGAGGCTCTCTCAGCTCTCTCCCACGGTATTGGCTCAAACACCAGCGGGAGCCATTGGCCTGTGAGGAGGAAGCAGACAGGGCCGGATTAACATAGGTGCTATTGGAGCTGCAGCTCTAGGCCCCTCTCAAGGTAGGCCCATTTGCCCAAAAAAAAAGATCGACTTCGAGGGTTGTAGCTCGGCGATCAGGAGTCACAGAGACCCCACATTTGGGGGGTAGGTAGCTAAAGACCTACTACAGCACTGGTTAAATGATGGGGCTGATTTCATCTATTGTTCTGGAGATACAGGGCTGCTTACGCAGCCTGTCAGAAGCTACATAGAGAGCGGCCAGTTTAAATACAAGCTGGAACACTCTGCAGCATACTGAGAGGATGTACTCGCAGGGCTTATAATAATTATTTGCATATAACTTACTTATGATAATTAACCCCTTGCCACCCAGGCCAATTCTGACACTTCTCTCCTATATGTAAAAATCCAAATTTTTTTGCTTTTGAGAGCCCTCAAGCACTATATATATATATATTGTTTTAGCAGACGATCTATGGAATAAAATGGTGGTCTTTGCAACTTTTTATGTTACACGATATTTGAGTAGCAATTTGTCAAACTTTTTTTTTTTTGGAAAGAAACTGTTTCATTCCAAAAAAAAAACCCACTAAAGTTAGCACAATTTTTTTGTGTACCAAGCGATGCTTTACATTTTTTTTTACAGGTTACATGTTTAGAGTTAGAGGAGGTCTAGTGCTAGAATTATTGCTCTCGCTCTAATGCCCCGTACACACGGTCGGAATTTCCGACGGAAAATGTCCTATCGGACCATGTTGTTGGAAAATCCGACCGTGTGTGGGCGCCTTCGGACTTTTTCCATCGGAATTTCCGTCGGAAAAAATTTGAGATCCTGCTCTCAAATTTTCCGACAACAAAGTCCGATCGGACTTTTTCCGATCGTGTGTAGCGAATTCCGACGGACAAAGTGCCACACATGCTCAGATCAAATTACAAGACCAAAGCTATTGGCTACTAGCCTCTACGTAGTTCCGTCGTACGCAATGAACGTCGCCACATTCAGAATGATCGGATTTTCCGACAACTTTGTCCGACCGTGTGTATGCAAACACCAGTGTCGGACAAAATCCGACGGATTTTGTGGTCGGAATTTCCGACCGTGTGTATGGGGCATTACGATCGCAGCATATGTAACCTGTGTGTATCTGGCTCTGATACTAACCAGTGCCTACCCAGCCACTGACTAGTATCTCTCCCTGTCCCCACACACCCTCTAACCTGCTGACCTGTGTATGGGGGAATCACTCCCGCAATGTTATTGTGTTCTGCCAGTGAATACAATGATCAGTGTTGCTAACTATACCTGGCAGCACTGATTGTTTTGGGGAAAACCTGACAGGCTGGTTGTACTCAAGTCGGTTAATAGGTTGACTTGTGTAAAACCAGCTAGCCCATACATAGATCGACTATGGCTGGTCTCTGCTTAATTGGTGTAATTTCAATCCATGTATGGCCCGCTTAACCACTACGCAGTTCCTACACATCCTTCCACAAACCTTTACATTTTTCCTTCCCAGATTACTTCATCCTCCTCTCCTATACATAGTGCCCACTGTCATACTCTCCACACTGCTCTCCTGTACATACTGCTCACTGTCATACTCTCCACACTTCTCTCCTATACATAGCGTCTGCTGTCATATCCTACACACTCCTCTCCTGTACATAGTGCTCGCTGTCATACACTTCTCTCCTGTACATAGTGCCCACTGCCATACCCTCCACACTCCTCCTGTACATACTACTCACTGTCATACCCTCCATACTCCTCTCCTGTACATAGTACCTACTGTCATACCCTCCACACTTCTCTCCTGTACATAGTGCCCACTGTCGTACCCTCCACACTCCTCTCATATACATAGTGCCCACTGCCATACCCTCCACACTCCTCCTGTACATACTACTCACTGTCATACCCTCCATACTCCTCTCCTGTACATAGTACCTACTGTCATACCCTCCACACTTCTCTCCTATACATAGTGCCCACTGTCATACCCTCCACACTCCTCTCCTGTACATACTACTCACTGTCATGCCCTCCATACTCCTCTCCTGTACATGCTGCCCACTGGCATACCCTCCACAGTCCTCTGCTGTGCATATTGCCCACTGTCATACCCTCCACACTCTTCTCTTATATTTAGTGCCCACTGTCATACCCTCTACACTCCTCTGCTGTGCATACAGCCCACTGTCATACCCTCCACACTCCTCTCCGGTACATACTACCCTCTGTCATACCCTCCACACTCCCCTCCGGTACATACTACCCTCTGTCATACCCTCCACACTCCTCTCCTGTACATACTACTCACTGTCATACCCTCCATACTCCTCTCCTGTACATACTGCCCACTGGAATACCCTCCACACTCCTCTGCTGTGCATATACTGCCCACTGTCATATCCTTCACACTTCTCTCCTATACATAGTGCCCACTGTCATACCCTCCACACTCCTCTCCTGTATATATTGCTCACTGTCAAACCATCCACACTCTTCTCGTATACATAGTGCCCACTGTCATACCCTCTACACTCATCTGCTGTGCATACAGCCCACTGTTATACCCTTCACACTCCTCTCCTGTACATAGTGCCTTCTGCCATACCCTCCGCACTCCTCTCCTGTACATAGTGCCCACTGTCATACCCTCCACACTCCTCTCCGGTACATACTACCCTCTGTTATACCCTTCACACTCCTCTCCTGTACATAGTGCCTTCTGCCATACCCTCCGCACTCCTCTCCTGTACATAGTGCCCACTGTCATACCCTCCACACTCCTCTCCGGTACATACTACCCTCTGTCATACCCTCCACACTCCTCTCCTGTACATACTGCCCACTGTCATACCCTTCACACTCCTCTCCTGTACATACTGCCCACTGTCATACCCTCCACACTCCTCTCCGGTACAAACTACCCTCTGTCATACCCTCCACACTCCTCCTGCTGTGCATACTGCCCACTGTCATACCCTTCACGCTCCTCTGCTGTACATAGTGCCTTCTGCCATACCCTCTGCACTCCTCTCATGTACACAGTGCCCACTGTTAGACCCTCCACATTCCTCTCCCTCACCTGCACATACTTCCCACTTTTATACCATCTATACTCCTCTCCTATGCCTCTAACCCACAAAAACAGTTCTTTAAACTTATACTGAATATCCTCAATGTTTCCAGCTCTAGAATGGGCACACTTTTGCACTCTCTCTCTCTCTCTCTCTCTCTCTCTCTCTCTCTTATAAAAGGCCCCACCAAAATCCTCAGCACCAGGCCCATGATGTTCTTAATCTGGCCCTGAGTCTACTGACTGGAATGGTACCAGCTGATTGGAGAAAAGCCAACGTAGCACCAATATTTAAAAAAGGGCCAAGATACATCCCTGGGAATTACAGACCAGTTAGCCTAACATTATATACAAGCTCTTGGAGGGGGTGATAAGGGACTATATACAAGATTTTAGTAATGACAAGTATCATTAGCAGTAATCAGCATTGATTCATGAAGAATCGTTCTTGCCAAACCAATCTATTAACATTCTATGAGGAGGTAAGCTGCCATCTAGATATTCGCCTAAATGTTCGCGAACCGCAGGTTTGTGGCGGGACCCATTCATTAGTGGGGCCCAGTATTAAGTGAATTTGGGATCGACAACGACAAGCATTCTTTTTTTATCTGTGAAATTTTGTCAATTCAGGAGCGCATGGAGGAGAGGCAAGGTCAGGCCAGGCTATGAAGGGGGTGCAGGAGAGGATCAGTGCCACAGTCAGGGCAGCGCAGTCCTGTGCCAGTGTCCCAGTGTGCCAACCTGTGCTTGAGCCCCTGACCCCTCCCTCTGCCCTGCCCTTACCCCCACCTATGCAGGGCTCCACTGCAGTGGTCCGGAGGCGCCAGTCCAGTGCTGATCCTCAGCCTGCTGATTGGCTTCTCCGCTGCTATCTCCCTCAATGACACCAGCACCGCGATAGAGAGCACTGACACAAGCACCGCGATAGAGAGCACTGACACCAGCACCGCGATAGAGAGCACTGACACCAGCAACTCGCTGCGGGACCCAAAAATATGACACCGCTCAACCTCTTCAAACAGGAGGGTACGGGCATATAGTACGGTGTGCTTTTTTTCTACAAGTGAGCCAAAGGTAGAAAAAAGGTCCGTGTGCTGGATTATATAAATAGTTTATACAGTTATGCATATACATGGTCTACTGGTCACATGTGTTGAATTCCTCCGAGATCCATGCCTCATTAATTTTTATAAATGTGAGGTAGTCAACACTGTCGTGAGCTAGGCGAGTGCGCTTATCTGTCACGACCCCCCCTGCTGTGCTGAACGTCCTTTCAGACAGGACACTGGCGAGGGGCAAGCCAACAGTTCCATTGCAAATTGTGCAAGCTCTGGCCAGAGGTCAAGCCTGCCCACCCAGTAGTCCAGGGGTTCATCACGTCTCAGAGCGTCCACATCGGCCGTTAACTTGATGTAGTCGGACACCTGTCAGTCTAGGCGTTCCCTGATGCTGAAAGAATGATCTCATATCAGAAGTGACCAACACATCTTCAAACCGCCCTCTTCTTGCAGGCGCTGTTGGATTGGTACCCACAACTCTTTCTCTGGGAGTGGAAATTTCTCTGCCAGCGCACGCAAAAGCAGAATGCAGCATTTCTCTAAGCAAGGCCTGGAAGTGCTCCATTCTGACAGCCCTCTGTGATGGTGGTAACATTTCTGCCATTTTTTGTTTTTTACCGTGGGTCTAAGTACGTTGCCACCCAGTACTGGTCCTTGACCTTTATGCTTTTTATACGGGGGTCCCTCTTAAAACACTGGAGCATGAAGGCCCCCATTTGCACTAAACTGGAAGCGGTGTGGTGGCCTGGCACCTGCTCATGATCCAGGATAATGTAGTCCTCCTCGTTCTCCTCCCCCCATCCACGGACAACAGGGATCCCAGAAAGGTTTAAAGCATGCTCTTCTTGCTCCTCCTCATCCGCCCCGGCACCATCCTCTTCTGACTCCTGTTGTTGACTTGTCTCAGAGTAGCCCCCCCTGGGAATTCATCCAGCATTGTGACTTCCTCATCTTCCTGCTCCTGCTCCTCGATGGCTTGATCAATGACACGACGCAATGCATGCTCCATGAAGAAGGCGTAAGGTACGATGGCACTGATGGCGCCATGGCTGCGACTGACCAGTTTGGTGATCTCATCAAATGGCCACAGAAGTCTGCATGCGTCGCGCATGAGCAGCCACTGGTGCGGTGAAAAAAACCAAGCTCCCCAGAACCTGTTCTGCCGCAGAGTTCATACAGGTAGTCATTAACTGCAGGTTTCTGCTAGAGCAGCCTATCAAGCATATACAAGGTTGAGTTCCATCACGTCGGGAAATCACAAATAAGACATCTGACCAGCAGTGTTGCCGCTGAATGTCAGCAAGGCGAGCCATGGCCGTGTAAGATCTTCTGAAATAGGCCGAGATTTTCCTTGCCTGCCGCAAGATGTCCTGGACCCCAAGGTATTTGACAATGAATCGCTGCACGACCAAGTTTAAGACGTGTGCCATGCATGGCATGTACCCCATGATGGATGTGTCATTTGGTCAAAGTTCTTCACAATGTAAAAGAATATGGCCGCCGCAAACAGCGCCATATGTCCGCCGGTTTGGCGAATCGCAAACGAGCAAAGTTTGCCGCGAACCGACCGCCGGGTGAACCGCAAGGCCATCTCTAGTGATGTATCTGGATTTTGCAAAAGCATTTGACACAGTTCCCCATAAACATTTACTGTACAAAGTAAGGTCCATTGGCATGGACCATAGGGTGAGTACATGGATTGAAAACTGGCTACAGGGGCGAGTTCAGAGGGTAGTGATAACTGGGGAGTACTCTGAATGGTCCGGGTGGAAAGTGGGGTCCCCCAGGGTTCTGTCCAATCCTATTTAATTTATTCATAAACGACCTGGAGGATGAGATAAACAGCTCAATCTCTATATGTGCGGACAATACCAAGCTAAGCAGGGTGATAACTTCTCCGCAGGATGTGGAAACCTTGCAAAAAGATCTGAACAAATGAATCGGGTGGGCAACTACATGGCAAATGAGCCTTAATGTAGAAAAATGTAAAATAATGCATTTGGGTGGCAAAAATATGAATGCAATCTACTCACTGGGGGAATCTAGGATGGAAAAGCTGCTGCAAAGCAAACAGAATATTGACATGCATTAAAAAGGGGATTGACTACAGAGATAAAACAAAAATTCTCCCACTCTACAAGACTCTGGTCCGGCCGTACCTGGAGTATGCTGTCCAGTTCTGGGCACCAGTCCTCAGGAAGGATATGCTGGAACTGGAGGGAGTCCAAAGAAGGGCAAAAAAATGAATAAATTGTACAAAAGGTATTGCCAACTTAATAGAAAAAAAATGGTTCAGTTCCACATCCCTGATACGGCGTGTGAAAACCAAGTTCCTCAAAGGTGGGACTTTATCAGACCATTAACAGCAATGGTTATAGTGAAATTACAAATGTATTATAGGAAAAAATATATGAATACACAATACAAAAAATTATGAGATGAAAACAACGAACACATGGTGAAATAGACGACAAGAGACAGAAAGCTGGAAAAACCTAAATCCACTGTCATGGAGACAGGGAGAATCGACCAATGAGGTAAGAGGTCTTCTTCAGGGACAAATGGGCTGAAGTTATCCAGGTGTGTACATTAAATCTACAGTATTAATATGCACACAATTACATACATAATCAGAAATGCCATTAAATTCATATATTGATCATAATTACAAGCATTTACAGATGAAAACACAAAACATACAAAGAATGAAGGAATGAGCAAAGCCAAGAATACTGAGCCCATGTGTTGTAAATTTTAACCAAAAGAGATTATAGCTCAAAAAGTGAGAGGAAACAGAAGCGCCAGAGCAAATCTGAATAACTAAAAAATACGTTATATATAGTCAATGAGTTCATTAGAGTATAAAGAGCGTAAGATGTTGAACAACAATAAAAGCTCTTGGAGAGTATTCCAGTGTACTAAATTAGACCTATGTCTTAGAAGTTTAGTATAGTTCTGCAGGAGATGCTTATCCAGAACATCAATCCAGTTGCAAGTAGTCACAAAGTCCAGGGCTACACCACTAGAAAGGCCACAAGAGGGTGCCATAACAGAATGCTGGTGAGCAAGTCTTTAATAAAGGGACTGGAGAACCTAAGTTATGAGGAAAGGTTACGAGAACTGAACTTATTCTCTCTGGAGAAGAGACGATTGAGAGGGGATATGATTTTCAATGTACAAATACCATACTGATGACTCCACAATAGGAATAAAAGTTTTCCGTGAAAGGGAATTTAATAAGACACGTGGCCATTCACTATAATTAGAAGAAAAGCGGTTTAACCTTAAACTGTGTAGAAGGTTCTTTACTATAAGAGGGGTAAGGATGTGGAATTCTCTTCCACGGGCAGTGGTTTCAGCAGGAAGAATCGATAATTTAAAGAAACTATTAGATAAGCACCTGAACGACCACAACATACAGGGATATACAAAGTAATACTGACATAAAATCACACACATAAGTTGGACGATGGTCTTTTTTCAACCTCGCCTACTATGTAACTAGGTAACTATGATGCTGGCACCCGCCGATTATTAGGTAAAGAGTCAGAATAGCTATCTGCCTATGTAAACCAGGCAGATCACTGTATTAGTGTCAGTGGTCCCCAAAAAGTCCACTTTGTCTGCCACAATATCGCAGTCCCGCTATAAGTCGCTGATCGCCGCCATTACTTATTAGATTGTAAGCTCTTCTGAGAAGGGCCCTCTTAATCCTCTTGTATTTTATTGTATTATAACTGTATTGTCTCCCTTTTTATATTGTAAAGCGCTGCGTAAACTGTTGGCGCTATATAAATCCTGTAATAAATAAAAATAAAATAAATTACTAGTACAAAAAAAAAAAATTACGTAACTATATCCCCTAGTTTGTAGACCCTATAACTTTTGCTCAAACCAATCAATATACGCTTATTGGGATTTTTTTTTTACCAAAAATATGTAGCAACATACATATTGGCCTAAATTGATGGAAAAAAAATTTTGATTTTTTAAACATTTTTATTGGATATATTTTATAGCAGAACGTAAAACATTTATTTTATTTTTTTCCAAAATTGTCAGCCTTTTTTTGGTTACAGCGCAAAAAATTTAAATCGCAGAGGTGATCAAATACCACCTAAAGAAAGCTCTATTTATGGGAAAAAAATTACATGAATTTTATTTAGGTACAGTGTCACACTATTGCGCAATTGTCAGTTAAATTAACATGGTGCTGTATCGCAAAAAATGGCCTGGTCATGAAGGGGGTAAATCTTCCAGAGGTCAAGTGGTTAACAAGAAAGGGTTACAATAAAACATGACAGCCCTCTTAAAGAATAGAATAGGCCTTTACATTGGTGTAGTTTAAGGTACTTTGCCTGAAGATATTATTAGTTGTTGCCTTTAAATCATCTTGACAGTATGTTACCTTACATTCGTTTGAGGTAGCAGGTGAAATTACAAACATATATTTAACTCGGTGCTTAATTATAGTCTTTAAGTCTAACTAACAGTTCCACACGTCACACACCCTAACAATCAGCCTAGGGTGGCTGCTGTCTGTTTGATGTATATTTAAAGGAATATTGCAAATAAAGTGCATATATTTACTAGTAACTGCAGTATATTCATTATGAAATAAAGATTTTTTCCATAGAAATTTTGGAGACAGTAAAAATGGTGAGATGTTGTTGTCCTTGGCATAAGAAGGCACATATGCCGATAAAAGCTCAAGTTTTAATTTCTCCTAAGAGTCCATTCACACAGGGGCAACACGACTTCCAGCACGACTTTGGGAGGCAACTTGGACACGACTTGGGTATGAATCACAGCCCGACTTGAGGCAACTTACAAAGCAACTTGAAGTTGCCTCCAGGACAGGAGATTTTGCCAGTGGCCAATCGCATAATAATCAGCTCTGTGGGAGGGGTTTTACTTCCTGGAAAGTTGCTTTAGTTAAGACGGGATCCGACTTGGAGGCAACTTCCATTGAAATCAAGTCACCTAGTCGGATTGAAGTAGTACAGGAACCTTTTCTGAAGTCGGAGGGACTTCAGTAATGTGCATTAAGACGGCTCTCATTCACTTACATAGATTTTTTTCATGTCGCACGACTAGGGGCAACTTGGGGCAACTTCTAGTCGGATCCAAAGTTGCCTCTGTGTGAATGGACTCTTATGCCCCGTACACACGGTTGGAAATTCCGACGGAAAATGTCCGATCGGACCATGTTGTCGGAAAATCCGATCGTGTGGGCTCCATCTGACTTTTTCCGTCGGAAAAATTTGAGATGCTGTTCTCAAATTTTCCGACAACAAAATCCAATTGGACTTTTTCCGATCGTGTGTAGAGAATTCCGATGGACAAAGTGCCACGCTTGCTCAGATCAAATTAGGAGACCAAACCTATTGGATACTAGCCTCTATGTAGTTCCGTCGTACGCAACGAATGTCACCACGTTCAGAATGATCGGATTTTCTGACAACTTTGTCCGACCGTGTGTATGCAACACCAGTGTCGGACAAAATCCGTCTGAAAAATTCCGACAAAAATTTGTGGTCAGAATTTTCGACCGTGTGTATGGGGCATTAGTCTAATAGAAATGTGTTTTGTTTTTCTGTGTGCCTGTTGGGGAGATTTTCTATCATAGGATGTAAGGAGAAATCCCCCCAATAGGGAAATGGCAATAAAGACTTGGCAAAGGCTTTAATCCTTCCTCGCTCTATCCAAAATGAAATAAACCAAATAGGGATGAGCATATAAAGAAACATTTGCTCTTCTGCACAAACCTATATAACTGCCATTGTAGATGGTAGCTACTAAATGGGAACCTATTGGGATTGCATTTTTAATGCTACAGCAGTGCGTGGCGCAAGAAAACCCATTATCTATAACCAGGGCTAGCCAGGGGCAGATACAGGAGAGGCTTCCACGTATAGCACTCTAGGGTAGAGGGTACAGGTGTGGTGAAAGCCTCTGTGGCATTTAACTTTGTTCAAGGGAACCCTACAGTCAAACTGATAGCTGAGCCCTGCAGATTACACCAGATCAGAGTCTGACCTCAACCCTATAGAACACCTTTGGGATGAATTAGAGTGGAGATTGCAAGCCAGGCCCACTCATCCACATCAATGCCTGACCTCACAAATGTGCTTCTGGAAGAATGGTCAAACATTCCAATAGACACACGCTTATGCCATGTACACACAAATGGACTTTCCAGCAAACTAGGTCTGATGGACTTCCAGATGGACTTTCAACGGAGTTATGACAGACTTCCGAATGAACGGACTTGCCCACAAACGGGCTAAAGTCCGTTCGTTTTAAACGTGACTCCAGGTACGACGGGACTTGAAAAGGAAGTCAATCGCGGCTCTTATATCGGCGAGAGGTACACCTTGCGAGCCCTGTCGCGGGAGTCGGCGCCTGGTATGGATTTTAAGGGGAACCCCTACGCCGAAAAAAACGGCGTGGGGGACCCCCCAAAGTCCATACCAGACCCTTATCCGAGCACACAGCCCGGCCGGTCAGGAAAGGGGGTGGGGACAAACGAGCCCCCCCCCCCCTCCCGAACCGTACCAGGCCCTCAACATGGCGGGGTGGGTGCTTTGGGGAAGGGGAATGATTCCATCTGACCTTTTCTGCCGGAAAGTCCGGTTGTGTGTACACAACATTAGACACCTCTGAGCATCTCCTGTATCATGGCCGCACAGTCTCTGACCATCTCCTGTCAGAGCCCTCAGAGGTTAGTTAGAGAACCTTAGTGAACAAACAGCATCATAAAGGCCAAGAAACACACCAGACAGGTCAGGGAACAGGAACAGCAAATGTGTCCTGAGACACAATTGGCCAGAGAGTCCTAAGATGGCATTTAGAAGCTTATGTCACACATCACCCACTCTTTTAACCACTTGAAGACAAGGACCTTTCTGACCCTTTTTGTTTACATACATTTTTTTGCAAGAAAATTACTTTGAACCCCCAAACATTATATTTTTTTTTAAAGTAAAGGCCCTACAGATTACAATGGTGGGTGTTTCATTTTTTTTTCACACAGTATTTGCGCAGCGATTTTTCAAACGCATTTTTTTGGAAAAAAAAACTGTTTTAAAATTTGAATGCCTTAAAACACACTATATTGCCCAAATGTTTGATGAAATAAAAAAAGATGATCTTAGGCTAAGTACATGAATACCAAACACAACATGCGTCAAAATTCCGCACAAACGTGCAGCGGCGACAAACTGCATACATTTTTAAAAGCCTTTACAGGTTACCACTTTAGATTTACAGAGGTCTACTGCTAAAATTACTGCCCTCGATCTAACCTTTGCAGTGATACCTTACATGCATGGTGCAATTGCTGTTTACATATGACGCCAGACCGACGCTTGCGTTCGCCTTTGTGCCTGAGCAGGGGGGGACAGGGGTGCTTTTTTTTTTATTTATTTTTTTAATAATTTATTTTGCTATTTTATTTTATTTTTAAACTGTTCCTTTTTTTTTTTTTTTATTGTTATGTCAAGGAATGTAAATATCCCCTTTTGATAGCTACTTTTTTTTGAAAATATTGGGGTCTATTAGACCCTAGATCTCTCCTCTGCCCTAAAAGCATCTGACCACACCAAGATCGGTGTTTACATCTGGCGAAATCATGCATTGCTCGTAGCTTCCGGTTTCTTAGGCCATAGAGATGATTGGAGCCATTCTGGTCTCTGATCGGCTCTATGGTCAGCTGGCGGAACCACCGGCTGCATTCTCAGGTTCCCTGTTGGGACAGGAGAGCCAGAGAAAACCATGGAAGATGGGTGGGGGGGGGGGGGGGCATTCCCTCCCGACGGTGGGGGAGGACATTCCCTCCCACTGCTTGTAAAAGCAGTCTAGAGGCTAATTAGCCACTAGGATTGCTTTTACATGAAAGCCAACCGCTGGCTGAAAAGAATGATACCAAGATGATACCTAAACCCGCAGCATCATTCTGGTATAACCACTCAGTATGTTGCTGGTCCTTGTTGGGCATATATTGTAATCTTTTTTTTTTTTTTTTTTTTTTTCATGCAGCCTGTGGGCTGAACAAAAAAAGATTGATCAGTGGGTATGCCCACCATTAGAATACCTCCCTTCATCCACCCACTTCCAATGATAGCATGCATGCACCATTTTGCTTTTAACTGTGGTGGTGAAATCACCTACAGCGCTGGAGTCACGGCTTTATGTATCGTGGGAGCAAACGCTGTTGCTGTCAAGATAAATAAATCCGCGCTGCAGCTGAATGGCGTACCTGAAAACAAAAAATGGTTAACAATAAACACAGTAAACAGTAGTATAAAAAAAATGACATACCTGAAAAGCAAACATGATAAAACATTGCAGAATAGAATACAGTAAAAAAAAAAAAAAAGAAAAATAGAGAGAACAATAAAACGACAACTATTTTTTTATTTAATATTTTTTTTTAGTGTTTTCTTTTTTTTTTTTACACTTTTTTTTTTTGTAACTGTAACAGTTGCAACTGTAATGGTTCCAGGTTTAGGTCTCTCAAAATGCGATGGCATCTTGGGAGACCCTGTGAAAGTGTGTCCTAGTCTGTGCAGTGCTGTACCCTATGCTAAAACTCCACTAGTGTATGGTAGCATTCAAAACATTCACCAATGCAAAGACCAGAATTGTCAGGACAGGAGGGACCAATAATAGCGGGTGTCACGCCTATATCCGTGCTAGCTACAGGCACAACATCTTCTTTGGGGGCTCGTTGGGTATGGGTACTCGGGAGGACATATGGAAAATGCGGGAGGGGAGTAACGTACGGGTATGTTACTGCCCGTGCCATTCTGCCAATGTATATCGTCGTGAGGCGGTCGGCAAGTGGTTAATGTCTAAACCGCTGGCAACAAAAGTGAGTACACCCCTAAGTTAAAATGTCCAAATTGGGCCCAAAGTGTCACTATTTTGTGTGGCCACCATTATTTTCCAGCACTGCCTTAACCCTCTTGGGCATGGAGTTCACCAAAGCTTCACAGGTTGCCACTGAAGTCCTCTTCCACTCCTCCATGACTCTCCCACAGATGCTCAATAGGGTTTGGGTCCTTTAGACATGCTTGGCCAGTCAATCACCTTTACCCTCTGCTTCTTTAGCAAGGCAGTGGTCATCTTGGAGGTGTGTTTGGGGTCATTATCATGTTGGAATACTGCCCTGCAGCGCAGTCCCCAAAGGGAGGGGGATCATGCTCTGCTTCAGTATGTCACAGTACATGTCAGAATTCACGGTTCCCTCAATGAACTGTAGCTCCCCAGTGCCGGCAGCACTCATGCAGCCCCAGACCATGACACTTCCACCACCATGCTTGACCGTAGGCAAGACACCCTTGTCTTTGTACTCCTCACCTGGTTGCCGCCACACATGCTTGACACTTTCTGAACCAAATAAGTTTATCTTGGTCTCATCAGACCACAGGACATGGTTCCAGTAATCAATGTCCTTAGTCTGCTTATCTTCAGCAAACTGTTTGCGGGCTTGCTTGTGCATCATCTTTAGAAGAGCCTTCCTTCTGGGACAACAGCCATGCAGACCAATTTAATGCAGCGTGCCGCGTATGGTCTGAGCACTGACAGGCTGACTCCCCCACCCCTTTAACCTCTGCAGCAATGCTGGCAGCACTCATATGTCTATTTCCCAAAGACAACCTCTGGATATGATGCTGAGCACATGCACTCGACTTCTTTGGTTGACCATGGCAAGGCCTGTTCTGAGTGGAACCTGTCCTGTTAAACCACTGTGTGGTCTTGGAAACCATGCTGCAGCTCCGCTTCAGGGTCTTGGCAATCTTCTTATAGCCTAGGCCATCTTTATGTAGAGCAACAATTCATTTTTTCAGGTCCTCAGAGTTCTTTGCCATGAGGTGCCATGTTTAACTTCCAGTGACCAGTATGAGAGAGTGAGAGCAATGACCCCAAATTTAACACACCTGCTTCCCATTCACACCTGAGACCCTGTAACAGTAACGAGTCACATGACACCGGGGAGGGAAAATGGCTAACTGGGCCCAATTTGGACATTTTTACTTAGGGATGTACACACTTTTGTTGCCAATGGTTTAGACATTAATGGCTGTGTGTTGAGTTATTTTGAGGGGACAGCAAATTTATACGGTTATACAAGCTTTACACTCACTACTTTGCTACAATGTAAAGTGTAATTTTTTCAGTGTTGTCACATAATAAAGATATAATAAAATATTTACAAAAACAGGAGGGGGTACTCACTTTTGTGAGATACTGTATGTGCATGTATGTCTATATAAAATGTATACAATCCTGGCGGTAGCAATACTAGTGAGTCTATTGCTAACACAGCTGGCTGGGGAGAGGCTGCCTCCTGAGTAGGGATGGGCAAACGGTTTGGCCTGAGCATAAGTTTGGGCCGAACTTTGGTTGTTCGGATGTTCTGCGGGGAAAATTCGGAACACCGTTAAAGTCTATGGGACATTAACATGAAAAATCAAGTGTTCATTTTAAAGGCTTATATGAAAGTTATTGTCATAAAAGGTATTTGGGGACCCGGGTCCTGCCCCAGGGGACATGTATCAATGATTTTTTTTTTTTTTTTAAAAGGCCATTTTTTCGGGAGCAGTGATTTTAATAATGCTTAAAGTGAAACAATAAAAGTGAAATATTCCTTGAAATTTCGTACCTGGGGGTGTCTATAGTATGCCTGTAAAGTGGCACAGTCCCTGCACAAAATGACATTTCTACAGGAAAATGTACAGTTAATCACACTTAACATATGTTATTAAATCTAAATGATCTAGGCTAGAGCTAGGGATGCTCCTGCTTAGGGCAAGGTCTCTACGCCTCTCATCTCATTTAGTCTTCTATGGACAAAAATGGCAGCCGTAGTGGAACATGCTCCATCTCATCTCAAATCTGGGGTGGAGGTGGGGGTGGGAATGTGAAAGGGTTTGGGGCACTTACAATCTTTGCCTTGGATGTCGAGTGGCCTTGTCCTGATATTGTTTGAGCCATCAGTGGCCTTTGGGCTCCTTTCTGCTAATTTCACGTTAGTAGAAGTTTGAGTGATTCATGCTTTTCATTTCGTGCTTTTCAGTTTTTTTTTTTTTCAGTTTCTGAACGGCCGTTCGTCAACCAGCCATGTTGTGGAATCGGAGGAGATAACGTGTTATTTATTATTGGCCTTGGAGTTATTGCTTTGACCCAAGTCCAGTCCAGGATCAGGAGGAGGAGGCTTTATTAAACGTGACCAATTATGTCACATGCCTTTGCTGCGAGAGCTCCAGGAGAATAATCCAGATTTTTGGAATTATCTCTGGATGAAGGACCCCTGCTTTCACCAACTCTTGGCATTGTTGACCCCCTATATTAAGAAGCAGGACACATGCATGAGGCTTTTATTTTATTTTTTGGTTGAATAATGATTTGATTTGTTATATTTTCTATATTTTTAGATGCATAGAATGCACTTTTTGGTTAAGTTCTATAGGCAGATAGCATGTCTAATTGTATTTGTTTTCTTTTTTTTTTAATGCACAATAAAAAAATTGTAGAGAATAATACTTGGCTATGTGTTTTACTTAAAATGACAGTTTGGGGTAGGAGTAGGCAGTTACATTTTAAAAAATACAATGTAAAATTAACAAGGGACACCAACATATTTGTTTCTTAAAAACTATGGGATAATGGTGCTGTGGTAACTTGCACCAAAAAATAAATAACAAGCATGATAATATTATTCTTGATATTACTAGGAAAAAAAAAAGCCTTTGAGAATTTGTTTGCCATAACTCCATCAGTATCACCAGCAAAGCAGCTTTATTATCCCATTAAAGAAGATAATGTGCACTGCATTTCGAGATTTCATAATTTGCCACCTCACAAATTTTAATTCTCCATTACGAGCGCTAGTTTACAAGACCGACCGCTTCCAGCTCATCCTTGCTTCTGAGCATGCGTGTTTTTAATTTGGACTTTTGTACACAAGCTCGGAAAATCTGACAACAGACATTTGTCCTCGAAAATTTTTAAAGCATGCCATCCAACATTTGTCCGCAGAGTGTACAAATGGTCGGATTTTCTGCCAACAGCCTGTCATCCCACAATTCCCATCGGAAAATCCGATCGTGTGTATGAGGCTTTAGTAGTATACTTTTTAATCAGGGCAGTGATGTCCCTCTGCCCTTCTGCAGAGTAAAAAGTGTCCCAGGTCACTCTGGCTGCAGCTTAGAAAGAACTAAAAGCTCACTTGGCCCTCACATAGAGGAATTTGGTATGGTCCTGTGTAAATGCTGGCAAAACTGAATGATGCTGGGCTATGGATGCTAATCTTATGGATGTTCTTCATCTATAAGATTAGCATGAATGAGAAAAGTACTGCATTATGACTTCTAGATGGAGCTAATGATCACAGCAAATACATATTTATTATGGTTGTTAGAGGCCATAATGCAGTATTTACTGAGTTCCTGCTATTTTTATGAATGAAAAACTTTTGACCCAGAGAGAAAAAACATTCACATAGAAGAAATGTACATGCAATTTCACAGCAAATATATACATATATATATATATATACACAAATATTTAATAAATGCAACCCCAAGAGTCAAGTAAGAATACATTTGAAAAATGTGTGTGTGTGTGGTGAACCACGCTCCCTATGGGTTGATACCTTAATTTAAAGTGCAAACAGTGCAAAAACTATAATAACCACCGGATTCACTCCAATGGAAAGTTGATCAAACAATCATAAGTATACATGAAACTGTGATCAAACACACAATATCAAAGTCACAAATCAGTAGTGTCCAAATAACCAAAATGGTGTAGTGTAAGTCCAAAGAAGTTCATCAAATATTCTCCAGTGAAAAGGTGACCTGGATAGCCACACACATCCAGGTCAGACATAAAACAAGGAACAATCTCCCATGGTGAAGTATATCGTAAAAAAGGGTTTATTTATGTGGTGTGGTAGAGTGTGATATGTCACTTCCGCCCACGGTGGAACGCAGGTGGAAGCGCAAAATGGCATCCCCGCGTCCATCTGTATGTTTTTAACTTTTGTTTCTTGCTGGATGGCCTTTAAAGAGCCTTTTTATTAAATAAATCCTTTTTTACGATATACTTCACCATGGGTGATTGTTCCTTGTTTTATGTCTGACCTGGATGCGTGTGGCTATTCCTTTTGGAATATTTTGACAGGAGGTAACACTGGACTTGCAGAGATGGATCTTTAGATATATCCCAAATCTTCCAAAGCTGTTATGATCTCCGTAATAGGGATCATCTACATCTGGTGAGTAGGCTGAGTGCTTGGTGTTGTTGGAGGATTTCTACAGTTACCCATTCATTGGATTCATGAAATCACCTTTTCACTGGAGAATATTTGATGAGCTTCTTTGGACTTGCACTACACTACATCATTTTGGTTATTTGGACACTATTGATTTGTGACTTTTACTAAGTTGATGATATTATGTGTTTGATCACAGTTTCATGTACACTTATGATTTATTATTTGATCAACTTTCCATTGGAGTGAATCCAGTGGTTACTATAGTTTTTGCACTGTTTGCACTTCAATGTTGGGTTTTGGAGATTTGGAACTCAGGCCCCAAGTGCAATATGGTGGGAAGGCAGGTGGCATACCATGCAGGTATGTACCTAAGAGAGAAGGGGGGGGGGGGAGGGAGTTTGGGACTTTATATGAGGCAATGAGTGGGTAGGTTCATCTGCCTCCATCCCTGGTAATGTATTAAAAGGAGAAAAAGTTGTGGGACTTTATATGAAGCATAACTGCAAGGTAAGTATGCAAAGACATGTTTGATGATTCCTCGTCCATATATAGAGATTCATAGTAAATAATGCTTCCCCACGTGTCATATGCATGACATCACTATTGGCGCTGTGCGTTAACATGCTGGTTTTCCACCCGCGATCACTACAAGGGAGGTTTGAGCGCCACTTGCCGAATACTATCAGCTGTTCGGACGTTGGCACCGCCTCCCCCCTGATTATGCAGCGTGACGTTAGCGATACACTGCGGCTGTATGTTGCCACAGTTAGCACACGCTGGTGGAGCACTCCTCCTCTTCACATCGAGGCCACATGCACTTTGGCTGACGTGCACCCCCTTTTCAAGTTTAAGGTACATATTGGTTGTTTGGTTGCTTTTCTACCCTTTTCACTGGGCTTTTTTTGGGTAATGCCTTTGTCTTACTAGCCTTGGTTAGCTTTGTGTCTTCCTCCACTTAGTGGTTCTACTCTCCATCTAGATTTCTACACTATCACATGCTATTATGGGCTGTAATCTTACAGGAGTTATTCTTCATATAAAGTCCCACAACCCTTTCTCCTTTTTAATACATAACCAGGGATGGAGGCAGATGAACCTACCCACCCATTACCTCATATAAAGTCCCAACTTCCTTCTCCCTCCCCCCTTCTCTCAATGACTTAAGGGATGGAAGCATGTTACTGCAGTAGCATATACATAGCAATAACTTTGTTTTAGTGATTATATTGTCATCTAGTCGGAACTTTGGGCGCTTTAATCGTCAACCAGTTTTGATTGCTTTGGCCGCCTGTGGTTGTCCCTAATCCCGGGAGCTGCGATGCATGGCGGGGCCCTCCCTCCCCCTCTGTCCTCCTTGGATGTGGGAGCTCGACGTGCATCAGCGCCACGCCCCACGCATGACGTCACTATTCCTTTGTCATACTAGCCATGGTTAGCTATGCGGCTTCCTCCATTTAGTGCGGAAAGCTGGATAGAGAGTAGAACCATTATCACATGCCCTAATGGGCTATAAACTTACCGTCTGCCCTTGTGCAGGTTCACACACATAATTACACATTTTTATCTTTCCACAATTGCTTTTGGGGATTACAGCCCCATAGATGTTTCACTCTCTGCTGACTGTGCCACCATGTGGCCGTGGAGACTATTGCCTCAGCTCCCGGCAGAAGGCTGTTCCCATGGCGCCCTCAGCATCCATTTATCTTTTATAGATATTTTTTACTTCAAATTGCTCCTGATGAGTGGATGAACTGCACAAAACTCGTAGAGCCGCTATATGCTACATCTTGCAGTCATGTGCTTGAGATTCTCCAGGACTATGCATTTCATCAAAAAAAAAAAAAAAACCTTATCTTCATTAATTTTAAGATCATTTAGGTCTACCTCTAAACAATGTACTTTATATCAATATGTTTATCACTATAATTGTGGATCATGTTGAGATATGTGAATATATATATATATATATATATATATATATATATATATATATATATATATATATATACACACACACAGTATTTCACAAAAGTGAGTACACCCCTCACATTTTTGTAAATATTTTATTATATCTTTTCATGTGACAACACTGAAGAAATGACACTTTGCTACAATGTAAAATAGTGAGTGTACAGCTTGTATAACAGTGTAAATTTGCTGTCCCCTCAAAATAACTCAACACACAGCCATTGATATCTAAACCGCTGACAACAAAAGTGAGTACACCCCTGTGTGAAAATGTCCAAATTTGGGTCCAAAGTGTCAATATTTTGTGTGGCCACCATTATGTTCCATCACTGCCATTACCCTCTTGGGCATGGAGTTCACCAGACCATCACAGGTTGCCACTGATGAGATTCAAGAGCGTTCTTCAGAAACGTACCCTTTCCAATGCACCAGGTACTGTATGTGCCCACGGAACCTACGGGAGTCAACAATAGACTGTTACTCCTCATGGTTCTCAACCTGTACAGGGTGAGGACGAGGCATCGAGGTGGTAAAGCAGTTGCAGACCAAAGGTTTTAATAAGGAGACATGAAATACATTTGAGATACGCATATTAGAAGGAAGGTCTAATGCGTAAGCCACTGGGTTAATCCTGGGAAGAATACGGAAAGGCCCAATAAACTGAAGTGCAAACTTCAGAGAGGGAACACAAAGTTGGCGGTTGCGAGATGACAGCCAGGCCCTGTCCCCAACCTGGTAGGAAGGCAGGCATCTGCGGTCAGCATGGAGTCTGTACCTATCATTAGCATGTCACAAAGCCTCCTGGACTTGTGTCCAAGTGGAAAGAAGAATACAGGTATTCTCCTCTAACGCAGGAATACTCTGCTGAACGAATGAGTCAGGCAACATGGAAAGTTGAAAACCATAGTTCGCCATAAATGGGGACAACCTGGAAGCAGAATTCAAAGCGCTATGGTGAGCAAACTCCGCCCCCACAGTAAGAAGTCTGACCAGTTGTTATGATGGTCAGAAATATAGCAACACAGGAATTGCTCCAAGGACTGATTGTGGGTGATACGCAGAGGAGAAAGCAAGCTGAATTCCCAACTGTGCACAAAAGGCTTGCCAGAACCGGGACACAAACTGACTACCCCTGTCCGAGACAATCACCTTTGGTTGCCAATGTAAGCGAATGATCTCCCAAGCAAAAATTGAAGCCAGTTCCTTAGAAGTGGGCAACTTCTTAAAGAGGAAGTAAACCTTCCTCAAAAAAAATAAAAAACGGAACCTGCAAGGCAAAGGCATAATGAGCTAGTATGCATAGCATACTAGCTCATTATGAATGACTTACCTGAGAACGAAGCCCCTGAAGCGGTCCTCATCCACGATCTTCTCCGTCGCCATCATTCCCGGAGTGACTTCCGGGTCTCGCCGCTCCAGCGCTGTCATTCACTGGAGCGGCGATGACGTCACTCCCGCGCATGCGCATGAAGGCGGCATATCGCTGTGATCTCAGCATGCGCAGTGTGCCTGCGCGCCGCTGTCTACGGTGCATGCGCCGTACACAGCGGTGCCTGTTTTTTTTTTAAATATCTCCTAAACCATGTAGGTTTAGGAGATATTTATTGGACCTACAGGTAAGCCTTAATCTAGGCTTACCTGTAAGTCAAAGTGGTTTTTAAGGGTTTACAACCACTTTAAGTGGAATACAATGGGACATTTTCGAGAACGGTTAACCACCATAAGGATAAACTGTGTTTCTCTGGGAGTTGGGTAACTCCACAATGAAATCCATAGACAAGTGGGTCCAGGGCCTCTTTCCATTGGGTATGGGTTGTAGGAGGCCCACTGGAAGATGTCGTGGAGTCTTACTCTGAGCACACATGGAACAGGCAGCTACGAAGGCGGTTACATCAGCACATAGACTAGGCCCCGAGAATTGTTGGGAAATGGCCCAAAAGAGGGTGGCCAGCAGCCTTGGGAGAATGGCAAGTCTGGAGCACGGCAGTACGGAGACTCTCTGGGACAAAGCAACAGTCACAAGGTTTCTCAAGAGGAGCATGGACCTGAGCACCAAGAATTTTGTCGCCCAAAAGAGAAGTGAGACTGGTGCGAATCACAGGAAATGTAACCGACTCCATCTTGGAAGTGGAGGAAAATTGTTGTGACAAAAGCATCAGCTGTTACATTCATAGTATCGGGTAAGAATGAGACAATGTAATTGAAACGAGACAAGAAAAGAGCCCATCACGCCCTTCTGGGAGAAAGGCGTTTAGTCTCAGACAAGAATGTGAGATTCTTATGGTCAGTAAGAATGAGAACGGGCACAGTAGTACCTTTGAGTAGATGTATCCATTCTTTAAGAGCTAAAATGATTGCTAACAACTCTGTCACCAATCTCGTAATTGCACTCCGCAGGTGACAATTTCTTGGAAAAGTAGCCACAAGGATGCATAGCGTTCTCAGGAGGTAGGACGTTGAGACAGAAGGGTGCCAACTCCAGTCTCAGAAGCATCAACCTCAAGGATAAAAGGTAATGTAGGATCAGGATGTGCCAAAACAGGAGCAGAAACAAAGGCAGCCCGAGACTCTCAAAGGCCAACTCTGTGGGTTAACGTCCTTTCTGGTCATATCAGTCAGGGGCTTGACCAGAGATGAGAAGTTACGAATAAACTTGCGATAATAGTTGGCAAAGCCAAGAAAACGCTGCAGAGGACGTAAACCCTGGCCACTGTAAGACTGCTGAAAGTTTCTCTGGGGCCATCAAAAAACCAGCGGTGGAAATGACATAACCCAGGAATGTAACCTGTTCTCGATGGAATTCACACTTCTCCAATTTGCAATAGAGATTATTCTCAGTTTTTGAAGCACACAACAGACATCTGTGTGGTGGCTTTCCAGGGACTTGGAAAATATGAGGATATCGTTGAGATAAAACCACTACACATAACTGCAACAAATCTCGGCAGGCATTGTTAATAAATTCCTGGAAAACTGCCGGGGCTTTAAAAACAGCCAAAGGCCATTACGAGTTACTTATAATGGCCTGTTCTGGTATTAAACGCAGTTTTACACTCTGTCCCTCTCAAATCAAGCTTTGTGAAAACCGTTGCTCCCTTGAGGCCGTCAAATAACTCCATAATCAACGCAATTGTATAGGCATTCTTAATCGTGAAACGATTGAGACATCTATAATCAATACAAGGTCTCTGTTCACCACTCTTCTTCTTCACAAAGAAGAAACCCAGCACCAGCAGGAGACGAGGATTTGCGGATGAAACTGTATCTGCAACATACTCCTCCATGGCCTTATCCTCCAAGACCGACAGGGTAAACCTGGCCACGAGGGGGTATGGCACCAGGTTAAGGGTCAATTGCACAATCATACGACCGGTGTGGAGTCAAACTACAGGCTTGACCTTTGTCAAAGACATCACTAAAATCGCGGTACTCCTCCGGCAGGGAGGAGAGTGAAGAGGTGCACAGGACCTTGGCTACCTTCTAGAAGCATTTCTTACTGCATTGTGCCGACCAGGAGAGAACCTCAGCACAGAGCCAATCAAAAGAGGGGTTGTGCATCTGTAACCAAGGATAACCAATAACCATCGGAAACTTAGTTGAGGAAATAACTTGGAATTGGATTATCTCATGGTGAAGAGCCCCTACGGCCATGGACAATGGAACAGTCTTTTGAGTCACATGGGCAGGCTGTAGAGGTCTCCCATCAAGAGCCTCAATGGCAAGTGGAGTGTCACGCAGTTGCAGCGTAATTGAGTGCTTCGATACAAAGGCAGATTAATGAACAGGCCTGCAGCCCCAGAGTCGATTAGAGCCTGTATCTCGACGGACGACTCAGCCCAAGAAAGGGTAACCGAAACCAGGGGCTTATCCTTCTGGATAACTGGGGACAAAACAATGCCACTTAAAGTCTGTCAATGACAGGACCTCAAGGTCTGAGCGTTCCCTGGACGGGTAGGACAAGACTTCAAAAAGTGACCTGCCTGGCCACAATAAAGGCACAATCTCTCCCTCCTCCTAAGGGATCTCTCATCCGCAGAGAGACGCGTGAAGCCCAAGTGCATGGGTTCATCTTCACAGACTGACTCGGTACCAGGAGGAATGGGAGCTGAGGGAGGCAAGGGTGGGACTGCAAAGTTTGGAGACAAATGTACAGGAGGCTTCTGCAAGCGCTCCTTAAAAGGGAGTCTTTCTCTGAGTCTGGAGTCAATGAGGATGGCAAACATGATCAACTCCAGCTCAGTGGGTATATCTCGGGCTGCTATCTCATCCTTGATGGTATCCAAGAGACCATGAGAAAAAGTAGCCATGAGGGCCTCATTGTTCCAAGCAACCTCTGCTGCCAGAGTACGGAATTCAATGGCGTAATCGGCAACAGTTCTTGTACTCTGTCTGATGGACATGAGGCACTTGGCAGCAGAAGTGGAGCGTGCAGGAACGTTAAAAACCCTTTTAAAAGAAGCCACAAACTCAGTGTAACTAAAACAAAGCAAATATATCACAAAACCTACTTTGCTTCTGTCCGTGGGAAATGCCTGGGGGAGCATCTCAAAGTATATTTCAACCTGGTTGAGAAACCCTCTGCATTGGACTGGATCGCTGGGGAAGCAGAGCAGAACCAGACATAACTCTTATAGAGGTAATATTCGAAGCGGGTGTCTGCACAGAGACTGGAGCAGCAGCAGGGATGGCCTGCTACCCAGGTTGTACCAGAGCAGCCACAGTGGGAGATTCCAGGTGAGCCATGTGGCTCAGGAGCATTTGTAACGCCATGGCAAACTGATCCATGCGGTGATCCTGCTCATCCAGTGTGGAAAAAGTATTACCAACAAGTGGATTGACTGCATCTTCTAAATTCATGGCCTTCGCATACTGTCAGAAATCATGAATCAGACTGAGACAGAAGTACAGTTAAATCACACTTGTTTAATAATAATAATAATAAAAAAAAAAAGTAGAGTGCGCATGCGCGGATTTCCGGAGATGGCCGCTTAGCCAGCCAGCGTCCATCGCTAGCCCCACAGCGCGCAAGAAGCGACAATCCACATGCACGGAGCCTCAGCCAGACGTAGCCTGGGGCCGCAATTCACAACCTTGGATCCGGCCGGCGGATCCAAGATGGCGACCGCCACGAGGCAGCACCCGGCCTACACGGAGGACACACAGGAGGGGAGACAGGTGAATTCCCCTGCAACCCTACAATGCACCCCCTTGGCACAAGGATTCCCCCAGCATGAACTGTCTCCGTCCCCAGCCTCCACAGAATCCTTAATAGGTCGCTCCATGGACAGATACACTATCTCCCCTCCTGAGCCTCATGCTGCGCTCCAAGCTGTCCATCTTCACACTGATCCCATGTCAGCATCTTTCTCAATGTCTGATTTATACATGAAACTGTCAGATCTGCTCTCTCAAACTGCTGCCAAGATCACAGGAGATTTAAAACAGGATTTTCAAAACCTGGGCACCAGAATTGACTATATTGAGCATAAGATGGAACAAACAATTGCTGTGACCAATCAGAACTCTGATCACTTACACACAGTTCAAGATCAATTGGATATCGCCTTATCCAGAATTGACTGACTATTTGGAAAATAGGTCAAGAAGGTATAACGTTAGGATCAGAGCCCTTCCTGAATCCGTCACCAACATACCAGCAGCGGTACAAAACATGATCCAAACTCTAATCCCAAATGTACCTCAACACCGCCTAGAACTGGACAGAGCCCACAGAGCATTGGGACCCCCAGGAAAGACGGATCCCCTAGAGACGTCATTGCAAAGCCCCACTATTACACCATCAAAGAAGAAGTGATGAGACAAGCACGCTCCGCTCCCAAAGTGTTGTGCCTTGGACAGCCTGTCCAAATCTATGCGGACCTGTCCCCATCCACCATGCAGCGCAGACATTCACTAAAGCCGCTACTTCAGGTCCTTACGCAAAAGGACATCAAATACAAATGGGCCTTCCCATTCGCAGTTAAATTCTTGGACAACGGCAAGACTTATGCATTCTCAACATTCCCTGAAGGGGAAAGATTATTGCTGCGACTCAAACTCATTTCTCAAGAAGCAGACATGGATGTGTCCCACAACTTACTTGGGTCCACCAAGAGACCGACCCCGACGAGCCCATAATCTCCACTTTGGAACAAGACAAAGACCAAGAAGGCAAAGGACAATGGCCCTCCCTGAAGACTCCCAAGATGACATGAACTGTCCTGTGATCCTAGCCATTGGTTGTCTCTGGTCTTCTTAGAACCAGAGGCCTTGATGTGGTTCTTCATGAACACATGACTTTTATTAGTTTTTATAGCTATATTCGGTTCCCCACAGTTTGCTTCATCTGTGGGATGGGTCATTCCTAGGAGTGTACCCACCGCTATTCTGATTGGGGGCCCCCCCTTCGTCCCCATCTCAGGGAGGGACGGGGGGCACCAGATACAGAACCTAATAAGTTTTGATACCCGCCTAATATATACCAAACTCTCTCCTGGTTGCTGTGTTACGTTCAATTTCTATAGTAACAAGGGGCGCCCTGGCTGGGGTAGGCCCCATGTGCCTCCACCTCGCCCTCAGACACCGGACGGTATCTGGGGGTAAGGCTGTCTGTCCCATTTGGGAGCAGGCACTGTTACCTGTTTGGTAGAGGTCCCTAGGGGGAGTCTCCCCCCCTGGGAACTGTTTCTCTAGTTAGGAGACAAATCCTTTCTATCTTTCCCACTCTTTTCTTCTACCCTACCCATGTCTATCCCTGATATCTTGTGCCTAACGAGAATTTTTTTTGCAGAGCCTACGTCTTTAACATTAGTGTCAAGCTTCCAGCTGCCAAGGTGGTGCGCCGATGTACTACATGACTGTGCGGTCAGAAGACGTCTAAGGGTGAGTGACGAGATATGCCGAGCTGACGCTCCTTCCACACCGCATGGCTGACACACCACAGACCCCACTCAAAATTGCCACCCACAATGCGCAAGGTCTGAACTCCCCACTCAAAAGAAACTGTTCACACATTACAAACCCCTTAAACTGGATATTCTGATGATTCAGGAAACCCACTTCCCAATGCGGTACAGTCCTAACTTTATACACGCTTACTACCCACACTTCTATCTTGCAAAGGCAGAAAACAAAACCAGAGGGGTGGCGATTTTCTTTTCAAAGTCATGCGACTTCACCTTTATATCTGACTATAAAGATTTGGAGGGGAGGTTCATTTTGGTCAAAGGGACAATCAGAGGTCACATTTACTCCCTAGTTTCCTATTATGCCCCAAACAAAGGACAGGAACAATTTTTCAGACGTACCCTAGACGTACTTTCCCCTCTGCTAGAGGGCACAGTTATTTGGGGGGGAGATTCCAATATAGCCTTTGACCAGGCATTGGATAAATCCAAACCCCCCATGACACAGCTTACCAAACCCACAAGGGCGAGCCTCAAGGTAGCAAAACTTCTGCACAACAGGGGCCTTATAGATGCATGGAGGGAATTCAATCCCTCCAAAAGAGATTTCACCCACTATTCCTACCCGCACGACACCTATGCCAGAATTGACCATATACTGGTTTCCCCAGATTTACTCCCAGCAATCCTTAAATCTCACATAAGTGATACGGTCCTGTCAGATCACTCACTAGTCATTATGCACATTCGGTCTAGCTCACACATGACAAAACGGGGACAATGGCGCCTAAATTAGTCCATACTCTCCAATCCCGTGCAGGTAACGAAAATAAATAAGGCTCTGACTGACTACTTTACTTTACCCTAAATAACGTAGGGAACATTTCACCAGAGACACTATGGGCGGCACACAAAGCCGTTATCAGGGGTAAGATCATACAAATAGGATCCCGACTCAAAAAAGAACACATGATACATATAGAAAGACTAGAAGGTTCTTACAGATCAGCTAAAGCTCAGCACAAACGGAACCCCTCCCCGACCCTACTAGCCAAAGTCGAAAAACTGAGATTAGAACTCAACCTGGCCCTTACGACAAAAGCGGAAAAATCGATCCGCTGGAGCTCGAATAAATTCTACGATCAGAAGGGTAAGATAGGCCCGATGCTAGCTTCTAAATTATCTCCTAAAACAAAGTTTTCCTCTTTCCCCAAAATTAGAATTGCAAACCACGGACTAACGGCCAACCCCTCCAAGATTCTAGATGCCTTTCAGAAATTTTACGCTGACCTCTACAGTGCCCCACCCCAATCCCCAAGTAGTTCAGTAACCGATTTTATGGATGGCATACCTATTCCAAGTTTAGCTGACGAACATAGGGACATCCTAGAAGCCCCCTTCACGATGGAAGAGGTGGCAACAGTAATAAAGGGCCTAAGGACGGGATCGGCACCTGGCCCCGATGGGCTATCGTTATATTATAAGACCTTCACAAAAACCCTGGTCCCATATATGACGAAATTCTTTAACTACATGACTCAGGGCAATCCCTTGTACTCATAACTGAACACAGCTTATATAACGGTCATCCCTAAACCTGATAAGAACCCAGAAGAAGTAGGAAACTACCGCCCCATCTCACTCATTAACTCACAATTAAATCCTCACAAAAATTATGGCGGTACGCTATCGTCCTTCAGCAAATATATACACAAGGACCAGGTGGGGTTCATACCCAGCAGGCAAGGCCCTGACCAAATTAGGAGGGCGATAGATATCGTGTCCATTCTTCAATCTAACTGGGATGGGGGGCCAGCACAACAGGGATTCTTATTGGCGCTTGATCTTCAAAAGGCGTTTGACTCCGTGCCATGGTCCTATCTATTCCCCCTTCTGGATCGATGGGGCTTCGGTCCTCGCTTCAGAGGGGTGATACACTCCCTTTACTCACAGCCCAAAGCCCAAATACGCATACAGGGACACTATTCAACTCCAATTTATATTGCCAGAGGGACCAGACAAGGCTGCCCATTGTCCCCGATCATATTTGCCATAGCAATAGAAACACTAGCCATAGCAATACGACTCAACCCAGATATCCAAGGGGTCAAATGCGGAGAGCAAACCCACAAATGCGGCCTCTTCGCAGACGACATGCTCCTATTTAAACGTCTCCCATCACTTCCCTCCCAAACCTATTTAAAACACTCACAGACTTCTCCAAAATCTCGGGATTAAGGGTGAATTACACTAAATCACAAGCTCTAAACGTCTCCCTCCCACCCTCCACAGTTACCCTTCTTCAAAAATCATTCCAATTCATTTGGGGAATGGGCTACATCAAGTATTTGGGGATATACCTCAGGGACAGAACAGAATCCTTATACTCTAACAATTATCCCCCGCTATTTCAAAAACTGGTAGCAGATCTGAAGGTATGGTCACAATATGAGCTTTCCTGGATAGGCCGAGTCAACTCCAACTCCAATTTATATGGGGGAAATCGGGATATAGAATTCCCCAACACACTCTACACCTACACCGGAAAAAAGGAGGACTGGGGCTACCATCCCTCTTTAAATACTAACAGGCGGCTAGGTTAGCTCAATTCTTCACAGTCTACTCAACATGTGAAAAACCAGACTGGGTCAAAATCGAAAGGCAGGCTGTTCCCCAGTACACTCTGGACTACCTACTATGGTGTTCACAAAAACAAAGGCCAGCAATTTTATCCCCCTCCCTCTCCCACTCTTATGCTCTCTGGGATAGTATCCGTAAATCTCAGGCCCTTGTCTCCAAAGCACAACCTCTCTCCCACATCTTTCATAACCCGAATTTCCCGCCCGGGATGGTCATTAAGGCATTCCAGTGGTGGCTTGATAAGGGACTGTACCGCATTGGACACTACTTCACGAACAAAGGACCTCTCACCCTGAATTGTTATATCCAAAAACTAGAGATGCCAAACTCAGAGAAATTCAGGTTTGGTCAAATATCCCAATTCCTACACAAGGTATGGACGGAAAAACCCTTACCCCCCAATTTTACTGACTACGAACTGTGGTGTGGCCAAGCCAGGGGTCAGAGGGGCGGCATATCGGTCATTAACTCGTCACTCACGCAACCAACAGGCAAATCCACGTATATGACTGAATGGGAGGCCGACCTCCAACACGTGTGGGACTTGGATACTTGGCACCAAGCAGGATCTAAAGCTTTTAGAGGTATTCTCAATACTTCTCTAATGGAAGCAAATATTAAAGTACTCATGAGATGGTACATGACCCCATCCAGATTGGCATCGATATTTCCCTCAGCAGACCCCTGCTGTTTCAGAGGGTGTCAACTAAGGGGCACCATGGTGCACATATGGTGGGAATGTCCCAGAATTAGACCACTATGGTCAAAAATCTTCACTTTGATTACCAAGGTCACAAAATGTTCAGTCCCCAGGACTGCCGCAGTAGCACTCTTAAATGCACATGTTACTAATGTTTCCAAACCCAAGCAAAGACTGATCCACTTTATTCTGCTTGGAGCTAAACTTACCATTGCTGGAGCTTGGAAACGCCCGAAGATTGCCTTCTCAGTAATTGTACGCAAGATCTCTTGGATAATGACACACGAGAAGTTAGCCAGTATACTGCTAGACACATATCATAAGTTTGAATCCGTTTGGGAACCATGGGCGTCTCACTGTGGGATATCCCTGGTTCCCGGGAGTTCCCCCAGACAACTCCCTATTACCTAGCTAAAGTGTGGCACACCCCCCCCCCCCTTCCCTTTTATTCCCTTCTCCCCTTTCAGTCTTTTCTATTTCTTCCTTATTATTCTATCCTTCTCATGATAGCTCCGTTAGTTCCAGCTATCTTGCAAGTAAGCTTGATAAGGTTTGTTATAAAAGGCACAGGTGTAATTGGCCGACACATACCCTACCGAGGGGCTACCACCCAAACAGTCAGGGTGGTTGCCCATTTCTCCTCATCCCCAGGACTTTCACGGTTATGAGAGAAGGATTTAGGGGAGAGCTAGCTCGGGGCACAGTTAGATCCCGTCAGGGGTGCCCAGGGCGAGTCCTTTCCTTCTGAGTACATAGTATCCAGTCGATATCCTCCTCCACGACACACCTACTCTTTTGGGGTGAACAGCAAATTCCTCTTCGCTGTCATACTACAATTCAACTGGGCTTCGGTTATGTTTTGGTTGTATTCAATCAAGCTTGGTTTTCATGTTTATTTTTTTCTTTTTACTGTAACATGACCTATACTGGGCGATTAATACTGTATGCCCTCGTTTTGTATGCATTGTTCAAATTAATAAAAATGTATTGAAAAAAATAAAAATAACAAAAAAAAAAAGTAAACTGAGTAAACGTGGTCAAAACATAGCCAGAGTTCAGGAACCGGAACGGATAGTCAGACAAGCCAAAACATCAGGGATCCAGTGAGGAGCGCAGTAGAACAGCAAGCAGTATCTGGAGCCAGAAGGAATGTCAGCCAAGAAAGTATTTAACAGGAATACAGGAGAGCATCTCGAGATGTGACCAAGGCGAAGGCAGAGCTCATCTGGACTGGACGGCTTAAGTAGGCAGGACTGACGAGCAGAATATCATCAATAGGTGAGTCGCTGTGGAGAGATAGGAGCTGGCAATTAGTCGACAGCGGAGCATACAGCTTTGAGAGGGAAGGGCTGAGCCCAGCCCTGACAGCTTCATATACAGTCCCACAACCTTTTCTTCTTTTAATACAGGGATGTTCCTAAAAGTGTCAGGTTTTTTAGTAAGGATTATGCACCATACACACGATCAGAAATTCCGCCAGCAAAAGTCTGATGAGAGCTTTTGGTCAGAAAATGCAACCGTGTGTATGCTCCATCAGACTTTTGCTGGCGGAATTCCAGGCAGCAAAAGTTTGAGAGCAGGTTCTCAATTTTTCGGTCGGAAAAAATTCAGATCAGAAATTCCGATCGTCTGTAGCAATTCCGACGCTCAAAATTCTTCTGCATGCTCGGAAACAATTTGACGCATGCTTGGAAGCATTGAACTTCATTTTCTTGTCTCGTCGTAGTGTTGTACGTCACTGCGTTCTTTACGGTCGAAAGTTTATCAAACTTTTGTGTGACCGTGTGTATGCAAGCCAAGCTTGACCGAAATTCCGTCGGAAAAACCATCCAAGATTTTTCCGACGGTGTGTATGCGGCATTAGAGTAATTCTCTCACGCTCCTGGGGAACCTGTATAACCATGAACCACTGAACATCGGTGTATCACCGGTAAAATTAAGTGGCATCTTTGAGCCAAAAAAGGTGTATTTTAAGTGAAATAAAATAACTTGATGCTTGTCTATCACAATGACTCTGGTCCATCTCAATGGGGACCTATGCCATTTGAGCCAGCAACTCTTTTTTACACCTCTCCTACTATAAGTACACCGCCTTCCTGATATCTCCTTTAAGGACATAGGACCAGGCCCCACAAGCATTGAGATCAGCCAACTTTACACTGTATGGAAACAGGAATATTCTTCACTCAAGCTCATGAAAGGTTGCGTGTTTTACCCAGATGGGTACTGCAACCTCGCCATATGCAAGCTATCCTGCTTTTTTTTTTTTATTTAAACCAGCACCTCTGGAACAAATATCTTCCCTGGGTTTTTCTGTGGGCCTTCTCCTTGCCCTTTCCATCCATTCTTCTGACCCTTGAGGACCACCACAGCAGGAATACCGGGATGAGGGGGAAGCAGCAGTAAAGGTACAGTAGGTATAGGTACAATATGATGAGACAATGTTGAAATCACAAGTGTGATAGATGTAGGTGCAACATATTGTTATTCTGTTGTAAGTATGTTCTGCTGTGTGTGTTTTATGAAAAGGTGGCATTTTAAATAAACAGTAATATTATTGTTCTGGTTGTATAATTCGTAAAAAAAATTTCAGGGTAAGAATTAAGATTCAAGTCAGTACAGGAGGCGGTAGATGAGTCTTTTCTTAACAACATCAAAGGCTGTGCCGCACTCCGTCTCTATTCCCACCCCGGCATCTCCTCACTGAGGTGTTCACTGTCACTCCTCCTTTAAATCAAGAAATATTGCATTTCTTGGCACAGCTGAGAAGCTTTCGTCAGAGCCGCTGGCCTCACATCAAAACCTGACGTGCCGCATCGGAATCTATTTTAAATACACAGATGTTTTAACCCTTTGTATCCTTTTGTTAAAGCGCATCATTTCGAGGAGCTGAATCTACTTGATATTGATATTTCTCTAAAATCTGTATATTACAACAATTATTATTATTATACAGGAGTTATAAAGCGCCAACAGTTTGCACAGCCCTTTACACGATAAAAGGTACACATTACACTTACAATACAATACAAGGGTTTTAGGAGGGCCCTGCTAATGAGAGCCTACAATTTAGTAGGGTGCTAATGATCATAGGAATATAATATACAGTAAGTGCTTTCTCTTGAAAAGCACATGGAACATTTATAGATGTGTAGCTATTTACAGGGACCCTGTCACCAGGTTGCAGGTTAAAAGCACAGAACAAAAAGTAATTTGTATATGCTTACTTAAAGAATATGTAAACCCAACATACACTATATTATCAAAAGTATTGCCTTTACACATATATGAACTTTAATTGCACCCCAGTCTTAGTCTGTAGGGTTCAATATTGAGTTGGCCCACCCTCTGCAGCTATAACAGCTTCAACTCTTCTGAGAAGGCTGTCCACAAGGTTTAGGAGTAGGTCTATGGTAATGGTTGACTATTCTTGCTTTGTGCACTGGTGCGCAGTCATGTTGGAACAGGAAGGGGCCATCCCCAAACATGTTGGGAGCATAAAATTGCCCAAAATGTCTTGGTATGCTGACGCCTTAAGAGTTGCCTTCATTGATGTGTGGCTCTCGGTACATACCCTCAGCTACATTATCATTTGGCGTAGAGATGAGCTCCTTCCATGGCCAGCACTCACAGCAGTGGGTACAGGATCCCTTACAGCCTGAGAAGTACACAATTCCCTCCTTAACAACCACCTAACACATATATGTGGCTAAAAAAGGGTGGACTTTGACATTCACGTGCCGTACATATGCATTGCTGGTCGGCCAATGTTTCTGTGCTAAGTGCATGCTCACTGCATGCTCCCAGCATTAAACCAAGCTGTGAAAGATGTGACCATTGTGGCAGCCAGTCACAATGGTCACATATTCGGCCCAGCATTCAGAACTTTTTAAAGAGACACGGGACAGGCAGGAAGGGGTTAATATCCAGTTATGATTTTTGCATTTAGGAATGCATCCAGCTCTTTTTTTAAAACAATCTACTGAGCTGGCCAGAACTAGTTCTTGAGGGAGTCAATTCCACATTTCACCAGCTCTTACTGTGAAGAAGCCTTTCCACATGTGGAAATTTATTTTGCTCCAAACATAGAGTGCCTCTTTGTCCTTTTGGGATGACCTAAAATTGAATAACTCAACACCAAGTTATATATGTGTAGCACTACCCTCGTAGGAGCTGCTGATGGATGTATAATCCTGTACCCTGCCTATCAACCCCAATGACAGTCTCAACCTCTCTGGCACACCTATGTGGCAATATTAGTGTGAGACCCAGTTGTAAAGACAAACACAATAATGGTACACTACACAGTATATTTGCCGTAACCTTGGAACCAGTCACCTCGCCAGTCAAAGTAATGAATGGAGTCTCACACAAGTTGTCAATTAACCACTTAGGAAATTTACTAAGAAGATGCTTGGCACCATAAACACTGTGGTAACTCAGATATAGAGAATGACAATAGAAAACAGTCAATGTGTACATGAAACAAGAATTCAATGATTGTCATGGTAGGTATTTGCAGACAGTTGCGCAGTCGGACAAATGCTCAATATCATATCAAAACACACTTATATTAAGCACCTTCCCACTACAGCCTCAATGCACACAACAGACCCAAATACATTACATTCACATAACCAGGATAATGCAGTATAATATTGAATGCTATACTCTAGGGCTCCCCCTATAGTGCAACTTAATGCCCATAAAGTATAGTGACACCCTGATGTTTTGTTGAGGGTGGCAAGAGTTCTTTATCTTCACTTATTCTTCAGCTAGCCCTTTGATTTGAACTGCAGTTATTTGTAATCCACGTGAGAAAACATAAAGAAACAGGCTTTAGAATGATGAGTGTATTGGGAACTATTCCTTTGGTGGTGATGAACAAACAACACTCCTGTAACTTTTCCTTGTGAACTGTGGGGATAATACAGTACCACCTCTATTGCATGGGTTGTAATAAATCCCAGAGTTCCGCTGTGCACAGCCTATGAATAAGCAGAACCACCTCCGTGGAACTACAAGTCTCACCAGCATACAATATGTTTTATTGGTCTGGGCAAGTGCCCGCTCACCACGACAGGCCCAGGTGCTGTAGGATTCCTTCCGAGCTCCTTTCCTTGTGATCTCCGTCTGATCCGAAGCCGGCGCTGTCACACCACACCGCTCCCTCAGATGACCGATGGCTGATGGCTGGAACACAGGAAACTTCCAGCGATCTTGGGTCCTCAGGTCGGTCCACACACTGGTCTTGTTGGCTGTGCGCAGGAACTCCTCAGAGGCTGATTGGTTCAGCTCTGCGCCTTACAGGTCACAGTCCTCCCGGTCTCACACAGACCTCACTGCAGGCAGGTATTGAATAGCATCCCAAGAGAGCGAAAAAATGGCAGAGCTGTCTCTTTTATTCCTGCTCCCAGCATGCAGTGCAGTAACTTTTGCCTTGTGGGTCTGCGGCCTGGCATTGTGGGTTTAATAGTTCCCAGACTGAGTTTAAGCACATGAGTCACTTCCTCATCAACTACATCCCCCACAATGCTTTGTAACTCTGATTCACAAAACTGGTGAAGTCTCAATAACTTGACAAGGACACTAGAGGGAGCCAAACTCTTATTTAAAGAACATCACATTATTTAGCATGATAACTTGGTCACAACCCCTGCGCTACATATGGATCACCTATGTGATCATATCATGATCATACATGGTGATAATATCCCTTCTTAACTGCTTATTCCCAAGAGAGAAAACATTCAGTTTGTGAAATGCACATATAAACTTGTGGGAAGATTGTTGCTAAAATAAAGAATTCCAATCACCAAAATGTTACTGCTGTATTTGGAAACAGTATGATATGTACTATATGCACAGAGTCCTATTACTGGACTGTGCTGTGCAGTGCAGTATTTAACAGCATGCATAGAGTATAGGTGGCTGCATTTTACTTGAGCTACAGAAAGCCTTGAGACTCATCTCAAAGTATGCAAATTGGCCCCAAACCACAAAATGAAAGAGTCCAAAGTGTTTTTAAATGTTTGTAACATCACATTAAAAACAGTCAACGTGGGGGGGGGGGCGTGGCCTGACCTTGCTTGAAGATGGATGCTTAGTTCCAGAGCTCCCGCTGCCACACGACCTGCTATCTGACTAACGGAGGTATTTTCGACTTGCAACCTCTCACACACATGGGGACTGCCTCACGGAACTCCTCCACCTCCCATTCCAGCTCCCCCCAAGGGAACTCAGGGAGTTTTAACAACAGTATCCCCGACATGTTCCGCTCTAGCAGAGGGAATATGGCGGCCGCTCACCACAGGACCTCACAGGCCCCGGCTCCCCTGCCTGTCAGCATGCTACCCGCTACTCCTTCGACTATATTCACAGACAGCGAGGGCTTAGAACTTGCTCCGCCACCTTTACAACCCCACCTAAGCATCCACGACGGATGAAGAGGTAGTAGACCGCCAAGACACACAGCTACGGAAGACAACACATGATGTTGATAAGCATACCCTCCAACTTAGGGACATGCAAAGGCACCTGGAAGACCTTGACAACAGAGGCAGACGCCACAACTTGAGGGTCAGAGGTCTTACAGAGGCAATTGAAGGCGCTCGAATATTGTCATAACAGGCCTATTCAATAAATTGCTTGATAGACCGCTCCAGACCCCTATTGCTATGGACAGAATTCATCGTGCCCTGCGGCCCAGAGGGAGGGATAATGACCCTCCATGGGATATTGTCTGTTGCTTATCAGATTTCAAACTTAAAGAAGAAATCCTCAGGCAAGCTAGAGGGAAACAACAAATCGTTCATGCTGGAAATACTGTTCAGATTTACCAAGATCTATCCAGCATTACACTGCAGCATTGTAGGGATCTGAGACCACTATTGGATGTCCTCAGCACTAATGAAATTTCATAGTGGAAATTCCCATTTTGCCTTTTGGCCACCTCACAAGGTCGCACTACATTTTTGAAAGTGCCAAAAGATCTTCCACAGTTTTGTCACACCCTACATATTCCATTGATTGAAGTACCTGACTGGTTTGCTGACTTTTGCCGTTCTGCTGTTAAAAGAGACCCACCACCTGCTGAACCAATGGAGGCACAGGAAACCAGATTCAGACAGAGAAGATCTCCTTCAGCCCTGGCAAGTCGTATTGAATCCCGTGACGCACGCAGCAACCGTAGCCCTTTCAACCCACCCAACTCAAGGAGAGCCAGAAGAGACCGCTAATTTCAGGTACCTAAAATATAACCACTTATAGTTCTGCGAGGAAAAAGGGAAGTCTGGATGGCCGCACTTCAGCAAAAACTTCTTTATTAGGCAAAAGATAAAATCCAAAGTAGTGACATCTCATGCGATACAGCAAAACAACAACAGTAGTTTACGCGTTTCACGCCTCAAAGGCACTTATAGTTCTGCCCTGTTTGGCATTCATGAGTTTAGACTGTGTTTACGTTTTGAAGGTCTTGTTTCTGAACTTTAATGTTTCTTGGAATCACAAGAGACTCTGTAGACTCTATGACCTCTTTCCTGATCTCATGCTTCTTATATCACTACACAATCCCCTGACTCATATATGATTGTGTAACAAGGAGAAACTCTGTTAAGCTCACATATCTATCAGTTCTGACTACACTCCCCATAATACCCTGCGGATAGATATCCACCCTTTCCGGACAGCTCTGTCTTGCTTCATGATGACGATAGCTTCTTAGCATCTGGCAACAATCTCTTCACACACTGTCTATTGCCCCAACAATGTACACATCCTGAATCTGCAATAACGGACGGAACTGTCTGTCCTCCAGACAACAAATTTACATTATCTCCATGATAACAAAATGTCCGAAAGTGTTAGTGACCATACTTCCTGGACTATAACTCCAAGTGCCTCCCCTTCTTTAACACGCTACCTTACCACCTTCAGCAACAGTGATGGATCTTGGCCACCCACACTACTTTCTTGGGGGCTCACAGCCTTAATTTACATATGCAGAACTCTGTGGAATACAACATAAACAATGTCTTTATGTGTAGCATACTTTCTACATCTAGATACGTCCGTCCACATTAAATATGCTAGAGGCGGGAACCTTTCTACAACATGGATATTACCCAGAACTCTGATGAACAAGATCCCTTATGAAACCTGCTGCACTCATACCATCATCGCCCGAGATGCTTCCACAACCTATGACTATTAGTCCGTAACAGATGAACCGTACATCCTTCCTGCTGTTTTACCGGTTCCAGTTTTGGGAATAAAAACCTTGGGGACCTCCTCTTATACTATAGGAACTCTCACTGCGCCATTGTTGATCATGACACAATTTGGTATACTCCTACTTGTCCTCACAGATTTGATGGGCTCCTATCCTATTTTCTCTGTCGAGACTTGACTAATTTCAGTTACTATTGTTAATCGGTTTTCCGCTTTTGGTACTATACATATACAGTTGTTGTAAGTATACTATTTCAGGTTACTTTTATCATAAGAGATGTATTTTGTAATGATTTTGTCTTCTTTGCCAATCAACACTCCTCACTCTAATATTTTAGTTGTTGGCTACCCTGACAGGTACTAAAAACTAAAATAATCACACTCGGCCCACAAGGGCATACATACGAACCTTTATCTGACAATCATGCTCCCCATCATGAGCCATACCGCACACTGCTAACCTCTATTCCAATATCACCACTATTCTGCCATGTCACACTTATATTATGGTCCTTCTTCACTTCCCCTGACTAAAGAAGCTCACTTATCCTCCATCTTTCCCTACCATGGTCGGGCAACAGGGAGATATAACTGTATTTTTCTTTTTCAGACATCCATCCCTGCCTAGTTGGTTCCAACCCCCACACAGAGGTGTCAGGTGGTTAAGTGTGATCCCACCTCCTTCACCCTGTAAGACACTGATTCTTGCCTGATACTGAGGTAATCAGGAGTATATTCTCCTTCACCTCATCAGTTTTTCTGTGTTGTTTATACCACTCTCTCTTCACATACAGCACATCTATTATACCATCACCTTTCATCCCTAAACACCTGCCCTTCATATACTCCTTGACCTATGGCAGGAGAAATGAGCTCCATCCCCACCCAATCACAAGACACACAGCTTCATAGGCAACTCAAGCTGTGCTCCATAAATATACAAGGTCTCAACACACCGGAAAAGCGAGCACATTTACTCTCCACTTTACAAAAATCTAAAATACATGTTGCTTTAATTCAAGAAACACACTTAAGATCGGATACAATCCCGAAGCTATATAACAGGCACTTTCCCCTGGCCTTCCACGCACCCAATGAAGATGCCAAATTCAAAGGTGTATCCATAATAATCTCCAAGCATTGCCCGATTTAAAACATAGAAATACAAAAAGACACGCAAGGGAGATTTCTATTTCTGAAAGGAACACTCTATAACAAGCCCATCACCATAGCTAATATCTATGCACCAAACTCACATCAGGTAACTTTTTTTCGGAACACCCTTCAACTATTGACAGTATTTCAATCAGGCACTCTAAAGCCCCATACACACGGTCGGACTTTTTCATCAATTTGGTCCGATCGGACAAGGTTGTTGAAAAATCAGACCGTGTGTATGCACCATCGGACAGTGTTCGTCGGTTTGTCCGTCGGACAAAGTCTTATCTCCTGCTGGAAAGATTTCCCGTCAACCCGGTCCGATCACACCAAATCCGAGCGTGTGTACGCTTGTCCGACGGACAAAGTGCTACGCATGCTCAGAAGAAATTCTGTGACGGAAGCGCTCGGTCAGGTAAAACTACCTTTCCTAATCGACACAGCACATTCGTCACGCTGCAATGTTAAAATGTCTTTAATGCAGCGCATTCTCTTTTTCTTTACAATGCAACAAGAATGACATCTTTTAGCTGCTCCTATTCACCCGCACTTCTCACAAACTTACTTCTTTATTACTTTGCAGCATTTATACACTACATGTTTATTTTTACTCAGATCGTAATACAATCTTTCTTATTTTTTTACCCAGATTTTTTTTTTTTGGGGGAATACATATTTGAAGGAGGTTTTTTTTTTTTTTTGGAGGGGGTTTGTATGTCTCAACTTAGCAAAACCACATTATTAACATTTGTATTTCTTGCTTACATTTACTAGGAGTTTGTTGGTTGTTGGTGCCCCTTGTTAATTCTAGGATTAGTGAAATGTACCTGCCTACTCAAAGAAAAACTGTCATTGTAGAAAAGTAAAACACAATAGTCAATGATTATTTCAAAGCAAAAAAACCTTTATTTAGGTCTCAGCAACAGACCAAAGAGGAACGCAGCCATGGTGAAACTTGGGGAATTTGCAAAGCCTTGGACACCCATGGCAACCATCATTTTACAGACTTAAACAATTGGGGGCATGAAGACTACCTATCTAAATAATAAGGGAGCGCAATCTGGTCCTGAAGTCCAAAACATCCGGAACTGCAGCAGATGCCATCTAGGTCCCCAGGCTCTGGTACTACGAGAGGCTCCATCTTCTCTCAGACCAGACTGAGTCCAGGTTGTCACTCTCTTGTCTTCCTTGTACGCTTCCTTCCACGCCGTGGTGCTGGTGCTGGTGGGGTGGCAGAAGGAGGAGGAGGAGGCGGAGCAAGGTCACTCTCGCAAACATGTGTGAGGGGAGTCATCTCCCCAGCCATCCCCTCATTTAGTATTTTGAGGATGACCTCCTCACACATGCTGCGTTGCCCCGCCTCCATACCCGTAAATTTACTTGTAACCAAGGAGGCAAAGGCCTCCTCGTAGGTGGGTGTGGCATAGAGGGAGGCTGAGGCATCTTTTATCAGCTGGAGCGCTGACTCTCCCACCTCCCCCATGTTTTTCGCCCTTCTGTAGGGAAGGCGGAGGGGAGAGACTTGGGAGACAGTCAGGCTCCTACGCCTACCCCCCTCTTGGCTGCCACTACCCCCTGCCTCCTCCTGACTGCCACCTTCCACAGCCACCTCCTGGCTGAGGTCTTCCTGTGTATGAAAAAGGGACATAGTTTCAGTTATTTGTTCATCAAACACACACAATTCTCATCTAGTGACTGTTGCAAAATGTTTTCAAATACAAAACCATACAATTCTCAGCCCTGCAGTTTAGATTCTTCCCAAAAATGTCTCCCACACCACTGTCTGTTGATATGTCAATCACGTTAGGAAATAAGCAATTGGGGATCCTGAATTAACTGAACATCATTCATTATTCAACAAACTGGTTCCAAAACTACTATACCTGGAACAAGCTGGGCACCTGCACATATTCCTGACTGGAAGGCCCAGGTTGGTCCTCGGAAGCCTCATCAGGGGTGGCGTGCGTGGAAGGACGCGTGCAAGGAAGAGTCGAGAGTGACTTCCTGACAGTAGCCTGGTCTTTGAGAAAGTGGAGCCTGTCATAGTACCAGAGCGTGGGGACATGGACATCAGCTGCTGCAGCTCCAGATGCTTGTGACTTCAGGACCTTATTGCGCTCCCGGAAATAGGTAGTCTTCATGTTGTTTATCTTCACTTTTAAGTTTGCGACGGTTGCCATGGGCAGGGTAGGCTTTACAAATGCCACCAGTTTCAGCAGGGCTGCGTACCTCTTTGGTCTGTTGCTATAATCCCTGTGTTTTGCCTGCCATAAGAGGGGGAATTGCCGGTATTTATCAATGAAGTGTGGGAGAAAGCTCACGTTGTAGAACGCCTCCATCACCTCTGCAAGACACAACGCCACACAAAACAATATAAATAATGTCAGCCTAAACTCTCCTAATCTTCTCCATAAAGAAGCCTCAAGTTCTAATCAGTCTAGGCTAGTTATGTACCAACGTCAAATTGTACCTTCGTTTGTAGCGATCGTCTCGTGCGTGAGCTTTCTCTCCCCTCGTCTCCCAGATCGTGGCTACGACACAGGCGTGTGACGTTTTATATACAGTGCGCATGCGTCAAACTCCGCCCGCCCCTGACAATCTTTCTCGTCTATTCCCCACCCCTTCTCTTTACGGCGCAGTGGGGAGAGCACATGGCGGGGACACAGCAGGTGCGCCCCAAATATCCCCCCAACGAGGAGGAGGACGAGGAAAGGCCGGAGGCAGAAACGTCCCGATCCCGGAGCCTGAAATTCAAGGCCTCCAATATGTCATTTGGAGAAATGTTGGAGATGGTGGACATATTAAAGAGGAGCGACTATGATGGGAAGTATGGGCCTTACCTCAACCCCAATGTCCGCAAGGCCAAGATCATGTCTAAAGTTGTGAGAAGGCTGTACAATCATTTTGGGGTACAACGATCCAAGGAGCAACTGAGGAAACGCTGGTCAGACCTGAAACTGAGGGAGGCCGATCAGTACAGAAAGATCAAGAGAATTCTTCAAAAAAGTAAGTAGTTGTGTTTTGTGTTTGATTTCTTGCTTGCATACTGCTCCATGTGGTTTGATTTTTACAAAGTTGTACATTCCAAAATGGCCACTTTCATGTTCGTCTGTGCATTCGATCGTACTCAGCCTCGATCTTTCTGCCACTGTCATGGTCGTGTGTGTGTCCATTCGATCGTACGCAACCTCGATCGTGCGGCCACTTATAATACGATGTTTGGTGTTTTTTGGGGGAAAGGAAGTTTGTTCTCCCTAGAAATGTCATCCAGAATGTAAAGCCAATTTATTCAATGTAAAGGAGAGGTCACCCAGTAGCTGTTTACCCATCTGGACTCGAGAGCACTAGTGCTGGGACACCCAAACCCCCTTTTTATTAGCCTTTTCCACACATGTGCTCCAGTGGATACTAGAGGGGGGTCTCCATCACACAAACTTCTACCAAAAAGCTAGTCAGTTTAGCACCTTTACAAAGTGACTACATTCATGTAGTTGACATTTGTAACTGGCCAAACTAAAATAGTGTCCGTCACTTTCAAGCAATGTTTGTCATTTCCTATTTCTGCCCTCAATAGTTTGTGTTGCTAAATCTTCCTTTTGGACATTCTCATAGGGGAGCGAAAACTTGGGCCGTCTGAGGAAACCCCCAAACCAACACCTCCCAAAAAAGGGGAAAGAGCAGAAGCAGAGGAGGAGGAGGAGGAAGGAGAGATCATCGAACTTGGAGAAATTGTCACCACAACAGGTGAGTGTGGGAGAACACAGCTACTGGTAAGCTAATCCATGTATGGCTGCCTCATTTCCAACACCCCATTTTTGTTTGTTTGTGGTTTTTAGGTGACGTGGATGTTGTGGAAGAAAAATCGCACTTTACCACAGAGAGTGCCCACGTACTCATCGGAGAGATAATGGTCTGCAATCGAGATCTAGATTACATAAAGCAAAACATCAATGATGTTCAACAAAAATTGAAGAACATCATTGATGTTTTAGGAAAAATATGAAAACGCACCAAGTAATTAACACACATTTGTGCCTGCTTCTGCACACATTTGCAACTTAAAAACTGTCTGAAATTTGGAACATGCACACATTGTGTCCACATGTGCTAGCTCCCACCATGGTGGATGAATGGCAACGTTTTTTTTGGGGGTGCAAACACTTTACGAACTACGAAAGTGGTTGTGGTGAAGGGGTTGCACCCCCAAAAAACGTCCATTCATCCCCATGATGGAAAATGGCACTTTTGAAGCTTCTAGGCATGTGTTTTCCCATCTAATGACCATTTTCAGACCCAAATTGTGTGCATGTTCCAAATTTCCACTTTTCGGGGGTGACCCCCCCATGTGATGAAGGCAAGATCAAACACACTTTGAACATATAGTCATGTCTGATCTTGGCTTCACTTTACAAAGTTGAACTTTCCAAGTTCCTAGGTTCTGTTTTGCTCCATGCCTGGTTTTACCAATTGCGGAATGTTTGTAAACAATGTTGTAAATAACCAAGATGTTGTCAGTTTTGGCGTGAAGATTGTAAACGCACTTGGGAATGTTTTCCTAGTAAACTTTTATTTTTCTAAATGTGTGGCTTCCTTATTTAAAAAACACAATGCATTATGTATGTAAAATGAAAAGGATATGGGGGGCAATGGGTGTTATTTACTAAAGGCAAATCCACTTTGCACTCCAATTTTCTTTCCCGGGGAACTTTTTCAATGCACTTGTAGAGCATAGCGGATTTGACTTATGTAAATGACACCCACAGTGCTTTGTACGAAAACACGGAGCACAGCATTTTGGAGAATACACACATGTCAGACCTGGTGATGAAAAGGAGTATTTTGGGTGTCAGTTATGCAGTACAAACCTTCTCTAGACCAAAGATTAGGTAGCAAACACACAACATGAGAATAATCTTTTTGGGAAGAAGAGACTGTTACCTCCTTTTGCCCAGAAAGTGCATTCCCACTGTCGAAGGCAAAGGGAAAAAATGTCAAAGTAAAATAAGCTAAAAAGAAGACTGAAATGACATGAAATCATAGGTTGGTTAAAATATCAGATTTATTAAAAAATGCCTCTCACACATCGTCAGGCAGAGCAATGGCCCCCCTACCCACAAAGTACTGCATATATTGGTCCCGGACCACACAGGCATTTAGAGGGGGCAAGCCTGGACGTGCCACTCGAAGGGCTGTGAGTTCGGCATTTGGAGGGCCCTCCACATCTGGGCCAACGGGCACCACATAGTTCCTGTTATGTCTTTTGAGGAAGTTGTGCAATATGCAACAGGCAAGAACTATGTGGTTCAGTTTGTATTCCGCCAAGTTAAATGCCGTCAGGAACAGGCGGAAGCGGCTGGCCAGGATGCCAAAAGCGTTCTCCACAACTCTTCTGGCTCTGGACAGCCTGTAGTTGAAGACCCTCTGGTCCGGGGTGAGGGTCCTCATCGGGAACGGCCTCATCACATGGGGAGTCAACGCAAACGCTTCATCTGCGACAAAGACGAAGGGGAGTCCTTCGGCATTCTCCTCTGGAGGTGGCAAGCACAGACTGCCACTTTGGAGACGCCAGTAGAACTCCGTGTGCGTAATGGCCCCACCATCCGATATCCGGCCGTTCATCCCCACGTCCACATACATAAACTCGTATGTTGCCGACACCACCGCCAACATCACTACACTATTAAACCCTTTATAATTATAATAGTAGGACCCCGAGTTGGGCGGTGGGACGATGCGGACGTGTTTCCCATCAATTGCCCCTCCGCAGTTAGGAAAGTCCCAACGGCTGGCAAAGTGGGAGGCCACAGTCTGCCATTCCTGTGGCGTGGAAGGGAACTGTGGAGTGAAACAAGAAAAAAAAATTAGTCACTTTGCACCTAAACATTGCAAGCAGATTAGACAATCAACATCTTGGAACAAGAGCATTGTCTAAAATTGGAGGCTGGAAAGTATTTGCACAGAAAAGTAGAGGCTCCCCTTCACAGATTACTCACCCCCCCATCAATCCCCCCACTTCTGATGGGCCATTGGCAATAACTAGGGGTTTTGGGGGGGGGGGTGGTGGACAGCTAACCCTCTGCACTTCATTGATTGGCAAATGGCTCAATAATGTGGGCTAGTTTGGCCAGACCCTCTGTACTTAACACTATTGGCAGGCCACAGGAAAGATCAAATAACATTTCAACCCCCCCCCCCCCCCCCAAAAAAGGCAGGCACAGTGTGACATTATTAAATTACCAAGCAAGCTAATAGGAGGGAAAGAAGACAAAAAAATAGGAAATGGAATGTATGGAGGCAGTCCCTTGCACTACATGCTTTGCTGAATTCATCCCTAAAGATGCGCACTATAAAGAGGTAGGTATATAGTGTGTATGGACCTTGGGAAAGCCAGCAGATAAAGGATTGGTACCATCTGACAGAGCAGTTGGGGGAGGGGGTTCCTAATGAGTTTGCCCCCCCCCCCCACCAAAAGAACAAAAAAAGGGGGCTCTACATGAAGTAAACCACACAGCAAACATTTGTGCATATTTTAGGGGGTGTTTTGGGGCAAACAATACTATGCAGCAGACAAAAGACATTGCTTAAGTGAGTAGGCCATAGGTGTCTATTGGGGCAGAAGAGCATGCTGGTGAGGTAAGTGAAGGGAAAAATGCATGAAGGAGAAAAGGGGCACAGCATATTAGAACATATTGCAATCATGGTAATTAGGGAAGGAGGTCAAAAATACAAGTCATTAGCAAACAGAGCATACATAGAAGGGAATAGTAAAGTAGAAATGTTACCTTAATATAGTCCTCCTGCAGGACCTGAATGATGGCAGAACAGGTCTCTGGAATAATGATTCCCAGGGCCTGGGGAGAGATACCTGAAGAGAACTTCAAATCCTGAAGACTTCTCCCTGTCGCCAAGTACCTCAACGTGGCAACAAGCCTCTGCTCCGGAGTAATGGCTTGTCTCATGCAGGTATCCTGCCGGCTGATAAAGGGGGTCAGCAAAGCCAAAAGACGGTGAAAATCGGGGTCCGTCATCCTGAGAAAGTTCCTGAAATCATCAGGATTATTCTCCCGGATCTCACGAAGCAAAGGCATGTGCGAGAACTGGTCACGCTGAAGCAACCAATTCTTGGTCCACATACTCCTCATCACTCTGTTCATGGACGGGTCTTGGGTCAAAGCTAAAAGCCCGACACCAATTCCGCGTACAGCACGAACTCGGCGACGAGTACGCACGGGAAACATCGCTCAGAAGGTCACAAAAGGTCGGCTGGTCAGAACGGACAAACAGAAAGCACCGATAAACAGCAAGGCCTGAAAGAACGAAGTGAATACCAGCAACGAGCAGACAATAAGCAGTGCAAATCAAAGCGTCCTATATCAAGATATAGGCCGCAATGACCAACAAATGCGAACTGACTACACGCACTAATAAACAGATACGCACGACAAGCACAAACTGAAGAGCAGTAACGATCTGAGTCAGAAAACTGAGAAGCGCGAATCTTAAGTCACCAAACTTCCACTAACTCTCGATAAACACGGGATCAGCAGAAGGAGCCCAACGGGTGCCTGACGTGGTGCTGAACTTCCCTTTTGTAATCTCGTGGACGACGACTTACGTCACGACGTTCTTCCGGACCGGATATTCCGACAACGTAGTCCGACCGTGTGTACGCAACGCCAACATCGGACAAAGTACGTCGGACAAAGTCCGACCGACCTGGTCCGCGGATTGTCCGAGCGTGTGTATGGGGCTTTATTGTTGGTGGCGACTTTAATGTCAAACTGTACCCAACCTTAGACTCATCCAATGGTAACTCCGTTTTAACTTATAAGGCTCTCAAAGCAATTAAATCAGAACTACATAACCTATTGCTACATGACATGTGGTGTAGACTTCATCCTACTGAAAAAGATTTTAAAATTTTCTCCGCTCGAGATTGGACTATTTTTTTATTTCCCAAAATGACCTTTCGCTCCTAACTAAAGCAACCATTGAACTCATGATCTTGTCGGATCATAGCCCGATCACCATGACCCTCTCATTACCTCCTACACTGGCCAGATCACACATATGGCGTCTTGACAACTCCCTACTTTCTGATTCAGATACAGTTCAACAAATATCGAAACATCTCTCACAATAATTTTCAAACAATGTGACAGATGAAACTGAGCCAGCAACAGTATGGGCTGCTCAGAAGTGTGTATTTAGAGGACACTTTATCTCCTTAGCTGCGGCGCGAGCTAAACTAAGGAAGGCACGTATTGAGACATTAACACAAAGCATATGCACACTAGAGAAAATACACAAAGCATCACAAGCAGCAGACACTCTAATGCCGCGTACACATGGTCGGAATTTACGATGGAAACAGTCCGAAGGGAGCTTTTCATCGGATTTTCCGACCGAGTGAATGCCCATTGGTCTTTTTCTGTCGGAATTTCCGACGGACTTTGGACTGAGAACCTGTTCTTAATTTTTCTGACGGAAAACCTTTCTATCGGATTTTCCGATTGTGTGTGTATTCCGACACGCAAAATTCCGACGCATGCTCGGAAACAATTCGACGCATGCTCAGAAGCATTAAACTTCCCTTTTATAGTGGAGTCGAATGTGTTTTATGCCGTGGTGTTATTGACCGTCGGAATTTGGTGTGACCGTGTGTAGGCAAGACAGTTTGAACGAAATTCCATCGGAATTCCGACGGGAAAACCATCAGAGCTTTTTCCGATGAGCGTTCCGACCCTGTGTACGTGGCATAACAGAACTGACCCACACTAGGGAGGAACTCTTAGGAGAAGTACATAAATCATTGAAATGGATATATCCCTTGACGTAAAAAGTATTTTATGAATTTAGTAACAAATCTGGGAAAATGTTGGCCAGAGCCTTGCAAAACAAAAAAGCATCCCAAACCATTCACATGCTTAAAGATACTACAGGTAACACACTGACCAAAACGGAAGACATTGCACATCAATTTGTTCAATATTTCTCTAAATTGTATAACCTACCAACTGCCCAATAGACAACCCCACAGACTGACCGGACGGAAATAATACAAACATTCCTACAACAATATTCTCCCGGTCCCATCCCAACTGTCAGTAGAAGAAACATTAACTGCCCTGAAACAATTGAAGACTGGTAAGAGCTCGGGACCAGACGGTCTTACCACTTGTTACTATAAATCTTTCTCAGACACTCTAATCCCCCAACTTGTTAATGCCTTAAAAGAGATTTTTTTTTAAAACAGAACCTGCAAGGCAAAGGCATAATGAGCTAGTATGCATAGCATAGTAGTTCATTATGAATAACTTACCTGAGAACGAAGCCCCCGAAGCAACCCTCGTCCACGTCCTCTTCCCCCCGCCATCAATTCCAGAGTGATTTCTGGGTCTCGCTGCTCCGGCGCTGTCATTCACCAGCGCCGCGATGATGTCACTCCCGCGCATGGGCACGGCATATCGCCATGATCTGCGGCTTTCTCAGTGCGCCTGCGCGCCGCTGTCTACCATGTAGGTTTAGGAGATATTTATTGGACCTACAGGTAAGCCTTAATCTAGGCTTACCTGTGGGCCAAAGTGGTTGGTTTGTAAGGGTTTACAACCACTAATAACTTTTCTTCCAATACAGGGACCAATAGAGACCTTCTAGAGCCCATATCACCCTCATACCGAAACCGGACGATCGACAGGGTGGTCTGGGACTTCATGGAAGCAGCACTTTGAGCAGTGGGTATATCGCAGAGTAGACCCTACTTCAGATGATCATGGTTTTATATTCGACCCCATCTGCTAAAATTAAAGTAAATGGCCACCTGTTTAACGCCTTTCTAGTCTCCAATGGCACTTGCCAGGGATGTCCTCTATCCCCCTTGATATTCCTACTCACTTTAGAACCCTTTCTCTGTAAACCCAGAGACAACCCAGATATCAAAGGCATCTCAATCAATCGTAAGACATACAAAGTGGCAGCCTATACCGATGATATACTTATATTTTTGACAGACCCAGTGATCACTATCCCCAACCTCCTCAAAGAATTCGCCCTTTTCAAAAACCTCTCAAATCTACAGATTAATTTTGCCAAGTCCAAAGTACTTAACCTCTCCCTTCCATCAGCTCTGTTCTCACAATGTAAAACTAATTTCCCTTTCTCCTGGGAATCCCAAGCCATCGCATACCTGGGTATCAAGATTCCCACCAAACTATCTGACTTATATACACACAACTTCCAACCAATCTTACACGACATCCAATGTGATCTTCAAAAATGGAATCAAGGTTAATTTTCTTGGTTCAGAAGAATTGCTATCTTGAAAATGAACGTGTTGCCCAGACTCCTCTACTTGTTACAAGCAATCCCTATTAAGCTCCCGCCATCCTTTTATACGTCCTACAAACGTATGTGTAGAAACTTCATTTGGTCGAATAACACGTCTAGACTCAGTTGGGATCGACTAACGCTCCCCAAATTAAGAGGTGGCCTGAGCTTACCGGATATCAAAAAGTATCAATGGGCATGCCATATGACCAGAATAGTAGACTGGCACGTACACAAGTCAAGCAAGGACTGGATCCAAATTGAACAAGAGTTCACTTTAACCCCTCTGGCCTATTTTCCATGGATCCACCACTCCCACATTCCCAAAAATCTATCATCTCATGCGCTGATCAGCGCCACGTTACTTTACTCCCGAATGGCGGGTAAACAATCCAAGATCCTAAACACCCGGGTCCCATGACTCCAATGGCCAAAAACCCAGAATTCCCTGCAGGCCTGCCCTTACGAGATCTGACAGTGACACCAAATAGTTTAGGCCCGAGAGCTAAAAACTTCTTTGCGAATGGAGAACTCATGACACACCAAACCATATCCCTAGGGTTCCCAGAATACCATATTCCATTTTTTAAATTCTTACAACTCAGACATTTCTTTCAAAACTACAAACCCAACGTACCCTGGCATCTTGAATACACACCATTCAAAGCCTTTTGCGTCAATGAGGAACCCCAGAGACATGTAATCTCAATGATATACGCACTCCTCTTCTCTAACCATGACATTAAAAAAGACACCCTGGTTAGACGCTGGGAATCTGAACTCAATCTAGACCTGACCGCTACAGAATGGGAATGCATATACACTCACATGCACAAAGGGTCTATAAATGTTTCTATTCAAGAGAATAGATACAAGATATTCTCCAGATGGTACAGAACCCCTGAGAAGATACATAAATTCCATCCGAGTCTTCCCCCACTATGCTGGAGATGCAACAGTGCCCTAGGCTCATTGCTCCACATTTGGTGGGAATGTCCACTAATCCAACCTTTTTGGATAGAAATACAACACCTCATCTCCCGAATCACAACCTACAACATACAACTCAATCCTGCTAAATTCTTACTACATCATACATCCTCTTCCACATGTACTTACAAAAAATCTCTCATGATACACCTCATTAATGCGGCCAACCAGTGCATTCCAGTCCATTGGAGAAGTTCCACACCTCCCACAGTCGAAGAATGGACTCGAAGAGTTCATAAGGTGGAAGAGATGGAAAATCTCATACACCAGGCCAGAGACAACATTATTATTATACAGGATTTATATAGCGCCAACAGTTTGCGCAGCGCTTAACAAAATAAAGGCAGACATTACAATTACATAACAATTTGGTACAAGAGGAATCAGAGGGCCCTGCTCGTTAGAGCTTACAATCTAAAAAGAAAGGGTATAACATGACGTGTTATGAACAAACATGGGCATGCTGGAAACACTTCATAAAAACGCCTCAACCTTCCTCAAACCCTCCCACCACTTAATTGATCAATTCTCCACAACAGGTGTGAATTCATATACACATATACTCACGGAACGAATATGCGATCATAACACTATCCTACCATGACTGACACCTAAGAAGGTCATCAATGACCTCCCTTCCTCACTCCAGATGGAACGTCTAAAGACCGAACGTCTGAATATATAAGAAACACAGCTCACTCGCTTGCTCCAATGTGTTCACTCCTTTTGTATCCCTATTACCACAATATGAGACCCCACCCATTCACAGCAAGCTTCCTTCCGGGGTAAATGGGAATGGAACAATATCTGAATATAAACAACACACTTAATTATACTTAGTATGTACATACTGTCCGAACTTCTTGACAATGATGACATTGACTTACCCCCATTACTGACCGTCAAGAATCTTCCACGCCATTACATGTATTTAACTCATACCTTTGAAAAGAGTACCACTTATGATATATTTGCAGTTAAATTTAACTGTCTTACATGTTGATACTAACTGTTAATGGAACTATTATATTATTCATTACTTTCTCCTTTTTTCTTGCCTTAACAAAATATGCTTTACCATGCACATACCTTGTTATTGATGTTAAATGTAATGTTTGTGAAACATTAATAAAATCTTCGAAACAAAAAAAAAAAAAAAAAAAATTTAAAACAGTCAACATGTTTCAGGAGCAACAATGCTAACCCTTCATGAGGGCTTAGAAAAATAAAACATAAATGGACTCAAAGGAAACTACAATCAAATGGATATATATTTGATCTGATATAAAACCTACTTATGGCTGGGAATGATAACAATTGTGGTAATGTAATCAGCAGTAGCTTATTCTATTTTAGCATGACTTAAAGGTTCATAGTTGAACCTAAGCTGCCCTAATCTTCAACTTGTACTGTCAAAATTTGCCTTAATTACCTTGCCTTAACCACTTCATCCCCGAAAAATTTGGCTGCTGAATGACCAGGCCATTTTTTTGCGATTCGGCACTGTGTTGCTTTAACTGACAATTGCGCGGTCGTGCGGCGCTGCACCCAAACAAAATTGACGTCCGTTTTTTCCCACAAATAGAGATTTCTTTTGGGTGGTATTTGATCATCTCTGCGGTTTTTATTTTTTGCGCTATAAACAAAAAAAAAGCGTAAATTTTGAAAAACAAAACACAATATTTTGTACTATTTGCTATAATAAATATCCCATTCTTTTTTTAAAAAAGCTAATTTTTTCTCAGTGTAGACCAATATATACTCTTCTACATATTTTTGGTAATAAAAAAAAACAAAAAAAAACAAAAAAAAACGCAATAAGCGTATATTGATTGGTTTGCACAAAAGCTATAGCGTAGTAATGGTGGCGATCTACGTTTTTTATCAGGACTGCGACATTATGGCGGACACTTTTGACACATTTTTGGGACCATTGGCAAATGAAACAGTGATCGGTGCTATAAAAATGCACTGATTACTGTAAAAATATCGCTGGCAGAGAAGGGGTTAACACTAGGGGGCGATCAAGGGGTTAACTGTGTTCCTAACTGTTGGGGGAGGGGACTGACCTAGAGGAAATGACAGATCATGATTCCTAGCTATTAGGAACACACGATCTGTCGCTCCTCACAGAACAAGGATTTGTGTGTTTACACACACATGTCCCTGTTCTGCCTCTCGTGCCTGCAATCGATCGTGGCTGGCGGTCATCGCGACCATCGGCCACGAGCTTTGGCACCCCCACAGTGCAGCGGGCGTGCCTGGGATCGTGCCGACCTGCCACAGAATAATCATACCTCCCAAATTTTTGAGATGCGAATGAGGGGCTCCTATCAGCAAAAGTATGCAGGCATAGGACACACCCTCACCACGCCCCTTAACCACTTAATAACTGGCCCATAGCCGAATGACGGCTACAGGGTGGTTTGTTAACTCTGGGAGGGCGTACAGTGACATCCTCTCAGAATTCCGCTCTCGCGCGCCCCCAGCGGCACGCACCCGAGAACTTCCTCTGGACCCGGCGCATCACGGATCACGATGAACGGACGCTGATCACGCCCGTTTACCACGTGATCGCACCATCAAATGACGGTGCGATCACATGTAAAGGAACCGGCGTGATTTCAGGTTCCTCCAGGTGGCAGAGATCGGTGGCAGCAGCGCTGTGGGCTGCATGTGTAGTGCCCACAGCCTGCTCAGTGAGAGATCCATTGATCCATACTCTGCATACCCAGCCATACTTTGCATGCTCTGCATACCCATCCATACTCTGCATACCCATCCATACTCTGCATGCTCTGCATACCCATTCATACTCTGCATATCCAGCCATACTCTGCATACCCAGCCATACTCTGCATACCCGTCCATCCATACTCTGCATACCCGTCCATCCATACTCTGCATACCCGTCCATCCATACTCTGCATACCCGTCTCTCCATACTCTGCATACCCATCCATCCATACTCTGCATACCCGTCCATCCATACTCCTGCATACCCGTCCATCCATACTCCTGCATACCCGTCCATCCATACTCCTGCATACCCGTCCATCCATACTCTGCATACCCGTCCATCCATACTCTGCATACCCGTCCATCCATACTCTGCATACCCGTCCATCCATACTCTGCATACCCGTCCATCCATACTCTGCATACCCGTCCATCCATACTCTGCATACCCGTCCATCCATACTCTGCATTCCCGTCCATCCATACTCTGCATACCCGTCCATCCATACTCTGCATACCCGTCCATCCATACTCTGCATACCCGTCCATCCATACTCTGCATACCCGTCCATCCATACTCTGCATTCCCGTCCATCCATACTCTGCATACCCGTCCATCCATACTCTGCATACCCATCCATCCATACTCTGCATACCCATCCATCCATACTCTGCATACCCATCCATCCATACTCTGCATACCCATCCATACCCGTACTCAGGAGGAGTAGGAGAATCTATTTTGGGGTGTAATTTTTTCCATGTACATTTTATGTGTTCGAAATATTGTGTAAATGGACAACGTTGTGTAAAAAAAAAAAAATGTGGTTTCATTTTCTTTACACATTTTCCAAAAACTTGTAGAAAAAAATGACACGTTCAAAAGACTCGATATGCCTCATAGATTATACATTGGGTTGTTTTATTTCCAAAATGGGGTAATTTTTGGGGCGTTTTCATTGTCCTGGTTCTCCAGGGCCTTCAAAAGAGGTAGTCAAGAAATTATATGTGTAATTTATGCTCCAAGAATGGCGCTCCATGCTTGTTGGGCCTCTCTATGTGGCCACGCTGTGTAAATACCCCAGTTGATGTACTCTCATACGAAACATCAGGTACATAGCCTGCTGGCCAGATTTACCATGCTTTTTATTGTTTGTGCACATCCCTATTGATGTTTTGTACAATTTTTTTATTGCTAGTTTTATTTTAAATAAACCAATTTTTTTACCGGAGTGACCTGTTCTATGTGGAGGCCTTTTTTTCTCCCTTTTTTTTCTCCACTAATATCTTACGTGTTTGATGAGCATACCTTCTTCCGAATTGGAGTTTGGATGTGGCCATCGCATATTTGACATCTTGGCTCCACGCATCGCTGTTACATCACCTGATGCCATACCATCTCAAGGGGAAGAACGGTTGCTGTGGATTACTCTTCATGCCTGATTGACTCACCGATACGGTGTGTGAGTCCACACCTTTTGGTAAGAGTATCCATAATGCCGCGTACACACGAAGGGACTTTGTCCGCCGGACCTAGTCCAGCGGACAATCCGCCGGACTTTCCAGCTGGGCTTCGGTGGACTTGAAAACGAACGGACTTGACCACACACGATCATGCTAAAAGTCCGGCGGTTCACGAGATGACGTACAGCACGTACGACGGGACTATAAAAAGGAAGCTCAAGATCCAAAACGACACCCTTTGGGCACCGTTAACTAATCTTGTGTGTATCTCGTGTTAGTTGACGTTTGGTTAAAACCGATTCGCGCTTCTCAGACTTCTGCTTAATTCGCTTGTTTTCTGCAGTTCAGTTTGTATCTGTCTTTCAGTGCGTGTGGATCAGTTCGTACCTAATCTCAGGCCGTTCTGGTCCGCTCGCTCCTGTTCTTCAGGTCGTTCTTCATAGGCCTTGCTGTTCTTCAGTGCGTTCTGTTAAGTTTTTTGTTTGACCAGCCGACCGTTTTGAAGCCATGGAGTGTGGACGTACTCGGGAACGAGTTCGTGCTGTGCAGGGGCTCGGTGTTGCGGTTAACACTTTGGCCCGAGTCCAGTCCATGAACAGGGTGAGGAGGAGTTCATGGACCAAGAATTGGCTGTGCCAGCGTGGCCAATTCTCACATATGCCTTTGCTCCGTGAGATCCGTGAGAATAATCCTGATGATTTCAGGAATTATCTCAGGATGATGGACCCCATTTTTCACCGCCTGTTGGCTTCGATGTCCCCTTTTATCAGCAGGCAGAATACCTGCATGCAGCAAGCCATCACTGCGGAGCAGAGGCTAGTCGCCACGTTGCGTTACTTGGCGACGGGGAGAAGCTTGCAGGACCTCAAGTTCACGACGGGCATCTCCCCCCAGGCTCTGGGGATCATTATTCCAGAGACCTGTTCTGCCATTATTCACGTCCTGCAGGAGGAATATATTAAGGTAAGTTTTATCCTTTTAAATTACATAATATGTCTTGTATGTTTGCTAATGTAGTGCATTCATTTCATCATTAGCTAATTACCATGATAGGACTATTCTATGAATGTCCCCTATTCATGCATGCATTTTGAAATTTTATTATTGTTTTTTTGGGCGGTTTACTTAGAAATTTGTTTGGAATTTCTTCTTTAGTGGCCTACATGCATATTTGCTTGCACCAACCTCCCCAGCATGCAATCTTGGGCCCATATACACCCATAGCCTAGTCCCTTTATTATAACTAAAATGTATCTTAACAGCTCCATTGTACTGCTTTCCTCACCCCCCTTTCACCCCCCCCCCCCATTGCCCCTCTTTTTTAAATCTGTTCATGTGTAGTGTGTGGCCTTCTAATTAATCCCCCCCACCTTCTTAAATTCTGTTCATGTGTACTGTGTGGCCTTATAATTAATCCCCTCCCCCACCTGGTTAAATTCTGTTCATGTGTACTGTGTGGCCTTATAATTAATCCCCCCCACCTGTTTAAATTCTGTTCATGTGTACTGTGTGGCCTTATAATTAATTCCCCCCCCACCTTGTTAAATTCTGTTCATGTGTACTGTGTGGGCTTATAATTAATCCCCCCCCCCACCTGGTTAAATTCTGTTCATGTGTAGTGTGTGGCCTTTTAGAATTAATTACTCCCCACCCACATCCCCATTATTATGTTCTCTGGGCCATCAGAGGGGTCATCAATCGGAGAATTGGCCCTTATCTTTCATATTTTATATTTTTTAAAGGACTACTTAAAAAAATACATATGTTGCTCAAAATTGTTTGTTAATTTCTTGGATTTAGTTTTGGGTTTTGGTTTGTATTTACTTATAATTGTATCTTTCTGTTTGACTCCACAGTGTCCTTCCACGCCACAGGAATGGCAGACTGTGGCTTCCCATTTTGCTGCCCGTTGGGACTTTCCCAACTGCGGAGGGGCGATTGACGGCAAACATGTCAGAATTGTGCCCCCACCCCATTCGGGGTCTTACTATTGGAACTATAAGGGGTTCAATAGTATTGTGTTGATGGTGGTGGTGTCGGCACAATATGACTTCCTTTATGTTGATGTGGGGAAAAATGGCCGGATGTCTGATGGAGGAGTCTTTAACCAGACGGAGTTCTGCCGTCGTCTCCAGACTGGTGGCCTGGAGCTGCCACCAGATGCGGAGAATGTGGAGGGACTCCCCTTTGTTTTTTTGCAGACGAGGCGTTTGGTCTGGTTGAACACCTGATGAGGCCATTTCCCCAAAGATCCCTCACCCCTGAGAGGAGGGTTTTTAATTTTCGGTTGGCCAGAACAAGAGGGGTGGTTGAAAATGCCTTCGGCATTATGGCCAACCGTTTCCGTTTGTTTTTAACTTCTCTACATCTGGCAGAGTACAAACTGAACACGATTATTCTGAGCTGCTGCGTACTGCATAATTATCTACGCAAGCATTCGGCCAGCTACATGCTACCTATTGGGCCTGAGGCCGCAGTTGACCCCGAGATGACAGGGCAATGGCAGCAGACCCTTAAAAATTACTTTATTTTTACAAAATAAATACATTTATTTTTACCATAAAAATGTGTTTTTCGTATTGTTTGCTTTTCTGTTGGTCTGTTTTCTATGTTCTCCTATTGCACTTCTTCTCGTGAAATACTTTGTGGGACTTTAGTAAATAAGCCCCTTTGTCAATGTACCCCCACATTTTTGGATCAAACTGGTAGTATTGAAAAAGAGGAAGCCACACACTTTGTTTCATTAGTGCAAACATTTTTGGTTTATTATAGTGCACATCCCAACATTTTGGGGTTTTTTTCTCCTTTTTTAAATTTTTTATTTGGGTGAATCCCATTTTTTTTTATAACATTTTTTTTTTTGGGTGAATCCCATTTTTTTTTATAACATTTTTTTTTTGGGTGAATCCCATTTTTTTTAATAACATTTTTTTTTTGGGGGGGGGGGGGGGGGAATCCCATTTTTTTTTTTTTGGCAAAAAATTATTAAAACAAGGTTTAAAACAGATTAAACCTTTTTTATTAAAAACAAAATATTTACACAATCTAAAAGTATGGAACTTACAAAACACCCATGTACAGTAGGAGCCAAATTGTGAAGATGCACACCAATTGAACTTCAAAATGGGTAATGTCAACATGTGCTATCTTCCATCATGGGGAATCAATGGACGTGTTTTGTGTGTGAAACCCCTTCTTCTCACCTACTAGCATTATGATGAAGGGGTTGCAAACACAAAATGCATACATTGAGAACCCCTGATGGCACATAGCACATGTTGACACACCATGTGCATCTTCAAAATTTGGCCTTTCAAATTGGGAAAAATTTGCATATCAAAAGGGGAATGAAGGACATGATTGATGCTTTGAACTGGAAAAGGGGTATTAGATTCTCCCCAAAGCATCAATCATGTCCTTCATTCCCTGCTGCATGATGGCCATTTGCAACTGCTTTTGCATCCTTTCCAGCTGCAGATTCCAGGCCATGATCTGCCCAATAAGCCTGTGGGCACTGTTCGATGAAAATGGCTCCGCAGCTTGGCCTTCCACAACCAGATCATCACCTAAAAGTTGGGTAGATAAAACCAAATAAAAAAAAGGTCAAAAACATGCAGACATGAATTTAGTAGCTCAATCTGTGTTCTCAGATACTCACTTGGTGGGGTGCAGATGTGCTCGACTTCAAGCACCTCTTCTTCCTCCACATCCCCGCGTGGGCTTGGGCTTATTGCCCAATTAGGCTGGTGAGGCCGGGAGGTCCTGGGATGTCCTGAGTGAGGTTTGAGTCTTTTCCCCCCTATGGAAATGGAACACAAAGGTACACTTTTAAGCACACTGATATTTGAGTCCCTAAATAGGAATATTAAACATTGGTTCAAAGTGGTGTCCAATTATTAGCAGTTTGTTACAAGATCCTACTTGAATACATAATTGAAATCCCTATCTAATCAAACTCCAATACTTAAAGCGGGCTTCCACACTAAAGTTGAATTTCCGCTCATTGGATCCCTCCACCCCTCCGGTGTCATATTTGGAACCTTTCAGGGGGGAGGGGTTGCAGATACCTGTCTAAGGCAGGTATTTGCACACACATCCGGCCATAGACTCCCACAGAAGTCTACGCCACTTCCCGTCCCACCGTGCTGTCTGCTGGGACACACACGGGTCCCAGAACTAGCGTGGACCAGTCCTATTGCATTGCGCAACTGGCGCATGCCCAATAGGGAACCGGGAAGTGAAGCCGCAAAGATTAATTTCCTGATTCCAATATCAAAGATGGTGGCTGCAGCATCCAAGGGATGGTTTGGCCTCGGGTGCTGAGGTCTCTGAACCCTGTGACAGGTGAGTGTAATTATTCGAAAAGTCATCAGCTACAGTATTTGTAGATGCTGACCATTTCTTTGTAATTTTTAGCCGGACACCCTCTTTAACAGATGGAGCCCCCCCCCAAACCATCCTCGTACGTACGAGTTCTAAAAAAATCTGCGCAAGATTCACGTACGAGTTCTAATAAAATCTTTGCAAGATTCACGTACGAGTTCTAATAAAATCTGCGCAAGATTCACGTACGAGTTCTAATAAAATCTGCGCAAGATTCACGTACGAGTTCTAATAAAATCTGCGCAAGATTCACGTACGAGTTCTAATAAAATCTTCGCAAGATTCACGTACGAGTTCTAATAAAATCTTTGCAAGATTCACGTACGAGATCTACAACAACTTCGCAAGATTCACGTACGAGTTCTAAGAAAATCTTCGCAAGATTCACGTACGAGATCTACAACAACTTCGCAAGATTCACGTACGAGTTCTAAGAAAATCTTCGCAAGATTCGAGATATCAAATAGAAGCATAGTAGCGCACATCAATTACTTACTTTTTTTGATCGCTTTTTTAATTCTCCTGTACTGATCGTGCTCCCTGGATTTAATGTCGGACCATCGCTTGCGCAGTTGATCCTTGCCCCTTCGTACGCCGAACTTATGCTCCAGGGTGCTGACAACTGTAGTGAGAATCTGGTCCTTCCGTAAGTTGGGTCGAGGGTAGGGGCCATTTTCCCCGTCGTAATCTTGCCTTTGGAGGATGTCCACCATCTCCACCCTCTCTTTAAAGGCCATATTGGTGGCCTTATATCTGCTGCTGGATGCAGATGTCTGGGGTTCTGGGCTTTCCTCCGCGCTACTTGCTGAGAATGTGTCCGCCATCTTCATCTAATTATTCACCCACGGTGCAACGAGGGGAAGCGGGGCGGGGAATTCTCATCCCAAGGAACGTCATGGGCGGGCGACGAGGAGGACGCAGGCGGAGTTCGACGCGTGCGCAGTGTATATAAGGCTATTTTGACGGCCACGTGTTTTTCGAACGGAAGTAGCGAGCTCTCTGGACGAAGGTAAGGGTTTCTAGGATATATCACTATGGTTTATTGTGTTTTGGGCCTGCATTTTTTACTCATGTGTGGGTGTTGGTGTGTGGGTGTGTGTGGGTGTGGGTGTGGGTGTGTGGGTTTGGGTGTATGGGTGTGTTGGTGTGGGTGTGTGGGTGCGTGGGTGTTGGTGTGTGGGTGTGTTGGTGTGTGGGTGTTTTGGTGTGTGGCTGTGTGGGTGTGGGTGTGTGGGTGTGTTGTGTCAATTTTTTGAAGAAAAACTGAATGTGAGTTTTTAGTGACATTTGTGTTTTTTGTCTTGTGTATTGACGTTACTAACAAAAACAGAAACATGTCAACATTCAACGTAAATCCATTTAAGGAGGAGGCTTTCATGAGCCAATTTATAACGCTCTACAGGAAAAACCAAAACCTGTGGGAGTTAAATAAAACCTTATATGGTAATAGCGATGCACGGAAGGCAACACTGGGGCCACTTTTGGATTTTGTGAAGACTTGAGTCCCCAACGCAGACATCAAGTTTATTGAAGCCAGAATTTCAAGTTTGAGGCATATGTACAAGCGGGAGCGCAACAAGATTGCGTAGTCGCTAAAATCAGGAGCAGCAGCAGAGAAGGTTTATGTACCCAAGCTGTGGTACTACAACCAACTGCGTTTTCTAGATGACCAGATGGAACCCAGGCAATCACTGTCCACTCTTCCCTCCACCCTTCCCTCCACCCTAGCTGAGGCTTCCACGGAAGTAGAAGACCCTTACACCTTGGAGCTAGTTGATGCGCCCAGCTGGAGCCAGGTATATTTTTTTGGCCTAAATAGTGATTGGGTGAATATTAATGATGTAAATGTAAAGATTTGAATTGCTTACAAATGTATGTTTTAATCAGAAATTCTATTATGCGGAACCACCTCCACTCCCACTCTATAACAGGCCACTATGTCTTTTCACGGCTTACCGATTACCCGCTTCTTGTAGCTTGTCATTCATTGTCTAGGGGTTCCCCAGGTTAGTAACCATCAATTGCGGAGACCCATACTCAAAGCACCTTTAATTTGGTCAGATTTTGGATCATTATTTAACAACGTTTAAACATTACACAGTGTCTCGGTTGTAAATTGAGGGCATGGGTGAAAAAGCTCAGGCACTTCTGAACTGCTGGCAGCCCAAGAAAGGTTAGTAAGAAAGGCCAGAGAGTAGCCCCTCACAACTGGACACTTCACTGTTGGATATACCCTTGTCCGCAGATGTAGCAAACAACAAGTGACTTGGAAGCAGCAAAGTGTCCGCCACACACTATGTTGTAAGGAAAGGGTGTTTTTTTGCAACAGTTCCGATGTTACCTTTAGCTTTCAGCCGTTGCAGCAAAACAGTAGGGCATGGCAATTCACTAGTGTCCATACATCTCAGCTCCTAACAAGCAGCCAGCCCCACTGCCCTCCTCCGAAGAGCCCCCTCCCCCGTGTTTGCCGGTACGAGTCGCTATGCCTCTCCAATCCTGAGAGGACACGGGGACACTTCAGAATCCTCCTTCAATTACTGTGCCTCAAACTAGCCAGTTCTGAGGCTCGGGAACGGATGGATCCCCACCACAGACAACGAGGGCCTCTGGGGATGGTCAGGGTGACCAGGCTTCCAGGGCCAGCAGACACTCCTGGGCCCAGGAACACTTGTGGGGTTGTTGCGGACCAGAACCAGGAATCAAAAGTGAAGCTCAAGCCTGAACACATGACCTCAGCATCTCAAATCCCGCTTCCCGAAATACACAGTGGGGCCAGACGCTCCCACTGATTGTGTCCGAGCAATTGTAACCTAATAATGTGTACAACCAGACTGTGTTGTGAGCCTGTCACAGGTGCCTCACCTCACCTAGGACCAGCCAGAACTCCAGCACAGGCCAGACAAACTGATGTCAACGTAAAAATGTCAAACAATTAACACCCTGAACTCAGAATTCTTAACAAACAAAAAATAAAAATAGCGCCCACTTCTAAAAAGTGTTGGTGCTACATATGTATACATATAACTATACAGTAGTGGGCAAAAATGCCTTAAAACAGATTGGTGAACTGCTTGGAAAATGCTGGGGTCAATATGATAGCCTTTTTGATATATGGTCAAATTTATTAATTTATTTATTTATTAACCACTTCGCATCCGGCCGTAGCCGAATGACGGCCACAGCGCGGATGCCAAATCCCGGGAGGCCGTCATATGACGGCCTCCCCTTTCCTCGCTCCCCGAGCGCGCTCACGAGCGCGCATCGGGGAAATTCTGTGTTGGCCGTGTCCCTTGGACACAGCCAATCACAGATCGCTGTAAACGGCCAATCACAGCGGCCGTTTACAGCGCGATCCCCCCGGCCAATGAGCGATGATCTCAAATGTAAACATATGAGATCATCTCTCATTGCCGGCTCTCTCTCCTCACACAGAGACAGCGTGTGAGGAGAGAGAGGATCTGTGAAAAGTAAGAATCACCACCCAGTACAGTGCCCCAGTATTACAGTGCCCCACCAGTGCCCACCAGTGCCCACCAGTGCCCCACCAGTGCCGATCAGTGCCCCACCAGTGTCGATCAGTGCCCCACCAGTGCCGATCAGTGCCCCACCAGTGCCGATCAGTGCCCCACCAGTGCCGATCAGTGCCCCACCAGTGTCGATCAGTGCCCCACCAGTGCCGATCAGTGCCCCACCAGTGCCGATCAGTGCCCCACCAGTGCCGATCAGTGCCCCACCAGTGCCGATCAGTGCCCCACCAGTGCCGATCAGTGCCCCACCAGTGCCGATCAGTGCCCCACCAGTGCCGATCAGTGCCCCACCAGTGCCGATCAGTGCCCCACCTGTGCCGATCAGTGCCCCACCTGTGCCGATCAGTGCCCACCTGTGCCGATCAGTGCCCACCTGTGCCGATCAGTGCCCACCTTTGCCGATCAGTGCCCACCTTTGCCGATCAGTGCCCACCTGTGCCGATCAGTGCCCACCTGTGCCGATCAGTGCCCACCTTTGCCGATCAGTGCCCACCTTTGCCGATCAGTGTCCACCTTTGCCGATCAGTGCCCACCTTTGCCGATCAGTGTCCACCTTTGCCGATCAGTGTCCACCTTTGCCGATCAGTGCCCACCTGTGCCGATCAGTGCCCACCTGTGCCGATCAGTGCCCACCTGTGCCGATCAGTGTCCATCTGCACATCTTCACAATCAGTACCCGACTGTGCCACCTCATCAGTACCCGCCTGTGCCACCTCATCAGTGCCCGCCTGTGCCGCCTCATCAGTGCCCGCCTGTGACGCCTCATCAGTGCCCGCCTGTGACGCCTCATCAGTGCCCGCCTGTGACGCCTCATCAGTGTCCGCCTGTGACGCCTCATCAGTGTGCATTTGTTCCACTTCATTAGTGCACATCTGTGCCACCTCAGTGCCCATCTGTGCCACCTCGGTAACCCATCTGTGCCACCTCAGGAACCCATCTGTGCCACCTCAGTAACCCATCTGTGCCACCTCAGTGTCCATCAGTGCAGGCTTAGTACACACCTGTGTAGTCGCACCAGCAACCAGCAGCATGTCCAAAAGGGTCTATTCTGCAGAGGAGGCGTTCCAAATCCTTTCCCAGGCCGACGAGAGCAACGGGGAGCTCTCTTCAGATTCCTCTTCATACATAGATTCTGAGACTGACATAACTTACGAGCCAGTCCTCAGTAGCGAAACATCGAGTGACTCGGAGGAGGAAGAGATTCGGCCGGCCAAACGAAGGCGTTCTGAGGAAGCAGTGCCATCCACCAGCACCGCAGTGCCATCCACCAGCACTGCAGTGCCATCCACCAGCACCGCAGTGTCATCCACCAGCACCGCAGTGCCATCTACCAGCACTGCAGTACCTCGGCAAGAAAGGCCAAGGACCCATGCCAGCCTTCCCTATGCCCTTCAAAACCCCTTGTGGCTTCCTCCTAATTCAGGAGAAGCCAACATTCCCCCTTTCACTGCCCAGCCAGGAGTCCAGGTGGACACACAGAATTTTACCCCAATAGATTTTTTTAATTTAATTTTTACGGAGGACATGTTATTATCAATTGTGGCCCAGTGCAATCTTTATGCCCAGCAATTTATTTTTCAAAACCCAACCTCATATTATGCCCGTCCCTATGAATGGAGAGACCTAACGGTGGAGGAGTTCAAGGTTTTTTTAGGCCTCACATTCAACATGGGACTCACAAAAAAAAAAACACCTTGATGTCCTATTGGTCAACCCAGCCCCTCCAACACATGCCAGTCTTCTCCAAGGTTATGTCCCGAAATAGGTACCTCATGATACAGAGGTTCCTTCATTTTAACGACAATTCCCAGTGCCCTCCCCGAAATGACCCAAATTATGACAGGCTTTTCAAAATTCGCCCACTTTTAAATTATTTTTCCCAAGTATTTCCCCAGCTCTTTACCCCGGACCAACACATATGTGTGGATGAGTCCCTTATTAAATTTAGTGGCAGGCTCAAAATAAAACAATTCATTCCCAGCAAAAGGGCCCGCTATGGGGTGAAGGTGTACAAATTGTGCGACCGAGTCACAGGGTACATGTATGCCTTCAAAGTCTACGAAGGGAAGGACACCCAGCTGCAGCCCCCTAATTGCCCGGACTACTTGGGATCAAGCGGAAAAATTGTTTGGGACCTCATATATCCCCTACTGGACAAAGGCTACAATTTATATGTAGATAACTTCTACACATCCCTGCCCCTGTTCCACAACCTCCACCGGATGAAGACACCAGCATGTGGCACCGTTAAAAGAAACCGGAAGGGCTTTCCTCAAAGTCTCGTGCATCAAAAATTGAAAAAAGGAGAAACGGCAAGCCTGAGAAACAAAGAAATTTTGGCAGTGAAGTGGAGTGACAAAAGGGATGTCTACATGCTGTCTTCAATCCACAATAACACCTTTGTAGAAATCCCCAGAAGAAATGGCCCCATAAACAAACCCAAATGTATTTATGATTACAATTTGTATATGGGGGGAGTCGACTTCAACGACCAAATGATGGAACCATATCTTGCTACACGACGGACATACCATTGGTACAAGAAAGTTGCAATATATTTTTTTCAATTGGCAATATATAATTCGTATGTCATTTACCGGAACTCCACCCAAAACCCCAAACCCTTCCTTGGCTACCAGGAGGAAGTTTTCACTGTCCTTGTATTCCCGAGCGGCCCACCAGAAAATATGCAATCCGATGTTGTTAGTCGACTCTCCCACTGCCACTTTCCTGATAAAATCCCTCCCAAACCAACAGGCCAACGCCGTCAAAAAAAATGTAAGGTGTGCACCAAAGCAGGAATCAGAAGAGACACATCCTATCATTGTGCAGATTGTCCTTCCCAACCAGGCCTCTGCATAGGTGACTGTTTTCGCCGTTACCATACTTCAATAAATTATTAGTGAAGTATGGTAAACGTAATCTTCAGTTCCTGCCCTACACACCTTCACACCCCTTATGCCACTGCCTGCTCTGTAACTGACCCTGGCTTGTTATACGACCACGCTTTTGCCTAACGATTCTGTACCTACCTCTGCCTGATCTGGAACTGACCCTGGCTTGTTATACGACCATGCTTCTGCCTAACGATTCTGTACCTACCTCTGCCTGATCTGGAACTGACCCTGGCTTGTTATACGACCATGCTTCTGCCTAACGATTCTGTAAATACCTTTGCCTGATCTGGAACTGACCTTGGACTGTTTGACCATGATATTTGCCTGCCTCTTGGACTGATCTTGTACCCTGCTACTGGACTAGTGGGATTCAACACAGGGGTCTCACATATGTGAGGGGCTCCAGAAATGTTTTTCTGGATGAAGAAAACTATTTTTTGGTTTTCTCAATCCTAGATTAGGGTCTGGAGGCTCGGAGGCTTCAAAGAGATTTGGGTGGGAGAAGCCTCTACCCCTGTCCCCATTCTGTCCTGAACGAGGCCCTACTTCTGCCTGCTGCCTGTAGGACTTTCTGCCGTCATGCCTCTGCCTGTCGCACTGACCACACCACATGTCCTGCCTACTACCAGGACCAATATTTTTGGCACTGCTGACAATATCTCTGCCTGCACTGACCCTGGACTTTATATGGACAGTATCCCTGCCTGGACAATTGTGTTCACCGTTGCTGACCAAGTCCCTGCCTGCTGCCTGGACCAGTGCTATCCTCCTGTGTACAACTGCGCTACTACAACCACAGGTAAGCTTTTGTTTACGCTTTGCACAGCATAATGTATTTTGGGGTGTAATTCTTGGTATGTGCATGCTATGTGTCCCTGGAATACCTGATGGTGTTCCTTGCATTTTGGATCTCTGTATGTGGCCAGACTGTGTAGAAGTCTCATACGCATGGTATCGCTATACTCAGGAGGAGTAGCAGAATGTATTTTGGGGTGTCATTTGTGCTATCTAATAGCTACCTGTTGGAAATATCTTCTAAACGGACAACTTTGTGTAAAAAAAATGCGTTTTCATTTTTTTTCCACATTTTCCAAAAACTTCTGGAAAAAAATGAACCATTCAAAAGACTCATTATGCCTCATAGATTATACGTTGGGGTGTTAGCTTTCCAAAATGGGGTCATTTTGTGGGCGTTTCCATTGTCCTGGTGCTCCAGGGCCTTCAAAAGTGTAATAGGTGGTTGAGAAATGTGATGTGTAATTTATGCTCCTAGAACACCTGATGGTGCTCCCTGCATGTTAGGCCACTGTATGTGGCCAGGCAGTAAAAAAGTCCCACACATGTGGTATCGCTATACTCAGGAGGAGTAGCAGAATGTATTTTGGGGTGTCATTTGTGCTATCTAAATGCTACGTGTTGGAAATATCTTATAAACGGACAACTTTGTGTAAAAAAAATGCGTTTTCATTTTTTTTCCACATTTTCCAAAAACTTCTGGAAAAAAATGAACCATTCAAAAGACTCATTATGCCTCATAGATTATACGTTGGGGTGTTAGCTTTCCAAAATGGGGTCATTTTGTGGGCGTTTCCATTGTCCTGGTGCTCCAGGCCCTTCAAAAGTGTAATAGGTGGTTGAGAAATGTGATGTGTAATTTATGCTCCTAGAACACCTGATGGTGCTCCCTGCATGTTGGGCCACTGTATGTGGCCAGGCAGTAAAAAAGTCCCACACATGTGGTATCGCTATACTCAGGAGGAGTAGCAGAATGTATTTTGGGGTGTCATTTGTGCTATCTAAATGCTACGTGTTGGAAATATCTTATAAACGGACAACTTTGTGTAAAAAAAATGCGTTTTCATTTTTTTTCCACATTTTCCAAAAACTTCTGGAAAAAAAATGAACCATTCAAAAGACTCATTATGCCTCATAGATTATACGTTGGGGTGTTAGCTTTCCAAAATGGGGTCATTTTGTGGGCGTTTCCATTGTCCTGGTGCTCCAGGGCCTTCAAAAGTGTAATAGGTGGTTGAGAAATGTGATGTGTAATTTATGCTCCTAGAACACCTGATGGTGCTCCCTGCATGTTGGGCCACTGTATGTGGCCAGGCAGTAAAAAAGTCCCACACATGTGGTATCGCTATACTCAGGAGGAGTAGCAGAATGTATTTTGGGGTGTCATTTGTGCTATCTAAATGCTACGTGTTGGAAATATCTTATAAACGGACAACTTTGTGTAAAAAAAATGCGTTTTCATTTTTTTTCCACATTTTCCAAAAACTTCTGGAAAAAAATGAACCATTCAAAAGACTCATTATGCCTCATAGATTATACGTTGGGGTGTTAGCTTTCCAAAATGGGGTCATTTTGTGGGCGTTTCCATTGTCCTGGTGCTCCAGGCCCTTCAAAAGTGTAATAGGTGGTTGAGAAATGTGATGTGTAATTTATGCTCCTAGAACACCTGATGGTGCTCCCTGCATGTTGGGCCACTGTATGTGGCCAGGCAGTAAAAAAGTCCCACACATGTGGTATCGCTATACTCAGGAGGAGTAGCAGAATGTATTTTGGGGTGTCATTTGTGCTATCTAAATGCTACGTGTTGGAAATATCTTATAAACGGACAACTTTGTGTAAAAAAAAAATGCGTTTTCATTTTTTTTCCACATATTCCAAAAACTTCTGGAAAAAAATGAACCATTCAAAAGACTCATTATGCCTCATAGATTATACGTTGGGGTGTTAGCTTTCCAAAATGGGGTCATTTTGTGGGCGTTTCCATTGTCCTGGTGCTCCAGGCCCTTCAAAAGTGTAATAGGTGGTTGAGAAATGTGATGTGTAATTTATGCTCCTAGAACACCTGATGGTGCTCCCTGCATGTTGGGCCACTGTATGTGGCCAGGCAGTAAAAAAGTCCCACACATGTGGTATCGCTATACTCAGGAGGAGTAGCAGAATGTATTTTGGGGTGTCATTTGTGCTATCTAAATGCTACGTGTTGGAAATATCTTATAAACGGACAACTTTGTGTAAAAAAAATGCGTTTTCATTTTTTTTCCACATTTTCCAAAAACTTCTGGAAAAAAATGAACCATTCAAAAGACTCATTATGCCTCATAGATTATACGTTGGGGTGTTAGCTTTCCAAAATGGGGTCATTTTGTGGGTGTTTCCATTGTCCTGGTGCTCCAGGCCCTTCAAAAGTGTAATAGGTGGTTGAGAAATGTGATGTGTAATTTATGCTCCTAGAACACCTGATGGCGCTCCCTGCATGTTGGGCCACTGTATGTGGCCAGGCAGTGAAAAAGTCCCACACATGTGGTATCGCTATACTCAGGAGGGGTAGCAGAATGTATTTTGGGGTGTCATTTGTGGTATACATATGCTATGTGAGAGAAATAACCTATTACAATGAAAATTTTGTGGGGAAAAAAAAAAAAAAAAAAAAAATATCTTAATTTTGCAAGGAATTGTGGGAAAAAATTACAACTTCAAATAACTCACCATGCCTCTTACTAAATACCTTGAAATGTCTACTTTCCAAAAAGGGGTCATTTGGGGGGTATTTGTACTTTCCTAGCTTGTTAGGGTCTCAAGAAATGAGATAGGCCTCAGTACATCAGATGTGATAATTTTTTTATGATTTGCACCACAGCTTGTAGACTCTAAAACTTTCACACAGACCAAATAATTTCCACAAATTTTTGGTTATTTTTACCAAAGATATGTAGCAGTATAAATTGTGGCCAAAATGTATGAAGAAAAATTAATAATTTGCTAAATCTTATCACAGAAACCAAGAAAAATGTGTTTTTTTTTCAAAATTTTCGGTCTTTTTTCATTTATAGCGCAAAAAAAAATAAAAAACCCAGAGGTGATCAAATACCACCAAAAGAAAGCTCCATTTGTGGGAAAAAAAGGACAAAAAATTCATTTGGGTACAGTATTGCATGACTGAGTAATTGTCATTCAAAGTGTGAGAGCACCAAAAGCTGAAAATTGGTCTGGATGGGAGGGGGGTGTTGGTGCCTGGTAGGCAAGTGGTTAAGAAATGTACAATTGTCTGATTGAGGAGGCCATAACCAAAAAAACATGTGTTTGATTTAGTTTTTTCTTTTGACACAGGATGAGCTCACCCAGGAGGATGCCGGGACAAGTGGTATGGAGGAGGAGGCCATGACCAGCCAGAGCCAGGAGGTGGCTGTGCCCAGCACGAGCCAGACTGTAATGAGTCAAGTTCCTCCCCTGCGCATAGCCACAAGAAGGCCCAGGAGGATGACCAGGGTTGAGAAGGAATCACTCGCCCTCATTCGGGAGGCGAGTGAGGTTCTCAGAAGACCCCCCAATCCTGAAGAGGCCTATGCCACCTACTTGGCCAGCAGGTTGCTGGAAATGGAGAAGGGCCAACGGCAGTTTGTGTGAGGGCCTATTTTTTGCGGCTCTTCAGGGGGGTTTGAGGGGTGAACTGACTGCATCCACCCGCCTGACAGATGCAGACCCGACAGCAACTCCTCCTCCTCCTCCTCCTACCACAAGTCCACCACCAGAGGTACAGCCTCCAAGGAAGCGTGCAGGGAAGACTGCAGGGAAGCGTTGTGGGAAGGCTGCAAAGAAGAGTCAGAAGTGATTGCCTGGCTTCAGTCTGGTCTGACAGAAGACGCAGGCTGTTGTAGTGCCACAGCTTGGGGACATAGATGTCATCTGCTGCTGTTCCTGGTCTGTGTGATTCCTGGACAATGTTGTGCTCCCTATTGTATTGAATATGCCCAATCTTCATTTTTTTGTTCACAAACTTGATGTCTGCCGGGGGGGAAAAAAGCCTTCCCAAAATCTCCAGTGTCCCCTTGTTTTAACCAGAATAAATGGAAATGTAATTTAAACCAAATAATGCTATATGTGTTTGTAATTGAAAAACATAGTTTGTTTAGGAGTAGGCAGGTACATGTCTAAATAATATGGAGGTTATTTACAAAACGCACATTCATTTGACAATACAAGTGGAAAGTGCAACTTCAATTGCACTGCAAGTGCAGTCGCTGTAAATGTGAGGGTAACATCTGAATTAAGGGCAAGCTCTGCTGATTTCCCAATTTAATCATGTGGAATCCAAAATACTTTTTCAAACCGAAAACAACCAAAAAAAAAATGCCAAAAAAAAAAAAAATTACAATGCAAAAAAAAAAATGCAAAAAAAAAAAACATAAAAAAAGATATATTTCATATATATATATATATATATATATATATATATATATATATATATATATATATATATATATATATATATATATGAGATATATCTAGATCGAGATCTAGATAAATCTCGCTCTATATATATCTAATTTCACAAATTAATGATGAAGAAAAACGTTCGGGAGGACTCTGTGTGAATATATAAACAGCAAGGCAACCTCATTCTTCAAGCACGATAAAATACAAATTCCGCTGTATTAAAATCAAATCATCAAAGAATCAGCAGCGTGACGAATGTGCTAGCTTCAATACGAAGGCTAGTTTTACCAGACCGAGCGATTCCGTGACATACTTGCTACTGAGCATGCATCCTTTTTGGTCCGCCGGACCATACTACAGACGGCTGTATTGTCCGCCGGACTGCCAAGTCCAGCGGATCATTTTAAAACAAAACTTAAAACCTAGTCCGCCGGACTTTTTGGAAAAAAAGTCAGTCGAATGCCCACACACGAAGGGATTGTCCGCCGGACTCGTGTCCAGCGGATAATCCCGTGGGATAGTCCCTTCGTGTGTACACGGCATTACTTTCACCTTTTAATCTGTTTCCTCTTTGCTATATTCTGGAAGAAAAGGTATTCCAATCATTTGGATTCCCCTACGTGAAATTTGGTGATCTTCTTGTGGTAAAAATCCCAGATTGCTATATGAACGGGCATTGAACTATACAGTTCCACATCCATATTGCTGTTATAAAGACTTTTTCTAATATTTATTTTTATTGTGATCACCACATTTTCACCTTCATTGTGTTGAAGTGGACTTCATTATCATTATACAGTGGACACTTTCACTTATAATTTATTGTTCTATGCAGTGTTAGGCATTGGCCAGGTTTTTTCACCTACACTTAATTTTTCTATCATTGGTAGATCAGATATATATTATTACTTTTGTGGATACATCACTTTAATTAGTTTGTTTTCACCAGCGCTGCATTTTTTATTTTTTGTCCGTTTACAATCCGGGCTGGAAAAAAACAGACAGATGGAGATTCATCCCCCATCCGTCTAGCGGATCGGATTCAATGACAGTTGGATGGAAACGGATAGGTGGTCCATTTCCATCCGACCACCCCATAGAGAACATGCATAACAAGCCAGACATGGAGCTGTCATCCGCCTGGTCAGCAGGGATCAGCGAACAGATCCCCCAAAAAGCAGGTAGATCCCCTTGATGGAGTCTGCCCCATGTGAAGGGGGCCTAATGGAGGGTCTGTGAAGTAAAGTTTAACATAATTAAACCTGTCTGTGCTGTGTTCTTAGTTCTTCACTATTTGAGATTTGAACACTGTCTGTCCTAAACAAAGGGTTAAAAATGCAGAAAAAGCTCTCTTGCTTTGTATGCTAATGAGGCATAGTGTTGGGACCAAGTCATTTGAAACTGGCCAGAAATACTTATACGGTAATCCACCATTCTCCATAGAAGCATCCTAAAAAGGTAAGAAAAAAAATATATATATATATAAATAAATATTTTTTACATATTTTTAGGCATGCTGTGTGAATGGGAATACGTATATAACAAACTTATAGTGGGGTTTTCTATAAGTGGAAAATGGAAATACGCTTTAAGCAAGAGCGTCACAGGCCCACATAATGACATAAAACAAAGGGTTACTTTAAAAAAAAAAATAAACATTTCCATTACATATGGTTTTCTACACACAGAATAAAGACACAGAGCTAACCTTTGATCCTACCTTACAAAAGAACTGCATTGACATAGTTGAGCATTACTTTAGCAACCATCTACTGTTGAGACAATGAACAGTTTGGTCAGAAGTATGTAATGTACAGGATATGTTACAATGTGCAGCTGTCAGAACTACATATAATATAAAGAACAGCTTAGGCCATGTACACACGAGTGGACTTTCCCGCGGGAACTTTTTCCTCCCAAAAGTCCGACGGACTAAGTTTTAAGTTCAGACTTAAAATTGTCCGCTGGACTCGGCGGTCCGGCGGACAATCCCGCGGTCTGTGTGGTGTCTGTGTGTCCTGCGGTCTGTCTGTGTGTCCCGCGGTCTGTCTGTGTGAAATGAACAGACATGCCTCGCACATGGAGGAAAGTCCGTTCATTTAGAACGTGACTGCAGGTGGACGGGACTAGCGAAGGCAGTGAATGCCACCGCGCTAGCCCCATCACCTGGTATGGATTTAAAGGGGAATCCCTACGCCGCAAAAACGGCGTGGGGGTCCCCCCAAATCCATCTCAGACCCTTATCCGTGCACGCAGCCCGGCCGGCCAGGAAAGAGGGTGGGGACGAGCGAGCGCCCCCCCTCCTAAACCATACCAGGCCGCGTGCCCTCAACATGGGGGGTGCCCTGGGGAAAGGGGGGGCCGTGCGGCCCCCCAACCCAAAGCACCTTGTCCCCATGTTGATGAGGACAAGGGCCTCTTCCCGACAACCCTGGCCGTTGGTTGTCGGGGTCTGCGGGCGGGGGGCTTATCGGAATCCGGGAGCCCCCTTTAATAAGGGAGCCCCCAGATCCCAGCCCCCCACCCTATGTGAATGAGTATGGGGTACGGTGTAAAAGTGTAAATAAAAAAAAAAACACTTCTTCCGTCTTGGGGGTCTTCTCGCCGGACTCCTCCGCTATCTTCTGCTCTTTTATCTAGCTCTTTTACCTAGCGAGGAGCTCGACTTTCTTCTTCGTCGCCGTCTGGGGGTCTTGTTCCGCCTTCGGGGGTCTGGGGGCCCCCATATTAAAGGGGGCTCCTGGATTCCGATAAGCCCCCCGCCCGCAGACCCCGACAACCAACGGCCAGGGTTGTCGGGAAGAGGCCTTTGTCCTCATCAACATGGGGACAAGGTGCTTTGGGGTGGGGGGGCCGCACGGCCCCCCTTCCCCAGGGCACCCCCCATGTTAAGGGCACGCGGCCTGGTACGGCTCAGGAGGGGGGGGGGGCGCTCGCCCGTCCCCACCCCCTTTCCTGGCCGGCCGGGCTGCGTGCTCGGATAAGGGTCTGAGATGGATTCAGGGGGGACCCCCACGCCGTTTTTTCAGCGTAGGGTTTCCCCTTTAAATCCATGCCAAGTGACGGGGCTAGCGCCGTGGCATTCACTGCCTTCGCTAGTCCCGTCTACCTGCAGTTACGTTCTAAATGAACGGACTTTCCGATCGTGTGTCGGCAAGTCCGTTCATTTCAAAAGTCCCGCAGACTTTTTCCCGCGGATTGCCTGACGGAAAAGTCTGGGCGTGTTTGGGCAAGTCCACACGCTCGGAAAGTCCGGCGCACCTCCGCTGGAAAGTCCGGCGGTTTGTCCGCTGGACAATCCCGCCGGAAAGTCCGAGCGTGTGTACGCCGCATTACAGAGCGCAGTGGTCAGAACAGAAGTATACCGCAGTTTGCATTGCACAGAGTGGTCAGTGTAGTGTTTTCTTACATTGCTGGTCAGTAGATAAGCACTTCTTAAACTGGTAGTCAGTGTCGTCTGTTACTTTCTAAATTGGTTGTTAGTAGTAAAGGCCTCCTTTACATTGATGGTCAGTGGATACAGTAAGTGCCTCAAATCAGCCAAATGATCTGACCAGTGCTGATATGCAAATTCTACTTTACTAAACAATGGTAATCAACATAATATTGCATAGGGGATATCATATGAGCAGGGGAGTATAGTATAGGAGAGAGAGAGAGAGAGAGAGAGAGAGAGAGAGAGAGAGAGAGAGAGAGAGAGAGAGAGAGAGAGAGAGAGAGAGAGAGAGAGAGAGAGAGAGAGAAGACAAATATTTCTCACATGTCCACCTTATGAAGGAAGGTCCAGAAAAGACCGTAATGCAATGTACTGCAGGGAAATGGTAATGGAGGGCTGCACATGACTAAGTGTCAAGTGACACAGTTTACAGGCAGATGGGGGTGGTTAGGCAGTAGTGGGAGTGGTCAGGCGGAGCAAGGGGAGCGGCCATATATAGAGGAGGGGCGGAGCTGGGAATCAGTGCAGGAAGAGACGGTGAACGAGGAGGCAGTTTTTCCCACCCACCCTTCCCTGTTTGTTTTGGAGGTTGTGTATTGGGTGTGTTAATGTTCTCATTGTCGTTTCAGGTCATTGAAGGGATTTCGTCATGACAGCTGAAATGGGATTGGCGTGGGTTGTTTTGTTGGTCAGTGACGGCAGCAGTTATAGAGGTGGTAAGTGGGTGGGGGGCTCATCAATAGATGGCCCCTCCTGGTACATCAAACGTTGTTGATGTTTAATGGTATTGTGCACTGCGGGAAAGTTGGTTATCGGGTGGTACAGAGAGAGACCCATGGGTCTGTATATCCCGCAGTGCCCCCTGGTGTTTGATATCGATTGATATCATGGTGATGGTTACAGCACTTAGCGCCGTCACTGACCAATAAAAAAGTGGGTTTAACCTGTTTGTTTTTACGTGTGTTTTTTCAGTTGCAGAAGGGGTTAAAAAGAGTTAATGTTATTGTGTTATTTATGGTTATTTATGTTTTATTTATAATAAGAAAAGTGGAGTTTCTTATTTTTGGTTATTTAATAAATTAGCTGTTATGGCCATTTAACTCCAAGAAATGGTGTGGTCTCTTATTTATTAACATAAGGTAATTATAGGGAGTTTTTTGGTTTCAGCTAATGGGTCATATCTTGGCTACACTGGTCATGGAAAGCTCATGGCTGCATGCATCTGGGTTGGCACAAGCTTCACACTAGCATTGCTGCTGTTGACTTCGGTCAGCAGGTTCTGGTGGTTTAAGATAGGGCCACCCCACTGCAAGGGCAGCCTCTCAAAAATGGACTGTAGCAAAGTCCTCTCCAGTGACTGGGGCTTAGATAGATGCTGCATGCTCTTGTGCTCACTGCTGGTGGCCCGCACATCAGACTTAACGGAGGAGAACCCAGCACCTGTTGACAGATCACTTGCCCAGTTACTGCTGTTCCATCAGGAAGGGTTTTTCTGAGTACAGGAAGCAGGAAGGAGCTGGAATTTATATCCCCTGGGCATGTCCAAGAGCTCAGGGGATGTTGGGAGCCCAGAGGATTGTGCTAATTTGAATTAAAGGGACCTGCACCTGACTGTAGATAAAGGGGCACTCTGCCACACCTTCTTTCCCTGATTGTCAATGAAGGTCCCCCTTATATTGGTGGTCAGTGGAGAAGTGCCTCTTAAATTGGTAATCAATGTAGTGCCCTCTTATATCGGTAGTCAGTAGTGAAGGTTCCCTTATACTGGTCATTGGCGGCCCGTCCATAGGGGGCGCACAGGTGCCGCCCCCCATCCTTGGGTCCGATTCCCTAATCTACATGCCGGGCGCCGTAAGCATGGATTTCAATGGGGTTATTTTTTTTATTTCTTTGAAAGCACATGATTAGAGCCTAAGCTATTTTGTTTCAGGACACCGGTGTGATATAAATACAACAAGAGAAGGTGACGGGTCCTATAGAGGTGTACCCACTAGTAATACAGATTAAATCAAACCTCATGCCACTCACCCTTATCGGTGTTGCTGCCATAGCCAACCAGGCTAGGCATACAAACAAAGGAGCCCAAGTAAGATTACCCAGGGAGAAAGAGGCTACTAAGGCAGCAAGGGGCAGTGATAAAAATTGCAAAACAGTTTATTAAATTCAAGGCGGAGGGATAAAAACATATTCAATATCCAAAAAAAATTGATAGCATCTTCACCGGTATCAGTTAATAGGATCCCACACTACTAAAGAGAAGTGTGAGAAACAGACAACGGACACACAGACACATAAAAAATTACATACAGATAACAACAGAAAGTCTGGACGCCAAATCACCATACACACAGAGATTGTCGGCAGAATACCCCATTTAATTAGTTAAAAAAGATTAATCCCAATGGAAAAACATGTATAGACAATTTGTGTACGTATGGCCACTAGGGGTAAAAAAAAAAATCAATTGTAGAAATTGTGCTCAATTAAAAAGGGGAAGGAAAAAAGGAGGGAGATGGGGGGGGGGGGGGGGGGGGGGGGGGGGGGGGGGGGGGGGGGAGGGGATGGGGGGGGGGGGGGGGGAGAGGGAAGGGAAGTAAAGAAAAGGGGGTAGGGGAGCAGCACGAACCTTGGTCATGGGCTGTAAGGATCAGGTTTCAAGAAAAGGCTGAAGATTCAATTTGGTGTTGAGGCCCTGGGGAATGAGAGATTTCAACTTAAATATACACCACTTTTCTTTCTGTAGTAGGATACAGTTGAAGTCCCCCCTTCTTGGTGGTAGTTTAAGGACATAAATCCCATTTACCCTCAGGCCATCTGTCTTTCCTTCGTGGTATTGAGCAAAATGCTTTGCTACTGTTTTTTCCTGCACTTTTTCTGGGTCCCTCTCCTTCTCTTTTTTAATATCCCGTAAGTGTTCGCCTATCCTAACCTTTAAGGATCTCTTGGTTTTGCCAATGTACATCTTGGGACATGGGCAGGTTGTCATTTAGATTACCTTAGTTGTAGAGCAATTTAATTTGATTTCAAAGGAGTTCTGTCCCACTGCATCCTTAAATACTTTAGTCCGATCTACAAAAGGGCAGATTTGACTTTTATTACAGGGGAACATCCCCTTACTTTGAGGATATTCTGACAGCCATGTAGAGCCCTGTTGCTTTGTGCACTCAGAGTGTATCAAGCTATCCCTCAAGTTCTTCGCTTTTGCTGCTTCCATCTTGGGACAGTTAACAACAATGTTCGCAAGGCCGAGGCTCTTTGTTAGTATTTCCCAGAGTTTCTCAAGAACCTTACATACAGAGTAAGGTTCTGTAGGTCGTTCTGACTGTTTCCTTGTTCTACCGCTGGGATCCAGGAAAAGGAGGCTCTCTCTACTCTGTGTAGAGGCCCTATGCTTTGCATGTTGGATCTGTTTATGCGAGTATCCTGTGTGATAGTTTACACTCTAACGCATTTGTGTTGAAACCCACGTTTTCATGCATTGAGGTTTGTTGCGCTAGACAGCTCATCTATTTTGAATGGGCTATCAATGTATCTCGCATACACATTCTTTACAACACAGAGAGCATTTGCATATAGCATATAACATTGGGTGTGCAGTAGTGTGCTGTATATGTTCATTGAGGTTCGATTAAAAATTAATTGCAAGATGACATGACACACATAATACTATATGTTGTGTAATGCACTTTAACATTTAATAGATACGATTACACTTTTTTTTGTTATATTTTATGAGATGTTTTAACATGGAATCCCTCCCTGGGAGTTATTATGGAGATAAAGAATACTGTATGTAAGGCAACAACTTCCCATACCAGCGGCGGAATTACCAGGGTCGCACCAGTCACATTTGCGACTGGGCCCTCGGGTTCCGCCACTGTAGGGGGGCCCGCTGCCACCCGGGAGATAAAACAGTACACTGGGGAGTTCGCTCCGCCCATCCTCGCCGGCCACTCCGCCCATCCTCCCCGAGCGCACTCACGGGCACACTGCACAGGCTCCGCCCATCCTGTCCACCCATCCTCTCATCCCACACTAAGGGGCACAGTCCCTGCCCGCTTCGCCCGTCATCTCCACGGCACCACCCGTCATCTCCGCGGCACTGCCCGCTCCGCCCAACCTCTCCACCTATACGACAGGGGGTCACAATTGCAATAGCACACATGTTGCCCCTGAACACCTGGATGGGGGGGGCATTTAGAGGAACAAATCCCCTCCATTTTATTCCTGCAGCCACTAAAAGTCTGCTTCTCCTCCTCTCCCTCTGATAGGCATTCAGTGGCTGCAGGAGGAACATGGAGGGGATTTGTTCCCCCTCCTATCCAGGTCCTTCTGTCCCTGGGTTCAGTGGGAAGGGCCCTGGCCGGGGGTCAGGGGGGCCCTCCATGGTTTCTTGCACCGGGGCCCTGAATGTTGTAGTTACGCCACTGCCCACACCACCACTACTGCACTGATACCCCCCCACACCACCACTACTGCACTGATACTCCCCCACACCACCACTACTGCACTGATACCCCACACCACCACTACTGCACTGAAAACCCCCCACACCACCACTACTGCACTGAAAACCCCCCACACCACCACTACTGCACTGATACCCCTCCCCCACACCACCACTACTGCACTGATACCCCCCCCCCACACCACCACTACTGCACTGATACCACCACTACTGCACTGATACCCCCCACACCACCACTACTGCACTGATACCCCCCCACACCACTGCTGCCACTGATACACCCCCCACACCACCACCACTACTGCCACTGATCCCCACACCACCACTACTGCACTGATTCCCCCCCACACACAACTGCTGCCACTGAGACCCCCCACACCACCACTACTGCCACTGATCCCCACACCACTACTACTGCACTGATTTCCCCCCCACACCACCACTACTGCCACTGATCCCCACACCACCACTACTGCCACTGATACCCCCCACACCACCACTACTGCCACTGATCCCCACACCACCACTACTGCCACTGATACCCCCACACCACCACTACTGCCCCTGATCCCCCACACCACCACCACTACTGCCACTGATACCCCCACACCACCCCTACTGCCACTGATTTCCCCCTCCCCCACACCACCACCATGACCACTACTGTCACTGATCCCATCCTTGCCACTGATACCATTCCCCTCCCATGACTCACCACATCCCACCCCCCCCCAACCACCACCTTTGCCATGGATCCCATCCTCCCACCCCCGCTGCCACTCATTTCATCCAATGCCCCCCACCGCTGCCACTCATCCCATCCAACCCCCCCTTCCACTACCACTCATCCCATCCCACCCTCCTCCAACCATCACCCTTGCCACTCATCCCATTCCCCCCACCACCTCTGCCACTCATCCCATTCAATCCCCCTTACCACTGATCCCACCCCCCCAACCACAACCCTAGCCGCTGATCCCATCCCCCCTTACCGCTGCCACTCATCCCATCCCCCCCACCACCACCGCCGCCACTGATTCCATCCCCCCCACCGCTGCCACTCATCCCATCTCTCCCTCACCTACGCCACTGATCCCATCCCCCCACCACTGATGCCACTGATCCTATCCCTCCCCAACCACCACTGATCCCATCCCCCACCAACAACGCTGCCACTCATCCCAGGGGCGTAACTACAGGGGTCACAATTGCAATAGCACACATGTTGCCTCTGAACACCTGGATGGGGGGGCATTTAGAGGAACAAAAAGCAAAAAAGGGGGTTTTCCCCTAGGTTTGTGGACTTTAAGTTGGCACTACCATGCTTTCCCAAAGAAAGAGTGTATAGATTGTATATGTAGTAACAAAATGTTTATTAAAGTATTGAAGGTTAAAACAAGAACATAGAGGTCATGTAGAGCATGCACAGTAAAAATGCATCAAAACCATATACATAGACTTGTATGAAACATTGGACCAGACGCGTTTCGGAGTAGGTAGGTTCCTCCTTCTTCAGTGGTCGTGTTGTAAAGTCTATGATTTGTATCTAAATATAAATGTAGAAATAAAAAGTATATATCTATACGAGTTCAACATGAAAGGTACATTGTGGGGACATTGTTGTACAGAGCGGGCAAAGATAGCATTGATAACAAAGTGGTAGACAATGTATTCCTTCTGGAGCAGCAAAGCGTTAGAGAGAAAAAAGAGACAAGAAAAAATATGATAACTAAATATGGTCATAACACTCACGTGTGTGTTGATGCAGAGATGGAAAGGGTTTTACCCCCTTGATAAAAACAGGGTAAGGTATAACACATCGGCACAGCAAAGGATGGTTAGGTCGCAGACAAAAATCTCACTTTTCACATGAATAGTCAGGATTGGTTCTCACATGGAGAGTGGTCCGAGTGTATCAAAACTTTAGGATACTTTGAGACCGAGGTGTCTCTATGAGGTCTAGTTGCGAGTTTAAAGAGGCTGTGAAGGGTCGAGCCAGCGAGGATCTTGGTTCTGCTGGGGTCAACAAAGCAAACCCAGTCAAACCTCTGTAAGGAAAAGTAACAATTTAGGTATAACTTGTATCGTAGCTCTTGGGCATTGTAAAGCAGGATAACAATGTACCCCTTTTGCTTATAAAGTTGTTCAAAGAAGGCAGGTAAAATTATAATGGGCTAGTATGGACAAAAGGGCTTAATAGTGGTCATTCTAACAAAGATGTTAGCTGGTGAATCCACATAATAAGGCTCTATCTTGCTGCTTGAACAGCTAATATTTATGTGCTGCATCGCTTAGTACTGGCGAATCTCAGCAAATGGGGTTACATACTAGTGCTTAAGCACACAGTATTTGTGTGCTGCATAACCAAGGCGTTTAAGTAGCTTGTAAAGCATAGGGTACGAGGTACATTTAACAGGGTACAGTAAGACGGAGATATAGAGTACAGAGTGCATGGGGTGGTAGTTGTAGTATAAACCTACCTTGTATATTCAAATAGGAAGTTTCGCTGCTTATTACTCTGGTTGTGCCGTCTGGGATTAGAAAATCTATGCAGTAAGGTTATATAGGTATGGCCACCCCCCCGATCAGCTGTTATACAAAACAGCTGGTCGGTGTGGGGTGGGAGCCTTGTAGGGAGGGTTGGCCCCCCGAGCGGTGTGCGCGCGGTCCCATCCAATCATACCGAGCATGACGAAGGATGCGGCCCCGCCCACTCCTCCCGCCGGCACGTAAGGCCTCAAAGTCGGAGCGCGCATGCCCAGTGGGTGGAGAAGGATGACAGGTATCTCCTCCCCTGGGCATCGCACCACCGATTGGAGGAGGCCAAAAGGGGAGGGAAAGCATGGAATGCAGATTCCCTTCCCGTCGCCGCACCGCCCAAATGGGCGGGCGGCTTACGTGCCGGGCAGTTCCAATGATCTGCGTGTTGACCCGAGACACAGCCATCTAGTGGCAAAGTAGAGAGTTTTTAGATTTCGGTCCATTGTGTTATGCTATAGGCTGAGGATAAATGTTGTGCATAAAAATATACAGAAAATACGAGGGTATATTGAATCTAGTAGTTGGCCTCTGTTTAGTGCCTAGAAACATCCCCTAACAGTAAGGGGGAAAAAAAAAAAAAACTGATAAACTAGAAAGGGAAAGTGAGAGATGGCAGCACCCCCATATACCATTCCTTGTGTGCCGGTGCCTGATTGTGGTACGTTAATTATGTATTAGACATTGTTTAACACGTTAACTAGTCATTATACATACTAGATTTACCCCACTCCATATATGGTCTGTCACAAACGTGCAGAGACAGATGGAGTAGGTATACAGGTATATAGTATTCAACCTTAATATAATATCTTGTAAGTATTTTTTACATAGTGGGTTTACCCCACTTCATAAATATTCAATCACAAAACGTGTAGGAATCAATGAAGTGGGTGTACAATATTCAACCTTAATGCAGATCAATTACAGTGATTTTTTAAAACTGTGTAGATAGATATATATACATTAATCATATATCATATATCATATATGACCTAACCCAATTCTGTTTAGAGGAACAAATCCCCTCCATTTTATTCCTGCAGCCACTAAAAGTCTGCTTCTCCTCCTCTCCCTCTGATAGGCATTCAGTGGCTGCAGGAGGAACATGGAGGGGATTTGTTCCCCCTCCTATCCAGGTCCTTCTGTCCCTGGGTTCAGTGGGAAGGGCCCTGGCCGGGGGTCAGGGGGGCCCTCCATGGTTTCTTGCACCGGGGCCCTGAAGGTTGTAGTTACGGCACTGCATAAGCCTCTGAGCTAATGGGAAAATGGCACTTTACAAATAAATGTGAGTTGATCTTAATAAATGTATGCATGTGGATTCCATATTGCAAGTCCCCTTATGGTTCATTTAAAAGTGGAGCGGTGGTTACCAAGGGTAGAGTATTGAACAATATTTGATCTTTCATTTCTAGGTGGTCAAAAAGATGAGGAGCTGCTTTCTTTTGAGGGTTAACATCAGATGGCCTTTCACATTTGATAATTGTAGTGGAAAGTGGAAAAAGAAGAATTTTTTGGGCACTTTATTCTGACATTTGGTTCTTATCCACTTGACCTCCGGAAGATTTACCCCTCTTCCCACCCAGGCCATTTTTTGCGATACGACACTGTGTTACTTTAACTGACAATTGCACAGTCGTGCGGCACTGTACTCAAATAAAATTGATATCCTTTTTTTCCCACAAATAGGAAATTTCTTTTGGTGGCATTTGATCACCTCTGCGGTTTTAATTTTTTTGCTCTATAAAAAAAGAGAACGACTGACAATTTTGAAAAAAAAATAAGAATATTTTTTACTTTCTGCTCTAAGGCTGGATTCACACCTATGCATTTTTTGTGCTTTTTGCATTTTGCAGATTTGCACTACAGAACGTGTTCCATAGGAAAACGGGTTAAATGGACTGTAGTGCAATTCTGCAAAATGCAAAAAGCACTACAACTGCATAGGTGTGAATCCAGCCTAAGACACATCCAATACCAAAATGTAAAAAATCAAATTTCTTTATCAATTTAGGCCGATATGTATTCTGTTTCATATTTTTGGTAAAAAAATCTCAGTAAGCGTATATATTGCTTGGTTTACGCTAACGTTAAAGCAACTAAAACTATGGGATATATATATATTTTTTATTTTTTCATTTTTAATGATCAGCGACATATAGTGGGACTGCAATATTGCGGTGGACAAATCGGACACCTAACTGACACTTTTGATACTTTTTGGGGACCAGTGACATTATTACAGTGATCAGTGCTAAAAAGATGCACTGTCACTGTACTAATGACAATGGCTGGGAAGGGGTTAACATTTAGGGTAATCAAAGTGTTAACTGTGTGCCTAGCTAATGTTTCAGTGTAGTGGATGAGGTGATTTTACTAGTGGACGGCATGGATTGGTGTTTCTGCTTTACAGAAACACAGGATCCATGCCTTCTGTACTGATTGTAAACAAGGCAGACTGCCATTCTGTCAGTGTACCGAAAAATCTGTGGCTGCATCAAAGGAGAAACATTGACCAAACTTTGTTCATTGTACGTGGCTGAAACAGATTGTAAAACATTTTCCTACAGGGTAGGGAGACATGGATGGAACGTCCCACAAGGGTCACAGGGTTGAGTGAACCTGAACTGTAAAGTTCGGGTTCGTACTAGACTTTTGGCTTTTTGGGTCCCGGACCCGAACAATTGACTGTATGTTCGGGTTCGGGTCCAGTGTTCGGCAATGTAATGGCGCATTTTAAAAAGCTGCAGGGCAGCCAATCAACATTCGTTTAACTGGTGTGCCCTTAGAAGCCATCACAGCCATGCCTACTAATGGCATGGCTGTGATTGGGCAGTGCAGCATGGTACCCAGCCTCTATATAAGCTAGAGGCACACAGCACAGCACGTCACTCTGCTTTAGACAGTGTAGGGAAATGTTCCTGGCTGCTGCTGCTGCTGTGAGGGAGAGAATTACATGATAGGAGTCCTGATTCTGAGATTCTAAATTAGTCAGCGATCTACATTAATTTAGTTGTGTGGGTGCAGTGCACAAGCTTTTTACACTGCACTGAGAGAAAAGATAGACAGTGTAGGGCAAGGTTCCTGTTGCTGCTTTGAGGGAGAGAGAGAATTATCTAGGAGTCCAGATACAGAAATCTATTCTAATAACTCAGCGATCTACATAGATTTACCTGGTTGGGTTGCAGTGCACAGTCTTTTTACACTGCCTTGAGCCCAGTGCCAGAGAAAATCGAACTTATCTGCAAGCTCAGTGCACCAGCACTGCATATGTTACTGTGAGATACACCCTGTACATACTGTGGGTGTATTCTGCTCTTCCAAAAACACCCATTTAGGGCAAGATCCTAAATTTGTAAAATATGAGGAGAACGTCAAAGAAGGGACGTGGCCCCGGTTGTGGTGCTGCTGGTGGAGCTCCTGTTGCAGGAAGAGGACGTGGTCGATCTGTGCCAGCTACACGCACAAGTGAAACACCTTCCTCAGGTGCGAGTAGGCGACAGAGCCTGCAGCGGTATTTGGTCGGGCCTAATGCGGCTTTACGAATGTTGAGGCCAGGACAAGTACAGACGCTAGTAGATTGGGTTGCTGACAGTGCCTCCAGTTCCTTGACATTTTCTCCCACCCAGTCTCCTGATGAAAGATCAGAGTTGGCACCTGCAGCCGATGTCTATCAGTCTTTCTCCTCCTCCCCTTGCAAATCAGCCAAGCAGTCTGAGCCCCAAATCATGCAGCAGTCTCTTCTGCTTTTTGATGACTGTTAGCAGGATTTCCCAGGGCCATCCACCTAGCCCTGCCCCAGAAGTGGAAGAGATTGTGTGCACCGATGCCCAACCACTTATGTTTCATGATGAGTACATGGGAGGACCATCGCAGCACGTCTCGGATGATGATGAAACACAGGTGCCAACTGCTGCTGCTTTCGCAATTGTGCAGACCAACAAGGAGGGCGGGGGTGAAGACTGGGTGGAAGATGATGTGGAGGACGATGAGGTCCTGGACCCCACATTCAATCAACATCATACAGGTGACCAGTGTAGTTCGAAGGAAGAGGCGGTGGTTGCAAATAACCATCAGCACAGCAGAAGAGGGAGCAGGGTGCAAAAGAGGAGCGTCCGTCCCCTAAACAGTACGCCTGCTACTGCCCAACGCAGAAAGGGACCAAGCACACTAAAACCAGGTCCAAGGAGTTCCCTAGCATGGCAGTTCTTCAGACAATGTGCTGATAACAAGACATGAGTGGTTTGCACGCTGTGCAATCAGAGCCTGAAGCGAGGCATAAACGTTCTCAACCTGAGCACAACCTGCATGACCAGGCAAAGCACGAGCTGCAGTGGAGTAGACACCTCAAAAACCAAGAAAGGTCTCTGTCTCCTCCTGCCTTCTCTTCTGCTGCAGTCTCAGCCTCTTCATCCACCTCTGTAGTGACAGTGGCACCTGCCAACAGGCAAACAAAGGATCTGCCAGCAACACTACCACCTGGGTCACCAACCATCTCCACAATGTCCCATGAAAGCATTCAGCTCTCTATCTCCCAAACACTGCAGCGAAGGGGAAGTACCCCCCTAGCCACCCGCGATCCCTGGCCCTGAATGCCAGCATTTCAAAATTCCTCGCCTTTGAAATGCTGTCATTCCGTCTGGTGAAGACGCAGAGTTTTAAAAGCCTGATGGCATTGGCTGTCTCACAGTACGTCGTGCCCAGCCGCCACTACCTTTCCAGGCGAGCCATCCCTTCCCTGCACAACCAAGTGGGGGACAAAATCAGGTCCAGAGGTTCCTTAAAAACTACCCCAATATGCCAGAGCTGCTGCAGAAAGTGCGGGCCGTCTGTGCGCACTTTCGGCATTCTCATCCTGCTGCTGCTCGCCTATCAGCGCTGCAGCATAACTTCGGCCTTCCCGCTTACCGCCTCATATGTGACGTGCCCACAAGGTGGAACTCCACCTTGCACATGCTGGCCAGACTGTACGAGCAGCAGCAGGTGATAGTGGAGTATCAGCAGCAGCACACACGCGTGAGTCGCTCTGCGGAACAGCACCACTTCACCACCAATAACTGGGCCTCCATGCGAGACCTGTGTGCCTTGTTGCGCTTTTTTCGAGTACTCCACCAACATGGCCAGTGCCGATGACGCAGTTCTCATCGTTACTATCCCAGTTCTATGCCTCCTTGAAAAAACGCTTTGGGCGATGATGGAAGAGGATGTGGCACAGGAGGAGGAGGAGGAAGAGGGATCATTTCCAAGCCTTTCAGGGCAGTCATTCACAAGTGGCTACAAGGGTGGGTTCCTGCACCAACAAACGCCAGGTACACAATTGTCCGGCAGCAAGGGCACAGTTCTGGAGGATGATGAGGTGGAGGATGAGGAGGAGGAGAAACCATGTTCACAGCAGGGTGGCACCCAGACCAGCTCATGGCCATCACTGGTGCGTGGCTGGGGGGATACAGAGGACACAGACGATACACCTCCCACAGAGGACAGCTTTTCGTTGCCTCTGGGCAGCCTGGCACACATGAGCGATTACATGCTACAGTGTCTCCGCAACGACCGCCGAGTTGCCCACATTCTAACTGGTGCTGATTACTGGGTGGCCACCCTGCTGGATCCCCATTACAAGGACAACGTACCGTCCTTAATTACCTCACTGAAGCGTGATCGTAAGATGCGCGAGTACAAACGCACGCTGGTAGACGCTCTGCTGGTGGCATTCCCACCTGACAGCGGGAGTACAGTGGAAGCACAAGGCGAAGGCAGAGGAAGAGGTCGCCAACGCAGCCGGGGCACCGCCAGCACCTCAGAAGGCAGGGTTAGCATGTGATATAATTCTATATTAAGTTTCTCCCTGTACAGTAGAATTTTCAGTTTGTTCTTGACATCCAAAATACAGTATTTAGAACTGTAGAGGAAGTTCATTTTTTGAGTATGGCCCTACAGGCAACTAGCAGACAGATAAAGGGCCATTGCGAGCAGAATGTCTCTCAGGCTATTTTGAGGTGGGCTGACCTCCCAGTGAGCCATAGCCAAACAGTATTAGCAAAGGATCCTTAGGGATGGAACACTGAGTGACCTTATAGATGAAACAGGCCACCTGATCCCAGTAAAGAGAGATGTGTGGGCATGACCAAAAACAATGCAAAAAGCAAGGCCTATATGTGAATAAGCTTAAATTTCGATGCTCTCCAAGTCTCATTGGCCACAAGCTTCAGAACCTTGTTGTAGCCTCTTATAGGTTTATAAGCAAGTGTATCGTCCATAAAGTCTTTATTCCAATTAGATACCAAGGAGGACAAAATAGGTTTTGTGAAGCTTAAGTTGAGAGGATGGTAGATGTCTGAGATAGCGTAGGCTCTTTTCTGAAGTAATCAAAAATAGCTGAAATCTCTTGGCCTTTTCCAGGCATCAGGGTTTTCCATAATCCAAGCACTGTAAGCAGGATAACAAGTGATTTTAAGGCAAAGCAAAAGTAGTTCAGAGATCTTTAAAGGATTTTCGGTTACCAGAGTCCGGTTCAAACAGTGAGAACTGTAATAGTTTATTTTTATATTAATGGTCATTATAACTGGATATTTTATTGATAGTTGATTGCAATATATACATTAAAACTAAATCTTTCCCAATTCACTCTGTTATGTGGCTCTGGTATAGCTAAAGGTGCCTGCAGACATTAAGGTTGGGTTCATACTTATGCAAATTGGATGCAGGGTTTCCCCGCATCCAATTCCCATGACAGGAGAGTGTTACCGGCTCTTAATGGAGCCGGTTCTCACATCTCCAGGGCGTAGCGCACTGCAAAAGGGTCCTGTACGTCTTTGACTCCATTTCAGGTCTGAATTTAAGCAAAATAACTTCAGGCCTAATACACCCCTAAACAGTGAACAGGGACGCACCAGACCCAGTGCTGTGAGTCGCTCTTCAAATAGCGTGAACCCAGCCTAAGGTTCAGATTACCAGAAAATGCATGATTCAGTTGATTGCTCCAACTAGCCAAACATACAAACGTTTTTTTGATACCCGCAACAACAGCTTATCTAAAGATAAACAAATGGAAAACGCCATCCTATAACCAAGGGTTTCTGGGAAGTCCTATAGACACATAAACATTTCCTTATCCAACCATAAACAGCCATATCAGACAAATTTTTTTGATTGTGTGTCAAGCTTGTGAGGTCAGTAGTCAAAGATAAACAATTTAAAGTCACTATTCAGTGAGGTAATAACTTTCAATTAGGAAATAGATCCAAGAGCTTGGTAAAGATAAATCATGCCCATGAAATATTTCTGTACATATAAGACAATGTAGGTGAAGTGTTGACTAACCAGTAAGATTCCCTGTACCATAATTTTAGAAAAGTTACCTATATATTGTTACCTATATTCTTAGGGTTTGTGATACGGGTTTTTGTTGGGGCAATTGCTGGTGTTGGTGCTTCAGTCATCACGGCACCATGGTTGTTATGATGTCAGGAGGATTGAAGTGCATTATTTATGATAATTTTACCTGCCACCGTCACCTACCACCAGATGCAGCTCGTCACATCACCTGCCACCAGATGCAGCTTGTCACATCACCTGACACCAGATGCAGCTTGTCACATCACCTGCCACCAGATGCAGCTTGTCACGTCACCTGCCACCAGATGCAGCTTGTCACTTGCTACGTCACCTGCCACCAGATTCAGCTTGTCACTTGCCACGTCACCTGCCACCAGATTCAGCTTGTCACTTGCCACGTCACCAGATGTGGATTGTCACTATCCTGCCACCAGATGTGAATTGTCACTGTTACCTGCCACCAAATAGCAGCTTGTTACTCATTTATTTAAATGTAAAAATCGTGTTTCCCCCCCCCCCAGCAGTGCAGAGTTCAATACAGGAACTGACAGCCTCACCTCAGTGCGGGTAAACTAGCTAGCGGTACTGTCCCAGACTGAGAGCGGGCAGTGAGAGATGACGTCAGATGAGTCTCCGCAAACGCGGTACGGCCCAGTGCTGGGCCACGGCCCGGAGGTTGACGACCTTTGCTCTAGACAATCCACTCTAAGTGCTAAAATATCAGTGGATAGCAGGGGACAGCCGTCTTCACCGGGAGAACGGTATTTATTGCTAGCAGCTATAGCAGTGAATCGCAATTCAATCTGGCGGGCTGATTGTACCCAAGTTAATTGATTGATCAACTTGGTACATTTAGCCTACCCATACACGATTCCAATTTCGGCTGGTTCAGCAGAAACTGGCGGAGATTCAAACCGTCTATGGCTGGCCTACTGTGCCTTGAAAAAGTGGTCATACCCCTTGAAATGTTCCACATTTTGTCATGTTAAAACCAAAAACATAAATGTATTTTATTGTGATTTTTTGTGGTAGACCAACACAAAGTGGCACATAATTGTGAAGTGGAAAGAAAATGTGAAAAATGTGGCATGCGATTGTATTCCACCCCCTAGTCAATACTTTGTAGAATCACTTTTGGCTGCAATTACAGCTGCAAGTCTTTTTGGGGATGTCTCTACCAGTTTTGCACATTTAGAGAGTGACATTTTTGCCCATTCTTCTTTGCAAAATAGCTCAAGCTCTGTCAGATTGGATGGAGAGCGTCTGTGAACAACAATTTTCAAGTCTTGTCACAGAATCTCAATTCGAGTTAGGTCTGGACTTTAAGTGGGCCATTTTAACACATGAATATGCTTTGATGTAAACCAATCTGTTGTAGCTCTGGCTCTATGTTTAGGGTCATTGTCCTGCTCGAAGGTGAACCTCCGCCCCAGTCTCAAGTCTTTTTCAAACTCTAACAGGTTTTCTTCTAAGATTGCCCTGTATTTGGCTCCATCTATCTTCCCTTCAACTGACCAGCTTCCCTATCCCCACTGAAGAAAAGCATCCCACAACATGATGCTTCCACCACCATGTTTCACCGTGTGATGTGCAGTGTTAGTTTTCTGCCACACATATCCTTTTTTTCTTTTAGGCCAAAAAGTTCAATTTGGTCTCATCTGACCAGAGCACCTTCTTCCACATGTTTTCTGTGTCCCCCTCTGATGACAGGATGTAAAAAAAAAAACATAATGTTACGAGATCAGTGTCACATCAGTCATATGAAGACGCTGTACGGTTTTGGTAACAGTATGTAAAAAAAGAATTGTGGAAAAAAAAGTTATTCAATTTCCTTATTTTCAAAAAATATGTGACATAAAATTATAACTTCAAAAAGCTCATTATGTCTCTTACCAAATGCCTCAGACTGTTTACTTTGCAAAAAGGGGTTTGGGTGAATTTGTACTGTCCTAGCATTCTAGGGTCTCAAAAAAGACTCTATAAGTTTCAAACAAACCTATTAATATACACTTATTGGAATTTTTTTTTATCAGAGACATGTAGCAGAATACATATTGGCCTAAAATTATGACAAAATTTGATTTTATTGGATATGTTTTATGACAGAAAGTAGAAAATATATATTTTTTTCAAAATCTTTGGTCTTTATATAGCTAAAAATAATACCAAAAAAAAAAGAGCTCTATTAGATAGATAAAACATTTTTTTACCTACAGCATTGCGGGACCGCACAATTGCCAGTTAAAATTACACAGTGTTTTATAAAGTTCAACTACCTTTTCCCGCAGATCCTTTGACTATTCTTTTGCTTTCCCCATGACTCAGAATCCAGAAACGTCAGTGCAGCACTGGATGAAAGAGTCTTCCAGGAGTCCAAAAACTCATTGACCTTTTATACACACACACTAATTACAAGCAAACAGATCACAGGTGAGTATGGTTACCTTTAATAGCTATTCAAACACCTTTGTGTTAACTTGTGTGCATGTTATGTAACCAGTGTATGTAAACTTTTGATCAGGGTCATTTGGGTAGTTTCTGTTGCCATTATGATCTAAAAAGAGTAAACTCCCTCTACATAGGGCTACCCCAATATCAACTTGCGCGCTTACAACTCATCCAAAACACGACGGCAAGACTGATAACAGGAAAAAAGCCCTGGGAATCCATCTCCACCGCCTGGAGGAGCCTACATTGGCTAACCGTAAAGAATCGGATTACATTCAAGACTCTCTGCCTCACCCACAAATGCATACAAGGAAACGCTCCTCAATACCTACGCGAGAAGATAACACACTACACACCCAACCACAGTCTTTGATCATCTAACCAAAACCTCCTCCTCATTCCCCAATCCCGCTACAAATCAAAGGGAGAATGAAAATTCGCAGTCCAAGGACCATGGCTATGGAACGATCTACCGACTTACATCCGCATGGAAGAAAACCATCAGGCGTTCAGGAAAAAACTCAAGACCCACCTCTTCTAAGGAGCTAGACAACACAGGCTGATTGAGCACCTTGAGGCGATTCAATTCACAATTGCAGCGCTATACAAATCATTCATTCATTTAAACACAGTTGACTGATAATAAATGGCTTCAGCCAAACACTAACCATGAGTGAAAGAAACGTTTTTGTGTTATCATTCATATTCTCTGAAAAATGGCCAAGAAATCATAAATTCTGCCAGGGTATGTAAACTTATGAGCACAACTGTATTCTGCTACATATTTTTGGTAAAAGTTATGGCATCTACAATCTATGGGATATTTTTATGGCATTTTTATTTTTATTTTTACTAGTAATGTCGGCGATCAGCGATTTTTAGCAGGACTACGACATTGCGGCAGACAAATCGGACACTAAGTGACACTTTTGGGGGACCAATGACACTAATATAGTGATCAGTGTTAAAAAAAATGCACTGTCACTGTATAAATGACACTGGCAGGGAAGGGGGTTAACATCCGGGGTGATCAAAGGGTTAAGTGCGCTTCTAGGGAATGCTTTCTAAGACCCCTTTCACACTGGCGCAACGGGTCCGTTAGCGGTAAAGCGACACTAGCTTTGCAGCCGCTAGCAAGGTGCTTTTAACCACTGCCGAAGAGCTTTTTGAAGCGCTGCCCATTCATTCCCATGGGCAGGGGCGGTTTTGCAGTGCTGTATACAGCGTTGCTACACCACCCCAAAGATGCTGCTTGCAGGACTTTTTTTCCCATCCCAAAACCGACATGAGAGGCAATTTTCAGGCACTTTACAGGCAAATTTTCAGTGCTAAAATGCCTGAAAACTGCCTCAGTGTGAAAGGGGTCTAACTGTGTGGGGGATGGACTGACTGGAGGAAGAGAGACATCTGTGTTCCTAGCAGGAAAACAAGATCTCTCGCATCCTCTGTGACAGACCGCCGTTGTGTCCAATTACAGCGGGAGCAGGACTCCGCCCCAGACCCGGAAGACAAAACAGTGTACAGGTACATTGTTTCGCGCAGCCAGCCGGCCCGCCCCATACCTCCCAACATTTTGACATGGGAATGAGGGACACCTACTAGCAAATGTATGTAGGCATAGGACACGCCCCCTGCCACACACCCTTAAAGGAGAATTAACCCCAAAAAAAGGTTAATTAAATCCACAAGTGCTTTTTTTTTTACCACTACTACTTCCTTTATATTGGCTTTTAAAATGTACAAACGCAGAAATTTAGAAATTGGATGAAAGGTTTAGCACTGCAAAACACTTTTTGAAAGATAAAAAGTGCATTTTATATATAGATCAGACCAAAATGAGGTACAAATGAGGGGGAATAAGGGACAGAGGGACATTGCTCCAAATCAGGGACAGTCCCTCGAAATCAGGGACAGTTGGGACTCGGTATGCCACCCTGCCCCAGTATAGATGCAGTGGGCAATCCGGAAGCAGTTAAAGAGGGAATCTCACTTCAGTTTTTATTAATGTGTTCTGCTCTCTGGGGCAAAGTACCTGTGGTAGTAGTAGTGCTGTTACATCTTTCTATGTGCTGTCTAAGGCTAGCTTTCAGTGTGCTGTCTCCTTGCTAGCTGCGTTCTCACAGATAACCTTACACAGCGCATAGGAAGATGGGACAAAGTACTACATGTATTTTTTGCCCTGGAGAACAGAACACATTAATAAAAATAGAAGTAAGACTTCTAAGAGGTATTTGCTTTTCTTAGATAACTAGTTATGAGCTGGAATTTTCTCTATAAATAAACATACCAGGTTACTGTTTGGTAGTAGGAAACTAGAAGTTGAGGATTTCAGTAATGCAAATCTTTTCTAGCTGACAGTAATGCTGTAAAAAATAGACACGAAGGATGGGAAAACCAAGTGTTTGCAGCTAGGGTACTGCAGCTTTTTTTATTTTTTTGAATGAGACTGCTTATCATACATTTTATACATACCTACGTCATTCATGTTTTACTTCACAAACGCTGTAAACTGTAAAATTCGTAGACATGATTTCCAGTGGACTACTGGCAGGGGGAGCTCTATACACAGAATATGTGTGACTGCAAATTTCACTGCGCTCAGGCAGCTGCCTCCAAAATACAGAATATATTTATTTCATCTAATATCAGCAGAGATTAAAATGATGGTGGGGGAAGCTTTTTATACAGCGAACAATTGCTGGAGCCCTAACACACTGGGAGCCGATAAGGACTGCTATAGGGAACACAGATCCATCTAATAATAAATCAAAATGTGGTCTTGTGTATGTATTCCATAGACTGAGGGGGGGGAAATTACTACTATGTGGTACAGAAAATATAGACACATAATACATAATTTTATTTTAAATATTGATCAAACTAATGCATAAACACATAATAAAGACATTTATGTCACTCATATCTATATTATTTACTGGTCTGTCAACTGTTTATTTACTTCGGTTGTATAAAAATAATAAGAAAATAAGAGTCTACAAATGCAACATACAGGGGTTTATTTACTAAAACTGGGGAATGCTAAATCTAGTGCAGCTCTGCATAGAAACCAATCAGCTTCTAGGTTTTTTTTTTTTGTCAAAGCTTTATTGAACAAGCTGAAATTACAAGCTGATTGGCTACCATGCACAGCTGCACCAGATTTTGCACTCTCCAGTTTTAGTAAACCAACCCCACTATGTATTACTGCTAGTAATGTTTATTATTATTATTAATATTTATATACATTTTTATATAGTATATTCCATTTTCTGTGCTGTAGGAGATACTGTTTGACTAGAATTATAGTGCAAATACCTACAGTAACTAATAATTGTATGAATTACCATATAAAATTGAGTCAAATTAAAATAATTAGTTGGTGCCCTTGTCCAATCTTATGTTAGCAGTCTACTATGTGAGTACACATATTTTATCCAGTCTCTTGGTGGGATATTGTCAATATATGCAAGTCCCCTTTTTGATATCTACTTCCCTATGCTACCTCAGTAATGTGTGTATGTATATATATATATATGTTATAGCTTGGTCTTTGTGGGTCCTCTGTGGCTGCACGTCCTGGTGGCCTTTTGATTTGGCAGTGTGGAGGCGTGGCTTGGGTAAAGCGATTGAATGGTTGGACATAGCGAATAATACTATTTTTTGAACTGTTAATTTCAGCATTGTTTGTATCATGTATAATAATTATTTTTTTCTGTTAGGGTACGTGCTTTCGGTTTTCCTTTTTATAGTGATGGTTGTCTGAATTAATTAATCCCCTGAGGAAGCCCTCTTGGACGAAACATGTTTGGATAATAACATCTCATCATCACCTACCTTCAATATGCCATTTAAGATGTGAATTAAAGGGGTTGTATGCATTAAGGTGAAAAAACATCTGACAATGCCGGCCCCCCCAGCACCCCCATTTTACATACCTGACCCCTCAAAAGTCCCGCACTCGCCCCCGACGTACTCTTCGCCGCTCACCCTGGCCGTTGATTGGCTAGAGTGGATGGATTGAAAGCAGCGCAGCCATTGGCATCCAATGATGCGGCGCGCTAGGGGGGGCGGGGCTGAGTGATACACTGAGTGGCTATGGCCGCCAGCTGTATCACTGGAGCGCGCCCGCAAGCACTCCACACAATGCGAGGGAGCTCGCATGAAGTTGTGGAGTCCTTGCAGGAGGGAGCCCAGACAGCCGCCGAGGGACCCCAGAAGACCAGGTTCGGGGCCACTCTGTGCAAAACGAGCTGCACAGTGGAGGTAAGTATAGCATGTTTGTTATTTAAAGAAAATCTCCTTTAGTGACCCTTTAATGACAATCTGCTAACGGTTTTTATTTGTATAGCGGAAAGTGTATAGCGTAAGTGTGCGCTATCAGTGCAAATTTAGTTTTTTTTTCTCAGAACTGTAATGGAGTTCTGGGGGTTAATTGTACAGGATTTACTTTGGCATCAGTCTGGCTGGGCTGTACTAGGGTTCCGCCTGGTCATGGGTGCAGTGAGGCATCCATGACAGGCTGAGAACCAGGCCTGGTTGGATGTCTTGGGTACCAATCTTTCCCGGAGCCAATCAGTGGGCGCGTCTGGCACCGCTGCGTAGTCTGGGAAGGGGTATTTAAGGTGCTGAAGTCACGTGTTAAGGTTCAGCTGCGGCTTTGATTCCTGGTTCTGGTTCGGGGCAGCCCCGCGAGAAGTCCCAGGCCTAGGAGTGTTTTCCGTCCCGCAAGCATGGTCAATCCGACCAGCCTCAGAGGCCCTCTTGGTCTGGGGCAGGGATCCGTCAGTTACCAAGCCTCGGAACTGGCTAGTCCGAGGCCCAGTAACTGAAGGAGGATTCAAAGGCGTCCCGAAGTGCTTTCGGTATTGGAGGGACACAGTAACTTGTGCAAGTGACCAGGGGAGGACTCTTCAGAGGAGGGCCAACAAGCTGGCTGCTCAGTAAGAGCCTGGGAGCTGAGTTGTATGGACACTAAAGAATCCACACTTCACACAGTATCGCCAAGAAGGCTGAGAGATCCAGGTACTGTGAGAAAGGTTCCTATCTATCTTCTGTTGCAATTTAGTCTGTGGCAGAGACTTTACAAAGTTTCCAGATCACATGTTGCCTGCTAGATCTCTGGTTAGAGGTTTATCCGGCAGTGAAGCACCCAGCTGCGAGTGGCTACTCTCTGGGTTGATTAGAGACATTCAGTGGACGTCAGCAGTTCAAAGTGCCTGAGTTTTATCACCCATGCCCTCTATTCCCATCAGAGACTGTGTTATGTTGGATGTTACCACTGCAAAATAACAACCTTGAAAAGGACTTTTATGTGTCAGCATCTGAAGTCATTGGGTATTAACCCTGGGAACCCCTAGACAACAACCGACAAGCCATGAGGAGGTAACTGGTAAGCCCAGAAAGTCAAGGCCGCCCCTCGGGGGTTATGGTCGCTACACGTGTGATCTATTTTTACGTACAAATAAAATTTGTTAAATTTTTTTTTTTTTTTTTCCATGAAGATTTTTATTAAGAAATTTTTCAACATACCAAACAAAATAACAAAAACAGCACTGCAGTATGCAAAATATACATATATGCATCACTTGTCGTGTCATGAAATAAGCGATAGAGTCACAATAACCTTGACCCCACAAGCCAACAGTACAAAGAACATCACATCACATGGTCATACACCTAGAGTCCCTGAGTAGGTCTGCTATTCGGCCCGTCCTGGCGGTGTAGTTTGGCGGGGATAATTCCGCTTCTAGTTGCGCCTCCCTGTATCAGGGGGACAATATGGTTCAGGAGCGGGGCGCCAGGGAGGCATGCCTTTGCAGTGGCCTCCGTGAAGGTGGTATCTGGGCCTACCTATAGATGATGGATGCGAGGGACGTACCTGTTTGAGGACCTGCGTCACTTCCACTCGTGGCATTCAGGACTATTTTATTCTCATATTTTAAAGGACAGGGAAGCGACTAAGTTTATGGTCGACACTCTTTACTGGAGCGTTTAGTGTTCATGGCCAATACCTAAAGTACAGAAGGATATTAGATTTAGAATAGAGAAAAATAGTACGGGAGGACATGGGTGGAAAAAGAACAAAGAGAGGGGGGGAGAGGTAAGAATGGGTAGTGGAAGAAGGGGAAGAAGGGGGAGGGGGAGCAGGGAAAGACTGGGGGAGGCACCGTTTCAGTATCGACAGAGGAGGGGGTGGGGTCACCACCAACTACCCTCCTCAGGGTGTTCCAAGACAATTTCATGCAGTCTTGCCCTATGGGGGGTTACTGTGAATCAGGTCTTGACAGCCTTGCGTCTGGCGATAATCAAGCCAGGGTGACCAGATTGCAGAATACGTCTCGATCCTATCATGGGCTGTGCTAATCAGCTCCTCCATCGTCGCTATCTGGTTCATCCTGGCTACCCATTCTTTTAAGGACGGGGGAGATTTAGACCTCCAGTGCACTGGGATACATAGTCTAGCCGCATTGATCATATGCAGTGCGATTGACTTTTGATATTTCCTACGCGGAATTTTGGAGACGTGCAGGAGATATTGGGCTGGGGAGAATTCTAACGATAGGGAGGAAACTTCCAATATAGTTTCATGAATTTTACCCCAATACGGTAGAATCAGCGGGCAGGACCACCAGATGTGGAGGAGTGAGCCTAGGTCACGCTCACACCTCCAGCACCGGTCGGAGACAATCTGTATGTATTTATGGATAATTTCCGGAGTCCTGTACCATCTTGATTTAATTTTGAACCCATTTTCCTGTGTGTGGGTATTCATGGATCCTTTGTGGATATAGAGGTGGACTCGGTCCCACGTCTTATTATCAATCTCTATGCCCAATTCCGTTTCCCAGTAAGTATGGTCTGACTCTAGAGAGGCATATGGCACCCCAAACATTGTGGCATATAGCCCCGAGATCAAGTGGTTCTGGGGCGCGGAACTAGAGCACAAGGATTCCAGCACTGTGGGGGTTCTGGCAAAGTTCTCTCTGTTTGAGGCATTATCTAAGAAATGTTTTAGCTGCAAATAAGCCCAGAATGGGAATGTTTTCGTATTTGAGAGCGCCGCCAGTTCCCCCTGCCTGAGGAATCTACCCCTGGAGAAAAAGTGTTTGGCCAACATCTCTGTGTGTGGCCATTCCGCTTGGAGGAATCTACTCTCTAACCCCGGAGGGAAGGCTGGGTTGCCTTTCACTGGGGTAATTGGGCAGAGTTGCGAGGAGAGTGAATGAACTTTGCAGGCCCTGTCAAATTCACCCAGAGTCGCTCCGATCAGCGGGTGGGATTGAGCCTCCTGTGTCACGTGCGCTTTCGGTAGCCATGGGGCGTACTGCAAATCAGTTCCCGCAATCAGCTTTTCCAAAAGCACCCATCCTTTGCACTTGACATGTAGTTTCCAATCAACTACCCGGCTTAGATGAACCGCCCAGTAGTACCTCTGCAGGTCCGGGAGCCCAATCCCTCCCCCCGATTTCGGGAGTACCAATTTTGCCCACCCTATGCAAGCTGCCTTGGCCCCCCAAATAAAGTGTCTGCACATGCGTTTATATGTAGTAAAGAAGGAGGGCGGGAGGCGTATTGGAATTGTTTGTAGTTTATACAATAGACGGGGTAGTACCGTCATTTTTAAGATAGAGGCCCAACTGAACCAGGAGATAGTAGGGGCATCCCATTTGAGCAAGTCTTGTTGAATGAGCTTCAGTTCTTTGAGGAAGTTACTATCATAGAGGTCTTTGAGCTTGCTCGGAAGTTGGATTCCCAGATAGGTTATCGCATCTGATTTCCAAGTAAATAGGAAATTATCCTGACAGCTTTTAACCGTTGTGGGGGGTAAGGATATGTTTAAAGCGTACGACTTTGAAAAATTTATTTTCAAGTTTGAAATAATCCTAAAATGATCTAGCACCGGCATTAAGTTGGGCAGGGACGTCAGAGGAGAAGAGAGAAAGAGCAAAATGTCATCCGCAAATGCGGCAATTTTGTACTCCCTCTGGTGCACCTCTATTCCCTTTATGTCTGGGTGTGCTCTAATGCACCGGAGGAGGGGTTCCAGCGTGAGAATGTACAGCAAGGGGGACAGGGGGCATCCCTGTCTGGTCCCATTATGGATGGGGAAGGCATCCGACAGGTGGCCGTTGACCCGGACTCTGGCTCCGGGTCCAGTGTACAGCGATTTGATAAGCGTTCGCATTCTGCTTCCCAGGCCCAGGGTTTCCAGGACCGCTTCCATATAGTCCCAGGCCACCCTGTCAAACGCCTTCTCCGCATCCATAGCAAGAAAACACCCCTCCCTTCCCGTGGACGTGAGCCAATGGTGCAAATTGAGGGCCTTGATGGTGTTGTCCCTGGCCTCTCGTCCAGGGACAAAACCTACCTGGTCCAATCCCACCCATGCCGGAACATAGAAAGATAGTCGAGTGGCCTGGGATAAAACCTGTCTTTTCCGTGCCCGTTTAGAAAGTTCCTCTAGTAGCGTCGCCCTTGTATCTGCCAGTTCCCGGGCTACACCGATTGCCAGGGAGCGTTTATGTTGGGCTTCTAGAAGGGCTATTTTGTCGGTCAAATCCTTCAACAGGGCCTGGTGCGCCTTTTTTCTCCTTGCCGCAATCGCTAACAGCTTACCCCTGATGACACATTTATGTGCTTCCCACTGGGTCATAGGGGACACATCCGGGGTGTCGTTCTGTTGGAAGTATTCTGTCATGGATTCTGTAATGCTCGTCAAATCTCCTAGGTCCGTAAGAATGGAGGCGTCCAGTCTCCAGGTCCTGGTCTTTGTCTCCCGCTGTGGGGTCAGGGTCACGGGGTGATGGTCCGAGATACACATGTTCTCTATCGTAGCGTCTTGTAGGTAGGTCAGGTCCGTCTGGGGTATGAACAAGTAGTCAAGCCTTGAGTACCTGTTGTGCGGGGGTGAGAAAAACGTAAAGTCCTTCTCCTGGGGGTGAAGCGTTCTCCAAGAGTCATGTAGTGCAAGGGATGATAGCGCAATCTTGGCTTGACGCAAGGCTGCAAAGGGTATGGAAGAGGTACCTGAGGATGTGTCTAGGAGCGGGTTAAGTGTCATATTGATGCCCCCCCCTAGGATCAAAAGGCCCGTTTTGAACAGAGTTAGTTGGGTTAGGGTCTCTTTTAGGAAGGACACCTTCCATTTCCGGCCATCCAGGAATCCAGGCTTAAATGCCTGCAAAAACGCGTAAAACCTGTGCTCAATTGCGTGGGGAGAGCCTAGTGCTACTCCCCCTAGGCCGAGATGGGGAGTCTCCCCAGCCCTCCACCCCTTTACTGACTAACACAAGGGAAAGAGATGCTGTACATAGGTCTAACGAATTCTTTGTTATACATCATATATACTCCAAACATAAAAAATCAAGTTACATCCGGATATGGCCCTCAAGCCGGGCAACTAAGGCACTGCAGGGTTAGTTATGGCTGATATACCTTCTCGCGTATCAATACGCCAGGGAGCAATGCTTTGGGTAGGTGGGGGTCCCGGCACCCGGTCGCACCCTCTAAGGTGACGCCCCGGGAACCGGTCCCCCCAGCATCCAAGTTGCTGCCACATCCAAGGTCCTCCCGCGACACAGGTACCAGAGGGGTCGACAACGAGGGGAATGCCCCTCCTCGTCGACCCCGGGGCCTCGTCTTCCCACGCCCCACTTCTTCCACGGGGCATTAGTGAGAGGAAGCCCGCCGAGAGGCCTTTTCTCCTTCAAGTAACAGGTTAAAACCAGGAACAAATAACTGGATAGGCCTAATATCACACTTTACCAAAGATACAATGAAACATTAAACTGAGACATTTTCCGCAGCCATTCTATCCCTAATGCATAGACACTGTATTGTAAGGGGGGGGGACCACCCACTAGTCCCTGGACCGCACATGTATACCTTACGGTCCGAGCTCATCTATTCCCCCCGTCTCCCCAAAAGAAATGTGGAGGCGCGGGGAGTCGCCGCAAGGGACCGTGCAGGGACGGACCTCCGCGGAGGAGCTATCTACTGGTGCCCCGTCACAATCAGTCAGTCGTGGCCTGTGTACTCATGCGTCTGCGATGCACCCCATGACAAACCTGGTATGTACCCTCATACAGTACCGAGAGTTAGACCAGCTAGGTGACCATCTCTTGGTCGGACATCAGACAAAGAAAACAGGAAGAAAAAACACAAAAAAGTACCTGAAAAAAGGGTGTACCAGAAAAGTAAAAAAAAAAAAAAAAAAGATGCAAGACTTCAAGGACCCAAAGGTGGATGTGGGAAGCAGGTGCCTCTTCCCATGCGTCTGTTGGGACGTGGTCCATCTCTTACTTCTGTAGGTGAGTTCCTATCTGGTGCAGAACCTGTTGAAAAGGCAGGTCAATGGAGGTGTTCTCATGCCTCCGCTGAGTTCCAGTACAGGGAGTCCGCTTGAGGTCACCTGTCTCCTTATTCAGCAAGGATTCACATCTGCGGGGGGTTGGGGGTGTCCTCACCACATGCAGCAATGAGTGACGTCCAGCACAGTTTGCGGGTAGCAATGTGGGGCCCCAAATGAATGCCTCTGTGGGCAAGCGTAAGGTAGGTCTCTACCAGTGGGTGGTCTCCAGCATACCGTAAGGAGTGTGTCGTGGCTTGTGCAAAGGGATAGATGCCTTCCGTGTCTTCAGCTTGAACTTTTTAGTTGTGCTGTGTCAGTGGTCGGTCTTGCGTCGCGCATAAGATGGCGATGCTCGTGGGCTCTCGTCTGTCTCCATGTCGCCCCTGCGTCTTGGCGAGGAGTCGGCCGAGGGCCTGCGCCTGCGTTGTCTGCTCCTCTGGGATCTCGGAGTTTCACACGGCTGTGTGGGGATCCAGGGCTCCTGCTGCATAAAAGCTCCGTACCATTCAGGTACATGGACCATTGGGATACCTAGGCTCTCGCAGAAGGGCCTCAGGTCTGCTGGCGTTCTCAGTTGGGCCGTGCGGTTGCCATTTGTCACCTGAAGGCAGAACGGAAACTTCCATCTGTAGGGGATGTGTCTGTCTCTCAGGGCCTGCAGTAAGGGCCGGAGGTCTCTTCTATGCTGCAGTGTAATGGCAGACAGATCCTGGAACAGTTGAATACGCGCCCCCTCGTGCTCTAGGTTGCCATGATTGCGGGCCAGGCACAGTATCTCCTCTTTCTGTGTGAAGCTGACTAAGCAGCATACCGCGTCCCTGGGTGGGTCAGTGTCTCTCCCTCTAGGCCGCAGGGCTCTATGGCAACGCTCCATCTCCACAGGGGAGTCAGGTGGTCTGCCCAGGAGGGTATTAAAGATAGCCCAAATTACCGCTTGGAGTTGGGGGCCTTCTACAGTTTCGGGGATCCCCCGACCCGCAAGTTGCGCCTGCGCCCCCTATTGTCAAGGTCCTCCATATGCCTGTGCATGTCAATAAGGTGCTGGCTATGTACATTGATCACTTGTTGTACCTGATGTAATGCCGCTCCGTGTGTCATGGCCGCCGCCTCCACGTGTTCTACCCTTGCTGCAACCGCTTTCATGTCACTTCTAAGGTCTGAGATGGCTGCTGTTAGTGTGTTTTTGATGTCAGCAGCCACATTCTGCAGGTCCGCCAGGCATAGGAAGGGCGATGAGTGTGTGGGGGATGCGCCCGTCTGTGATAGCAGCGGTGCGGGCGCGGCTGCGCCTCCTGTGTAACTACAGTCCCCGGCTTGAGATGCGGCCTGTGGCTCCGTCTGGCAGGTCCGGAACATGGCCGGAATATTCCTGCTTAGCTGCGTTGCGGGGTCCAGCTGTGAGGGGGTGGCCGAGTGACTCCTAGCAGTCATCTTGTGGGGCCGATTGGAGGTTTTAGGCTGCTGCTAGGGCTTCTTTGTCTCCCTGGATGGCGGAGCTCTCTCTCTAAGCGGCCATCTTGCTCCGGTGCCAGGCCACGCCCCGATTTTGTTAAATTTTTAACATTCTTGGTACTATATATGACTAAAGCCCCTCCAAAAATGCCCTCAAAAAACTTTCCTGCATAGTACATATAACTTATTCAGGGATGATGGTGCCTGTGTTAACTCTGTTGCTAGCCCACACCACGCATTTTTTCTAAAATAGTTAAACTAAACAAATATAAGTACACATGTAGCCGTTAAATGCAATCACAAAGTGAAGCAAAGCATAAATACATATGTGCCAAAAAGTCCAAAAATTTTATCAAAAGGATATTTAAAAAAAGCTCAAGACTGACATGAGGTCTTCTCCTAAGAGACATCTAAAATTTAGGACGATGACAACAAGTATAGGCGCATATGTCACAATATCTCAGTATAGTTTTCCAATTAAGTTATGTAATTAGTATATAACAATATTAAAGTATAAAAGTAAAGTCCATAAATAGCATAGATTGAAACCAATCAGTCCATGTGGGAGGCGAAGTATAGGACTATATCCTGGGGTAAGCATACAGGGCTGCCTTCAAGGTAAAACAGAAACCATGTTCTGAAACTGTGAAAAAAACAAATGGAGAGGCGTCTCTGGGTGCAGTAGTTTTTGAAAAGGATAAAAAACATGTATAAAACTCTGATGCTTGTTGAGAAAGGAGCGCGACTTGTAAGAAGATCCAAGTGCGCATGCTCGTGAAACACGTCCTACACTGATGACGGTATCCCCCTGAGCCAGATGTTTTCTGCCTCTCAAGCCTCGTTCTGAAGCCGCCTTCCGGAGCCGGCTATACCACCAACCCGGAAGTGGACATGAGTACAGATTGACACAGCACAGCGCCGGAGATACAACTATCCATGCTTGTATACCATGCCTGATTCCTTACAAAAATTGTGAGTGTTACTATTGAGTTTTATTACATTTTTTTATCCTTTTCAAAAACTACTGCACCCAGAGGCGCCTCTCCATTTGTTTTTATCTAAAATGTAGGAACTATTCTTTTAAATGGGAATTCCTAATGAATATAGGTTTTCTCAAATTTGACTGTGAACGTGGAAATACACTTTAACCACTTAAACCCCAGAAGATTTTACCCCCTTAACCACTTGACGACCAGCGCACGCCGATGTACGTCGGAAGAATGGCACTGGTAGGCAAAAGGGTGTACAGTTACGTCCCCTTTAAGAAGCGGTGTCGTGGGTGCACGCCCGCTGCGGTCTTCGTGACTGTGACCGCTGGTCCCGTGGAATCGATGTCCATCGGGTGCCCGCGATCGTGTCAAGGAGAGGAAGAACTGGGAGATGCTTTTGTAAACAAAGCATTTCCCTGTTCTGCCTAGTGACAGGACAGAGATCACTGCTCTCTGTCATCGAGAGCAGTAATCACTGTGTGTTAAAGCCCAGCCCCCTAACAGTTAGAATCACTCCCTAGGACACACTTAACCCCTTCACTGCCCCCTAGTGGTTAACCCCTTCACTGCCAGTGTCATTAACACAGTAATCAATGCATTTTTATAGCATCGATCACTGTGTAAATGACAATGGTTCCAAAATAGGGTCAAAAATGTCTGATGTGTCCGCCATAATGTCGCAGTCCCGATAAAAATCTCAGATCGCCGCCATTACTAATAAAAAAACAATTAAAACTAAAAATGCCATAAAAATATCCCCTATTTTGTAGATGCTATACATTTAAGCAAACCAATCAATATATACGCTTATTGCAATTTTTTTTTACCAAAAACATGAAGAAGAATGCATATCAGCCTAAACTGAGGAAAAAATACTTTTTTAAAATATATTTTGGGGGATATTTATTATAGCAAAAAATAAAAATGATTGCGTTTTTTTCAAAATTGTCTGTCTTTTTTTGTTTATAGCGTAAAAAATTAAAACCGCAGAGGCGATCAAATACCACCAAAAGAAAGCTCTATCTGTGGGAAAAAAAGGATGTCAATTTTGTTTGGGTACAATGTCGCACAACCGCACAATTGTCAGTTAAAGCGACGCTGTGCCGAATCGCAAAAAGTACTCTGACCAGAGCATTTTTTGCGATACGGCACTGCATCACTTTAACTGACAATTGCGCGGTTGTGCGACATTGTACCCAAACAAAATTAATGTCAGTTTTTCCCCACAAAAAGAGCTTTCTTTTGATGGCGTTTGATCACCTCTGCGGTTTTTGTTTGGGAGCCACACAAAAAGCTGTATCGCAAAAAGTGCTCTGGTCTTTGGCCAGCAAAATGGTCCGGGGCCTAAGTGGTTAAAAAGCGTTTGCTACCTCAAAACTTCATATTCCTGATATGTGCCTGCTGTACCATGTACACTGTTCTTTTTTTTTGCTTCCTTTATGTGAAATCCCTGGTGTTCCTGCAGGGGCGTAACTAGAAATCACAGGGCCCCATAGCAAAATGTTGTATGGGCCCCCCCCCCACCACCACAAAAAAAAAAAAAAATGAACTAATGCCATCGAACAACAGATTACCACACTCATGTGGCACAGTACCCAGGCAACAGCTTAATTTCGAACAACAAAGTATGCAGTATACTGTATGCAGCCCCTGAAGGACACACATGCATACCCCCCATCAGTAAAGACCCCCCCAGCAGTACAGACACCCCCCTAAGTACAGACACCCCACAGCATTACAGACCCCCACCTCAGTGCAGACACCCCCTCAGTGCAGGACCCCCCTAGCAGTACAGACACCCCCAGTGCAGACCACCCCCCTCAGTACAGACACCCTCCCAGTGAAGACCTCCCCAACATTACAGACCCCCCCTCAGTGCAGACCCACCCCCTCAGTGCAGACCCCCCTCAGTAGTACAGAACCCCCCCAGTAATACAGAACCCCCCCAGTAGTACAGACACCCCCCAGTACAGACACCCCCCCTCAGTACAGACCCCCCACCCAAGTGCAGACCCCCCACAAAAGTGCACCCCACGGGTGTCACCCCCGCTAGCGGGTGTCACCCGGGGCGGCACTCACCCGCCTAGTAACGCCGCTCACCGAGCCCTTGATTGGCTGCGGGCCCCTATAGCGACCGCGTGTGTCACTATGCCGGTAGTTCTGCCACTGTGTTCCTGCCAGTCCCTCTGCTTGGTGCTGGCGTGCGATGCTGTACCCAAATAAAATAGATTTCCTTTTTTTCCAACAAATAGAGATTTTTTTTGGTGGTATTTGATCACCTCTGCGTTTTTTATTTTTTTTTTATCAACCAAAAATTACCTACAATTTTGAAAACAAAACTGTATTTTTTACTTTCTGCTATAAAACACATCCAATAAAAAAACTTGAAAAAATCTAATTTCGTCATCAATTTAGGCCAATATGTATTCTGCTACATATTTTTGGTAAAAAAAAATCCCAATAAGCGTATATTGATTGGTTTGCGCAAAAGTTATAGTGTCTACAAACTATGGTATATTTTTATTTATTACATTTTTTACTAGTAATGGCAACGATCAGCGACAGGATTGCGATACTGCGGCGGACAAATCAGACACTGACACATTTGACACGTTTTGGGGACTAGTGACACTAATACTAATAATGACACTGGCTGGGAAGGGGTTAACATCAGGGGCGATCAAAGGGTTAAACTGTGTGCCTAGCTGGTGTTTTCTTACTGTGGGGAGGTGCTTGTACCATGGGAAGGCATGGATCCATGTCCCTGCTTTGTAAAGAGTCTGCAATACCCGCCAATCAGCTCCCTCTGCATATAATTACAGCGGTAGCATGCTGCCGGTGGCACGCATGCTCGCCCTAGACCCAGAAGTGTTGGATCACATACTAGGTACGTGATCCGGGCTGCCGTGCCACTTTGCTGCTGTATATCTAAGTTAAATGGTCGGCAAGTGGTTAAAAACTGACCACACTAAGCAGAAGAACACAGCATGGTCAATTCTCTAGCTGTGATGGGAACTCTGTGTGCTCTCCTCCAATTATCAGACTTGTCTGGACACCCCCCCGGCAGCACAACCATTCACTGGGAAACTCAGTGTACTGCTGCTTCTCCTCCCTCCAGATCTTATGCAGCTGAGAACAGAGGAAATTTGATCACAAAAAAAAGGTATTTATAATGTGTTTTTATATCTATACAAAAAGTTTTGCCTTTCATTTCAATTTCAAACTGAATGGGTTGTTTTACTAGGTATGTGATTGTTTACAATCACTTTAAAGCTAAAATGCCCATAGGTGTTAGTTTGAGCTTCAGGTGAATTTTGGATGCATTTTGGAGGCGTAAGGCCTCATTTACATGTACAATAGTGTTTATCACCCATCTGAAAAGCATTTTGGATTGCTCTTTAGATTCAGTTTATAGACAACTCGGAAGCGATATGTCAGCTCCTGAACAGCTATTTTAACCATTGAAAACAGGCACACCGAACCGCAACCACTCACATCACACACAGTTGCATCATTGCTATGGCACAATCCCATTCTCTTGACTGGATCCCATTTGGCAGGCATTTCGCCTGCTAAATGTGACATGTTTCAATTTTACCACACCACAAACAATGTGTACTAATCACAGTAATAACCACCTGATTTTACTGCCCCTCAGTCACACTTATAACATCTGTTTTTGTTGGGGTAGGGGCAAGAACAAAGCGGGGTTTCACCTTAAAAATTTTTTTTTTTAAAGTCAGAAGCTAAAAAAAAAGTCGCTGCTGACTTTTAATAAGTACACTTACCCTCCCAGGGCGCCCGCGATGTCGTTCGTGGAGGCTGAGATGTCCCTCGGCTATCCGGATCCAGCGCCGCCATCCTCAGTAAGGGAAATGGCTTCACGCGGCCTACTGCACATGCGCGAGTCGGCGCGCGGCCTACTGCGCATGCGCGAGTCGGCGCGCGGCCTACTGCGCATGCGCGAGTCTTATTTGTGAATGGGGAACGCGGTGTGTTGTGGGACACAGTTCCCATAACACACCGCACCCCATTCACCTGAAGACGGAAGAAGAGAAGATCACTGCGGCGCTGAAGTAGGCAGATTAGGACGATCTGCCTAGCAACAGCCATTTCTGGTAAGTAAAAAAAAAAAAATATTTTTTTTTGTTTTTATTTTAAATTGTTACTAACATTTTTTCTAGTTTTCATTTTCAGGGTGTCCCACCACTTTAACCCTTTTAAATTGTATTGCATTGTAACTGTACTGCCTCTCTTTATATTGTAAAGAACTTTGCAAACTGTTGGCACTGTATAAAATTCTGAATAATAATATTAATCACAATCATATAGACTCTGCTGTTGAGCTCATCAAACGAATGCTGAATGGGTGTTCAGAGTGCATTTGTTGTGCACTTCCCTTGACTTTATTGAAGATCATAGCTCCCAACTGTTCCTGATTTCGTGGGACTGTCCCTAATTTGGAGAAATGTCCCTCTGTCCCTCTTTCCTCCTCATTTGTCCCTCATTTTGGTCTGATCTATATAGATGTATATAAAATACATGTTTTATCTTTCAAAAAGTGTTTCTCAGTGCTAAACCTTTCATCAAAATTCTAAATTGCTGCATTTGTAAATCTTAAAAGACAATATAAAGGAACAGTAGTGGTAAAAAAAAAAGCCCTTGTGGATTTAATTAATCTTTTTTTCAGTTGTCTCCTTTAAGGGGGTGTGGCAGGGGGGCATGTCTTAAGCCCCATACACACGGTCGGACAATCCGCGGACCAGGTCGGTTGGATCCTGTCCGTCGTACTTTGTCCGATGTTGGTGTTGCGTACACATGGTCGGACTACGTTGTCGGAATATCCGGTCTGCAAGAACGTCGTGACGTAAGTCGTCGTCCACGAGATTAGAAAAGGGAAGTTCAGCACCACGTCAGGCACCCGTTGGGCTCCTTCTGCTGATCCCGTGTTTATCTCGAGTTAGTCAAAGTTTGGTGACTTAAGATTCGCGCTTCTCAGTTTTCTGACTCAGATCGTTACTGCTCTTCAGTTTGTGCTTGTCGTGCGTATCTGTTTATTAGTGCGTGTAGTCAGTTCGCATTTGTTGGTCATTGCGGCCTATATCTTGATATAGGACGCTTTGATTTGCACTGCTTATTGTCTGCTCGTTTCTGGTATTCATTTCGTTCTTTCAGGCCTTGCTGTTTATCGGTGCTTTCTGTTTGTCCGTTCTGAGCAGCCGACCTTTTGTGACCTTGTGAGCGATGTTTCCCGTGCGTACTCGTCGCCGAGTTCGTGCTGTACGCGGAATTGGTGTCGGGCTTTTAGCTTTGACCCAAGACCCGTCCATGAACAGAGTGACGAGGAGTATGTGGACCAAGAATTGGTTGCTTCAGCGTGACCAATTCTCGCACATGCCTTTGCTTCGTGAGATCCGGGAGAATAATCCTGATGATTTCAGGAACTTTCTCCGGATGACGGACCCCGATTTTCACCGTCTTTTGGCTTTGCTGACCCCCTTTATCAGCCGGCAGGATACCTGCATGAGACAAGCCATTACTCCGGAGCAGAGGCTTGTTGCCACGTTGAGGTACTTGGCGACAGGGAGAAGTCTTCAGGATTTGAAGTTCTCTTCAGGTATCTCTCCCCAGGCCCTGGGAATCATTATTCCAGAGACCTGTTCTGCCATCATCGAGGTCCTGCAGGAGGACTATATTAAGGTAACATTTATACTTTACTATTCCCTTCTATGTATGCTCTGTTTGCTAATGTCTTCTATTTTTGACCTGCTTCCCTAATTACCATGATTGCAATATGTTCTAATATGCTGTGCCCCTTTTCTCCTTCATGCATTTTTCCCTTCACTTACCTCCCCAGCATGCTCTTCTGCCCCAATAGACACCTATGGCCTAGTCACTTAAGCAATGTATTTTGTCTGCTGCATAGTATTTTTTGCCCACAAACACCCCCTAAAATATGCACAAATGTTTGCTGTGTGGTTTACTTCATGTAGAGCCCCTTTTTTTATTGTTTTTGGTGGGGGGGGGGGGCAAACTCATTAGGAACCCCCTCCCCCAACTGCTCTGTCAGATGATACCAATCCTCTATCTGCTGGCTTTCCCAAGGTCAATACACACTATATACCTACCTCTTTATAGTGGGCATCTTTAGGGATGAATTCTGCAAAGCATGTAGTGCAAGGGGCTGCCTCCATACTTGCCATTTCCAAATTTTTGGTGTTCTTTCTCTCCTATTAGCTTGCTTGGAAATTTCATAATGTCACAATGTGCTTTCCTTTTTTTTTGGGGGGGGGGGGGGGGTTGAAATGTTAGTTCAGCTTTCCTGGGGGCTGCCAATAGTGTTAAGTACAGAGTGTCTGGCCAAACTAGCACACATTATTGAGCCATTTGCCAATCAATGAAGTGCAGAGGGTTACCTGTCCAACAACCCCCCCCCCCCCCACCCCAAAACCCTAGTTATTGCCAATGGCCCATCAGAAATGTGGGGACTGATGGGGGGTGAGTAATCTGTGAAGGGGACCCTCTACTTTTCTCTGCAAATACTTTCCAGCCTCCAATATTATACAATGCTCTTGTTCCAAGATGTTGATTGTCTAATCTGCTTGCAATGTTTATGTGCAAAGTGACTAATTATTTTTTCTGGTTTCACTCCACAGTTCCCTTCCACGCCACAGGAATGGCAGACTGTGGCCTCCCACTTTGCCAGCCGTTGGGACTTTCCTAACTGCGGAGGGGCAATTGATGGGAAACACGTCCGCATTGTCCCACCGCCCAACTCGGGGTCCCACTATTATAATTATAAAGGGTTTAATAGTGTAGTGATGTTGGCGGTGGTGTCGGCAACATATGAATTTATGTATGTGGACGTGGGGATGAATGGCCGGATCTCGGATGGTGGTGCCATTGCGCACACGGAGTTCTACTGGCGTCTCCAAAGTGGCAGTCTGTGCTTGCCACCTCCAGAGGAGAATGCAGAAGGACTCCCCTTCGTCTTTGTCGCAGATGAAGCGTTTGCGTTGACTCCCCATCTGATGAGGCCGTTCCCGATGAGGACCCTCACCCCAGACCAGAGGGTCTTCAACTACAGGCTGTCCAGAGCCAGAAGAGTTGTGGAGAACACTTTTGGCATCCTGGCCAGCCGCTTCCGCCTGTTCTTGATGGCAATTAACTTGGCGGAATACAAACTGAACCACATAGTTCTTGCCTGTTGCATATTGCACAACTTCCTCAAAAGACATAACAGGAACTATGTGGTGCCCGTTGGCCCAGATGTGGAGGGCCCTCCAAATGCGGACCTCACAGCCCTTCAAGTGGCACGTCCAGGCTTGCCCCCTCTAAATGCCTGCGCGGTCCGCGAGCAATATATGGAGTACTTTGTGGGTAGGGGGGCCATTGCTCTGCCTGACGATGTGTGAGAGGCATTTTTTAATAAATCTGATATTTCAACCAACCTATGATTTCCTGTCATTTCACTATTCTTTTTAGCTTTTTTTACCTTGAAATTTTTTCCCTTTGCCTTCGACAGTGGGAATGCACTTTCTGGGCAAAAGGAGGTAACAGTCTCTTCTTCCCAAAAAGATTCTTCTCATGTTGTGTGTTTGATACCTAATCTTTGGTCTAGAGAAGGTTTGTACTGCATAACTGACACCCAAAATACTCCTTTTCATCACCAGGTCAGACATGTGTGTATTCTCCAAAATGCTGTGCTCCGTGTTTTCGTACAAAGCACTGTGGGTGTCATTTACCTTAGTCAAATCCACTATGCTCTACAAGTGCAGTGAAAAAGTGCCCTGGAAAAGAAACTTGCAGTGCAAAGTGGACTTGCCTTTAGTAAATAACACCCATTGCCCCCCATATCCTTTACATTTGACATACATAATGCATTGTGTTTTTTAAAAAAGGAAGCCACACATTTAGAAAAATAAAAAAGTTTACTTGGAAAACATTCACAAGTGCGTTTACAATCTTCACGCCCAAACTGACAACATCTTGGTTATTTACAACATTGTTTACAAACATTCCGCAATTGGTAAAACCAGGCATGGAGCAAAACAGAACCTATGAACTTGGAAAGTTCAACTTTGTAAAGTGAAGACAAGATCAGACATGACTATATGTTCAAAGTGTGTTTGATCTTGCCTTCATCACATGGGGGGGTCACCCCTGGAAAGTGGAAATTTAGAACATGCACACAATTTGGGTCTGAAAATGGTCATTAGATGGTAAAACACATGCCTAGAAGCTTCAAAGGTGCCATTTTCCATCATGGGGATGAATGGACGTTTTTTGGGGGTGCAACCCCTTCACCACAACCACTTTCGTAGTTCGTAAAGTGGTTGCACCCCAAAAAAAACGTTGGCATTCATCCACCATGATGGGAGCTAGCACATGTGGACACAATGTGTGCATGTTCCAAATTTCACACAGTTCTTAAGTTGCAAATGTGTTCAGAAGCTGGCACAAATGTGTGTTAATTACTTGGTGCGTTTTCATATTTTTCCTAAAACATCAATGATGTTCTTCAATTTTTGTTGAACATCATTGATGTTTTGCTTTATGTAATCTAGATCTCTATTGCAGACCATTATCTCCCCGATGAGTACGTGGGCACTCTCTGTGGTAAAGTGCGATTTTTCTTCCACAACATCCACGTTACCTAAAAACCACAAACAAACAAAAATCGGGTATTGGAAATGAGGCAGCCATACATTGATTAGCTTACCAGTAGCTGTGTTCTCCCACACTCACCTGTTGTGGTGACAATTTCTCCAAGTTCGATGATCTCTCCTTCCTCCTCCTCTGCTTCTGCTCTTTCACCTTTTTTGGGAGGTGTTGGTTTTGGGGTTTCCTCAGACGGCCCAAGTTTTCGCTCCCCTATGAGAATGTACAAAAGGAAGATTTAGCAACACAATCTATTGAGGGCAGAAATAGGAAATGACAAACATTGCTTGAAAGTGACGGACACTATTTTTGTTTGGCCAGTTACAAATGCCAACTACATGAATGTAGTCACTTTGTAAAGGTGCTAAACTGACTAGCTTTTTGGTAGAAGTTTGTGTGATGGAGACCCCCCTCTAGTATCCACTGGAGCACATGTGTGGAAAAGCCTAATAAAAAGGGGGTTTGGGTGTCCCAGCACTAGTGCTCTAGAGTCCAGATGGGTAAACAGCTACTGGGTGACCTCTCCTTTACATTGAATAAATTGGCTTTACATTCTTGATGACATTTCTAGTGAGAACAAACTTCCTTTCCCCAAAAAAAACACCAAACATCGTATTATAAGTGGCCGAACGATCGAGGTTGCGTACGATCGAATGGACACACACACACGACCATGACAGTGGCAGAAAGATCGAGGCTGAGTACGATCAAATGCACAGACGAACATGAAAGTGGCCATTTTGGAATGTACAACTTTGTAAAAATCAAACCACATGGAGCAGTATGCAAGCAAGAAATAAAACACAAAACACAACTACTTACTTTTTTGAAGAATTCGCTTGATCTTTCTGTACTGATCGGCCTCCCTCAGTTTCAGGTCTGACCAGCGTTTCCTCAGTTGCTCCTTGGATCGTTGTACCCCAAAATTATTGTACAGCCTCCTCACAACTTTAGACATGATCTTGGCCTTGCGGACATTGGGGTTGAGGTAAGGCCCATACTTCCCATCATAGTCGCTCCTCTTTAATATGTCCACCATCTCCAACATTTCTCCAAATGACATATTGGAGGCCTTGAATTTCAGGCTCCGGGATCGGGACGTTTCTGCCTCCGGACTTTCCTCGTCCTCCTCGTTGGTGGGATATTTGTGGCGCACCTGCTGTGTCCCCGCCATGTGCTCTCCCCACTGCGCCGTAAAGAGAAGGGGTGGGGAATAGACGAGAAAGATCGTCAGGGGCGGGCGGAGTTTGACGCATGCGCACTGTATATAAAACGTCACACGCCTGTGTCGTAGCCACGATCTGGGAGACGAGGGGAGAGAAAGCTCACGCACGAGACGATCGCTAGAAACAAAGGTACAATTTGACGTTAGTACATAACTAGCCTAGACTGATTCGAACTTGAGGCTTCTTTATGGAGAAGATTAGAAGAGTTTAGCCTGACATAATTTATAGTGTTTTGTGTGGTGTTGTGTCTTGCAGAGATTATGAAGGGATTCAACGACATGAGTTTTCTCCCCCTCTTCATTGCCAAATACAGGGAATTTCCCATTTTATGGCAGGTTAAACACCCCCATTATAGCATCAAACCAAAGAGGTACGCAGCCCTGGAGGAACTTGTGGAATTTGTCAAGCCAAGGTTCCCCGCGGCAACTGTTGATGATATAAGAAAGAAAATTGGCAGCCTGAGGAGTGCGTATATCAGGGAGCGCAAGAAGGTTGTGAAGTCGGAAGAAACTGCAACTGCAGCAGATGAGGTCTATGTGCCCAAGCTCTGGTACTATCAGAGTCTACATTTTCTCAAAGACCAGGCTGATGTCACGGAGCCACTCTCGACTCCTCCTTCCACGCTTCCTTGCGCGCAGGTCACCCCTGATGAGGCTTCCGAGGAGCAACCTGGGCCTTCCAGTCTGGAAGAGGTGGAGGAGCCCAGCTTGTTCCAGGTATAGTAGTTTTGTTACCATTTATGTGAATAATGAATGATGTTCACTTAATTCAGGATCCCAATTGCTTAGTTCCTAACGTGTTTGACATATCAACTGACAGTAGTGTTGGAGACAGTTGGGGCCACAATCTAAACTGCAGGGCTGAGAATTGTATGGTTTTCTATTTGTAAACATTTTGCAACAGTCACTAGATGAGAATTGTGTGTGTTTGATGAACAAATAACTGAAACTATGTCCCTTTTCATACACAGGAAGACCTCAGCCAGGAGGTGGCTGTGGAAGGTGGCAGTCAGGAGGAGGCAGGGGTTAGTGGCAGCCAAGAGGTGGGTATTGGCAGCCAAGAGGGGGCTAGGCCTCGGAGCCTGACTGACACCCAAATCCCTCCCCTCCGCCCTCCGTACAGAAGGGCGAGAAGGGGGGGTTATGCGGCAGAGTCAGCGCTCCGGATGATCAGAGAGGCTTCAGACTCCCTACATGCCACACCCACCGACGAGGAGACCTTTGGCTCCGTGGTTGTCACGAAGATGATGGGTATGGAGGTGAGGCAACGCAACATGTGTGAGGGGCTCATCCTCCATGTCCTAAATAAGGGTAGGGCTGGGGAGATGACCCCAGTCACACATGTTTGCCATAGTTACCATGCTCCGCCTCCTCCTCCTCCTCCTCCTCCTTCTGCCACCCCACCAGCACGACAGCCACAGCGTGGAAGGAAGCGTGGAAGGAAGACCTGAGAGTGACGACCTGGATTCAGTCTGGTCTGAGAGAAGATGGAGCCTCTTGTAGTACCAGAGCCTGGGGACCTAGATGGCATCTGCTGCAGTTCTGGATGCTTTGGACTTCAGGACCAGATTGCACTCCCCTTAATATACGTACTCCTCAGGCCCCCAATTTTCTACGCTTGAAAAATGATGGTTGCCGTGGGGGTCCAAGGCTTTGCAAATTCCCCAAGTTTCACCATGGCTGCGTTCCTCTTTGGTTTGTTGCTGAGACCTAAATAAATGTTTTTGGGATTTGAAATAATCAGTGACTATTGTGTTTTACTTTTCTACAATGACAGTTTTTCTTTGAGTAGGCAGGTACATTTCACTAATCCTAAAGTAGAATTAACAAGGGGCACCAACAACAAACAAACTCCTAGTAAATTTAAGCAAGAAATAGAAATGTTAATAATGTGGTTTTGCTAAGTTGAGACACACAACCCCCCTCCAAAAAAAAAAAAAAAAATTCTCCTTCAAATATGTATTCAGAAAAAAAAAAAAAAATGACAAATCATGCTAAAAATATAACAAAGATTCTTTTAGTCTCTGAGTAAAAATAAACATGTAGTGTATAAATGCTGAAAAGTAATAAAGAACTAAGTTTGTGAGAAGTGCGGGTGAATAGGAGCAGCTAAAACATGTCATGACCAAGTAAAACCTAACTCATTTTGTGCTGCCCGGCTGTGACACTCCCACCTTTACCTTTCCCAATAACGGAGACCACACCGTAGTTGGAGTGCTAAACAGGCCGTAGCAGCCCCTTTATTAAATAACCAAAATAGTAAACAAATCTTATAAACAAATAACAACATATTACTGAAAACGTGGCGTAGGCCTGCAGGAGGACCTTACCCCCCCCCACCCATTTTACCATAATCAAAACATTGTGCACTGCGGTCATATCAACTGTAACTAGGCCTCAAGCTGACATACTAGCTCAGAGACAAAACTATTCCCGCAGTGCAGTCATCCACCATATTCCTTACATCACCTATAAGGAATATACCAAACGGGCCCATATCTCCAATGGGTCCCGCATCAAGTTCTCTGTGGGGAGGGGGTATCTTCTCTCTACCTGCGTCAGCCAACATCCGCCACTGCTACGACATCCAAACGATCCTGAAATAAAATTGTTAAACACCACCTGCAATAAGAAAAAAGGGGAGGGAGGGCGGGAACTTTTCTCCTTCAGCACTGACTCCGGGGAGGACTGAACCTCCCCTTCCTTTACACAAGCTCCACCCACTTTCTTAAACGGCCATACACCTAAATGGCATGTTTACTTTATTCATGCCAGCCCTACGCTTATTTACTTGGGCTTTTTGCTGCGGGCTGTTCTTTCTTGTTGCATTGTAAAGAAAAAGAGAATGCGCTGCATTAAAGACATTTTAACATTGCAGCGTGACGAATGTGCTGTGTCGATTAGGAAAGGTAGTTTTACCTGACCGAGCGCTTCCGTCACAGAATTTCTTCTGAGCATGCGTAGCACTTTGTCCGTCGGACAACCGTACACACGATCGGATTTGGTGTGATCGGACCGTGTTGTCGGCAAATCTTTCCAGCAGGAGATAAGACTTTGTCCGGCGGACAATCCGACGTACACTGTCCGATGGTGCATACACACGGTCTGATTTTTCAACAACATTGTCCGATCGGACAGAATCCATGAAAAAGTCCGACCGTGTGTATGGGGCTTTATGCCTACATACGTTTGCTAGTAGGTGTCCCTCATTCCCATCTCAAAATGTTGGGAGGTATGGAAGATGTTTGGCAAGATTTGCAAGTTGTCATTTCCACCAAACATTACAAAAAAGATCAAAATGAATGAATGCGAGAGTGCGCATGCGCGGGAGCTCCAAGATGGCCGCTCAAGCCGAGAGCTCCGCGCCACACAGCTCCTATTGCGCCCGCCGTGAGCCACCCAGCGCTACTTACCAACATTAGAATAGCCATCCGGGACCTCCGCCACCCGGTGACCCTCCCCACATAGTTTTCCGGCCGTCCGATCCGGCCATTCACCCCACACAGAGGCCGCTGTACACGAGGGGTGTACCAAGATGGCCGCCGGACCTCTCTAACACAGGAAGGGGTCTTCCGTCCTGCAGATCACGGCATTGGAATAGCCATCCGGGACCTCCGCCACCCGGTGACCCTCCCCACATACTTCTCCGGCCACTTGCTTCGTTCATTAGCCTCACACAGAAGCCGCAGCACAAAACGGGTGTTCCAAGATGGCCGCCGGATCTCTCTAAAACAAAAAGGGGCTCTTTCATCCCGCGGATCGCAGCTGGAGGTCACTTGTGCAGGTACACCATACCCCATCTCCTATAGGAAGCCCTCTATATGCAGAAATTTGGGGTCAGGAGGAGCCTAAAACCTGAATTCTCTGCCGCCTCACAATTTGGGTATCCCAAGATGGCCGCCATGGCTGCTACAGCCTCCATGCCCGCACTTCTACATTTGGAAACAACTCCAGATCACAAAGCTGGAAATTCCTCTGCTTTCCCACATTTATCCCCAGGGTCATGTGGCACCGGAACTCTTTCTCAGAATCTCTCCCCTGCTTCCACAGAATCCCTGCTCAGTCACTCATTTGGGGATCAGACCTTTCTCCCTGCAGGCCCACAAGACATATCAGCTTCTGGCCCTCATGGACCCATTTCACAACTTCCTCAGATCTCAGTGGATGATCTATTCCTTAAATTCTCTACACTTCTCACTGCTAACGCTGCTGCCATTACAGGAGAAATCAAAGCGGACCTGCAGAACATTGGCTCCAGGATGGACGCCATTGAAGACAAACTGGAACAGACGGCTGCAGTAACCTTTCAGAATTCAGGCCTCATCCAAACCCTACAAGACCAACTGGACACTGCGTTTTCACGCATTGACGACTTGGAAAATAGGTCTCGGAGACTGAACCTTAGAATCAGAGGCCTGCCTGAATCGATTACTGATGTTTCCACTGCCACACAAGACTTGATTAAATCGCTCGTGCCGAACATTCCGCCAGCCCGCCTTGAATTAGACAGGGTACACAGAGCATTAGGCCCACCCAGGAAGGACGGCTCTCCTAGGGACATCATTGCCAAACCGCTCTACTACGCTGTGAAGGAGTCCGTGATGAAACAGGCCCGATCTCTTCCCCAGATCACCTGCCAAGGTCATCCCGTCCAGATATTTGCAGATCTCTCCCCCTCTACCATTCAACGAAGAAGAGCTCTTAAACCGCTTTTGACAGCCATGACCCAGAAGGACATTAAGTACAAATGGGCCTTCCCTTTTGCGGTTAAATTCGCTTACAAGGGCCAGCAACACTCTTTTTCCACCTTCGTATCGGGTGAACAACTACTTCTTAATCTAAAAATCATCTCACAGGAAATGGAAACGGAAGCCTCTCCATCCCTCCCAGGAGCCAACAAACGCCCGCTCCCGTCGAGCCCCCCGAATCCTTTATGGAACAAGAACAAGTCCAGAAGACCATCACACAATAGCCCCACCTGAACGGGATTCTCCTTTAATACCTAAAACTGGTTTCCACCCTGGCCACTGGACCATTCCTAATTTTTTTTTTTTTATGACTAGGAATGGACTTCACCTGTGTCATCTGTTAATCGGGGGTAGTTCTGGGCTCCCATAGGGTCTACCTAGTCTCCCTCGAGGACGTAGGTCCTGGCTTCTCCCCTTATTCTTTTTATTTTTTTATTTTTATTTTATATATATTTTTACTTAATTTTTTTTTCTCCTCTCTCCCCTCTTATGAGAGGGGGGGGGGGGCTTTTCTGTTTTTGGGGCTTGGCGAGCCCTATGGGTGGTATGTATGTTTACCAATTATCACAACCTGCTTTTCTGTGAATGTTTTCTGTTTAGCCACAAATGTAGTAGGTTTTAGGGCGCATAGGGGCTGCGTGGTTTACATGCGCCTCCTCCTACTTCTTTGACCACTTCGGTTGTCAAGGTGGTAGGCTGACCGACCATTGCGGTCGGTACTTGGATTTTTCCTGTCATCTCACGATTTTTGGTGAGATGACCTTCGAGGATGTTGCTCTCCCCCGGGCCTTCTCTCGCCTGGGTGGGAGTAGACTCCTTTATCTCTGTTTTCTCTTTTTCTTTTTCTCTCTCTCCTTCCTCTCCCCCTTTCTGGAGCACTACTTACCCGTTCTCTGTTTTTCAGAACCATCTCGCGGAGGTCAGTACCGAAAGAACGCTGCCAGCAGGAAAGGTGCAACGCTCTTTCATATGACATCTCTACACAAATCCCCATTGAAGGTAGGTGATGCGGGTTCGGGCAGCTCCTCCCCCTCACAGGTCCATGGCTGATCACACACATAAGGTTTGGAGGGTAGCCACCCATAATGTACAGGGATTGAATTCACCCCTAAAACGCAAAAAAATATTTAACACATATAAAACGTCTAAATTGGACATCGTCCTTCTGCAAGAAACCCACTTCCCCACGAGCTTTAGCCCCAAATTTATTCACTCACATTTCCCTACATTTTTTATGGCCAATGCGGAAAATAAAACCAAAGGGGTTGCAGTGGCCATAGCGAAGACATGTAATTTCACTTGGATCTCGGATATGAAAGACCCACAGGGTAGATATCTATTAGTCAAAGGCACTATTGAGGGTCAGCTGTATTCCATAATTTCCTACTACTCTCCTAATAAGGGACAAGCAGCCTTTTTCAGATGCCTCCTTCAAACCCTATCCCCACTGCTTGAGGGTACGGTCATATTTGGGGGGGACTCCAATGTGGCCTTTGATCAAGGACTGGACAAGTCTAGACCTCTGAATGCACAGCTTACCCGCCCTTCCAACGAAAGCCTTAAGATAGCAAAACTGATACACGCACAGGGATTGGCGGACGTTTGGAGGGAATTGAACCCCAATAGAAGAGACTACACCCATTTCTCTCACCCACACAACACATACACCAGGATTGATCATCTCCTGGTCCGATCACAAACTATCCCGCTCATTTTGAAATCTCACATTGCTGACTCTAGCTTATCTGATCACTCCATGGTGATTATGACTCTTCAATCCCACTACAACCGACCGGATCAGAGACAGTGGAGACTCAATGAATCCATTCTCTCTGATCCTATTCGAGTAACAATGTTGACAAAATCAATTGAGGAATACTTCAAATTCAATGATCAGGGGGCTGTTTCAGATGAAACGCTTTGGGCAGCTCATAAAGCCTTTATTAGAGAAATTGAATACACTACACTCAAGGCACAACACAAACTGAACCTCTCTCCCTCTTTGATTCCTCAGCTTGACAAGGCCAGGTTAGAACTCAACCTAGCTCTCACAGCCAAAGCCGAAAAACAAATCCGCTGGTCCCAAAATCGTTTTTACACACAAGGCGACAAGATGGACTCCTTGTTGGCCTCCAAATTGACACCAAAACTGAAAACGTACACAATGCCGAAAATATGCATCCCAGGCCAGGGCACCACAGCAGATCCCTCCAAGATTACGAACTCATTTTATGAGTTCTACAACAAACTTTATTCACCGTCTACCCCCTCAATGGACTCCACCATACACGCTTTTCTTGACAATCTCCCCATCCCCCATCTATCCACCGACCACAGAGATAGTCTAGAAGCCCCTTTCACAGAAGGGGAAGTCTTAGATGCAATAAAAGCTCTGAAGAACGGCTCTGCCCCTGGGCCAGATGGCCTGTCGAACCCTTACTACAAAAAGTTTGCTGTCATTTTAGCCCCATACTTATCTAAATTCTTTAACTACACAATGAAAGGTAACCCACTTGATCCTCAGCTTAATGCTGCATTTATCTATCAGGAGAGTACTTACCGAGGCCGAAGTGCCGAGAGTGGTTCACCCTTGCAACTGAGCGCAGTCCGCCCCCTGGAGGTGAGACAGGGGGTGAATGGCACAAAGAGGCACAGGCTACCCAACCGGAAGATGAGGGCTGAAGTAGGAGCCAGGTGCTGGGATCAGGAATCCGTAGAGAAGCTTCCAGGATACAGGTGCAGGTACAGGTCTGTAGACAGGTAAATCCGGGTCACTAGCAGAGGTTCAGGGCAGGAGACAGTAGACAAATCCGGGTCACAAGCAAGGTTCAAGAGGGCCAGAGGCAGCAAACGGGTAGTCCAGTAAACAGTCCAGGGGTCAAAGAGCAGGAGAAGGCAGCAAGGTCAAAAAGGCAGATCCGAGGTCAAACAGGCAGTCAATCAATCAGGATACCGGAAACAGGAACAGAGCTCAAGCAGGAAGCTGAAGACAAGCCAGCGCTGGACTGATCTGAACCACTTCCTTAAATAGGACCTGTAAGTGGTCATGTGACGCTGTCACACACTGGAACGCTCAAGCGTGCGCTAGTGCGCATGCGCGTGCGTCGGGGCGCCGAGCCGCGAATGCGCATGCGCCGGAGCGCCGTCCCGTTGCGCGTGCGCACAGGCACCCGACGCACCGTGTTAACCTGCCTGTTCTCCTGACAGTGCCCTCCCCCGAGGGGCGGCCTCCGGACGCCCAAACTAGCCATCAGCTCTGGATGCTCGGTGTGGAAGGCCCGAATTAAACGTGGAGCATGCAGATTTCCTGAGGGCTCCCATGAGTTCTCTTCCGTGGGGTAACCCTCCCACTTGACCAAGTACTGGAGTTGCCTCCCCCTCTTCCTGCAACTCAAGATCTTCTCCACCACGAATTCCGTCTCGCCATCCACCAGAACTGGTGGAGGTGGGGGTTCAATCCTGCCCGGGAAAGGACTAGGAGTAACAGGTTTCAGGAGGGAAGCGTGGAAGACAGGGTGTATCCTGTACGAATCCGGCAGAGAAAGTTCAAAAGCCACAGGATTGATTTTCCGTTTTATTTTGAAAGGGCCGATGAATTTAGGTCCTAATTTCCGTGTGGGGACAGCTAACTTGAGGTTCACTGAGGATAACCATACTTCGTTTCCTATTTCAAAATCCGGGTTCTCCTTTCTTCCCCGATTAAAGTATCTTTCATACCCCTCCTGGGCTTTTTGCATGGCTTCTTGTATTTTTTGGAAGTTCTGTTGAAGGGACCGTACTCGGTCCTGGACAGCCGGAACGGCAATTTCAGGAAGGAACCCTGGTAGGAAGGAAGGATGGAATCCGTAGTTGGCCCAAAAGGGCGTTTGATTGGTGGCGGTATGGACCGCGTTGTTATAAGCAAATTCTGCAAATGGTAGAAGACTGGACCATTCGTCCTGGGAATCTGAGCAAAAGCAACGAAGATACTGCTCCAATGACTGATTCGTCCTCTCTGTTTGACCGTTACTTTGAGGATGATAGGCCGAAGAGAGGCATATTTTAATCTCCAGGGTCTTGCATAACTCTTGCCAGAACTTAGAAGTGAACTGGGGACCCCTATCCGAGGTAATAGTTGCAGGTAAACCGTGGAGTCGGACAATCTCTTTGAGAAAGATATCGGCTGTAGCAGAAGCAGACGGGGTGCCGGTAACTGGAAGAAAATGTGCCATTTTTGACAGTCGGTCTACTACGACCATTATTGTAGTGAATCCCTCTGAGGAAGGTAGTTCCACGATAAAGTCCATTGCTATCTCCGCCCATGGACGCTCAGGGATGGACAAGGGTCTCAGCAGGCCCCAGGCTTTAGAGTTGGTCCCCTTGTTCCGTTGACAAACTACACAAGATGACACATAATCCCGACAGTCTTGTCTCCACCCAGGCCACCAAAAGGAACGAGAAACTAGCTCCGTTGTTTTACGAACCCCAAAATGTCCTGCAAGTTTGAGATCATGCAGAGTCTTGAGTGTCAAGGGTCTTACTTCAGTAGGAACAAATACCTTTCCCTGGAACCAGTGTAATCCGTCATGCATCTCCATTGGAGGAGTTCCTTGATTTGAAGGTTGCCCAGATGCTGCCTTAATAGCGGGAATCAGATCAGGTTGCAAAATTAGAGAGAGAAAATTCTGTGATGGAAGAATGGTACTGGGTTCAGTTTCTTGGGGTGTTTCATGGAACATCCTGGAGAGGGCGTCTGCCTTCCCATTTTTCGAGCCGGGTCTGTACGAGATATGGAAATTAAACCTAGCAAAGAAAAGAGCCCATCGGGCCTGCCTAGGCTTTAGGCGTTTGGCTGTCCTGAGGTATTCCAAATTTCGGTGGTCGGTCCAAATCATAATTGGATGAGAAGCCCCTTCCAGGAGGTACCTCCACTCCTCCAAGGCAAACTTGATGGCCAGTAATTCTCTATCTCCCACATCGTAGTTCCTCTCTGGAGGACTTAACTTCCGGGATGCGAAAGCCACAGGATGTAGAAGAGCCTTGGGACCTAGTCTCTGGGACAGGATAGCTCCCGTCGCCGTCTCTGATGCATCCACCTCCAGCACAAAGGGTAAGGCTGGATTTGCATGCATCAGGATGGGAGCTGACGAAAACAACTTTTTTAATGTGTCGAAGGCCCCTTGAGCCTCCGGGGACCAATGGAATTGGGTGCCTTGATGAGTCAATTTGGTGATGGGTGCCACTATGGAAGAAAAGCCAACAATAAATCTTCGGTAGAAGTTTGCGAAACCGATGAATCGCTGTACCCCTTTCTTGTTTACCGGAGCGGGCCATTCTAGTATGGCTTTAACTTTTTGTGGGTCCATGGAGACCCCATTTGTAGAAATGATGAACCCCAGGAACTGCACTGTAGTTTTCTCGAATTCGCACTTCTCAGCTTTGAGGTACAAACTGTGACTCCGAAGAATGGAAAGAACTTGTTTCACGTGCACTTGGTAAAGTTCCGGGGTGTCTGAAAAGATAAGGATGTCGTCCAAATATACGACAAGAAAGTCATCGAGATGTTTGCGGAAAATATCATTGACCAGGTGCTGGAAAGTTGCTGGAGCGTTACAGAGCCCAAAGGGCATCACCAAGTATTCATAGTGCCCGAATCTGGATCTAAAAGCAGTTTTCCATTCGTCTCCTGCCCTAATTCGGATAAGATTATAGGCCCCACGAAGATCCAACTTGGAGAAGATTCAGGCAGATCTGAAACGCTGGAAAAGTTCTGGGATTAGTGGCAGGGGATACCGGTTTTTAATTGTGATTTTATTTAATTCCCTGTAATCGATGCAAGGCCTCAGGGAGCCATCCCTCTTTCCTACGAAAAAGATGCCAGCTCCAGCTGGCGATGAGGAAGGGCGAATGAACCCCTTTTCCAGATTCTCATCAATGTAGGCCTTGAGGACCTTTAATTCTACTTCGGACAGAGGAAAGATACGACCAAACGGGATCGCTGATCCAGGGAGTAGATCGATGGGACAATCATATGCCCGATGGGGCGGCAGACAGTTCGCTTGTTGTTTGTCGAACACATCCCGGAACTCTAGGTAAACTGGGGGTACATGAAGAAGGCTCTCGGGAACCGAAGCAATGGTGGAGCAGGAAACGGAGGCCTGAATGAAGCAATGCTGAGTGCAGTGAGGAGATGAGAAGGAGACTTCTTTCCTCCCCCAGTTGATCTGTGGTTCGTGGATTTGAAGCCATGGAAGTCCCAAGATGACGGGGAACATAGGAGATGGGATGATGTCGAACTGAATGAGTTCCTGATGGCCAGAGTCAGTGGTGACCCGGATGGGTTGGGTTTCATGGGTGATAAGTCCTGAACGGGGAAGAGAACCATCAGCCAAGTGTACCTGCAAGTTTTGTTTCTTCAGGACCAGAGGTAAGTGTAATTTGGACGCTAATGTGGCGTCAAGGAAGCAGCTGCAGGCACCGGAATCAACGATTGCTGATAGTCGGATCTCCTCTCCCGACAGCTGTAAGGAGACAAAGAGAGCGACATAAGTCTGGGAGAACCCAGAAGACTGATAGTTCATCAGACACTGACGGTAGGACTTACTCGGTTTTATAGGACAGGTACTGAGGAAATGTCCAGAAGCCCCACAATACAGGCAGAGATTCGCCCGTCGCCTACGGAGCCGTTCTTCAGCCGTGAGGGGGGCCCGGACCAACCCCAACTGCATAGGTTCCGTCTCCTGGTTGGCCACGGCTGAAGCCGCAGTGGCGGGTGGAGGCAAGGTAGGTCTGGTGAAAGTCCAGTTGGAGCGGGGGGACTGGAAGCGTTCGGAACGCCTCTCCCGCATGCGCCGGTCCAATTTGGTGGCAGCTTGAATCAGGTCCTCCAGCGTGTCGGGAGTTTCGGATCTTGCCAGTTCATCCTTTAAAACTTCGGATAACCCCTGGCGGTACTGGTATTTGAGGGCCGGTTCGTTCCAACCGGTGTCAGCTGACCACTTTCGAAACTCTACGGTGTAGTCCTCCACCGGTCTGCGACCCTGAAGTAGGTTATGTAAAGTAGCTTCAGCTGTGGCCCCACGTTGCGGATCATCATAAAGTTGTGCCATACTTTTGAAAAAAGTCTCTACCGCATTCAATGCGGGGTTCCTCTGCTCCATCAAACTATGGGCCCATGCCTGGGGTTCCTCGGCCAGGAGCGAAATGATGAAGCCCACCTTTACAACTTCTGACGAAAAAGTCCTAGGTTGAAGAGCCAAGTAGAGGGAGCAAGCATTCTTGAAGGCCCGGAACTTCTTACGGTCACCCGTAAAGCGTTCAGGGGTAGGGACCCTGGGTTCGGGTGAGGCCATGATTACAGTAGGATTAGCTGATCCAGGAGGAGCGGAGATTCCGCTGGAAGCTGAGGGGGCTGCCAAAGTAGGTGCAGCTAACCCAGAAAGATGCTGCAGGCGACTGTCCACTTGAGTGTACCCTTCTTGCAACTTTTGTACGGCTTCAGTTAAAGCTGAGACTTGTTGGCACAAAGCCTCAAGGGGTGAACGCACTCTGTCGGCCTCAGACATGGCTGGCTTGTACTATCAGGAGAGTACTTACCGAGGCCGAAGTGCCGAGAGTGGTTCACCCTTGCAACTGAGCGCAGTCCGCCCCCTGGAGGTGAGACAGGGGGTGAATGGCACAAAGAGGCACAGGCTACCCAACCGGAAGATGAGGGCTGAAGTAGGAGCCAGGTGCTGGGATCAGGAATCCGTAGAGAAGCTTCCAGGATACAGGTGCAGGTACAGGTCTGTAGACAGGTAAATCCGGGTCACTAGCAGAGGTTCAGGGCAGGAGACAGTAGACAAATCCGGGTCACAAGCAAGGTTCAAGAGGGCCAGAGGCAGCAAACGGGTAGTCCAGTAAACAGTCCAGGGGTCAAAGAGCAGGAGAAGGCAGCAAGGTCAAAAAGGCAGATCCGAGGTCAAACAGGCAGTTAATCAATCAGGATACCGGAAACAGGAACAGAGCTCAAGCAGGAAGCTGAAGACAAGCCAGCGCTGGACTGATCTGAACCACTTCCTTAAATAGGACCTGTAAGTGGTCATGTGACGCTGTCACGCACTGGAACGCTCAAGCGTGCGCTAGTGCGCATGCGCGTGCGTCCGGGCGCCGAGCCGCGAATGCGCATGCGCCGGAGCGCCGTCCCGTTGCGCGTGCGCACAGGCACCCGACGCACCGTGTTAACCTGCCTGTTCTCCTGACATTATCGCAGTTATCCCAAAACCGAACAAAAACCCGGAAGAAGTTGGGAACTACCGCCCCATCTCCTTAATTAACTGCGACGTCAAGATCCTAACTAAAATTATCGCCAACCGCATTGCAACCTTTATTAATACTTACATTCATAAGGATCAGGTGGGTTTCATTCCGGGTAGACAAGGTCCAGACCAGATACGGAGGACAATAGATATCATGTCTATTCTCCAAACTAATTGGGATGGTGGCCCCAAACAATCGGGAATGCTTCTATCTCTAGACCTTCAAAAAGCCTTTGATTCAGTTTCCTGGCCCTATATCTTCACCATACTACATCGATGGGGATTCGGTCCGCGATTTATGGGTCTCATACAGGCGCTTTACTCCTCTCCCTCCGCAAAAGTTAGGATCCAAGGCTTTTATTCTAAACCCATATCGATACGACAGGGAACTAGACAGGGATGTCCATTGTCGCCACTAATTTTTGCGATCGCAATAGAGACGCTGGCCATAGCAATTAGACAAAACCCGGACATTAAAGGGGTTTCCTGTGGTCTCCAAACTCATAAATGTGGCCTCTTTGCGGACGACATTATGCTTTTCATAACATCTCCCATTATCTCTCTTCCCAATCTATGCTCTTTGCTAAGCTCCTTTTCTACGTTATCGGGCCTTCAGGTGAACTACTCCAAATCGCATGCTCTTAATGTCTCCCTAGACTCCCCCACAGTAGAGCTCCTGAAACAATCCTTTAAATTTCAGTGGAGTGAATCTTCCATCAGATACTTGGGTATTAACCTCACAGCTAAGATTGAAAGTCTATACAGTCACAACTATCCTCCCATGTATCGTAAATTAGAAACAGACCTGCGCAACTGGGCACAACATACCATTTCATGGCTAGGAAAGATAAATGCCATCAAGATGACATTACTTCCTAGATTACTGTATCTATTTCGATCCCTTCCCATTCCCATTAGGAAAGACCACATCAAAACCTTCCAAAGTAAGCTTCTGAAGTTTGTTTGGGGCAAGGCAGGGTACAGATTGGCCCAGGGAATCCTTTATGCGCATAGGAAAAGAGGGGGCTTGGGTCTTCCTCATTTATATAGATATTATCAAGCAGCCAGGCTGGCCCAAATATCAATGGTTTATTCCAAATTCGAGAAGCCTGATTGGATCCAAATTGAAAAACACGCTGTTCCCCACTTTACTCTGGACTTCTTATTGTGGACCCCTCAAAAGAATAGGCCCCCGATTCTCTCCCCTACACTGTCTCACTCCTTCGCCCTATGGGACTCCTTACGTTCTTCGCCTTCTCTTGTCTCTGCATATAAACCCTTGACCCACATATTTAACAACCCACAATTCCCCCCAGGTAGAAACGTTCTGGCCTTTAAATGGTGGGTCGATAAAGGTCTATATAGAATAGGTCACTTCTTTACAGCTGCTGGACCGCTTACTCTTAAACACTGCATTAAAAAACTTGATCTCCCCAACTCTGAACTATTTCGGTTCTATCAAATTCATCACTTTTTGCAATCCCTATGTAAAAACAATTCTAACACGCCAGCATTCACGGATTACGAAATATGGTGCGGTCAGGCCATGGACCAGAGGGGGGGGATCTCCACGGTCTACACATCACTTACTGCCCCTGTCTCCAAGTCGTCATTTATGGTCGCCTGGGAAACAGACTTCAATTTCCTCTGGACCAAAGAGAAATGGCATTCTGCTTGCGCTAAATCATTCCGGGGAATTCTTAATACCACATTGATGGAAGCTGGTCTAAAAGTGATGACCAGATGGTACTACACACCTTTCAGAATAGCCTCAATGTATCCGGCTACCAGCCCCCTTTGCTTCAGAGGATGCCAGCTTTTAGGTACAATGTCACATATATGGTGGGAATGCCCGAAGATTCGATCCTTCTGGAAAAAAATCTTCAATATGATAGATAAATTGGTGGGTTCTTCAGTTCCCAGGTCCCCCTTGGTGGCCCTTCTTCATGAATCCATCCCACACATTTCTAAACCCTCTAATAGATTGGTTCAGTTAGTGCTTTTAGGAGCCAAGCTCACGATTGCTAGGGCCTGGAAAACACAGACCGTACCTCTCTCAATGGCTAAAAGGAAAATTTCGTGGGTAATGTCTCAAGAATAACTAACCAGTCTGTTACAGGACTCATCAGAAAAATTTGAAGCCACCTGGGAACCGTGGGCCAGACTAATGGGACTATCCAACTTTCCCTCCTTGTCATGAACATAACTCGTCATGTGGACGGGTAATAGTGCTCCTTCCCCTTTCTTACTCTACCCCCTTCTCTTTTCCTCTCTCTATGTTTCTCTTCTTTTCTATTTTCTTTTGAATTATAATATTCCATTATGGAAGTAATTCCGGTCAGAGTTTCTCAGGGACAATATCGAGACACAGGTGTTCCTGATAAGCTTAGATGAATATAGACGGTTCTCAGGTGGTGGACCACGCAGTGTTTGATCTGCTGCCTGACGACCGCGCATGGCTTCCTTATCCTTGCTGGTTGAGAGGATGCGCATTACTGGTGGGAATCAGCTCCGGCCCCCTCTGACACAGTATGATCCCCTTGGGGGTGTCGGAGAGTACTGGGGCCGTAGTTGATCAGCTCAATCTTCTTCTCCAACCTAATGGCAACCAGTCAAGATTTATACCTAGACCTTGATGCCTTAGTTAAGTACACAGTGTGCTCACTCTTTCCATGGACTAGTATTTGTTTCAACTTTCTTATCACTATGCGTTTGTCATTTTGTTGGAGACATCGTAACGCTATATTTTTGTATGCACTTCTGTTTTTTCAATTATAAAACATTTTAGGAGGCATAATCAACTGCATATTACGTTTGGGAAACCAACAATGAGACAACTTTATATTGAGCAGATGTATCCTCCACTCACACTCAGTTAGATCCCGACAGGGATGTATGGGTGCAGAGGTGAAATACCCGATCTTTCCGGAAATTTTTTCGGTGTTAGTCAATATAGAGCCCTCCATTTGACTCAAACTCCTTTTCAGGTCGAAAACACCTCTAACAGTCTTGCAGTTTTATTGGCTCTTGCAGGGTTATAAAGTTTTTACTAGATTGTTTATATTACTTTAGCATCTTTTAAGCATTTTGATGTCACTATTACAATACAACAGTACGTTTCAAGTTTGTAATGGAATGTAAAGATGTTTTGATTTATGTTTGATTACATGTAATGTGAAACTTCTTCAATAAAAATATTGAAATAGAAAATGAATGAATGCTGTGATGCATCTGAACAAGGCCTAACATAAACAATTTATAAAGAGAAAGAAAGATCATTTTATCTCTGTATAAACTCATCTAGAATATGTAGTTCAGTTTTGGGCACCAGTTCATAAAAAGGTTATTGAAGAACTGGAGAAAGTGCAGAAAAGGGCAATTAAACTGATAAGAGGTATGGAGGGGCTCAGCTATGAGGAAAGATTAGCTGAACTGATTGGTGAATAATGGGGCATATGATCACCATGTATAATTACTAGACATGTGCACACTGAAATATTTTGTTTTGGAATTTCGTTTTCGTCTGAAAAATACATTTATTTAGTTACTCCCGAAATCCGTTTTTATTTATTTTGTTTCGTTAAAAAATGCATTCGTCCGAAAATCCGAATGAATTAAGGTTGAATCTGTCAATTGAAGGATTGTGGTGTCTGTCAAATGTTCTAAGAAGATTTGACGAAGCAGCTAAACTGTACGACGCCGCAATCATACATTTATGGTCAAATGCTCCACCCACAAGCTATAGTGGAATTCTAATGTTGTATGACTAGTAATAATTATATTTATTAATTATTATTACTAGTCAACCAACATTAGAATTCTTCTATAGCCTATGGGCGGAGCATTTGACCATAAATGTCCGCTCTCGGCAACTGCTTCGTCGAATCTTCATGTGAAATCTTTTCTCTCTATGTCGAATAATCTTGGACTAATAGAGTTAGGTCAGGCACATTCAACCACAGGTTCGATAGACCCAGATCGCTATTGTCTCAGTCATGTTGAATCTTATCTATATTGAACCGTTGTCGCAACAAAACGAAAATAAAGCATTTTTTATGTTGGATCTTTCGGATTTCGGATTCTGTGCATTCGTTATCGTTTGTTAAAACAAACGCGAAAATCCCTGAAATTCGGATGAAAATGCATTCGGACGAAAACTAATGCACATGTCTAATAACTACATAGGTGGTCTACACAGTGAACCTGGTGCTGAGTTTTTCACTTTAAGGTCATAAGGGAGGACAAGGGGGCAATTTTTGGAGGAAAATACTGTAGATTTAACTTACACATATGGAAGTGCTTCTTCATGGTAACAGCTGTGAAAATCTGGAATAGACATCCTCAATAGAGATGGCCTTGCGGTTCGCCCCGCGGTCGGTTCGCGGCAAACTTTGCACGTTTGCTATTCGCCAAACCGGCGGACATATGGTGCTGTTCGCAGCCGCCTTATTCTTTTACATTGTGAAGAACTTTGACCCATGACACATCCATCATGTGGTACAGGACAGCCAATTGAGACATTTCAGCACATGGACATACCCCCTACCTTATAAATAGACCTGATCTGGCTGCCATTTTACATTCTGTCTTTTGTTAGTGTAGGGAGAGGTTGCTGTGTGGAGCAGGGACAGTCTGTAATCACTAGCTATTAGGTCCACAAAAGTCCTTTTAAGGACTGGTATAGGTGTACAGTATATAGGGGTGTAATACACTTATAATATACTTTCAAATATAGAAAGCATATTATAGTGCATTTCTACTGTGCAGCATTGTGACTGCTGAGCGGTTCTGCAGCTCTTTTTTCAGTGTAGGGAGAGGTTGCCGTGTGTCGCAGGGTCAGACTGTAGCGACACAAATCGCTAACTAATATAGGTCCACAAAAGTCCTTTTAAGAACTGGTATAGGTGTACTATTTGGTGTGCAGTATATAGGGGTGTAATACACGTATAAAATACTTTCAAATATAGAAAGCATAGTATAGTGCATTTCTACTGTGCAGCATTGTGACTGCTGAGCGGTTCTGCAGCGATACTACAAAGAGTGACAAACGCAATTAGAAAAAAGTATTATAACTGGTGTGATAGACCAGGGGCCCCCCAAAACGACGGATTGAAGCGGGGTGTTATATACCTTCTTCCACATATACTGCACTTCTGTAGAGACTTTTGTCACAGGGTCATTTAAAAAATGACAGGCAGAGGAAGAGGCAGGCCCTTCCGCAGGGGTGGTAGGGAAGGAACACCAGGCTTGAGCCAAAGTGGGAAGTTGCAGAAGGTGCGTTCGATTAGGTCAAAGGATGCACCAGACTTGGTTGAGTGGCTCACTCAGCCTTACTCTTCTGCACCCTCCTCATCCTCTCTATCTGCACCTCTTCACTCTTTGCTGTGTGCACCCCCAAAGACACTACCACCAACACCACCACCACCATATACCCTCCGCTTGAGTCACAGGAATTATTTTCCGATCCATCACAAGACATTTCCGATGCGCAGGCATTCTTGGCATTGGATCAGGAAGAGGAGGTAGCAACAACCGCCACTTAGCAGTCCGACGACAGTACCCAGATCAGCCCAAGGAGGTTGGTCCCGGCTGTTGCTGCATACTCCGAGATCTCTAATTATAGTGGTGGGGAAGGTGACGTCGATGATGAAAAAAATAAATAAAAATGATGGCAACTTTTCCTAAAGCAGAATTATCTCCTGCACCCCCTTCATAGCCTGGCCTGGCCTTGCCTCTCCTCCATGGCCTTCATGCGCTCCTGAATTGACGAAATTTCACAGATAAAAAAAGAATGCTCGTCGTTGTCGATCCCAGATTCGCCTAATACTTCTGGTATGTCAGTGTCCATGTTGTGGGACTATGTGTGTACAGCTAGTAAGTCACTGCAAGAAGTGGAACATTTTCCCTCTATTCCTGTTCTGCTGGCAATTCACATTTTGGATTTTCCATCCTGGGAACAATGATCTCTGGACAAATAGGGTACATTTCCCTTACAATGACACAGACATCATTCAATTCCTGACAGGGGTGTTAACCATGCCCTTCTCTATCCAAAACCAAAAAAAAACAAATCATTGGCTTTAGATACAACTTACTACTAATAATTGGAGAGCATTAAAGTGAGATCTGCGGTGGAAAGCAATCAGAGGAAGCTTCAACCCGGAGCAATGCCTAAGGCCACTGAGCGGAAGTCTCCAGCCCTGGAAAGCCAGAGGCTGTTATAACTGACTGAAAGGACATTTTTTTCCCTTTTGTATCTTAAATTGCTCTTCAAATGTTCCATTGAAGACATTTTGCCTTTATCACAGATGAAATATTTGATCAGCTCAGATTTGAAAGATGACTTCAGTGCCCATTTACAGCTTCTCATTAATCTCATCTTACTACAATAGTTTTATATACTAAATTATGTATAAGGAAAAATCTAGTTTTGCAACCCCATTATGGCTATCATGGTTTATGATGATTAATTTAGCTTAATTTTTAAAGTTAATTCAGCAAAAATACAGTAGAAAATAAAACAAATTAAGGTTAAAAAAAAAGGAAACACTGACCATGCTAGCCCATATCAAAATACCTTACAGAATTTAAATGAATAATAGATGCACTTTACCTAAATTACAGGCTTATAAAAGTAAAATGGACCTACAGGGGTTTCTGTAATTTGCTTAGAAAGACTCAGCATTTTTTTCTAATACTGCACAAAGAGACTTAAGATAAGTTAGGAAATAATTATGCGTGCAAATTAGAGAAGTTTCTATTTGGGTTTTATAAAATCATGAGATTGATTCAATAAGATACTGAAAACTACAATGAATGTAATACATAGTAACCTGGAGCATATTTTCTGATAGTTTACTGCGCTTTGTGTATGCTTATTGCACTTTTCATTAAAAAATACTAAAGTACACCTCTGCTGAAGTCAATACATACGAATGACAAACATTGATTACCATAAGGTACCAAATCATTCACATAGCATTAGCATGGCAGTCAATTTTTTTTAGACTAATACAGACTTTATATTTTTATAGGCACCCCCAACACCACCTTGTGGCAATGACCAGCCCAGATGCGAGGTTGCTTAGGCACCAAGTATTAACCGCTTGCCAACCAGCCGCCGTCATTATACTGTGGCAGGTTGGCATGGCTGCGCGAATCGCCCTCGGTGTACGTCGATAGCTTTAAGAGCTATAGGGGGCTCCCCCTCGCAGCACGACGCCAGAGCCAATGCGCGTGGCCACCCGCGATTGCTCCATAGAGAACACTTAACCCCTTGATCGCAACCTAGTGTTAACCCTTTCCCAGCCAGTGACATTCATACAGTAAAGTGTCAAAAGTGTCCGATCTGTCCACTGCAATTTCACAGTCCTGAAAAAAAACGCAGATCATTGCCATTACTAGTAAAAAATAACAAAATAATAAAAATGCCATAAATCTATCCCCTATTTTGTAGACACTATAATTTTTGCAAAAAACAATCAATATAAGCTTATTGCAATTTTTTTATCAAAAATATGTGGAAGAATACATAGTGACCTAAACTGATGAAGAAATTTGTTTCTCATTTTGGTTTTTTGGATATTTATTATTTGTTTGTTTTTTCAAAATTGTCACCTTTTTTTGTTTATACCACAAAAAAATAAAGACAGCAGAGGTTATCAAATACCACCAAAAGAATTTGTGGGGGAAAAAAAGGACATAGTTTTGTTTGGGTACATGATCGCAGGACCACGCAATTGTCAGTTAAAGTGACGCAGTGCCGTATCTCAAAAAATGGCCTGGTCATTAAGGGGGAAAACCTTCCGGTCCTTAAGTGGTTAAATTGGTGGATGCAGAAGGGGACATGCTTAACTACACAACAGCACCAAGTAGAGTATTTTGAGGGTTCTGTCAGCAATTTTAGAAGTGTATGTGCAACGCTAAAAGGTATTATTTCATACCTTATGGTGCCCGCTGTACACCAGTAAACTTTCTGTTGGATGCAATGGCCTCAGTACAGGTTTTCTTGTAAAAAGTCAACAAGTGCAATGTACTTATTTGGGTTATAATAAAGCCCATATTGGCAGTTCTAGAGTGTGATCCAAGAAAGACTAATACTTTCTTGAAGCATTAAAGGTTTGCTTTAAAGAAGCACAAAAAGAATCCTGTACTGACCTTTAAAATTCTCCCCCTCCACTCCATGCACTGCCCTGACAAATAATCTGTATTGCCAGTTCTTTCCAAGCAACAGTTACCAGGCCTAAACATATCATGTGGGGGCCTACAGAATTGTTTTCCATAGCATTTTTAGGAAACAATTTTGGATTCTGGGATTAGTGACTACAGAGTCACCAAGGTTCAGTATGTACTTTATCCAGTACAGCTTCTATGATCATAGGCGTGCGCACATGCAGCGTAGATACCCCCTGCTACCTTCCCTGTCAATGGTCTGTTTATACCACTGCTATTTCACCCACACCCACAATGGGGCTCCTAACAAAAAAAAAAAACATATTATTGTAAAAAAAAGTATTATTGTAAAAAACAAAAAATTAAATCGTAAAAAATAATTAAAATAAATAAAACAATAAAAACACTGTCCACTGCTCTGCTGACACTATCCACTGCTCTACTGACACCAACTGCCCTACTGAAATGTCCACTGCTCTACTGACACTGTCCATGTTTTAATACATTTTAAAATGTTTGTTTACATTTATTTATAAGACTAATGTGTCTGTGTGTATACATCAATGTATATAATGTATTCATTTATAATATAAGATATATATTCATACACACTTATTCTGATGACCAAGGCAAAGTAGTGATCTGTATGGTTAATCATCATAATCAGCTTTTGCAGAAGCTCCGTAGCTAGCTCCAAATGTCCAGAGAAAATAAGCAGGGAGATTTGTAGCTACTACGGACGTTGGCTACAAAGTTGCTAGTGTGACATGGCCCAGACTTATGACATACAAGACAGGTAGGCCACGCATAGCTCCCAATGTTTTAAAGTGGAAGTAAACCCTTCCAAAGCACTTTGGCCTACAGGTAAGCCTAGATTAAGGCTTACCTGTAGGTCCAATAAATATCTCCTAAACCTACATGGCTTAGGAGATATTTAAAAAAAATTAGGCATCGATGTCTACGGCGCATGCGCCGTAGACAGCGGCGCGCAGGCGCACTGCACATGCCGAGTTCACGGCGCTATGCCGCTTTCATGCGCATGCGCGGGAGTGACGTCATCGCCGCTCCAGCGAATCACAGCGCTGGGGCGGCGAGACCCGGAAGTCACTCCCGTATTGATGGTGGCGGAGAAGGTCGTGAATGAGGACCACTCCGGGGGCTTCGTTCTCAGGTAAGTTATTGCTATGCATACTAGCTCATTATGCCTTTGCCTTGCAGGTTACGTTTTTTTTTTTTTTAAAGAGGCTTTACTTCCTCTTTAAATGTTTACATATGGCTTGAGGATGGGAGATCACAAGCAAATTTTCTTTATTGTTCATTGAGTGACACAGGAATTCTGAGACTATTGGGTTGTGCTGCTGCCTACTGGAGTATTTGGATACTGGCAAACACAAAAAAACAGTAACTAGCCTATTAAGACCCCATTAAATCCTCTCTTATTCCCAGCATGTCTCAGTATTTTTCCTAGTGTCCTAAGAGGGTCGACATCTTTTTCTATGATCTGCTCACAAAAGACTAAACTTTTTTTGCTAGCCATTTTTTTGTTATTCAGATTATTCTTTTTTCAATCAAGATTCCTCTATAAGCTGATGAGCTGATTTCTGTACGCAGTTATCCAGATAGTCTGATTCAAAGCACTAGCTTTGGAGGAAATGCCTGGACCCCACTAGACTGGACAAATGCAGGGCTAGTTTGGGATGTGACCTTCAGGCACTTGGTCTTGCAATTGGTGCTCTCCAGACCTAAGGGTACTGGTTAGTTAACCATGGAGTGCTTTCCGGGTAGGTCCAAAAATGTGGACCAGCCCCAGGTGTGTGCCTGTCTCTGAAGACTCACTTTGCAAGTGTGCCTTGTGGGCTGGGCACTGTGAGCTCTTTTTTACTAGGACTGTTGGACTCCATTTTCTATTCCCACCTACCATCAGTTCACCATTGAGGAACGTTGAAGAACAGCATGATGATGTCATCCATTGGGTGAGGTGTCATACGCTCAATGCTTTCTTTCCCACCATTCAGTGTAAAGGAAGTACCTTCCTGCCACTGCTTGTTGCTACAAGTGACATCTGGATCTATCCTTGTCTGTTCTGCCTGCCTAGAGAGACCTTGTCACCGCCTGAACCCCTCCTGTTGCCAGTAGTTGGTTTATGACTAGTTAAAGCTTGGCCTTTGAACTATGATATTGCTCCTTGGCCCTATCACAAGAGAATCTTATCACAGTCATGCAAGACTTGGGGATCAAATTGCAATTTAAATTGCTTGTCGTAACTACAGAGGTCATAAGCGTTCTTCCAGTCAAATCTGCATGAAGCTTTAGTGAACCCCTAGCCTTCAGTCTCTATTAGACACTGAGGGGTTGATTTACTAAAGGCAAAACTGCTATTAACTTTGCAAGGGAAGTTACACATTACAAGGGGATTTACTGTATCCTCAGAGCATAGTGAATGAGGCAAACCTCTGCTTAATTCCATCATCCAATCATGGGCAAGCAAAATTGAATTTTTTTTTCTTTTATTGATTGGGTATTCTTTGCAAAGTGATACAAATTTACACAGTGATACACATTTATAAACAAATAGTGTTGTGCTGTCTCTTTAAATCACAAAATCAAAATTGTGCAATAACCTTAATACTCTGGTGAGTGCTACCACTTTGGCAACCTGCGCTGAAAGTGATGAAGGGACTAGTCTCAATCACTTCCTCCAATGTTGTCACCGCATATGCCATTCTTGAGACTCCATCTTTGTACAGGCGTGAACCCTCTGCAAACAGGATCAGATCAGAATTTTCAAGAGGAGTGTCCTTTACTAGGGAGATTTTCTGCATTTCTTCTTGCATAAGTTTTAAGCAGATGTGATCACCCTCCTCTTCGAGGTCTTCTTCTCTCTCTAGGAAAAAGCTGGCAGAATTGATTTTAGTACATATTTTCACTTCTATTTCTCCTAATTCAAGCAGTATTGCTTCATACTTGCTCAGCTTCCTGATGACAAATGTTTGCATATTTTTTCATAACATCCGTTCTAAAGCATAGCTTCCCTTTTGTACAGCACCACTGGCACAGGTTGCAGCAGCAGTTTTCTTTTTGTGTTCTTGCCACGACATGGATCTTGGTGCATCCACTAACTGGATCTACTTTATAAACGGTTTGAAGGGGTTTGCGGTTAACAGGACAGGAAGGAGGTTTCACACCATTTAACCACTTAAGCCCCGGACCAATTTGCAGCCAAAGGACCAGGCCCCTTTTTTGCGATTCGGCACTGCGTTGCTTTAACTGACAATTGCGCGGTCGTGCGACGTGGCTCCCAAACAAAATTGGCGCCCTTTTTTTCCCACAAATAGAGCTTTCTTTTGGTGGTATTTTATCGCCTATGTGGTTTTTATTGTTTGCGCTATAAACAAAAATAGAGTGACAATTTTGAAAAAAATGCAATATTTTTTACTTTTTGCTATAATAAATATCCCCCAAAAATATATAAAAAAATTTTTTTTTTCCTCAGTTTAGGCCGATACGTATTCTTCTACATATATTTGGTAAAAAAAATCGCAATTAGCGATTATTGATTGGTTTGCGCAAAAGTTATAGCGTTTACAAAATAGGGGATAGTTTTATAGCATTTTTATTAATATTTTTTTTTTTTACTAGTAATGGCGGCGATCAGCGATTTTTTTTGCGACTGCGACATTATGGCGGACACATCGGACATTTTTGACACATTTTTGGGATCATTGTCATTTATACAAAAATCAGTGCTATTTAAATGCACTGATTCCTATGTAAATGACACTGGCAGTGAAGGAGCTAACCACTAGGGGGCGGGGAGGGGTTACGTCAGTGTGTGTGTGTGTGTGTTTTTTACAGTAGGGGGCGTGGCTTTACGTCTGACGTCACTGATCGGCTTTCCCGATGACAGGGAATAGCCGATCAGTGACAGGCAGTGTAGGAAGCACGGGGAGAGGTTTGTTTACATAGACCTCTCCCCGTTCTTCAGCTCTGTGACCCGATCACGGGACACCAGCGGCGTTCAGGTCCGCTGGTCCCGTGGCCGTGGTCACGGAGCTCAGGACCGGGTCGCGTGCGCCCGACCCACGGGTGGGCAATTAAAGGGGATATACCGATACATGCTTTTGCCCAGCCGTGCCATTCTGTTGACGTAAATCTACAGGAGGCGATCCTGAAGTGGTTAAAGATGCAGGCTATACAGAAAACGTGACAACATACTTCTGGAAAGCAAGCCTCTAGGGAAAGACTGTTCAGACAAATTGGACACCTCTCAGTTGAACCTAATGCTAAAGTACTGGCACCAGTCCCATCTTTGCCTTTGCCTTTCCCATGTTGTTGGTCTCTGGCATCAGATGAGCATAACCATTTGCTCCTCATCTTAGGCTATAAAAGTATTAAGTCTGTTGTATTCCCTTTTCTCTCCTCTCTCTGGGCTTCAATGCTACTGCACACTTCTCTTAGCAAAGCCCATTCAAATCCTTGTTTACTTATTATGGCAGTAAAGTTATTACTCAGTCACATCCACATTTACCGTCTCTGCCATGGACTGGACACATTTAAAGTAATCAAAACATCCCCAGCCTTTTCTTGTCTCACATCCAGCAATCCTCATTAACCACTTGGCGCCCACGCTATAGCCGAAAGATGGCTGCAGCGCGGACTGTCCCTGCAGGGAGGACGTCCCTGGACGTCCTCCTGTTTACTTCCCTAATGCGTGCTCCTTAGAGCGCGTATCGGGGAAGTTCTGTGCTGGCCGTGTCCGTTGGACACAGCCAGTCACAGATCGCTGTAAACGGCCAATCACAGCGGCCGTTTACAGCGCGATCGGCGTGTCCAATGAGAGATGATCTCATATGTAAACATATGAGATCATCTCTCAGTGCCGCTCTCCCTCCTCACACAGATAGCGTATGTGGAGGGAGAGATGAACGGCTGCAGCGGTGCCGTAAGTAAAATAGAAAATAAATAAATAAAGTGCGATCTGTCCCCGCTGCCAACTGTCCCCACTGCCATCTGCCAGTGCCACCTGTTCCCAGTGCCATCTGTCCCCAGTGCCACTTGTCCACAGTGCCACCTGTCCACAGTGCCATGTATAAGTGCCATCTGTCATCAGTGTCATGTCAGTGCCACGTGCCATCTGTCATCAGTGCCATATCAGTGTCACGTGTCATCAGTGCCACGTATAAGTGCCATATGTCATCAGTGCCACGTATCAGTGTCACATGCCATCTGTTATCAGTGTCACGTGTCATCAATGCCATGTATCAGCGCCATCTGTCATCAGTGCCACGTGTCATCAGTGCCACGTATCGGTGTCATCTGTCATCAGTGCCACGTATTAGTGCCACATGATATCAGTGCCATGTATAAGTGCCATCTGTCACCAGTGCCACATATTAGTGCCATCTGTCATCAGTGTCACGTGTCATCAGTCCCACATATCAGTGCCACCTGTCATCAGTGCCACGTCAGTGTCACGTGTTATTGTCCTGGTGCTCCAGGGCCTTCAAAAGTGTAATGGGTAGTCAACAAGTTAGATGTGTAATTTATGCTCCTAGAACACGTGATGGCGCTCCCTGCATTTTGGGCCTCTCTAAGTGGCCAGGCTGTGGAAAAGTCCCACACATGTGGTATTGTAATACTCAGGAGGAGTAGCAGAATTTATTTTGGGGTGTCATTTGTGGTATACACATGCCATGTGAGAGAAATAACCTATTACAATGACAATTTTGTGGAAAAAAATAAAAAATAAAAAAATTATTAATTTTGCTAAGAATTGTGGGAAAAAATGACAACATCAAAAAGCTCACCATGCCTCTTACTAAATACCTTGGAATGTCTACTTTCAAAAAAGGGGTCATTTGGGGGGTATTTGTACTTTCCTGGCATGTTAGGGTCACAAGAAATGAGATAGATCACCAGTACATCAGATGTGATCAATTTTGTATGATTCGCACCACAGTTTGTAGACTCTCTAACTTTCACAAAGACCAAATAATATCCACTAATTTGGGTTATTTTTACCAAAGATATGTAGCAGTATAAATTGTGCCCAAAATTTATGAAGAAAAATTTATAATTTGCTAAATTTTATCACAGAAACAAAGAAAAATGCGTTTTTTTTTCAAAAATGTTTTCATTTATTATTTTTTTCCAAAAATTTTTTATTGGGTTTTTGAACAGAGTTACAGAAAAAATAAGTAGACAACATCTTCATATCCAATTATAAAATGCATACTAAAAGATGCGTAATGTATTACAATAGAAAACATAGAACATATTCAGAATCAACGCTATTATGAGACATCTCGGAACGAAAAGAGAGAACTAACTCCCACTTAGACACCCCAACCGGGAACAATCTGTGTCCAATGTGGGAGTTAACTCAAGTCATCAATACAATTGTCTCGTTCCAATTGATTGGTATGGTTAAAGCAAACTCTTCGAGGGTGTATGAAGCATGGTAACCACATTATAATGTGTACATTAGCAGTAACCAAGCATCAGAGGTGGCAAGTAAGCAAAAAATAACAGCAAAAAACCAAGGTAAGTAGAAAAACAAGTGAATCCGACATTGAGAGGTCAATGAAGACCTGTGGTCAACTGAACAGGATTCTCAGCCATGAGAACGACTCGTGTCGTGTGTAATGTTAGGAGAGGTGGTGAAGGATGTGGCAGGATTCCCCTGATTCAAGTGGGGGGCATTGGTTTCGGGATTAAAATTGGGTATCAGGGTGTATCATCAAGAAAGTCTTCAGGACAGATGTACTTTGTGGGGCGAAGGCATCGTCACCACAGTAGGGGCATAAGGATTTGGGAATCCAAGTGATCTTGATCAGCATTGGCTTATGTGGAGGGTGTCAGTAGCGTAAGATAGGATATGGTGATGTTGTCAGGTTCAGTTTACCAGGAGTATGGTGGGCATCAGGGTGGGGTGTTTGGAGGGGGGAGGGGGGGGCACAGAGGGATGGGAGAGGTGAGACGGGATTATGTGGATGTGAGCGATGGTCACGCCTTGCTACCCCTCCCAAGCAGAATTTGTGGTGCCAACAGAGAGTGCCGGGTCAACCGGTGGAAGGGGGAAGGAGGTCTTCCCAGGGACGGAAGAACTGTGGTCCCGCAATAGACAGAAAGGCGGGGATGTGGGGTGTCTGGGATCTTGGCTAGTCAAATCCGTCCCGATAGACTCTAAGTAGTCTGGTTGTACAGTTGGGTATATTCCATGGTTGTTTGGAAGTGTGTCCAACAGGCCCATATAGTACTAAATTTCTGTGGGGTGTCTCTGGAGCAGTGAATGAGCTCTTCCAATTCGGCTATTCTTTTGATCCTACTAAACCATTCCTTGAGAGTAGGAGTGGTTTGGGATTTCCAGTGAACTGGGATGCAGTGTTTTGCTGCATTAATCATGTGCATTGCTAGTGATTTGCGGTAGGATGATTGAGGTAGGTGTGTGTGGTGAAGTAGAAATTGGGCCGGGTTTAAATGTAGGTCATAAGATGTAACCTGGGAGGTGATGCGATGAACTTCCGTCCAGAAACTCTGTATGCGAGGGCATTGCCACCAAATATGAAGCATCGTACACCTACCCATTAGGCACCTCCAACAGGATTCTGGGACATCATGGTTAAATTTGTGGAGAAGAGTCGGGGTACGGTACCAACGCGATTGGATTTTGTATCCATTCTCCTGCGTGGATACATTCATGGATCCCCTGTGGACATTCGTGTGTATGTTACTCCAGTCAGTTGGCGATAAGGTGATGGAAAGGTCACTTTCCCAATCCTTGCACATGTTTGAGTCGTTGGGCAGGCGGTCTGCGAAAAGAAGGGTATGAGTAGCAGATATGAGATGGGTTAGGGGGGGTGGTTGTAGGCAAAGTTTTTCAAAGGGCGTCAGGGTCCTGGAGCAGGGGGCCTGTCTGTGAAGAGAGTTCAGGAAATGCGTGATCTGAGTGAACGTCCACGTCGGTATGGCAGGTTTGTCATGTATCGTGGCTAGTTGGGAAGCTGACAATTGTTGTTCATGGGCGTAAAAGTGGTGTGCCAGAGGTCGGTTTTGTGGCCAGAAATCCTTCAGGAAACTCTTATGCCGCGTACACACGTGCAGACTTTTGCCGGCGGACCTAGTCCAGCGGACAATCCGCCGGACTTTCCAGCTGGGTCCGCCGGACTTTCCGAGCGTGTGGACTTGCCCACACACGCGCGGACTTGCCCACACACGCTCGGACTTCTCCGGCGGATAATCCGCCGGCCAAAGTCCGCGGGACTTTTGAAAATTAACGGACTTGCCCACACACGGAGCAGTCCGTTCATTTAGAATGTAACTTCAGGTTACGTAGCTAGCGTAGGCAGTAAATGCCGCCGCGCTAGCTCCGTAACCTGGCATGGATTTAAAGGGACTCCCTACGCCGAAAAACGGCGTGGGGGTTCCCCCCAAATCCATGTCAGACCCTTATCCGAGCACGCAGCCTGGCCGGCCAGGAAAGGGGTGGGGACGAACGAGCGCCCCCCCCCCCTCCTGAGCCGTACCAGGCCGCGTGCCCTCAACATGGGGGGTGCCCTGGGGAAAGGGGGGCCGTGCGGCCCCCTCACCCCAAAGCACCTTGTCCCCATGTTGATGAGGACAAGGGCCTCTTCCCGACAACCCTGGCCGTTGGTTGTCGGGGTCTGTGGGCGGGGGCTTATCGGAATCTGGGAGCCCCCTTTAATAAGGGGGCCCCCAGATACTGGCCCCCCACCCTATGTGAATGAGTATGGGGTACGATGTACCCCTACCCATTCACCTAAGGTGTAAAATGTAAAGTACAAAAACACACACACTTTTGAAAAAATATTTTATTGCACTGCTCCGGGGGTCTTCTTCCGTCTTGGGGGTCTTCTCGCCGGACTCCTCCGCCATTTACCAAGCTCTTTTACCAAGCGGAGAAGTCCGGCTACCTTCTTCGTCGTCGCCGCCGTCGTCTGGGGGTCTCTATCCGCCTTCGGGGGTCTTCCGGGGTCTCTTCTGTTCTTGCGGCAGTCGTCGTCTTCCGCGCTGCCGGCGCCTTCTTCTTCTTGTTCTTGTTCTTCTTCTTCTTCTTCTTCCGATGTTGACCCGTCGCTGTCTCTGCCCGGAATGCCAGAGCCGCGCTGTGCTGGGACTTATATAGGGACATGGGGACAGGGTCACATGCTCATGTCACATGGTGACCCCGCCCCCCTGTGATGTCACAGTCCCGGAGGAGGCTCTGGCATTCCGGGCAGAAACAGCGACGGGTCAACATCGGAAGAAGAAGAAGAACAAGAACAAGAACAAGAAGAAGAAGGCGCCGGCGGCGCGGAAGACGACGACCGCCGCAAGAACAGAAGAGACCCCGGAAGACCCCCGAAGGCGGATCGAGACCCCCAGACGACGGCGACGACGAAGAAGGTAGCCGGCCTCCTCCGCTCGTGAAAGAGCTAGGTAAAAGAGCAGAAGAGAGCGGAGGAGTCCGGCAAGAAGACCCCCAAGATGGAAGAAGACCCCCGGAGCAGTGCAATAAAATATTTTTTCAAAAGTGTGTGTGTTTTTGTACTTTACATTTTACACCTTAGGTGAATGGGTAGGGGTATATCGTACCCCATACTCATTCACATAGGGTGGGGGGCCGGTATCTGGGGGCCCCCTTATTAAAGGGGGCTCCCAGATTCCGATAAGCCCCCGCCCGCAGACCCTGACAACCAACGGCCAGGGTTGTCGGGAAGAGGCCCTTGTCCTCATCAACATGGGGACAAGGTGCTTTGGGGTGGGGGGGGCCGCACGGCCCCCCTTTCCCCAGGGCACCCCCCATGTTGAGGGCACGTGGCCTGGTACGGCTCAGGAGGGGGGGGGCGCTCGTTCGTCCCCACCCCTTTCCTGGCCTGCCAGGCTGCGTGCTCGGATAAGGGTCTGACATGGATTTGGGGGGAACCCCCACGCCGTTTTTCGGCGTGGGGAGTCCCTTTAAATCCATGCCAGGTGACGGAGCTAGCGCGGCGGCATTTACTGCCTACGCTAGCTACGTAACCTGAAGTCACGTGCTAAATGAACGGACTTGCCGACGAGCGGCAAGTCCATTCATTTAAAAAGTCCGGCGGACTAGCCTACTAACAGCGGGATTGTCCGCCGGACTGCCAAGTCCAGCGGATAGTTTTAAAACAAAACTAAAAACATTGGTCCGCGGGACTTTGGCGCCAAAAAGTCCGCCGACGCCCACACACGAGGGGATTGTCCGCTGGACTTGAGTCCAGAGGATAATCCCGCGGGATTGGCCCTTCGTGTGTACGCGGCATTAGACATACCTGGAGGGAAATTGGGGTTCATTTTTATCGGGGTCATGGGTCCTGGCACAGAAGAAATGGGTATGCTTTGGCAGAGTCTGTGAAAGCAAACAACAGTGGGTTTGACCAGTGGGTGTCGACCCACCTCAGGAAAAGAATGGCAGTTTTGAATCCATGGTAGGGATTCGAGGGGTAACGTTGTGAGGGATGCTTCCAAATCTACCCAGTCTTTTGTTGAGGCATGAACATTCCAGTCAATGATACGTGTCAAATGGACGGCTTTGTAGTAGTTATGAATATCTGGTAGGCCTATACCACCTAATTGCTTACGTAGTGCAAGATGAGTGTAGCTTATTCTAGGTTTGCGGCCCCCCCATAGAAATTTGGTAAATAGGCTTCTATACGATTTGAAAAAGGAGGGAGGTAGATAGATAGGCACTGTTTGTAGAACGTAGAGGATTCTAGGAAGTGCGTTCATCTTTAGTATTGCTGCCCTGCCAAACCACGAGAAGATTGGTTTGTTCCAATGAGTTAAGTCAGTCGTTAGTTTGTTCAGTAGTGGTAGATAGTAGACATGGGAACTGCCAAAAAATTCGTTTCGTTTCGTTTCGTCCCGTTTCGTATATAAAAAAATTCGTAATTCGTAATTCGTGTACGAAATTCCGTTCGAATTCGTACGAAATACGAAATTCGGACGAATCGTAATTTTTTTTTACGAATCGTTAGTAAAGTTACGAATCGTTACGAATCGTTACGAATCGTTACGAATCGTTAACGCGGCTAATGAATTGTTGGTTCTCATAACACAGAGAACAATTCAAATCCAACTACAAATATCGAATTTCAATTTCAAGTTACGAATCGTTACGAATCGTTATGAATAGTTACGAATCGTTACGAATCGTTATGAATAGTTACGAATCGTTAGTAAATCCAACTACCAATATCGAATTTCAACTAATTTGAACGAAATTATTATAGCAGATATAACGAATGAATTCGAATGACAAAGTGTCATTTTTGCAGAAAAAAAAAAAGCGTAGGGGTCCCCCCAAATTCAATAACCAGGCCCTTCAGGTCTGGTATGGATATTAAGGGGGACCCCAGCCAAAAAAAAATAAAAAAAATTGCGTGGGGTCCCCCCCAAATATCCATACCAGACCCTTCAGGTCTGGGATGGATTTTAAGGGGAACCCCGGCCAAAAAAAAAAAAAAAAATGGCGTGGGGTCCCCCTCAAAATCCATACCAGACCCTTTATCCGAGCACGCAACCTGGCAGGCCGCAGGAAAAGAGGGGGGGACGAGAACGGCCCCCCCTCCCGCCTGAACCGTACCAGGCCACATGCCCTCAACATTGGGAGGGTGCTTTGGGGTCCCCCCCAAAGCACCTTGTCCCCATGTTGATGAGGACAAGGGCCTCATCCCCACAACCCTGGCCGGTGGTTGTGGGGGTCTGCGGGCGGGGGGCTTATCGGAATCTGGAAGCCCCCTTTAACAAGGGGACCCCCAGATCCCGGCCCCCCCCCCTGTGTGAAATGGTAAGGGGGTACAAAAGTACCCCTACCATTTCACCAAAAAAGTGGCAAAAATGGTAAAAATGACAGGAGACGGTCTTTGACAATTCCTTTATTAAAATCTTCTTTCTTCTGGTCTTCCTTCTTCATCTTCTCCTTCCGTCATCTTCTCCTTTCTTCATCTTCTCCTTCCGGCATCTTCTTCCAACTTCTTCTTCCTTCGATTCGCTTCTTCTTCCTCCGGTCTTCTCGTCCTTCTCGTCCGGCGTCGTCCTTCTCGTCCGGCATCGTCGTCTCTTCTCGCAGGCCGCTCCTCGCAATGGGAGGCTCCCGCTCTGTGAGGCTTCGCTCCGGGTGACAGGTCTTTTATAACGAAGGCACCCGGTGACCCCGCCCCCTCTGACGCACGGGGACGTCATGTGGAATTCCCTATGGCTTTCCCCATGACGTCAGAGAGGGGGCGGGGTCACCGGGTGCCTTCGTTATACAAGACCTGTCACCCGGAGCGGAGCCTCACAGAGCGGGAGCCTCCCATTGCGAGGAGCGGCCTGCGAGAAGAGACGACGATGCCGGACGAGAAGGACGACGCCGGACGAGAAGGACGAGAAGACCGGAGGAAGAAGAAGCGAATCGAAGGAAGAAGACGATGGAAGAAGATGCCGGAAGGAGAAGATGAAGAAAGGAAGACCAGAAGAAAGAAGAAAGAAGATTTTAATAAAGGAATTGTCAAAGACTGTCTCCTGTCATTTTTACAATTTTTGACGCTTTTTTGGTGAAATGGTAGGGGTACTTTTGTACCCCCTTACCATTTCACACAGGGGGGGGGCCGGGATCTGGGGGTCCCCTTGTTAAAGGGGGCTTCCAGATTCCGATAAGCCCCCCGCCCGCAGACCCCCACAACCACCGGCCAGGGTTGTGGGGATGAGGCCCTTGTCCTCATCAACATGGGGACAAGGTGCTTTGGGGGGGACCCCAAAGCATCCTCCCAATGTTGAGGGCATGTGGCCTGGTACGGTTCAGGCGGGAGGGGGGGCCGCTCTCGTCCCCCCCTCCTTTCCTGCGGCCTGCCAGGTTGCGTGCTCGGATAAGGGTCTGGTATGGATTTTATGGGGGACCCCACGCCATTTTTTTGGGCTAGGGTTCCCCTTAAAATCCATCCCAGACCTCAAGGGTCTGGTATGGATTTTGAGGGGGACCCTACGCCATTTTTTTTTTTTTTTGGCTGGGGGTCCCCCTTAATATCCATCCCAGACCTGAAGGGCCTGGTTATTGAATTTGGGGGGACCCCTACACATTTTTTTATCAATGACTTCAATGAATGACAGTTCTCTGTATTACGGATCCAACAATTCATTTGCCGGCAATAGCTGCGACTCGATTTTAAATAGTTTTTTTTTTCCTGCAAAAATGACACATTGTACAGAGACAGTTCCCTATATTAGATATACTGAATCTCGAATCATTCGAAGCATTCGTTATAGCCGCTATTATCATTTCTTTCATATTAGTTGAAATTACATATTTGTTAGTTACAATACAACATTCGAATTGTTCTCTGTATTGCGGGAATCGGCAATTAGCCGCGAGTGATTTTAAATGTCTTTTTTTCCTGCAAAAATGACACATTGTACAGAGAGAGTTCTAAACACGGGAAACATGACCCCCTTCATAGGCATACTATAGAGTATATAGTATATAGAAGGGCGCAGGTTTCCCGTGTTTAGAACTCTCTCTGAACAATGTGTCATTTTTGCAGGAAAAAAAGACATTTAAAATCACTCGCGGCTAATTGCCGATTCCCGTAATACAGAGAACAATTCGAATGTTGTATTGTAACTAACAAATATCTAATTTCAACTAATATGAAAGAAATGATAATAGCGGCTATAACGAATGCTTCGAATGATTCGAGATTCAGTATATCTAATATAGGGAACTGTACCTGCACAGTGTCATTTTTGCAGGAAAAAAAAAACTATTTAAAATCGAGTCGCAGCTATTGCCGGCAAATGAATTGTTGGATCCGTAATACAGAGAACTGTCATTCATTGAAGTCATTGATAAAAAAATGTGTAGGGGTCCCCCCAAATTCAATAACCAGGCCCTTCAGGTCTGGGATGGATATTAAGGGGGACCCCCAGCCAAAAAAAAAAAAAAATGGCGTAGGGTCCCCCTCAAAATCCATACCAGACCCTTGAGGTCTGGGATGGATTTTAAGGGGAACCCTAGCCCAAAAAAATGGCGTGGGGTCCCCCATAAAATCCATACCAGACCCTTATCCGAGCACGCAACCTGGCAGGCCGCAGGAAAGGAGGGGGGGACGAGAGCGCCCCCCCCTCCCGCCTGAACCGTACCAGGCCACATGCCCTCAACATTGGGAGGATGCTTTGGGGTCCCCCCCAAAGCACCTTGTCCCCATGTTGATGAGGACAAGGGCCTCATCCCCACAACCCTGGCCGGTGGTTGTGGGGGTCTGCGGGCGGGGGGCTTATCGGAATCTGGAAGCCCCCTTTAACAAGGGGACCCCCAGATCCCGGCCCCCCCCCCCTGTGTGAAATGGTAAGGGGGTACAAAAGTACCCCTACCATTTCACCAAAAAAGCGTCAAAAATTGTAAAAATGACAGGAGACAGTCTTTGACAATTCCTTTATTAAAATCTTCTTTCTTCTTTCTTCTGGTCTTCCTTTCTTCATCTTCTCCTTCCGGCATCTTCTTCTTCCATCTTCTTCTTCCTTCGATTCGCTTCTTCTTCCTCCGGTCTTCTCGTCCTTCTCGTCCGGCGTCGTCCTTCTCGTCCGGCATCGTCGTCTCTTCTCGCAGGCCGCTCCTCGCAATGGGAGGCTCCCGCTCTGTGAGGCTCCGCTCCGGGTGACAGGTCTTGTATAACGAAGGCACCCGGTGACCCCGCCCCCTCTCTGACGTCATGGGGAAAGCCATAGGGAATTCCACATGACGTCCCCGTGCGTCAGAGGGGGCGGGGTCACCGGGTGCCTTCGTTATAAAAGACCTGTCACCCGGAGCGAAGCCTCACAGAGCGGGAGCCTCCCATTGCGAGGAGCGGCCTGCGAGAAGAGACGACGATGCCGGACGAGAAGGACGACGCCGGACGAGAAGGACGAGAAGACCGGAGGAAGAAGAAGCGAATCGAAGGAAGAAGAAGTTGGAAGAAGATGCCGGAAGGAGAAGATGAAGAAAGGAGAAGATGACGGAAGGAGAAGATGAAGAAGGAAGACCAGAAGAAAGAAGATTTTAATAAAGGAATTGTCAAAGACCGTCTCCTGTCATTTTTACCATTTTTGCCACTTTTTTGGTGAAATGGTAGGGGTACTTTTGTACCCCCTTACCATTTCACACAGGGGGGGGGCCGGGATCTGGGGGTCCCCTTGTTAAAGGGGGCTTCCAGATTCCGATAAGCCCCCCGCCCGCAGACCCCCACAACCACCGGCCAGGGTTGTGGGGATGAGGCCCTTGTCCTCATCAACATGGGGACAAGGTGCTTTGGGGGGGACCCCAAAGCACCCTCCCAATGTTGAGGGCATGTGGCCTGGTACGGTTCAGGCGGGAGGGGGGGCCGTTCTCGTCCCCCCCTCCTTTCCTGCGGCCTGCCAGGTTGCGTGCTCGGATAAAGGGTCTGGTATGGATTTTGAGGGGGACCCCACGCCATTTTTTTTTTTTTTTTTTTGGCCGGGGTTCCCCTTAAAATCCATCCCAGACCTGAAGGGTCTGGTATGGATATTTGGGGGGGACCCCACGCCATTTTTTTTATTTTTTTTTGGCTGGGGTCCCCCTTAATATCCATACCAGACCTGAAGGGCCTGGTTATTGAATTTGGGGGGACCCCTACGCTTTTTTTTTTTCTGCAAAAATGACACTTTGTCATTCGAATTCATTCGTTATATCTGCTATAATAATTTCGTTCAAATTAGTTGAAATTCGATATTGGTAGTTGGATTTACTAACGATTCGTAACTATTCATAACGATTCGTAACGATTCGTAACTATTCATAACGATTCGTAACGATTCGTAACTTGAAATTGAAATTCGATATTTGTAGTTGGATTCGAATTGTTCTCTGTGTTATGAGAACCAACAATTCATTAGCCGCGTTAACGATTCGTAACGATTCGTAACGATTCGTAACTTTACTAACGATTCGTAAAAAAAATTTCGTATTCCGTACGGAATTCGTAAAAAAAAAAAAAATTCGTACTACAGATTCGTAAATTCGTACGAATTTCGAAAAATTCGTACGAATTACGAATTCGTACGAAACGAATCGCACATGTCTAGTAGATAGTTTTTCGTGTAGAGGTCTTGCAGTTTGGCAGGAAGTTGTATGCCTAGATATGTGATCGCGTCAGTTTTCCATTGGAAAGGGAAATTTTCCTTGCATTGAACTACTACCGATGAGGGTAGAGTAATATTGAGGGCAAATGATTTGGAAAAGTTAATTTTCAGGTTAGAAATGATGTGGAAGCGTTGGAATTCTGCCAGCAGAACCGGGAGAGTGGTGTGTGGTTGCGTGAGGAAAAGCAATATGTCATCCGCAAAGGCGGAGAGCTTGAAGTCTTTACTCTTGGTCTTAATGCCTTGTATGTCAGGATTATTCCTAATGCTGTTCAAGAGAGGCTCTAGGGTGAGTATGAAGAGTATCGGGGATAGTGGGCATCCCTGTCTCGTACCATTGTGAATGGAGAAGGCATTCGACAGGGTATCATTCACTCTAATTTTTGCTGATGGGTTGGAATATAGGTATAAGATGAGACTGAGCATGCGCGGGCCTAGACCTATAGAGTGCAGTACTGCTGCCATGTAATCCCATGCAACCCTGTCGAATGCCTTCTCTGCATCCAGTGAGAGAAAGAAGCCTTGCTGGTTGGATGACGTGATCTGGTGATGGAGATTTATTGCCTTTATGGTATTGTCCCTGGCTTCCCGGCCAGGAACAAATCCTACTTGGTCTGTGGAGACAAGGGATGGGAGATATGGCAACAATCTATTGGCTAGTATCTTTGAAAAGATTTTTAAATCCACATTAAGTAGTGAAATAGGCCTATAGTTAGCCGCCTGGGTAGGATCCTTTTCATCTTTGGGGAGTACCACTATGTGAGCTTCTAGCATTACACGGGATAATGGGGTGGTTGAAGATATAGAGTTGAAAGCTTTCCTGAACGGGAAGCCTAGGGATTCCTTAAATGATTTATAGTAACCAGCTGGTAGCCCATCCGGGCCCGGGCATTTGCCCGGTTTTAGTTGTTTCAAGGCCATGTCCCATTCCAGTTGGGTGATCGGGCCTTCAAGAGTGTCAGATGTTTCCTGGGGTATGGTTCTGGGGCAGTGCTGGGCTAGGAATTGGTTAATCTTAAGTGTTCTGGAGTGGGTGGATGAGTTTGAGGGGTTAGAGCCTTCTATATTGTAGAGTGTTGAATAAAATTTCTCGAATTCAGTGGCTATATCCTTGTTTTTTGTGTAAACCTCCCCCTTGGGTGAGTGAAGTTTGTGAACCGTGTTTTTTGCTTTCTTAGTACGTAGTGCTTGGGCCAACAAGTGTCCGCTTTTGTTTCCAAACTCATAAAAAAGTTTTTGTGTGAGCATATATTTTTTCCGGGAGATCCTACCCATCTCCTCCTGGATTAGTGACCTGGTGTCTAAAAGCTCTAGATGTGTGTCTTGGGCTAGAGTGCGTTTGTGTAACAACTCCAAAGTTTTTAGTTTGGCAAACAGGTCAGAGAGTGCTTTGCGCTTTTCCTTCCTGATATTAGCAGTCATTGAAATGATTTTCCCCCTTATAACGCATTTGTGCGCTTCCCATTGTGTCATGCTGGTGGTGTCAGGTGTGTCGTTGTCTTTGAAATAGTTCTCTATGCAGAGACGGATTTCCTCATGTCGTACAGTATCTGTAAGGATGGTGGGGTCCATTTTCCAAGTCTGGGCACGGTTTATTTTTTCTGGTAATGATAATGAAATTGAGATGGGGTGGTGGTCAGATATCGTCATGGGCTCTATAGTGGCGCTGGTCAAGAACGGGAGGTCCTGTTGGGTCAAGAAAAGATAGTCCAGCCTGGAATATCGGTTGTGTGGGTTGGAAAAGAATGTGTAATCCTTTTCTTTGGGATGTAATGTGCGCCAGGTGTCATGAAGCAAGAGATTTTGAAGGCTAAGTTTAATTTGACGTAATGCTTTATATGGCAAATGGGAGGACCCTGAGGATGTGTCAATGAGGGGATCCAGGGGCACGTTAAAGTCTCCCCCGACAATCAGTTTGCCTGTTTGAAAAGCGGATAGACGTTGTGAAATGTCTCAAAAAAATGGTACTTGGGATGTGTTGGGGCTGTATATATTGGCTAGAGTCAAGGGTTTGTCCTTCCAGGTTCCTTTCAAAAAAAGGAATCTGCCCTGGTCGTCTGCAAGTGAGTCAGTCACTTGGAAAGGGACATTTTTGGAGAGGAGAATCGAAACTCCTTTGGACTTGGCTTCAGGGTTCGTTGCATGGAAACTGTGAGGATAGAAGAAATTCGATAGTTTTGGTACAGTTGTTGAACAGAAGTGGGTCTCTTGCAGGAAAACTATATCCGCTTTCATGCTACGCATGTTAGCTAGCAATTTTGAGCGTGTTTCCGGGACATTCAAGCCCCTGGCGTTAAGAGAGATCAATTTAAGGGTGGGGCAAGAAGATCTGATTTTAATTGAGGCCATAGTGGACTAGAATCGTTGGTCTTTTAAGAGTATTCCGCCTGGGAAGGGGAGCAAGACGGACCAGTTAGCAGTAGGAATGTTGCAGGGACCGGGGTGGGAAGAGAGGTAAGGGTAAGAGACAAGGGGGAAGGGGAGCGGGGAAAGGGGACTGTGTTGGTATGTGGTTAGGCGCTTAGTGTCAGGGGGGGTAGGAAGACAAGTGGGTGACTTCTGGTAGCGGGTTAGACCACTGGTCAACCCGGTGTATGAGGTACCAGAATGGGTCAGTGGGGTCTCACTGAGTCCACTGTGTGTGGGGGTAGTTGGCTGCGGTACCGAGAGGGATGTGCTCTCGAGTTCCCGTGAGGTCAGGTATGTTTGTAGGGTTGTTGAGAGTGGACTGAGTGTTGAAAGAAATGTATGTTCAATGCCCGGGAGTATTGTAGGGGTGTAGTTCCGGACTACTCCAGGGACATGGACCACTGTTGGAGGTATTCTGGGACAGTAATGGCAGAATCCAGTAACCATAACATGAACAGTAGGTGATAACATTGCAACTTTAACATCTCTCTAGGCATAGACTAGGAATGAAAAAAAAAATAAAAAATAAAAATCATCTACCTATAGGTTTCGTTGGCATGGATCAATGTATATGTATATGTATATGTGGGCCTTCTAATGTTCCGGGTCGACTCGAAGAGGGTCTGCAACATTTTTTTGGGGAAAATAGGGAATGTAGGTAGAATGCGAGACCCTACAGGGCAGGGGAAAGACGGCATCTGGAGAGGCGACACAGGGTCATGGCAATGTCATAAGGCTAGCTATATAAGTAAGAAGCATCTACTGAGCAACAACCTCCGAGAGGGCCACCAATGGTCAGATGGGGGGTGTTAAACCCCTATGGTGCAATAGGGAGTGTTCGTATCTGCGTGTGCGAGTGGGGAGTGATTGGGGGTGAACTCCGACCCAATGTGGGCAGGGAATATAGTTTAAGCGTGTACGACACCGACACCATGATTCAGGTGTATGATCATCTGTTATCAGGACTATGCCTTGGCAAGGTTGCGGTTTTGATATGGAGTTCACATTGTTTACCTTGAGGTTGTTAGGCTTTGTTTACTTCTCCGTTTATCTATTCCTTCCGCCCTCTATCTCTCCCCCTCCTTCCCGGTCCCATTGAATATTCACCGCTCAGTTAGAGTGAATGATTGCTGAAGTGGTTAGTGGCTCTCTCGGAAGCATACGTCTCAGATCCCTATGTGGAAAGTGCGTGAACAATATTTCTACACAATAAAGTATATAGGTATCGTCAACTGCCAGGAGGTGCCATACGGCATCCCCCGGCGGTCCATACCTTACTCCCCTCCCCCCTCCCCTAGACATCATACTGTTATACAAGCATACTGTACCACCATGTATCAATGTTCTTAGGTGATTCTGAAGGGTCTGTAAAAAAAGAAGATTGTTCGAGTGAGCATGTTGACCCCATGTGGCATTGATAGGGTGGTAGACTGCCGATGTAGAGAAGTGGAAGTCCAGTATTCCTCCAACCCGAGTAAGGCAAGGTAGGTACTGTGGTATCAAAAACAAAAAGGGGGAAGAGAAAGAAGGGAGAAGAAACCGAAAAACAAAAAGGAAATATGCATTTATGACTGATATGTATGTGACGGTGGGAAGCGGATGCGTCAGTTCCATGAGATACTGTCCTTGCGTTGCACCATGAAGAGCCCTCTCTGTCGTGGCAATCAGGGTCATTTAATCCTTATGGGTTGGGAGGTTGCTATGGGCCTCAGAAGACTTCTGCTCATGCTGTGGGGGAATGGTTTTCCAAAGTCTCGAGAGGGTTGAGATTCCCTATGGAAAAGTCCTCTTCAAACTGGCATAGGATATTACTGTGGGGAATGATGGAGATGTCGGCCCAGAGTTGACCCAGAGGGAGATAAAAGTTAAGGGAATTATTCATGGCAAGTGGTTGGTGCACACTGGTTCAGTGGGATAAGTCAATCTTTTAAGAGGCACTTGAGTAGGTAGTCACAGGTATAGATGATCATAAGGCATAGATAAAAAAAAAAAAAAAAAAAAAAAAAGTCTAGCCATACCTGCATCCGAAAGATGGTAAAACATTTTATGAGTGACGTGCTTTGCGGTGATCCGGCGAAGCGGAGGGGCTGCCATTTCTCAAGGGGCCCGCGGCATGTGAGGGAGACGGAGGTGGGTGAGCTCGGCGACGGCGGCTGATGCTGAAGTTGCCTGCTTCAATCACGTCCTCCATTGATACAGCTCTTCTCATCGGAGGGAGGCGGAAATCACTATACCAGTCTGGTAGTTCAATTAGCGAAATGTTAAGGGTGGTACAGAAATGTTCAGATCCTCGGGGACCCTAAGGTTAGCAGAGCGGCCATTTGCAGTGGCTGACAAACAAAATGGGAACTTCCATCTGTACACTATAAATTTTGTTCTCAGAACATCCAGCAGGGGTCGCAATTCCCTTCTTCTCTGCAGAGTAATGGAGGATAGATCTTGAAATATTTTTATGTCTGTACCTCTGAATGATAACCGGGCTCTGCCTCTAGCTTTCCTCAGGATTTCTTCTTTCATGATGAAATCAGTGAGACAGCAGATAACATCCCTAGGGGGATCAGTGTCCCTGCCTCTAGGGCGCAGGGCTCTGTGCATGCGTTCCATGGGGACTGGTGTGTCAGGGGCCCTCTCTAGAAGGTCATTAAAGAGGTCAGTCACTGTGCGGGCTAGTATGTTGGCATCTATGGACTCGGGGAGTCCTCTTACCCTCAGGTTCCGACGTCTCCCCCTGTTGTCCAAATCTTCCATGTGTCTGTTAATCTCCCTGAGGTGGACTGCATGTGATTCCGTGACCTGTTGCATATGACACAGGGAGACATCATGGCGGGCTTGCGTCTCTTCTATTTCCTCCACTTTCAGGGAGATAGCCTGGATGTCCGAGCGTAGTTCCTGTATGGCATCAGAGATTGTGGCAGATAGTGAATTTTTGATGTCTGCCGCCACCGATCTCAGGTCGGCTAAATTTAGTGCAGGGGCCGCGGACATGTCCGGAGCAGGAGGCGGGCTGCGGCTGCGGGATCGGGGCGAGTTCCTACTCGAGGAGCGCGGCTCTCTGGCTGAGGCCTGTGTGTCTTGCGCGCTGTCCCTAGGCCGCGTCCGGAAGATCTCCGGTATTTGCCGATTGATTTGCGATCCTTGTGACCTGGGAGACCTCGATCTGGTGGCTGAAGTGCTCCGGGGTGTATTCTCCATGGTCAGTCACCGATATGCTGCCTGTAGTCTGATAGCTGGACCTCGGGGACCAGGAGCTGAGAGACTAAGCGTCCATCACGGATCGGAGTCAGGCCACGCCCCCAAATGTTTTCATTTATAGCGCAAAAAATAAAAAACCCAGAGGTGAACAATTGTCAAAGACCGTCTCCTGTCATTTTTACCATTTTTGCCACTTTTTTGGTGAAATGGTAGGGGTACTTTTGTACCCCCTTACCATTTCACACAGGGGGGGGGCCGGGATCTGGGGGTCCCCTTGTTAAAGGGGGCTTCCAGATTCCGATAAGCCCCCCGCCCGCAGACCCCCACAACCACCGGCCAGGGTTGTGGGGATGAGGCCCTTGTCCTCATCAACATGGGGACAAGGTGCTTTGGGGGGGACCCCAAAGCACCCTCCCAATGTTGAGGGCATGTGGCCTGGTACGGTTCAGGCGGGAGGGGGGGCCGTTCTCGTCCCCCCCTCCTTTCCTGCGGCCTGCCAGGTTGCGTGCTCGGATAAAGGGTCTGGTATGGATTTTGAGGGGGACCCCACGCCATTTTTTTTTTTTTTTTTTGGCCGGGGTTCCCCTTAAAATCCATCCCAGACCTGAAGGGTCTGGTATGGATATTTGGGGGGGACCCCACGCCATTTTTTTTATTTTTTTTTGGCTGGGGTCCCCCTTAATATCCATACCAGACCTGAAGGGCCTGGTTATTGAATTTGGGGGGACCCCTACGCTTTTTTTTTTTTCTGCAAAAATGACACTTTGTCATTCGAATTCATTCGTTATATCTGCTATAATAATTTCGTTCAAATTAGTTGAAATTCGATATTGGTAGTTGGATTTACTAACGATTCGTAACTATTCATAACGATTCGTAACGATTCGTAACTATTCATAACGATTCGTAACGATTCGTAACTTGAAATTGAAATTCGATATTTGTAGTTGGATTCGAATTGTTCTCTGTGTTATGAGAACCAACAATTCATTAGCCGCGTTAACGATTCGTAACGATTCGTAACGATTCGTAACTTTACTAACGATTCGTAAAAAAAATTTCGTATTCCGTACGGAATTCGTAAAAAAAAAAATTCGTACTACAGATTCGTAAATTCGTACGAATTTCGAAAAATTCGTACGAATTACGAATTCGTACGAAACGAATCGCACATGTCTAGTAGATAGTTTTTCGTGTAGAGGTCTTGCAGTTTGGCAGGAAGTTGTATGCCTAGATATGTGATCGCGTCAGTTTTCCATTGGAAAGGGAAATTTTCCTTGCATTGAACTACTACCGATGAGGGTAGAGTAATATTGAGGGCAAATGATTTGGAAAAGTTAATTTTCAGGTTAGAAATGATGTGGAAGCGTTGGAATTCTGCCAGCAGAACCGGGAGAGTGGTGTGTGGTTGCGTGAGGAAAAGCAATATGTCATCCGCAAAGGCGGAGAGCTTGAAGTCTTTACTCTTGGTCTTAATGCCTTGTATGTCAGGATTATTCCTAATGCTGTTCAAGAGAGGCTCTAGGGTGAGTATGAAGAGTATCGGGGATAGTGGGCATCCCTGTCTCGTACCATTGTGAATGGAGAAGGCATTCGACAGGGTATCATTCACTCTAATTTTTGCTGATGGGTTGGAATATAGGTATAAGATGAGACTGAGCATGCGCGGGCCTAGACCTATAGAGTGCAGTACTGCTGCCATGTAATCCCATGCAACCCTGTCGAATGCCTTCTCTGCATCCAGTGAGAGAAAGAAGCCTTGCTGGTTGGATGACGTGATCTGGTGATGGAGATTTATTGCCTTTATGGTATTGTCCCTGGCTTCCCGGCCAGGAACAAATCCTACTTGGTCTGTGGAGACAAGGGATGGGAGATATGGCAACAATCTATTGGCTAGTATCTTTGAAAAGATTTTTAAATCCACATTAAGTAGTGAAATAGGCCTATAGTTAGCCGCCTGGGTAGGATCCTTTTCATCTTTGGGGAGTACCACTATGTGAGCTTCTAGCATTACACGGGATAATGGGGTGGTTGAAGATATAGAGTTGAAAGCTTTCCTGAACGGGAAGCCTAGGGATTCCTTAAATGATTTATAGTAACCAGCTGGTAGCCCATCCGGGCCCGGGCATTTGCCCGGTTTTAGTTGTTTCAAGGCCATGTCCCATTCCAGTTGGGTGATCGGGCCTTCAAGAGTGTCAGATGTTTCCTGGGGTATGGTTCTGGGGCAGTGCTGGGCTAGGAATTGGTTAATCTTAAGTGTTCTGGAGTGGGTGGATGAGTTTGAGGGGTTAGAGCCTTCTATATTGTAGAGTGTTGAATAAAATTTCTCGAATTCAGTGGCTATATCCTTGTTTTTTGTGTAAACCTCCCCCTTGGGTGAGTGAAGTTTGTGAACCGTGTTTTTTGCTTTCTTAGTACGTAGTGCTTGGGCCAACAAGTGTCCGCTTTTGTTTCCAAACTCATAAAAAAGTTTTTGTGTGAGCATATATTTTTTCCGGGAGATCCTACCCATCTCCTCCTGGATTAGTGACCTGGTGTCTAAAAGCTCTAGATGTGTGTCTTGGGCTAGAGTGCGTTTGTGTAACAACTCCAAAGTTTTTAGTTTGGCAAACAGGTCAGAGAGTGCTTTGCGCTTTTCCTTCCTGATATTAGCAGTCATTGAAATGATTTTCCCCCTTATAACGCATTTGTGCGCTTCCCATTGTGTCATGCTGGTGGTGTCAGGTGTGTCGTTGTCTTTGAAATAGTTCTCTATGCAGAGACGGATTTCCTCATGTCGTACAGTATCTGTAAGGATGGTGGGGTCCATTTTCCAAGTCTGGGCACGGTTTATTTTTTCTGGTAATGATAATGAAATTGAGATGGGGTGGTGGTCAGATATCGTCATGGGCTCTATAGTGGCGCTGGTCAAGAACGGGAGGTCCTGTTGGGTCAAGAAAAGATAGTCCAGCCTGGAATATCGGTTGTGTGGGTTGGAAAAGAATGTGTAATCCTTTTCTTTGGGATGTAATGTGCGCCAGGTGTCATGAAGCAAGAGATTTTGAAGGCTAAGTTTAATTTGACGTAATGCTTTATATGGCAAATGGGAGGACCCTGAGGATGTGTCAATGAGGGGATCCAGGGGCACGTTAAAGTCTCCCCCGACAATCAGTTTGCCTGTTTGAAAAGCGGATAGACGTTGTGAAATGTCTCAAAAAAATGGTACTTGGGATGTGTTGGGGCTGTATATATTGGCTAGAGTCAAGGGTTTGTCCTTCCAGGTTCCTTTCAAAAAAAGGAATCTGCCCTGGTCGTCTGCAAGTGAGTCAGTCACTTGGAAAGGGACATTTTTGGAGAGGAGAATCGAAACTCCTTTGGACTTGGCTTCAGGGTTCGTTGCATGGAAACTGTGAGGATAGAAGAAATTCGATAGTTTTGGTACAGTTGTTGAACAGAAGTGGGTCTCTTGCAGGAAAACTATATCCGCTTTCATGCTACGCATGTTAGCTAGCAATTTTGAGCGTGTTTCCGGGACATTCAAGCCCCTGGCGTTAAGAGAGATCAATTTAAGGGTGGGGCAAGAAGATCTGATTTTAATTGAGGCCATAGTGGACTAGAATCGTTGGTCTTTTAAGAGTATTCCGCCTGGGAAGGGGAGCAAGACGGACCAGTTAGCAGTAGGAATGTTGCAGGGACCGGGGTGGGAAGAGAGGTAAGGGTAAGAGACAAGGGGGAAGGGGAGCGGGGAAAGGGGACTGTGTTGGTATGTGGTTAGGCGCTTAGTGTCAGGGGGGGTAGGAAGACAAGTGGGTGACTTCTGGTAGCGGGTTAGACCACTGGTCAACCCGGTGTATGAGGTACCAGAATGGGTCAGTGGGGTCTCACTGAGTCCACTGTGTGTGGGGGTAGTTGGCTGCGGTACCGAGAGGGATGTGCTCTCGAGTTCCCGTGAGGTCAGGTATGTTTGTAGGGTTGTTGAGAGTGGACTGAGTGTTGAAAGAAATGTATGTTCAATGCCCGGGAGTATTGTAGGGGTGTAGTTCCGGACTACTCCAGGGACATGGACCACTGTTGGAGGTATTCTGGGACAGTAATGGCAGAATCCAGTAACCATAACATGAACAGTAGGTGATAACATTGCAACTTTAACATCTCTCTAGGCATAGACTAGGAATGAAAAAAAAAATAAAAAATAAAAATCATCTACCTATAGGTTTCGTTGGCATGGATCAATGTATATGTATATGTATATGTGGGCCTTCTAATGTTCCGGGTCGACTCGAAGAGGGTCTGCAACATTTTTTTGGGGAAAATAGGGAATGTAGGTAGAATGCGAGACCCTACAGGGCAGGGGAAAGACGGCATCTGGAGAGGCGACACAGGGTCATGGCAATGTCATAAGGCTAGCTATATAAGTAAGAAGCATCTACTGAGCAACAACCTCCGAGAGGGCCACCAATGGTCAGATGGGGGGTGTTAAACCCCTATGGTGCAATAGGGAGTGTTCGTATCTGCGTGTGCGAGTGGGGAGTGATTGGGGGTGAACTCCGACCCAATGTGGGCAGGGAATATAGTTTAAGCGTGTACGACACCGACACCATGATTCAGGTGTATGATCATCTGTTATCAGGACTATGCCTTGGCAAGGTTGCGGTTTTGATATGGAGTTCACATTGTTTACCTTGAGGTTGTTAGGCTTTGTTTACTTCTCCGTTTATCTATTCCTTCCGCCCTCTATCTCTCCCCCTCCTTCCCGGTCCCATTGAATATTCACCGCTCAGTTAGAGTGAATGATTGCTGAAGTGGTTAGTGGCTCTCTCGGAAGCATACGTCTCAGATCCCTATGTGGAAAGTGCGTGAACAATATTTCTACACAATAAAGTATATAGGTATCGTCAACTGCCAGGAGGTGCCATACGGCATCCCCCGGCGGTCCATACCTTACTCCCCTCCCCCCTCCCCTAGACATCATACTGTTATACAAGCATACTGTACCACCATGTATCAATGTTCTTAGGTGATTCTGAAGGGTCTGTAAAAAAAGAAGATTGTTCGAGTGAGCATGTTGACCCCATGTGGCATTGATAGGGTGGTAGACTGCCGATGTAGAGAAGTGGAAGTCCAGTATTCCTCCAACCCGAGTAAGGCAAGGTAGGTACTGTGGTATCAAAAACAAAAAGGGGGAAGAGAAAGAAGGGAGAAGAAACCGAAAAACAAAAAGGAAATATGCATTTATGACTGATATGTATGTGACGGTGGGAAGCGGATGCGTCAGTTCCATGAGATACTGTCCTTGCGTTGCACCATGAAGAGCCCTCTCTGTCGTGGCAATCAGGGTCATTTAATCCTTATGGGTTGGGAGGTTGCTATGGGCCTCAGAAGACTTCTGCTCATGCTGTGGGGGAATGGTTTTCCAAAGTCTCGAGAGGGTTGAGATTCCCTATGGAAAAGTCCTCTTCAAACTGGCATAGGATATTACTGTGGGGAATGATGGAGATGTCGGCCCAGAGTTGACCCAGAGGGAGATAAAAGTTAAGGGAATTATTCATGGCAAGTGGTTGGTGCACACTGGTTCAGTGGGATAAGTCAATCTTTTAAGAGGCACTTGAGTAGGTAGTCACAGGTATAGATGATCATAAGGCATAGATAAAAAAAAAAAAAAAAAAAAAAAGTCTAGCCATACCTGCATCCGAAAGATGGTAAAACATTTTATGAGTGACGTGCTTTGCGGTGATCCGGCGAAGCGGAGGGGCTGCCATTTCTCAAGGGGCCCGCGGCATGTGAGGGAGACGGAGGTGGGTGAGCTCGGCGACGGCGGCTGATGCTGAAGTTGCCTGCTTCAATCACGTCCTCCATTGATACAGCTCTTCTCATCGGAGGGAGGCGGAAATCACTATACCAGTCTGGTAGTTCAATTAGCGAAATGTTAAGGGTGGTACAGAAATGTTCAGATCCTCGGGGACCCTAAGGTTAGCAGAGCGGCCATTTGCAGTGGCTGACAAACAAAATGGGAACTTCCATCTGTACACTATAAATTTTGTTCTCAGAACATCCAGCAGGGGTCGCAATTCCCTTCTTCTCTGCAGAGTAATGGAGGATAGATCTTGAAATATTTTTATGTCTGTACCTCTGAATGATAACCGGGCTCTGCCTCTAGCTTTCCTCAGGATTTCTTCTTTCATGATGAAATCAGTGAGACAGCAGATAACATCCCTAGGGGGATCAGTGTCCCTGCCTCTAGGGCGCAGGGCTCTGTGCATGCGTTCCATGGGGACTGGTGTGTCAGGGGCCCTCTCTAGAAGGTCATTAAAGAGGTCAGTCACTGTGCGGGCTAGTATGTTGGCATCTATGGACTCGGGGAGTCCTCTTACCCTCAGGTTCCGACGTCTCCCCCTGTTGTCCAAATCTTCCATGTGTCTGTTAATCTCCCTGAGGTGGACTGCATGTGATTCCGTGACCTGTTGCATATGACACAGGGAGACATCATGGCGGGCTTGCGTCTCTTCTATTTCCTCCACTTTCAGGGAGATAGCCTGGATGTCCGAGCGTAGTTCCTGTATGGCATCAGAGATTGTGGCAGATAGTGAATTTTTGATGTCTGCCGCCACCGATCTCAGGTCGGCTAAATTTAGTGCAGGGGCCGCGGACATGTCCGGAGCAGGAGGCGGGCTGCGGCTGCGGGATCGGGGCGAGTTCCTACTCGAGGAGCGCGGCTCTCTGGCTGAGGCCTGTGTGTCTTGCGCGCTGTCCCTAGGCCGCGTCCGGAAGATCTCCGGTATTTGCCGATTGATTTGCGATCCTTGTGACCTGGGAGACCTCGATCTGGTGGCTGAAGTGCTCCGGGGTGTATTCTCCATGGTCAGTCACCGATATGCTGCCTGTAGTCTGATAGCTGGACCTCGGGGACCAGGAGCTGAGAGACTAAGCGTCCATCACGGATCGGAGTCAGGCCACGCCCCCAAATGTTTTCATTTATAGCGCAAAAAATAAAAAACCCAGAGGTGAACAAATACCACCAAAAGAAAGCTCTATTTGTGGGGAAAAAAGGACAAAGAATTCATTTGGGTACATTATTGCATGACTGAGTAATTGTCATTCAAAGTGTGAGAGCACCAAAAGCTGAAAATTGGTCTGGGCAGGAAGGGTGTTTAAGTACAGAGTAAGCAATACAACATTCTATTCATGTTTCCCATCTACCTTTAAACCATCAATAACCTTCTGATTTCTCCCTTCTGGCATGTGCTTCCTTGTCCAACTACTGCTTCTTAACTTGCATAGTTCCTTTAATATTCTGGCATGCTAAAATACTAAATCAACCCGATCTTATCAGTGAGTGGAACTCAACTTTACTTCAACTTTACTTCCGCATCACCGGACAAAAAGACCAATACCAGAAACTAGAAAAATTTCTCACATTGATAGTTGACTAGATGACCACTAGCTCCCTCAAACTCAATGGATCGAAAACAGAGCTTCTGCTCCTCAACGCAAACCGAAATAAAAAACTAAGACCCCATGGACACCACCCACCATCCTTGGACAGACCATCCTTCCAAGCACCAAAGCCAAAAGCCTCGAAGTCATATTTGACTCAGAGATGACTATGGATGCACAAATAGGATCATCCCCTTCATTCCAGAAAAGGAGAAAGCAGTAGTAGTTGGAACAATCATCAATTTGCGACTCGACTACGCAAATTCTCTCTACATAGGACTACCTAATTACCAGATTGCACGCCTACAAGTCGTCCAAAACACAGCAGCAAGACTAGTATGGGAAAGAAACCCTGGGAATCCATCTCTCCATCCCTAAGGACACTCCATTGGCTAACGGTAAAGGATAGGATCACATTCAAGACCCTCTGCCTCACCCACAAATGTACACAAGGAAACGCTCCTCAATACCTATGTGAGAAAATACTCATACCCAATCGCAGCCTCTGATCAACAAACCAAAACCGCCTTCTCATCCCTAAAGCCTGCTACAAATCTAAGGGAGAACGAAGATTTGCAGTCCAAGGACCTTGGCTATGGAACGCTCTACCCACCAACATCCGCATGGAAGAAAACCATCGGGCCTTCAGAAAAAAACTCAAGACCCACCTCTTCTAATAAGCAGGACAACACAGGACAGACCAAGCGCCTTGAGACGATTTAGTTCGCATTTGCAGCGCTATACAAATCAGTCATTCAAACCCAAATTAATCATAACTCCTTCTGGTATTAGATCAGCTCTGTTTTAGTCCACATCTGTCTGTCATGTCTGTCATGATGGGGAGATGGCGAAGGTATTGAATTTATTCTTCTCCTCAGTCTTCACAAGGGCTTCAGTAACCAAAACTGCAGTGTTTATCCTCATGACACATCACAGGAAGCACCTTCATGGTTAACAGAGGACAGAATTAAAATTAGACTTGGGAAACTTAACATTAATAAATCACCGGGACCAGATGGCTTGCACCCGAGGGTACTTAGGGAACTCAGTCAAGTAATTGGCAGACCATTGTTCCTAATTTTTACTGACAGTCTACTGACTGGAATGGTACCAGTTGATTGGAGAAAAGCCAATGTAGCACCAATATTTAAAAAGGGCCCAAAATACATCCCTGGGAATTACAGACCAGTTAGCCTAACATCAATAGTATGCCAACTCTTGGAGGGGATGATAAGGGACTTTATACAAGATTTTAGTAATGAGAACGGTATCATCAGCATGGATTCATGAAGAATTGTTTGTGCCAAACCAATCTATTAACCTTCTATGAGGTGAGTTGCCAGCTAGATAAAGGAAGGCCCGTAGATGTGGTGTATCTGGATTTTGCAAAAGCATTTGACACAGTTCCCCATAAACGTTTACTGTACAAAATAAGGTCCGTTGGCATGGACCATAGGGTGAGTATATGGATTGAAAACTGGCTACAAGGGTGAGTTCAGAGGGTGATGGTAAATGGGCAGTACTCAGAATGGTAAGGGGTGGATAGTGGGGTCCCCCAGGGTACTGTGCTGGGACCAATCCTATTTATATTGTTCATAAACAACCTGGAAGATGGGGTAAACAGTTCAATTTCTGTATTTGCGTATGATACTAAGCTAAGCAGGGCAATACCTTCTCCGTAAAAAGATCTGAACAAATTAATGGGGTGGGCAACTATATATCGTGATGCACCATGTGATGAACAGCTGACCAGCACACTCTGAGCGGTCTCTTCGTAAACGGAGCTCTGACTACTCAGCACGGCACACGGCACTAAACAAACAGCTTAACCAGCGCCCCATCACGGGGAACAACTCTTCGTTTTTGACCTGGCAATATCTGGCAACCAAGAGGATTTCTCCTCCACGACCGGGCAATCCCCTATTCAACGTCCATCTAGCGCAGCCTGAAGCGCGCCCAATATCTTCCCAGCAAGGACAGCATAACAGCCGGCTAAAAATCCTGGACCTCCAGCTTGATCGACACAGAAGCCACAGACATCCCTCAACACGTGTGATACCGACTAAGTGGTAACGTTACCAATTGTCTCTATATTTTATGTCTGCTATAAGGCTTTACTGTCACCAATAAGCTAATCCTTAAACCTGGACTTAAACCCTTGTCCAATGACATTTACCGTTTGCTATGCTTGGAATCATTTTCTGTCACTCTTTATTAACAGCCTGCCGTGAAACTCGGGACTGATGGTGTTAATAATTAACATGGTCGCCTGACCTTCCATTACTTTGCCAAAATTGCCAAGTTTTCTCTTAACATATACTCCGCTACTAATGCTGTGTTTGCCGTGCTTACACCCTTAGAGACAGCTGAGAACATTTTTCTAATCAGTACTTGGAATCCACACAGGTTATAAGCCACAAATTGGAATATTGCAATATGTTTTGCTCTCCATAGAGAACATCTCTGTGGGATGCTTACATGATAGGACAGTGACCTGCAGTGATTTGACATATCCCATGTGTGATCTTATTGAATGTCTCTGGAAAGCATCTCTGACCTTATTTCCAAATACGCCTCAGTGTGCATAGTTTCAACTACCTTACTTGAAGTCTATCTTTATATATTCAATGGAAGAATATTGTACTACCTGCATTATATTTAGGCACTTTTTGTAGTTGAACTATCTGCCAGCTGTTGTTTCACATGGTGCACTTTGTTGTTATATGGTGTCCGTTTTTGTCTTGTTTTGTGTTGTCGGCATTCGTTAATAATTGTGATTAGCATATTGACTAATTAATGTTGGTCTGTCTCGGTTTTTTATGGGAAGCACACCTGTGAGTGTTCAAATATAAATAAACATAAATTAAATATCTTTATTCAATCCAATATTTTGAATCGATCAGTTTAATGTCTCCATAAAGTAGCTGCTTTCCTTTTTCTTTCTCTTTTTCTGGTCCTAAGTTTTGGGTTCCAGAAATTTCTTATTTTCCTTGCATATGTAATTAGCTACGGCGACATTTTTTCACCATATATTTTTTTTGGTCCTGATCGGAGCCGTTTCAATTACAATCGGCTATCATTGACAGTATCCCGCCAATTCTTCCCTTCCAATTCCCCTTTTCCCCTACCCCATTCCCTATATTTTTTTGGGCAACTATATAGCAATAATGCAATTGGGTGGCAAAAATATGAATGCAATCTATACACTGGGGGAATCTAGGATGGAAAAGGACCTGGGGGTCCTAGTAGATGCCAAGCTGCTGCTAACAAAGCAAACAGAATATTGGGATGCATTAAAAAGGGGAACAACTCCAGAGATAAAAGAATAATTCTCCCACTCTCCAAGACTCTGGTCTGGCCGCACCTGGAGTATGCTGTCCAGTTCTGGGCACCAGTCCTCAGGAAGGATGTACTAGAAATGGAGCGAGTACAAAAAAGGGCAACAAAGCTAATAAAGGGTCCGGAGGATATTAGTTATGAGGAAAAGTTGCGTGCACTGAACTTATTCTCTCTGGAGAAGAGATGCTTGAGAGGGGATATGATTTCAATTTATAAATACTGTACTGGTGACCCCACAATAGGGATAAAACTTTTTCGCAAAAGGGAGTTTAACAAGGCTCGTGGCCACTCATTAAAATTAGAAGAAAAGAGCTTTATCCTTAAACTACGTAGAGGGTTCTTTTTTTTATCCAACAAAAGTGTTTATTAAGATTGCACAGGTACAGGGGGGCGTGGCGACCGAGCTCCAAGATGGACACCTGACTTTGGAGCTCCGTTCAGCCGCCGGAGAAACAGAGCCACATCGGAGCGCACCGCTCACACACAAGGGCACCAACACACCCCATTAACCACCGAGAAGCAGGGGAATGACTAAACGCCGAAAGGCCCCGCCACAACCCGCTAGGATGCCGGATTTCTTCTCTCAGAAATCCCGCGGGCCTCCACAAAATGGCGGCGGCAGCCTTTCCTCACAGCGGCCGGGAGGAGATGCAGGGATCCGCTCTAACGGGCACAACGGAGCTGCGAGTCAGCAGTCACAGACACATACGCACAGCGGATCCTCATCTGGCACCTCAAACCCCTCCACAAGAAGCCCGGCCAAGTCAAAACCGAGGATGTCCTCTCCTCACAGGCAACACGAGTCAGCAGCAATGGAGGTAAGCAGACCGCAAGCCTACAGCACAGCACAAGCTACTCCACTGACTGATCCCATAGCTGACTTCCCCACTGCAGACAGGCCTATTTCTGACACCATGCTCAAAGAAATGCTGCTGTCACTGAGATCTTCCTTGCAAGCTGACATGGTGACAGGGATAAACCAATGCCACAAAGAAGTGCAGGCCTTGGGGGTGAGAGTGGATCAAATAGAAACCCAAATGGACACCTATGCCTCCACATATAATACCATGGTAGATGCCCATACTGCTCAGGGGGAAGACATTGCCTGGCTAAAAGATAAGGTCACTGACCTCGAGGACAGAAGTAGGAGGAACAATATAAAGCTGAGGGGGGTCCCTGAATCGGTCCCATCTACACATCTCCTGCAATATGCCCACGCATTGTTCTCCACCCTGGTCCCTGAGTTAACTTCACAAGACCTACTGATAGACAGAATTCACAGAAGGTACCCCGAGGGACATTCTCCTAAGAGTCCACTATTACCACGTTAAGGAACAGATCCTTCAGGCGACCCGTAAACCTAATTCTAACCCGGCACAATACGCTGATATCCTCTAATCCCAGACCTTTCCAGACACACCCTGCAAAGACGCCGCAACTTAGCAACGATCACCAAAGCCCTAAGGAATCACAAGATCCTACACAAATGGAAGTACCCAGCCACACTGTCCATAACACACAACGGTACCACCAAGACCATCACCACTTTGGAGGAGGGAATAGCCACCCTGCGACACTGGGGGATTCTGCCCGACCAAACACTACAACCCATTTCTTCGCTTCAGCCTCAGCCTCAAATGGTGACCACGGAATGGCAAGTAGTGTCCCACAAGAGATCCACCAAAAAACACACAGGTGCAAACTCTTAAATAATTCACGTTTACAACATCTAAGATTTCTCCGGAATAGGAGCCTATCATTTAGTCTCCGATCGCCTTACTCAGTTACGCAGATATGTCTGCACGCAGACCAGTTTTAAGGTCTTTTCTTATAGAACAGCAGTTCTCAATATGTTCGTTTTGTCTTTTTCGTTTTTTTTGTTCTCTCCTTTTAATACACAGGTACTATGACCATCTGAATTCATCATATGTCAGGAATACCAAGTTTCCAAGCTCTCCTTGCCACGTGCCGGTAGACTCCAACAACACAAACAGGACCGCAGTGAGTACTAGCTACGCACAGCCAGCCTACACATCCCTCCATAACACAAATGGCTATTAATTGTTTATCTATCAATGCCCGGGGCCTAAACCACCCAGCAAAAAGATTTTCACTTTGGAAAGAAGCGATCGAGCAAAAAGCTGACATCCTCTATGTACAGGAGACCCACTTCCAATTAAACAAAGCGCCAAGCTGTGCACACAGGTCATTTCCTCACATCTTTCTAGCCTGTACTCCGAACAGCAAAAAAGGGGGAGTAATGCTTGCCTTGAAAGACTCACTCTCTTTCCAAATTAAAGACTCATACACGGATGAAGGAGGCAGATTCCTCATTGTTACGGGAAATATTAACGCCAAACCATACACAATTGCGGTGGTATATACCCCAAATTGCCACCAAATACGCTTTTTACGTAAAGTACTGAGAAAAGTGCAGTCTATGCTATACGGTAACCTTATAATTGGAGGTGACCTTAACCTCATAGTGGATCCTCTACTGGACACAACCACAGTTAAACCTAAAAAGCACCAAACTCTACAACACCTGCTGCATACTCAGGAACTGTATGATGCTTGGAGGTGTCTTCACGGCAACGAAAGGGACTACACCTTCTATTCCTCCAGGCACAAATCATACTCACGTATTGACATGTTCCTTGTAGACCAAATGCTCCTACAACGTGTTAATGATACAAAAATACACGACATTACGTGGTCAGACCACGCCGCTATCTCAATGTCTTTTAAGGAACAGGGTGTCTCCTCCTCACCCCCCATCTGGCGCTGCAACACCAGACTACTACACGAACCCCACACGCATTCTGTGATCTCTCAGCATCTCCGTAATTTTTTCCACGACAATGCCACACCGACAATAGATCCATTTACACTATGGAACTCACACAAGGCCTACATGAGAGGCATACTAATACAACTAGGTGCTCGTGAAAAAAGACGTTACGCCACGAAATTAAAAATCTTACTGTCAGATATACATACAACAGAAACACTAAACAAAAGCTCTCCATCCACGACCTTATCGAATACCCTGACTAAACTCAGAGAATCCCTGAGAGAACATTTAGCACAACAATATGACAGACATCTCAGGAAACTACAATTAAACTCCTACGCCAACGCAAACAGAGCAGGAAAATATTTAGCCAACAGAATTAAAACAGCACGCATTAGAAATAGAATAGCCTTTCTACAACATCCCACCCTACTCCATAAAATCACTAACCCACAAGACATAGCTAATCAATTTGCGGACTACTACAGTGCGCTGTATAATTTGAACAAGGACATGTCTACTACACAACCAGAAATTCCCAAGATACAACAATTCTTAAGGGGTATCAACTTACCTTCACTGACAGAAGATCATCTTAAAGACTTGAATGCTCCCTTCTCAACACTAGAAATAGAACAAGTAACTAACACACTACAAAATGGCAAATCACCTGGTCCCGACGGCTTTGTCAATGAATATTACAGAACTTTCAAACAAACATTAGCCCCCTACCTGCAGTCAATCTTCACCCGAGCTACTGACACCTCCACCTTTCCTCAGGAGATGCTGAGAGCACACATTGTTACACTACCCAAGCCAGGGAAAGAACCTACTACCCCAGCTAACTTTAGGCCGATTTCACTTCTCAATCAGTGAGGGGGAGACAAACCTCAGATGCTACTAGGCGTATTATAAATGTCATACATCACGCTGCTACAACCAAAACGCCTTCTCTGCTGCTTTCCATAGACGCAGAGAAGGCGTTTGATAGGGTTCATTGGACCTACATGCAAATGGTACTATCCAAATTTGGTTTCACAGGACATATTCTAAATGCTATACTGGCATTGTACTCAAAACCCTCAGCTCAGGTTCACACATCCGGGTTCCTCTCAAAAACGTTCGATATCTCCAATGGCACTCGGCAAGGGTGTCCTCTCTCCCCTACAATCTTCAATCTTATGATTGAACCATTAGCTGAATCAATAAGATCTGACCCTCTTATCACAGGCTTCATATTTAATTCTACCAAACATGTCATTAATCAATTTGCGGATGATGTCATACTGCTACTGTCTAACCCTCGCACCTCCCTACCTCAGGCACATAAAATTCTACAAAACTTTGGTGATATTTCGTACTATAAGGTCAACTTCACCAAATCCATGATATTAAATCTTGGAATCTCCCAGACTCTACAAAATACACTACAGGCATCTCTACCCTACTTTTGGCCTACTAACGGTATCCCGTATTTAGGAATAACCCTAACTAATAAAATTTCATCCCTAACGGAATCCAACATTAAACCACTTATAGCCAAAGTAGAACAACAGCTCAGACAAATCTCCAAGACTGAAATATCCTGGTTAGGCAGGATAGCGGCATTTAAGATGTCTATCCTTCCACAAATCCTGTATGTGTTTCGCTCCATTCCCATTAACATACCGTCTCCCATACCGTCACCCTATTCGAACCTTGACCAATATTTTCTGGAAGTTCACATGGGGCGGTAAAAGAGCTAGATGTCCACACAAAAATTTCATACTACATAAGAAAGTAGGAGGGGCTGGCCTGGCAGATCTACATGATTACCTATGGGCCATTAGACTAGATCAGCTCAAACATTGGTTCCATGGCCATGACAGTCCTCTATGGGTAGAAATTGAACGCTCTATGATGCCTATAAACGATCCCATCACATTTCTCTTAAGCGATGAATGGGAGACATGGGAAATCAATACATTGCCTCCAACAATCCAAACCTCTCTACAAGCCTGGAGACTTCTCATACATAAAAGTGACGCAGACACACAGGACATTGAGTATAAACTTCCTATAGAAATATTACAGGCTAAAATCCCTATGTTATCCATTACCAGTTTTATAGAAAGGGATATAACACATTTAGGCGATCTATTCATAGGACAAACCCCCAAATCCGCAGCACAACTTATGTCTTCTTACCGGCTACACGATAATATGTTATTCTCATGCTTACGCATCTCCCATTTCTTAAAGAAGCGCCCTCTACCTAAACATATCGTACCATCTGCTGCTTGGAATTTCTACATGAAAATGCCTAACTCCAAGAGAGGTATATCCATTTTTTATAACCTGCTTCACAATAAGCGTACTTTTGAAAAAACTACGGCCATTAAGAAATGGGAAATGGAGATGAATACTGTATTTACAGACGATCAATGGCAGCAGGCTTTTGTAGCAATACAAAAATATTCACACTGCGTTAATCACTGGGAGATTACACTTAAAATTACCAATAGGTGGCACTACACACCATATAGACTAGCCAAATTCTTCCCCAATACCTCTGCTCTATGCTGGAGGCTATGTGGACAAATCGGCAATTTAATGCATACATTATGGGAATGCCCTAGCTTAACTGGCCTGTGGAATGACATCTTCAGACTAATCTCCTCGATCATGGGAGTTTATTACAAAACCAAACCCAGCCCTAGCGATCCTCAATATTGGGGTGGAAAAATTCCCACCTGACTGCAGGGCAATAATCATTCATATACTACTGGCAACACGTAATCTTATACTACGCAACTGGAAAAGTACACAAGCCATTAACACCTCTGAAGTGATTATAACAGTTAACAGAAACCATGCTTTTGAACGTCTTCTAGCTATTAACGCTGCAACATGTAAAGCTTTTGATAACCAATGGAAACTCTGGACGACTATTCATAAAAATACCTGATGTGACACTAAATAGTTTTTTCTTTATCTGAAGCATTTTGAATGGGAAAATGTTATGACATATGTACTACGCACACCGTATATCTGTGTATAATTGTTATGATCTTATTTCTTTCCTTTTTACTTTATTATCTGTATTTGTATTTGACTTGAAACTTCAATAAAAAATATTGAAACAAAAAAAAAAAAAAAGATTGCACAGGTACAGTACACTTGAAGTAACATTAAATCCAATGCTCCAATTCAGTTTGCACATATGATACAAAAACATCAGCATTTCCATTATATTTTGCGTTACCTTTGTACTATTGCTTGTTCCACCATTCCATACATCATTGCTTTATTTCTTTATTGCTGCACTTCAAGCAATCCCATCCTTAGTTGATTCCCAACAGTCTATCTGTTATCAAATCCTCTGGAGCTAATCCCGGCGTGTCTAGCCACCTCTACCATAGTTTCTCAAATTTTTGTGGGATACCTCTGTGTTGATATATCAATTTTTCCATCCTCAAGGTCCTACCTACAGCGTCAATCCATTCTTTCGTGGTTGGGGGTTCCTCAGCCCGCCAATGTAACATAATTAACTTCCTGGCCTGGAACAGGGCTCTGTGTACTGCCTCCCTGCAGTGCTCCCCCCACTCATATTCCCCCAGAGTGCCCAAGAGACAAGCTCTCGGGTCCTGTGGAAGTGATATTTGAAACACAGTGTTAACCTTGGTTACCACCGCGTTCCAATAGGTGTGTAGCTTGGGGCATCGCCACAACATGTGGATGAGGCTCCCGTGTTCCCTCTTACATCTGGTGCATATGGGATCAGACTGTGGGTTTATCAAGTGCAACCTATGAGGGGTATAGTATGTTCTGAGGAGGATGTACAGTTGAGTAAGCCATTGTGATACATTCAGAGAACTGCTGCCCACCGCTTAGCATATTTCTTCCCACTGTTCCCCATCTAGTGGTCCCGTGTCAGCCTCCCATTTCTCCCTGACCCTCAGAGGGTGCCGCTCCATCACGAACTGCAACAGGATGGCATAACATTGGGATATGAATCCTTTAGATGAGGCGGCCTCCTCCAAGAGACAGAAAGTGGGAACTGGTGACAATCGCCACTCTGAGGAGTGACTTTGCGCTGCAACAGCATGGCTAAGCTGAATGTATTGGAAGTGCATAGATGCCGGGAGATTATATGTGTCCTGCAAGTCTGCAAACGGGCGGAGTATCCCATTGCAGAATATCTGCTTCAGGTGTGTGATCCCAAACCTTCTCCATTTATCCCCAGACTGTAATTTGGCTAGTTCTGTGTACGTGTCATTCCACAAGATTGGGCTATACTCTGTATATCTATCCGCCTTTTGGATATATTTGGCCTTGTGCCAGACTTTTTGGATTAGATTAAGTGTAGGAAACTTTTTATGTGGTCTGGCGAAGGCTAAGGCCTCCAATGCCATGGGTACAGGGCCTCTACGTACATTGTGCAGTAGTAAAGTCTGTGATGAGCTTTGTGAGACGGGGCCCTCCCCCTCAGGTGTTGGGAACATACCGATAAGGTGCTGCAGCTGAGCTGCCAGGTAATAGAGCCAGGGATTCGGCAATGCCAAGCCTCCACTGTCTTTGGGCCTTTGCAGGTGTTCTAATTTAATCCTAGGGTGTTTATCCTTCCATATAAAGCTGCGGAAGATAGCGTTTATAATGTGAAACGTCTTCAGGGGGATGACCATAGGGGTGTTGTGGAGGAGGTACAACAGTTGCGGCATAAGGATCATTTTAATTAAATTCACCCTACCCGCAACTGAGAGAAAGAGCGACTTCCATGTTTTGACTTTGTCCCTAAACCTCAGTAGCAGAGGGGCAACATTCAGGTGTATAAAGTCCCTGGGTTTGGCCGAGATGTGGATACCCAAATACTTAAAGGACGTGGCCACGGGTATGGGGCAGGCAGAGTTAATAATTTGTGTATCATCTCCATCCAGTAGGAGTAGAGCAGATTTGGACCAATTAATTAGCAATCCAGAGAATTCCCCAAATTTAGTGATAGTGACCATGGCTTCTTTCAGTGAGGTGTCTGTGTCTCCTAGCAAAAGCAAAGTGTCATCCGCATAAAGCATGACCTTTTCGTGTAAATTCCCGTATTGGAATCCCACTATGTTCTGGTTAGCCCTGATCCCCATGGCCAGTGGCGAAGAGGAGGGGGGACAGGGGACAGCCCTGTCTCGTACCCCTCCTCAACGCAAATTCCCTAGACAGCGAGCCGGATCCTCTAATGGCATCTGGAATGGAATCTCATTAAGACCGACCATAGATAGTTCCAGTCTATGCTGTCAAACGCTTTTGTGGTGTCCAGGGACAGTAGAGCCCTGCTACCCATGTTGTCCGCCTGTGTCTGCATGTTAAGGTATAGCCGTCTTAAATTTACTGTTGTAGATTTATTGGGCATGAAGCCAGCTTGGTCTCCATGCACAATAGATGCAATCACCCCGTTTAGTCTAATGGCTAGCGCCTTTGCCAGGATTTTCACGTCACTTTGGAGCAGAGAGATTGGGCGATAGGACCCAGGGTCTACAGGGTCTTTCCCAGGCTTTAGTAGGAGAACTATGTTGGCTTTTGACATAGATTGAGGGAGAGCTTCCCCTATTTTAGCTGCATTGAAAACCTGCGTAAGCTGTGGTATCAGTACCTCTGCATAGTGTTTGTAAATTTCTATGGGAAGTCCGTCCTCTCCTGGGGCCTTACCATTGGGAAAGGTCCCTGCTGCTACCTGTAGTTCCTCTGTTGTAAGTGGGGCCTCCAGGAAGTCGCGTTGGCTGTTGGACAGTTCCGGGAAGGCCATCTGGTTCAGGTATAGATCCAAGTCTTCCTGGGTGTATGCCTGACCAGGATTATACAAAGTTTCATAGAACCTAGTCAATTCCTGCATTATCAACTCTGGCTGGCTTACCAGGGAGCCCGTTGGGGTCCTGATCGTCCCTATGGCTGGCGAGCGATGATGAGAGGTCGAGGTCGGTTTTCTCCCCCTCAAAGAACGCCTGTTCACACAAACCAATTATTATACACTTAACAGAATTTTTTTTACCAAAAACATGTAGCAGAATACATTTTAGCTTAAATTTATGACAAAATTCAATTTTATTGGGTTTCTTTTAAAATAGAAATTTCCGCTCTTTTTTCGCTTATGTCGCAAAAAAAATTAAAACGGAGTCGTGAATTAATACCACCATAAGAAAGCTCTTTTTGTGCGAACAAAATGATAACAATTTCATTTGGGTACAACGTAGCATGACCGCGCAATTGTCATTGAAAGTGCGAGAGCGCTGAAAGTTATATATATATAACTCAACATTATCAGACCCCTATAATTCTACTTAGATGCATCTTAACAACCTAATTGACAAGAGGTTTTTAAAACGCTGTTCTCTCTGGCATGCCCTGCCTTGCAACCTGCCATGGCAGCAATTTTACTTTTACTGATTGGGCTAGTCATCAGAAGGGATCCTTTATTAATAGAGTTTTTGCAGCTCATGCTTGCAATTTTAAACTGCACTGTGGACAGGTTTTTAGAAGTTTCCCATCTCATTTTGCCTACAAGTCTTCTATTTGGAAACATGGGGAGAACTTATTTGCTCAAGGGATGGGTTGCAGAACTGGCATGCAAAGAGTACTAGGTACAGCACATTTTGTAGCTGTCATGGATAAATTCATTAACCACTACAATACTGGGCACTTTCGCCCCCTTCCTTCCCAGACCAGTTTTCAGCTTTTAGCGCTCTCGCACTTTCAATGACAATTGCGCGGTCATGCTACGTTGTACCCAAATGAAATTGTTATCATTTTGTTCGCACAAAAAGAGCTTTCTTATGGTGGTATTAATTCACGACTCCGTTTTAATTTTTTTTGCGACATAAGCGAAAAAAGAGCGGAAATTTTTTATTTTAAAAGAAACCCAATAAAATCGAATTTTGTCATAAATTTAAGCTAAAATGTATTCTGCTACATGTTTTTGGTAAAAAAAAATCCGTTAAGTGTATAATAATTGGTTTGTGTGATCACGGACATATGTACGCAAATGATCATGTACAGATGTGCGCAGGTGATCACGGACATATGCGTGCAGATAATCATTGGGACATGTGATTTTAGTGGGACATATGTGGGGGACAGGTGTTTTTATTATTTGGGGACATGTGTTTTGGAGACATTGTGTGGGGACATGTGTGTTTACACTGTGTGGTGACGTGTGGGGACACTAGGTTGGTGATCAGTGAGTAAAAAGCTGTAAAAAACAGCTCATACTCACTGATCACCAGCCGGCTGCAGTGATCCCCTCTTCTCACCAACAACTCACCAACAACTTCTGTGTGAGGAGAGGAGAGCCCATTGCCTAACAACCAGCTTTGTGTTTACATTACATGATGGCTGTGATTGGACACGGCCATCTTGTGATCATGAGGGCCAATCACAAAGCCCTCCTGCCGATTGGAGATGCGCCGTGTCCGGCCACACGCGCACAATCCCCCTCCTTCTGAGGGACCTTCCTGAACGTCCACTCAGAAGGAGAGAGCGCCCACCAATGGCTGGGTGGGAAGTGGATAAAGGAGAAGTTGAGCCAAAGCCCCTTTTGGCTGTACTTCTCCTATGGATCACAGGAGTGCAGTTCATTTTGCACTCCTGTGACCCTTTTTCAGAAGAGAGTGGGCTGAAGTCTGCTCTTTGCTGATGTCACGGATGTCAGTCCAGGCACCACGTCATCATGACAATAAAGTCTGGATCCACCAGGTGCCTGGACTGACACCCAGCTCAGCCTCTCAGTTGCAGTTGCTGAGAGGCTGAGCCGGCCGCCCCACCCCCTGCACAGCCCATCGTTCCAATGAGCGAGGAGGGGGCAGAGCAGAGAGCTGTGACTGACGTCTGCCGCTCTCTGCTTTGCTTGGGGAGCTCTGAAAACTGAGCAATTGGCATTGTTCAAAAAAATCCTTTACTTATCTATTAAGGATGCTACTTGGGTCAGAGTGCCAATTTTCCTTAACAGAAGAAGCCTAAGGCTCAGTCTGAGAAGCCTCATCCCACCTTGGAGGCCAAAAAGGGTGGGATGAGGCTAGTATGGATTTTAAGGGCAACCCAATGCCAAAATGTAAAAAAATAAATTGCCTGCCCCCCCCCCCCCCCAATCCACACCAAACCCTTAGCTCTGGTATGGATTTTAAGAGAAACCCCACACCAACATTTTTTTTAAAAAATGGCATTGGGGTCCTCCCCAAAATCCATACCAACCCCTTATAGGAGCATGCAGCCAGGAAGGGGGGACGTGTGAGCCGTTACCAAGCCTGACAGCCAATTTGCCAGCAAACCCTTGATTTCCAATTATCCATAGCCTTCTGACAAGTCTTCCTCAGCATGAAAGAATGCCCCATTTTCCAAAGGGGGGGGACAACATATGTCATATGATAGAGTGGTTATGCTACTAATTTTGTTTCGTTGATTAGTTTCAGAATTAATTTAGTATTGTTTAGTTTAGTTTAGTTTTGTTTATTAATTTCTAACAAATTCCAAATTTTCAGAACAATTTGAATTCGGATCAGTAAAAAAATGATCCGAATACTGTGTGAAGAATAGCTGAATGTTAAGGAGCATGCTGGGTAGCCGGCAGTCACATTCTTTACAACCGATAACTCAAAGCCGCTATCATATAGGAACAGATTACCAGGTTTCAAGCTACTGCAGAAAAACACAAGGAGAGAGGTGCCTCTTAAGCCCCATACACACGGTCGGATTTTCCTATGGATTCTGTCCTATCAGACAATGTTGTCGGAAATTCCGACCGTGTGTAGGCACCATCGGACAGTTTCCATCGGATTGTCCGACGGACAAAGTCCTATCTCCTGCTGGATAGATGTTTTGACAACAAAGTCCGATCACACCAAATCCGATCGTGTGTATCGAATTCCGACGGACAAAGTGCCACGCATGCTCAGATCACATTACAAGACCAAAGCTATTGGCTACTAGCCTCTACGTAGTCCCGTCGTACGCAACAAACGTCACCACGTTCAGAATGATCGGATTTTCCTACAACTTTGTCCGACAGTGTGTATGCAACACCAGTGTCGGACTAAATCCGTCGGACAAAATCCGATGGATTTGGTGGTCGGATTTTCCAACCGTGTGTATGGGGCTTAAGTGTAGATATTTTGAAACTTTAATAAAGCATACAGTTTATAAACTCACATTTACGTGATGATAACAAGCATATCGGTCCCAGCAAAGATGAGTCCTGGTGACGCTCCTACTTCCTGCTCCCTCGATCTACAATGCTCTAATGCTGTTCACTCCCTTTTATAATGACCCTGAATGGTTCCCTCATTGAAGTCCATTGAGAAAGGAGCACGGCTTTCCGGAATATCGCAGCGTGCATGCTCACGAAACGCGTCCATTAGGAGTGACGTTCTGAGTCGTTCAGGATGTAGGAGCGTCACCGGGACTCATCTTTGCTGGGACCGTTATGCTTGTTATCATCACTTAAATGTGAGTTCATAAACTGTATGCTTTATTAAAGTTTCAAAATGTCTACACTTAGAGGCGCCTCTCTCCTTGTGTTTTTATGTAACCAGGAGACCCTGCCCCATGTCTACCTCTTATTGGGTGAGTGTGTCCCTGAACGGGAAAAGCCGTGTTCGGTGAACAGTATTTTTCTTTTATTTTTTTTGGGTCGCCACTTTTGTGTTTTCTTTTTTTTTTTAAATAAAGGACTTCTGAAAAACTGGTGTTGTGTTTTTATTAACTTTGACTTTTTTTGGTGGGGAAACCTGCTGACAGCTGATGAGTCATCGGTTGTTCAGGGCGCTTCCAGACCTGCTTCTTAACAACCATCTATTCTTCACACAGAATTCAGATCGGTCGATCATTTTTTGACTAATCCAAATTCGAATCATTCCGAAAATTTTAAATTCGTTAGACAACAAAAATGAAATGAAGCTTAAGGTATTTTAACAAAATGTGTTAATATTGTCATTTGGAAAATAATCCAAATGATCCAAATTTAGATTCGGACCAAAACAAATTGCGCATGTCTAGTTTGCATTGTGTGTATCTACCTCAAAGCCACTGCTTTCATTAGAAAGTGTGTAAGAAACTCTTTTTTGTCATCCCTGATGATTCCATTTAAGGGGAACCAGCTTCTTGTTCCACCACTTCTTGGGGGCTCATACTGATCATCATTTATGTTTATGGTCTTCAGGTTAGGGTCCACTATTTCCTGTAAAGTTCTATGAGTGCTCTTGGGTGTTTCACCATCAAGTTACTATTTGTAGATTTGTAGACTGGCCGACTTCTGGTCACACAATCTCCAAATTCTACCAAATGGATATTCAAGTCTCTTCTAATGCCAGCTTTGGTAATAGGGTCCTTTAGGCAGTTTATTGAGCTGTAGGCAGTCCCCAGTTCTGTTGTTTTTTATGGACCTGAGAGTGTTTTGTTGCTGTTGCCCACCCCTCAATTGGACTGATTTTGCATGTCTTAACAGTCTCTCAAGTCTTCTGTTCCTTGATGAACACTAACAAAAATAGGATTTTGATACTTACTGTAAAATTAATTTTTTGTAGTGCATTAACCACTTCACCCCCCGGAAGATTTGGCTGCTCAATGACCAGGCCATTTTTTGCGATATGGCACTGCGTCGCTTTAACTGACAATTACGCAGTCATGCAAAGCTGTACCAAAACAAAATTGATGTCCTTTTTTTCCATTTTTTCCATTTTTATTATTATTATTTTTTTACTAAGGCTGCAATCTGCGATTTTTATCTGGACTGCGATATTAAGGCGGACAAATTGGACACGTTTGACACATTTTTGGGACCATTGACAACTATACAGCGATCAGTGCTATAAAAATGCACTGATTACTGTATAAATGTCACTGGTAGGGAAGGAGTTAACACTAGGGGGCGACCAAGGGGCTAACTGTGTTCCCTCACTATTTTCTAACTGTAGGGGCGATAAGACTGTCTAGGAGAGAGACATCGGTGTTCATACTTAGTATGAACACGCAATCTGTCTCTACTCCCCTGAAAGAATCAAGATTTGTGTGTTGTGGTTCTCGAGCGTTCGCAGGTGCCCGGTGGTCATACTAGGGGCCAAAATGAAAAGTGATGTAAGGTAACGTCAATTTGCCCAGCCAAGCTAACCTGCCGCAGTAAAACTGCGGTGGCTGGTCCGAAAGTGGTTAAGGGACACACAGGTTCCTCTCCTGTATGTACTATAAACTGTATACTCATGCTCTTGATTTATTTGTTTGCCAGTGTCAAAATCCTCATGTAGGAGGCAGTACAACCCAACAGTCTTTAAATTTCTGTGTCTCTCAATGAACTACAATAAATAGATTTTACAGTACAAAAAATATTTGTTTCTTTTCACAGCAACAATTAAAATTTATTCAAAGCAACAATTGAAAGTAGAAATGTGGATTGTCTAGAGCGGTAATTTAAATGAACAAGGATTCCAGCACAAGAAGATTTTGATTCTGCAGTCATTCTTAAAACCTCCTCCAGTAATTTTTGGATGTTTTTTGGATAGTTTGTAAGCTTAGAACCTCTGTCAGGTTTTAAATGCTGTCTTTATCCCAGTTGGGGAGATCTCCCCTCACTCTGGGGACCACAAATAGCACTCAAAACTCAACAGGGATGCTAATCTTTCCTCACGCTATTCAAAACTAGAAAAAAAATATTTGGTTTGAATTAGACATTATTTATCAAGAAACAAGTCAAAGCAAATTGTTGGCTATAGTTAAAGTGTCACTAAGGCCCCTTTCACACTGGGGCGGGAGCCGCGGTGACGGTAAAGCAGCACTATATTTAGCGCTGCTTTACCGTCGTTTTAGCCGTGGTATTAGGCCGCTCGCGGGGCAGTTTTACCCCCCGCGAGCGGCCGAAAAAGGGTTAAAATCCCCCGTATTGCGGTATTGCCGCGGTGTCCCATTGAAATCAATGGGTAGGAGTGGTTAATACACCGCTCCTATACCGCTCCAAAGATGCTGCTAGCAGGACTTTTTTTACCGTCCTGCTAGCGCACCGCTCCAGTGTGAAAGCCCACCGGCTTTCACACTGGAGTGAATGGGGCCGTTTTTTTCAGGCGGTGTACAGGCGCTATTTTTAGCGCTGTACCGCCTGAAAAGCGCCCCAGTGTGAAAGGGGCCTAAAACTACAATAGTAAAATCAGTCTGTGTATGCAGTAAAGCATGCTTGTTATACTCACTGTAGAAGGGCTTAATCCTCTGAATTGTGTAAAAAGGCTGTTTGATCCTGGCTTCACTGATCCTCCCCCCCTTCCACTGTCCCATTGAAATTTTCCTGATAACACAGAGTCTATGGAGTCAGGCTAGACATGCTCAGTTTGGTGTGTATTGCTAGAGAGGTTTTTTTTTTTCTTGAGAGAGTGCATGTGATCAGCACAGGGCCATCAACATCAGCACTGTCAAGACAGAGGGTTAGGGGTCTTGCAGTGTCATTGGTTTAACCAGTGCTTGGCTAGACACTGATAGAAGTCATAAGATTGCTTTAAAGGGGTTGTAAAATATCTTCTGTGCTGCAGCTGCCCCCAGAGCCCCCCCCCCTTTTTTCTTACCCGAACCCGATCATTTCAGCGAAGAGCACGAGCCCAGCGGCTCCAGCTAGTCCTCATTGGATAGATTTATAGCAGCAGGAACCACTGGTTCCCTCTGCTGTCCTCCAAATCCAGTGACACGTGAGCCAGGGGCAGGGCCGAGTTCTGCTGTCTGTGTGAATGGACGCAGCAGCGGGACTCGTGAGCCAGGGAAAGCGGCTCTCCGTGGGGGCACCCGATGAAGAGGAGGGGTGCCACCAGGGCACCACAGAAAAGGAGGATCCGTGCTGCTCTGTGCAAAACCCTTGCACAGAGCGGGTAAGTATGACGCGTTTTTACTTTAACTGCTGAAGAGAAAAGGTATTTAGAAGTGTTTTTTTATTAAAATAATTGCATTTCCATGTTCTGTGTACTGTGGAAGACCAGATATAGTAAATGCAGGGGTTCAGTAACAATTAAAATTGGTTGTAAAGTCAGTTTTTTTTATCTTAATTCATTCTATGCGTTAAGATAAAAAGCTTTCTGTGTGCAGCAGCCCCTCTAAGCCACCATAATACTTACCCGAGACCCATCTCTGTCCAGCGATGTCCACGAGTGCCTCAGCCATCCGGGACTCTCCCTCCTTAATGTCTGAGACACAGCAGCGGCGCCATTGGCTCCTGCTGCTGTCAATCAAAGCCAATCAGCTAATGAAGAGAGAGAGGGGCAGGGCCGAACCGCAGCTCTGTGCCTTAATGGACAACATTGAGCTGCAGCTCAGCTCGGGTACCCGCATAGCAAGCTGCTTGCTGTGGGGGCACTCAACAGGAGGGAGGAGCCAGGAGCGCTGAAGAGGAACCCGAGAAGAGGATGATCCAGGCTGCCCTGTGCAAAACCACTACACAGAGGAGGTAAGTATAACATTTTTGTTATTTTTATAGAAAAAAATGGAGGCTTTACAATCACTTTAAGTATCTGTAGTAATTGAACCAATTAAACTAAATACAGCATAGCAACAGCAGGTATTTTGGAATAGTCAGTAGGTGTCAGAAACACTAAGTGATGGCCCCTTTTTGATAGTTGTGTTATGTGTACATCATATAGTAATCCTTACAACTGTTAAGGTTTTTTTTATCATCCTCATGGGGGTTCCTGTGTAACGGCATAAACTGCAGATGTGGTATGCTTGCTCCTGGCAAGATTCAGCAGTCATTCCAGAAAACTATGCATAGGACTTCTAGATCTAAAACACAAACTGGCAAATGCACAAGATCCATTATTAACATTTACAGAGCTATATGTAAAACATATGTGATTTTTTAGAACAGAAGAAAACAGAGGCAAAGCAGCTGTAAGAGAACAATACTGTATTTCCCTACTTACATGACACTTTGTGTTGAATGATCCCAATGAAAGCCATTGTAGTCAGCTTCTCCCAACTTAATATGGCTATCTATGTCAAGTAGTAAGGCATGGTTAATGTTTATTTTTATTTGAAGCTTTATTGACCACAACTACACCTTAGAGAAACAGTACAATAAACGGTTAGAACATTCAGCTTGTCATTAAAAAAATTTGTAATATACAAATAGTGCGTTTTTTGTTTATAAAATATCCTTCCCTTTCCCTTTCGCACCCCCCACAGATAAAAAAAGAAGGATCAGGGGCGTGAAGACGTCTTCTCGGTGAGCTCCTGTCTTCCCCGGCTTATTCTGGCATCCAGCCGACTATACTGCTAAAAAACAGAGGCATGCCAAACAGCAAAAGACCCAGAACCAAAACACTGTCCCGCAGAAACCGACCACTTACCCTGATACTCATTCAGAGATTCCTCCGGGACACACAGCGGACACCACCAGGTGCCATTACAGAGACTCCACGTGGCCACGGCTGGAAGTGTACACCGCTTCCACTTAGCCATGCACAGCTCTTCCTAACAAATGGGCAGTCTGCCCGAAGACCACCGCTCCATCCTGCAGGCCCTACCTACAAAGGTGTACATTGATGCTCTTGTTCACCGGATAGAGGAAGCCCATGGACGTGACATGCAGGAAGTAAGAGTGGAGATGCAGACAATAACCGAGTGGGTGGAGAGCGGGGAAGCCTCGGTCTCCTCTCTTGAGCTCCGGGTGTCAGCCCTAGAGGGTGCACAGGCAACACAGGCAGCCACAGCCATAGACTTACAGCTTCATTTAGAGGACATGGAGGACCGTAGCCGCTGCAATAATCTGTGGCTGCGGGGTCTCCCGGAGGCTACGGGTGCCGAGGACCTGGTGGTGATGGTGGTTGCCATCTTCCAGGAAATAGTAGGGGAACCATCCCCCTCCCTAGAGCTGGATCGTGTCCACAGGACTCTTGGCCAAGTCCTCAGACCCAGATCGCCCCCAGGATATATTGTGTCGGTACACTCATAAGGAGTTAATCCTACGCAAGGCATGGGAGCATGGAGATGTCAGTTTTGATGGAGCTACAATAAAGATATTGCTGGACTTATCCAGAGCTACACTGCAACGGCCAGCCCTACTGAGGCCAGTACTTGACCTAGCCAGGAGGAAAGGCTGCACCTACCACTGGAGATACCCCCTGGTGGTCACACTTTGCAAGACATCGTCCTCCTTCACTCTGCCTGCTCAGACAGACCTACCAGCACTCTTCGCCTTCCTGGAATCAGAGCCGGTGAGAGTTCCAGACTGGCTGGTCATTCTCCACCGCCAGTTTAACCCACCGGAGCGGCCAATTTCCCCGCCAACAGAGGCCCAGTGGGAGAGCGTGGGTGCCATCTTCAGTGGAAGGGTCACGTGAGTCTAAATTAATCAGATACTACCCTACCCCACCATACCACATTGCACAGACTGTTGGGATCCCTTCCCAACTCCCAGTTTTGTTCACTGAAGGTGCTACCCCTCACCACGCTACTGACATTAGCAGCAACCCTTCCCCCCTGCATAAGCCTCATCACCCCTTGTCACACCATTTATCCCTGCCTCCCCCATGCTCACACGAAATGCACCTGGAGCATTTCCTAATGTCTGCAGCGCTCGCTGCGGCAAACCACTATGCCGACAGACATCAGCAAGGCGCACATCATTGTGTTGTCACTACCACACCTGAACCCTCACTTTTGGGGTAGAGTGGTCCTCAGGCTCAACAAGCCCAGATGACATTGAGACTTGGGAGCGAAGACTTTAGACAGTCCCCCTCCTCCCCTCACCACGGACCAGAGAGCAGCTCAAAGGTTGATACCCCCCAGCCGCTCACTCTATACAAGGGATGCTACCCCTCCTCTTACTGTTGTATCAAAGATTTTGTGCCACCATAAAAGTATTTGTGTACGTCACCATTGGCTCAGATCGGTGGGAGTGAGGGTGAACTAAGCTGTGCTTATTCTTGTTTGCTCACAATGTTTATGCAGGTTTCTATGGGGGTCACATACAATGCATACAGCACAGAATAGGAAAACCCACCACCCCTTGAGAGTCAGGGGAGGGTATATAGTGGGTTATGGTTACGCTGTGGGCACCGCTGTTAGAGATCACCTTGCCCCATCCCACGGATCGCAGGTGATAGAATAGAGCTGCTACTAAGGGGAAGAAAGAGAGATAACTTGCCAATCACTAAGGTTACAAGACGGGGGAGAACCTAGGGGGACAATCGGACCACCCCTTCCCCTCTTTTTTTTTTTTAAGGGGACCTCCGTTGTCCTCAGTATTAACCTCTATCTAGGGGGGAGACACTATCACATGCCCGAGCAGCAAAATACCATGGAAATGTCAGGTGGAAATGATAGACCCAGGGGGACATTTCGTATTTCTGAAAGGGCTTGTGGGTAAAACACAACTCACTCTAGCGACGCTACATGCCCCGAACGACTAAATTCATCTCACAAACCTTAGACAAATTGACAGAATTCACGGAAGGCCAATTCATTCTTGGAGGAGACTTTAACGTCCCTCTGCTCCCATCATCGGATACCTCGTCCAGGTACTCTGTGATACCACCATCTCAGAGGAAAAGGATAGCTAACTCCCTACACAAGTCCCAACTGATAGATATATGGCATCTGCAACACTCAGGGGAGTGGGACTACACGTTCTAATCCATACCGCACAAACTATACACCAGAATAGACTTCTTTTTGATTCCCCATAACCAATTACACGCTGTATCCGACTCCTCGATCGGCCATATTACCTGGTCGGACCACGCCCCCATCTCCCTTACATACACCCTGGACGGGGGAAACTCAACTAAACCCAGATTCTGGCGACTCAATGAGAGTCTTCTTCACACTCCAGAAGTCCTGACAGATGTCCTGAAAGAGTTAACCTTATACTTTCAGGAAAATGACACTCAAGACTGTGAACCTGGATCCCTTAGGGAAGCTCACAAAACTGTGCTTAGAGGAATACTTATTAAACACGGGGTGCACATCAAGAGGGAACGCAATGCACAAATCTCCAAACTACTTTCCACACTTGCCTTAGTGGAATCCCGACATAAACATAACCCCACACCGGAATTAGAGACTGAATTGGGAACTCTACGCAAACAAATCACTGACCTACTTCATTACAGAGCAAAAGCAGCACTACAAATATATCGGAAAATAAGTTATGAATCAGGAAACAAATATGGTAGGGTGGATTGAGAATGTGCATTCAATAGATAGAGTCATGGGGTGATACCATGACTATATCAGTAAAAAATGTGCCAACGTCCCGCAAGTAATTGTAAAGGGGAACTAACTAAGAAAAAAGAATGGACTTTAAAGGCACACAAGTACATGTACTACAGGATAAAAAAATAATAATTGTTTATTAAAAATATAGAACCGCAATAGGCTAGCGATTGCGCATGCTCAAAATACAAATAGTATAATAGTAATGATATTGAGACCTCCCCTTCAGCTCTTTTACACCCTTACAAACAATTCAATTAACAATGATAAAACAGCATAGTGGTACAGAATAATACAAAACCAAGGGCTCGGTTATTGACGTGTATGCTATATGTAGAGGGATAGCAGAGAGTTCTAGGATAACATATATCACAATAAATTTTACAAAATTAAAAAACAAAAATACAAATATACAATCATTAAAGCACATTTTTGTCTATAATTAAAGAGAGGGACCATATTAATTATGGTGTAGAGTGCCCAAACTAGCGCCCGCAAGTAGGTCAGGAGCACAGCAGGGAGGGGGGAGCAGCCAGGCAAGGCAGAAACAACATGCATGGTTAACAGCGGGGAGCAAAGCCATACAGATGGGAGCCAGCTAGCAATTTATCATAACGATCTGTGCAACTGCATCTTGATCTAGATCGATATATATAAATAAGATTTGTAAGACAGTAAATAGCTTTTACCGGTAGTTAGATAGTATTTGCATAAATGCAGCCATTGATTTAGAAACAGGACAATAAAGCTGTAGTATCTTAACGTAGTTTATGATTTAGCCAACGCAGAATAGGATAAGAAGTATAAAAATAGTTCTATCAGCAACATGTTAAGTCGACATGTAGTTTTCAGAGCAGAAACAAACGTCTGTGTTCAATAAGCAGGGGCAGGTGTCTTGAAAGACTCTCATCAGGTTATATTGTTACCAGGTTCAAAGGAAATAACGTCCCCTTCTGTTTGCAGTATGGTTACACAACATAGCAAAAGGTTTGCACCTCCAGGGTAACTGGGGATAATGAGACCTAAAACGGACATATAATATTTAAAATAATTCCCAAGTTGTTTTGTAAACTTTCAAATAAAGGTAGCTGAAGTATAAATTCTGTCAGCAAGTGCTAGACATGTGCAATTAGTTTTGTTTTTTTTCGTTATTTTCGTTCGTTCGTTTTCATACGAATGAACGAATCTTTTCGAATCGTACAAATCCGAATAACGAATCGTTCGAATCGTACGAATCCGATTAACGAATCATTCGAATCAAACGAATCCGAAAAACAACGAATATCCGAAAAAAACTAATTAGAAACAACGAATGTACTAATGAAGAAAATCCGAAAAACGAAAACGAACGAAAAAATTCGTACATTCGTAACTTTTTTTTTGTTGAATTGGTAATTTCCGTGTTTCTTACAATGGTGCTGCTTAACGTGCTTCGAATGGATTGAACAAAAAAATTTGTACATTCGTAACTTTTTTTTTCGATTCGTAACTTTATTTTTTTCGATTCGTAACTTTTTTTTTTTGATTCGTAACTTTTTTTTTTTTTTTTTCGATTCGTAATTTTCTGTGTCTCTATTGAACAAAAAAATTCGTACATTCGTAACTTTTTTTTTCGATTCGTAACTTTTTTTTTTCGATTCGTAACTTTTTTTTTTTTGATTCGTAACTTATTTTTTTTTTTTTTTCGATTCGTAATTTTCTGTGTCTCTATTGAACAAAAAAATTCGTACATTCGTAACTTTTTTTTTCGATTTGTAACTTTTTTTTTCGATTCGTAAATTATTAAAATGTAATAATAGCATACACATTACATAAAATTATGAATTATGCTCCGATTACGAATCTACGAATGTTACGAATGTACGAATAAATACGAATGCGTCCGAAAATTAAACTAACCAAAAAACGAATCAACGAAAAAATAAATCTTACGAATGTACGAATCGTTACGAATACGAACACCGATGACTTACGAATGTACGAATCGTTATGAATCAACGGAAACGAAAAAAACGAAACGAAAAAAACGATTTTTTTCGGAAACGAAAAAAACAAAACAAAAAAAAAAAAAAATGATTTTTTTTGTTGTGCACATGTCTAGCAAGTGCCAGATAGCACTTGGTTGGTGGTACAGTGTTTGGCGCCTAAATAGGCGGCTCCGAGACAGGAGGAGGGCGTGTCAACATATAGCTTTGCCCACTCCCACTCCGGCTGAAGGCTACTGTGCATGCGCTCAAACCAGGCGCCATTGAGGTGGCGTCAAGGAGGCGCTGCGTCAGTAGCAGAGGCGGGGAAAGACCAGCCAGAGGCTGGGGGTGGTTCCCCGTCCATCGCCACACATCCGGACGAAAAAGGAAACCGGATGTGCGGGCGCAGAACAGCCACATCCGACAGCCAAATGCCCCCACACTGGGTTCCACACAGAACGCTGCTCATACCATGCCAGCTAACCCCTCCCACCCCATAGCAACCACCGTAACCCACAACAAGCTTAGCACAGATTGCACACTCTAGACACATATATTCAGAAATATACAGAAATGCCCCGTGTTCACCGTAATCCTGACAGAATCTCCCAATGACACATGGGGGACCATGGCAAGACTACAATGGGGAACAAACGGGCTAGTTAGAAAAAATAAAATATATATCAAGAAAATATATAAAAAACAGCAATTTATTTTTTAAATACCCGTACTGGCAATTTGATAGCAATTCAAAAAGTTTGGTTAGTTCTGGTATAATAAATTTACGATCTGGATAAGGGACAAAGAAGGGAGACAATCTGAGGTTATTCAATCCCTAAACAATCAAGTAATATTCTATTTAACCAGCCTAATAAAGGTGTACCCACAAAGGAGTATTTTAGTTACCACCTACTAATAATGGAGGGGTCACTTATTGAGCCCATCTTCAAAAAAACATACTGGCTAGTGGAACAGGGACAACAGATGTCAGGAGCAGAAAATAATGGCTGATACTGGGATATAAAGGAAATCAAAAGTAAATTATCTGGTCAATGTGCAACATCTCAGCCAGGCTGCCAACCTATAGAAAACATTTATATGATTGAGTTTCATTCAGGCCTGGTGAACGGGTTGCATTAAGTCTTTCTATCCAGAGGGTTTCTATCAAGCGTGGCACGTACCTGACAGATGAGTCCAATTGGGCAGAGGAAGGTCTCCCGTACGGATCCGACTCACGGCCCCTGGAGGTGGGTACAGGAGGCACGGGAGTCAGGAAGGGTAAGGGAGCCTGGTAAAGGGGTTCTGGAAGTTGGTGATGGAGGTCCGCTGGTGGCAAGATGAAGTACAGGTAAGCAGGGTTCACCAATGGCAGGATGAAGTACTGGTAAGCAGAGTTCACTGGTAGCAGGGTGAAGTAATGGTAGGTAGACACACGTCACTCAGCGGAAGCGGGATAGTGGTGGGGTTCCAAATACAGATGGTAAAGACTCACTGTTAGTCGGATGTGGTACTGGACAAACAGATGCAGGTCCCTTGAGCAGAAGAGATCAGCGGTTCCTAGTACAAGCAGAAGTCGGCAACGTTCAGGCAGCAAGGCACAGGGGAGCTGGCAGAAGAATGGTCAGGCAGGCAGAGGTCTGGGGCAGGCGGAGATCCAAATAGTTCAAAGGGTAAGCCGGGGTCACAAAGGTACAGCAAGGAATAACACTGGAACAAGGTATATCACAGGAACAAGGTATATCAGAGGAACAAGGTATCTCACAGGAACAAGGTATCTCACAGGAACAAGGTATCTGGTAGACTGAAGATCAGGCAGCACTAGCCAGCAGGTGCTGCCTGATTAAATAGGCCGATTGGCGCCAACAGCGCGCACAGGTGTATGCAAATCACCGCGCGCGCGCCCCTGGACGCTAGCGCGCGCGCGCACACGCAAGCCCACGCCCATAGGGGCGCGCACAGGAATGCGCACACCAACACCAGTCTTCTGGAACCGCGATTTTCCTGACCTTAAGGGCAGCCTCTGGATGCCCAGTTGCGCCAATTTGGAGGCATGTGAGTTTTTGAAAGCCCGTAGTAACTCACCGGCATGCAGGTTGTCCTCAGGCTCCCATGAATTTTCTTCGGGTCCATACCACTTCCATTTGATAAGAAACTGGATTTGGTCATGCCGTTTTCTACAATCCAAGATTGCTTCCACCTCAAATTCCTATTCGTCGTTGATAATGACAGGTTTGGGGGGACCGACCCTACGGCCAGCAAAGGAATTCGGAATCACAGGCTTCAAAAGAGTAACGTGGAAGACTGGGTGGATCTTCAGGGAGGTAGGTAAATCTAATTCGTAGGCGACATTGTTAATTTTCCTTTTCACAGGAAAAGGCCCTAAAAATTTAGGACCCAGTTTTCTAGAAGGGCAGGCCAACTTCAAGTTGATAGTGGACAACCAGACCTGGTTACCGGGTTCTAGGATAAGTTCCCCACGTCTCTTCTCATCAAAGGTTCTCTTGTAACTTTCCTGAGCTTTCGTCATGGTCTCCTGCAGCATCTTGTTGTTAACGGAGAAAAAATCCAGGGTTTTGGAGACTGCGGGCACAGAACATTCAGGTATTTACTAAGGTAGGAAGGATGGATGGTAGCCGTAGTTGGCGAAAAACGGCGTCTGATTGATGGACGAGTGTAGAGAGTTGTTATATGAGAACTCGGCAATGGGAAGCAAAGAAGCCCAGTCGTCTTGAGAGAAAGTAGAAAAACAGCGTAAATATTGCTCTAAAGTTTGACTGGTTCTCTCAGTCTGGCCGTTCGTCTGCGGATGATACGCAGAGGAGAATGCCAATTCAATTTCCAAAGATCCACAGAGAGCCTTCCAGAATCTAGAGGTGAACTGGACACCACGATCTGAGACAATATTTTTTGGAATTCCATGCAACCTCACCACTTCCCTAATGAATGTTTGTGCCGTGTCCATAGCTGAAGGAGTGCCCTTCATGGGCAGAAAATGGGCCATCTTTGATAGCCTGTCCACTATGACGAAGATAGAAGAAAAACCTTCCAATGGGGGAAGTTCAACAATAAAGTCTATTGAAACCATACTCCATGGCCTTTCTGGGACTGGTAGAAGTTTTAATAGACCCCAGGCTCTTGTCCGGCTGGTCTTGTTTCGAGCACAGACATTGCATGACTCGATATACCTTTTACAATCCCGGGTCAGATGGGGCCACCCAAAGGTACGTTGTAACAGATTAATTGTTTTTAGAGTGCCGAAGTGTCCTGCCAATTTGTGGTCGTGGCATAATTCTAGTACATGCACCCTTAATTCTTCCAGTACCACAATTTTACCTTCATGCCAGAGCAACCCGTCCTTACTGGAAACCCCATCCAAAGGACGCATCCCAACGGAGGCCTGTTTGATCTGGGAAATGAGGTCCCCTTGTAAGAGCAGAAAGTTCCCAGCGGGTAGAATGGTGTCAGGGAGTAGGGCATGTTCGGTATCCGAGAACATTCGTGAAAGGGCATCTGGCTTGATGTTCTTGGAACCTGGCCGATAGGTTATATGAAATTGAAAACGTGAGAAGAACAGGGCCCATCTGGCCTGCCGGGGTCTCAGTCATTTGGCTGTCCTTAGGTACTCCAAGTTTTTATGATCAGTGTACACCAGAACAGGATGTGCAGCACCTTCGAGCAAATAGCGCCATTCCTCCAAGGCCACCTTGATGGCAAGAAGTTCCCTGTCGCCCACGTCGTAGTTACGTTCTGAGGAGGTCAGTTTACGGGAAAAGAAGCCCACGGGATAAAGCAGAGCCTTGGCACCCTGCCGCTGAGACAACACGGCTCCTACTGCGATCTCAGAGGCATCAACCTCTAAGACAAAGGGCAAGGCTGGGTTTGGGTGTTTAAGGATGGTGGCTGACGTGAAAAGTTCCTTGAGTTCCTCAAAGGCCAGTTGTGCTTTGGGGGTCCAGTGAAACCGAGTTCCCTGTTTGGTAAGTTTAGTAATGGGGGAGATGATGGAGGAAAAACCCTTAATAAATTTTCTATAGAAGTTGGCAAAGCCAATGAAGCGTTGTACTCCTTATTTGTCTATGGGTGCCGGCCAGTCCAGGATAGCGGATACTTTTTTAGGATCCATTCTGATTCCATCAGCTGAAATGATTAATCCCAAGAATTGCACCCTTCGAATTTCAAAACTGCATTTTTCAAGTTTGGCGTAGAGCCCATGTTGTCTCAGACAGGTAAGAACATTTCGGACATGCCTACGATGATCAGTCAGGGATGCGGAGAAAACTAGGATGTCATCTAGGTAGACAATGACGTACAGATCCAGATAGTCGTGGAAAATATTGTTGACAAAATGCTGGAAAGTCGCTGGAGCGTTGCACAGCCCGAAAGGCATGACGAGATACTCATAATGTCCGAATCGAGTACGAAAGGCCGTTTTCCACTCGTCCCCTTTTCGGATGCGGATTAAGTTGTAAGCTCCGCGAAGATCCATCTTTGTAAAGATTTTGGCTGTCCCCAACCTTTGAAAGAGTTCTGGCACCAGTGGAAGGGGGTATCTGTTTTTAATGGTAATTTTGTTTAATTCCCGGTAGTCGATGCAGGGGCGTAGGGAATGGTCCTTTTTCTCAACAAAGAAGATGCCTGCGCCGGCCGGGGATGTGGAGGGGCGGATGAAGCTTTTCGCCAGATTCTCGTCTATGTAGTCTTTTAAAGTGCCCAACTCCTGCTCAGTTAGTGGAAAAATCCTTCCGAAGGGGACTTCCGTTCCAGGTAATAATTCTATAGGGCAATCATAAGGCCTGTGTGGAGGAAGAGTCTCTGCCCCCTTTTTACTGAATACGTCTACAAAGTCCCGGTGGGGTTCAGGGATGGACTGGTGGAGTTCAGAATCAGTCCCTATACATAAAAGTGGAGCCGGTTGGCCAGAAATCCGACATTGGCAGTTCTGACGGCAATATTCAGAAAAGAACTGGACTTCCCCTGTGGCCCAGTTGATGTTGGGGTTGTGGGCCCGCAACCAGGGCATTCCCAATATGATCGGAAAAAGCGGAGATGGTATGACATCCAGACATAGGAGTTCCTGGTGCTGAGAGTCTATGGTGGTTAAGAGGGTCATAGTTTCATGGGTCACCGGACCGGAACTAAGTGTGGAACCATCTGCCAGGTGTACTGCAAGCCCCCGGGCCTTGGGTTGGAGAGGAATGCCATGATTGGTTGCAAAAACTTGGTCAATGAAGCAGCTGCATGCTCCTGAGTCAATGGTGACTGATACTGGAATGCTCCGATCGGAGAGCTGCAAAACAATGGGGAGAGCCAGATGAGTGCTGGTTGGAAACAAGACAGGTGCACACAAGGAAGAGGAGAACAGGCACTTATGTGTCTTGTTGGGGCACATTCTTGCATAGTGTCCAGGTTCCCCGCAGTATAGACACAGGTTATGACACAGGTTATGAGCGCATCTTCTCTTCAGGAGTTAAAAAGGGTCTGAGTAAACCAATCTGCATGGGTTCTGGAGCTCCTGGTGTTGGAGTAGACGAGGCTGGAGGGACTAGGCCGGGCGGCCCGGGTACCTTGGGAACCATCCAGAAGGGACGGGAAGGTCCAGAAGATCTTTCAGCCCGCCATTCCCTGAGGCGGCGATCAATTTGAACCGACAAGTTGATAAGTTCATCTAAAGTTGGAGGAATCCCCACCCGAGCCAGCTCATCCTTTAGAGGGTCTGATAATCCTTTGCGAAATTGGTGGCGTAATGCCGCATCATTACACTCTGTATCAGAGCTCCAACATTTGAATTCAACGGCATTGTCTTCGGCCGTTCTGCGACCTTGCTGCAAAGACTGTAATGCGGTTTCGGCCATAGCGGTGGGTTGAGGGTCCTCATATAGTTGTGACATTGCTGTGAAAAAACTGTCAAGGGATTCCAAGGACACGGCTTTCTGCTCCAGCAGGCGGTCAGCCCAGGTCTGAGGTTCCCCTATCAGGAGGGAAATAATGAAGCCCACCTTTGTAGCTTCCAAAGAAAAGGTCCATGGTTGTAAGGCAAAATAGAGCTCACAGGCATTGCGGAAGGCACAGAACTTACTTTGTTCCCCAGAGAACTTCTCAGGTATGGGTACCTTGGGTTCTGGAGGTAACATAACTACGGAAGGTGCCTAGGGGTATCCAATAGCAGATGCTCCCTGAGAGTTAGAGGATGCAGACAGAGCCTGAACCTGTTCCTCCAAACGAGAGTAACCTTCCTGTAGACCCTTCACTGCTTGGGTAAGACCCGCTAGATGTCTGCACAGTTCGTCCATGGGGGAGGCCCCCTGCCCGGACTCGGTCATGGCTGCCTGATACTATCAAGCATGGCACGTACCTGACAAATGAGTCCAATTGGGCAGAGGGAGGTCTCCTGTACGGATCAGACTCACGGCCCCTGGAGGTGGGTACAGGAGGCGCGGGAGTCAGGAAGGGTAAGGGAGCATGGTAAAGGGGTTCCGGAAGTTGGTGATGGAGGTCTGCTGGTGGCAAGATGAAGTACAGGTAAGCAGGGTTCACCAATGGCAGGATGAAGTACTGGTAAGCAGAGTTCACTGGTAGCAGGGTGAAGTAATGGTAGGTAGACACACGTCACTCAGCGGAAGCGGGATAGTGGTGGGGTTCCAAATACAGATGGTAAAGACTCACTGTTAGTCGGATGTGGTACTGGACAAACAGGTGCAGGTCCTTTGAGCAGGAGAGATCAGCGGTTCCGAGTACAAGCAGAAGTCAGCAACGTTCAGGCGGCAAGGTACAGGGGAGCTGGCAGAAGAATGGTCAGGCAGGCAGAGGTCTGGGGCAGGCGGAGATCCAAATAGTCCAAAGGGTAAGCCGGAGTCATAAAGGTACAGCAAGGTATATCACTGGAACAAGGTATATCACAGGAACAAGGTATCTCACAGGAACAAGGTATCTGGTAGACTGAAGATCAGGCAGCACTAGCCAGCAGGTGCTGCCTGATTAAATAGGCCGATTGGCGCCAACAGCGCGCACAGGTGTATACAAATCACCGCGCGTGCCCTTGGACGCTAGCGCGCGCGCACACGCAAGCCCGCACCCACAGGGGCGCGCACAGAAACGCGCACACCAACGCGCGCCAACCAGTCTTTTGGAACCGCGATTTTCCAGACAGTTTCTCTTTGGAGATTTAATCTGTCCCATTCACCCCCTCTGGGGTCCCTTGGGATGACGGCCAGAACAGCAAAAGATATACATGAGGTATCGAAGCAGTGGTAAAAGTCAAGATGGCGGCTGACTGGTGTCAACATCTTACCATTGCCAGAATAATATACATGATCATTTATCCTCTGTCTCAGCTGTCTGGCCGTCTTCCCAACGTAAAACACCCCACATTGGCATGTCATCAAATATATAAGTCCCTGTGTGTGGCAAGTGGCCGAGAACTTAGGACGAAATCTTTTGACATTGGGGAGGGTAAATGATTCCAGAGAGGCAACCCAGGGACAAAAGGTACAACCCCCACATGGAGATGTTCCAGGCGGTAGATCCAATTGATCAATGTGGCAAGGCGTATAGTGGCTATTAACCAATCTGTCCCTTAAAGAGTTGCTACGTCTGAAAACAATTTCGGGTTGGTCCCTGAGGTATTTCCCCAAAATAGGATCCTCATTGAGTAATAGCCAGTGTGTCATTAGTATTTTCCTAACATCCTCATGTTGTGCCGAAAATTTTGTAATGATTTTGGTAGTTTGTGGTGTTGGTTTTTTAGGATGGATATTGATGACTACATAACCTCACAAATGCCCTCACTACCCTTGGAAGCCCTAGAGGACCTGGACTCCCTGATCACTTTAGAGGAACTTCAGCTCACTATTGGGACCATGAAACCAGCCAAGGCCCTGGGCCCAGCCGGCTACGCCGTACAATATTACAAAACTCTCCTCCCAATTATAGGCCCACGAATGGTGACGCAATAGGCACAGGGACACAATTCCCCAGAGACACCTTAAAAGCTCACATTACGCTGATTCACAAAGAAGGAAAAGATCCGGGGTCCTGCGGGACTCAGGAGTTATAGACCTATTTCTATTAAATACTGACCTAAAGCTGTTCACCAAAATATTAACTACCCGTTTAGCGCAACATCTCCAATCCCTATCACATCTAGACCAGGTAGGTTTATCCCTACAAGGGAGGCGAGGGACAACACCATTAAGGCGCTGAACCTCGTCCACATAGCAAACGCTAGCCGTACTCCATGTTACATAGTTACATAGTTACATAGTTAGTAAGGTTGAATAAAGACACCCGTCCATCCAGTTCAACCTGAGTGAGTGCCTACAATTGTCCATAACTCTGTACATCGCACAGTCACATCAGTCCCTATCCTCAATCCAAGGTCCCAATTCATATACTAGGGCCAATTTTGGACAGAGCCAATTAACCTACCTGCATGTCTTTGGAGTGTGGGAGGAAACTGGAGTACCCGGAGGAAACCCACGCGTCTGTCTTTGTTAGTACAGATGCCGAATAAGCATTTGACAGAGTGAACTGGAACTTTATGTTCTCTGTCCTCCGTCACATTGGAGTGGGAGAGCGGATGCTGAACTGGATAGGTAGGATCTACTCTAACCCAACAGCTCAGGTGAAAGTGAACAGACTGTTATCCGATCCTTTCCCTATTGAAATCGGCACGAGACAGGGATGCCCACTACCCCCCTCCTTTTTTCCCTCTCCCTGGAACCATTTTTATGTAAAATAAGATTGAACCCCAACATACAAGGACTCCTAGTTGGAGACTCCCAGTGTAAAGTCTCTGCATATGCAGACAATCTACTCTTTTCCCTGACGAATCCAATAACCTCCTTACCGAACCTAATGAAGGAATTTGACACATATGGAGCCATCTCAAACTAGACATGGGAACTGTCAAAAAATTTGTTTCGTTTCGTTTCGTCCCGTTTCGTATATATAAAAAAATTCGTAATTCGTAATTCGTGTACGAAATTCCGTTCAAATTCGTACGAAATACGAATTTCGTACGAATCGTAATTTTTTTTTCGAATCGTTACGAATCGTTAGTAAAGTTACGAATCGTTACGAATCGTTACGAATCGTTAACGTGGCTAATGAATTGTCGGTTCTCGTAACACAGAGAACAATTCGAATCCAACTACAAATATCGAATTTCAATTTCAAGTTACGAATCATTACGAATTGTTACGAATAGTTACGAATCGTTAGTAAATCCAACTACAAATATCGAATTTCAACTAATATGAAAGAAATTATAATAGCGGATATAACGAATGCTTCGAATGCTTCGAATGAATTTGAGATTCAGTATATCTAATATAGAGAACTGTTCCTGCACAAAGTGTCATTTTTGCAGGAAAAAAGCTATTTAAAATCCTATTTAAAAACAAAACTTAAAACCTAGTCCGCCGGACTTTTGGCGCCAAAAAGTCCGCCGGCGCCCACACACGAGGGGATTGTCCGGTGGACTTAGTCCAGCGGACAATCCCGTGGGATAATCCCTTCGTGTGTACGCGGCATTAGATTTTCTAAAAATTTCCATAGTTCTTATGGATGGTATAGGTTATGCCAAAACTTTTTTTATTAGTTTGGGATAGAATGGGGACTGGATAAATCCCCTGCCAGTGTTTTACTGCTGACTAGGACCGGTGGCGACTCTAGGAATAATATATAGGGGGGCACATATACAATATGCCACAGTCAAAATTGAGTAATGATAATGATGATGATAATTTTCACCACTAAATAATACCATTGAACACTAAATAAATGTAGCGTTGGGCTATTTCAATTTTTTTCCAAGCTGTGCTGACAAAAAAGACACAGAGAGGACATTTTTCTTTTCCTCTCCTGTGATGGACAGCTACAGGGAGAGAGGGAACTCTACTGTGTCCTGACTGGTTGTTGCTACAGCTGAAGAGGACCATGCCCCTAGCAACCCTGAAGAAGGAGGACTCCTGATTAGCTCATAGTTGCCAACAGTCCAGATTTTCCTGGGACAATCCCAGAAAATCTGGAATGTTTTTGGCTAAAAATGGCAGTGGCTACACAAAAATGTCTGCCACCACGAGTGTTGTTTCCCCTTGTGTTCAGTGCAGAGGGGCGGCTTCTCTCTTCATAGTACAAATAGAAAATTCTATTGTACACTGAAGCCTATTGGCTGCAGGGATTGTCGACCCCTCTCCTCTCTCCACTGAACACAAAGAAGGGATCAGCCTCCACCCACCGCCAACCCTCTGCCCCCATGTGTTCGACGAGCGGGGACACTGATGGAAGGACCAGGGCTCCGCTGGCTGGGGAGACTGATGGTTCTGGCTCCCCCCTTTCACAAGGCTCTGTTTGGGAGACTCCTCGGACGCCCAGCTTGGCCTGGGTGGGCCCCACATCCTCACGCACCGCAGGTACCATCTTCTTGACATGGATCTGCTGGGTATTGTAGTGTAGTGTAGTAATCAGTGTAGTGGTAATCAGTGTAGTGTAGTGGTCAATGTAGTGGACAGGTAGGTCAATGTACTGGTCAGTATAGGAATCAGGTAGGTCAGTGCAGTGGACAGGTAGGTAAGTGTAATAGTCAGGTTAGGAATCATGTAGGTCAGTGTAGTGGATAGGTAGGTCAGTGCAGTTGACAGGTAGGTAAGTGTAATGGTCAGTCTAGGAATCATATAGGTCAGTGTAGTGGATAGGTAGGTCAGTGTAGTGGTCAGTGTAGGAATCAGGCTGATAAGTACTATTGTAGGAAGGGAAGGGACTCAGGGAGTCCTAAAAGTCCATAGGTTAGGGGGGCGTCAATTTCTTGCCTTGCTCCGTGCACTGACATCCCATGCTACGCTACTGCTGCTGGGGGCACCTGATGCAAGGACGGACTCTGTTGGGAGCACCTTATGCAAGGACAGACTCTGCTTGGGGGCACCTGATACAAGGACGAACTCTGCTGGGGGCACTTGATGCAAGGATAGACTCTGCTGGGGGCACCTGATGCAAGGATAGACTCTGCTGGGGGCACCTGATGCAAGGATGGACTCTGCTGGGGGCACCTGATGCAAGGACAGACTCTGCTTGGGGGCACCTGATACAAGGATGGACTCTGCTGGGGGAACCTGATGCAAGGATGGACTCTGCTGGGGGCACCTGATGCAAGGATGGACTCTGCTGGGGGCACCTGATGCAAGGACGGACTCTGCTGGGGGCACCTGATGCAAGGACGGACTCTGCTGGGGAGGCACTTGATGCAAGGACAGACTCTGCTGGGGAGGCACTTGATGCAAGGATGGATTCTGCTGGGGAGGCACCTGATGCAAGGATGGACTCTGCTGGGGGCACCTGATGGCATCTGGTGGCAGGCGACGTGGCAGGTGACACGCTCAGGGTTCCCACTGATTCTGGTGAGTCGAAAGATTTCATTCTATATTACAATGTAATAATAGTAATAATGTGCTTCAATCATCCTGACACCACAACAACCATGGTGTTGGGATGATTGAAGTGCTAACACCAGCTGTTTGGAGTATCTTTATCTGCTGATTTGTTAAACTCTGGAATACACATTTATATTGTGGTGTAGGATCTGGGCCTGCTGTCCCCTATCCCTCTTTCCTTCCTTCTCTCTCCTTCCCTCCTTCTTTCTCTCTCCCTCCCTCCCTCTTTTCCCCTTTCTTTCTCCATCTCTCATTCATCTCAGACTCTAACCACACCCCCCATTTGAACCATGCCCATATAAGCCACGTCCACTATTCCCCATAAACCACGCACATTTTGCAGTATTTTTCTTTTTTTGCTATGTCGCGCCTACAAACGCATGCCCCACCCCTTAATTATATTAAGACTCCGCATACAGCCAAAACAGTGTCCCTAATTTTTTTTTTTACAATTTTGCCAACTATGTCAGCTGCCTAAGCCAGACTGGTTTCCAATTGGCTGTGGGGCGTTTTTCAGCCTCTCACCACTGAGAGAAGCAGGGAATCCATGTGGGATCTGAGGAGAGGGCTCTGGGACACATTTTAGAGAGCCCGGGAACCACTTGGGAAACAGGAGTGCCTGGCCAGTACAATATATGCCCGGGAAGTGTTCTGTGAGGAGAGAAACATAATTGAGTACTGCGATTGTGATTGCGATTACATGACTGCTGAGGTGCAATTAGTCCAGGTACTGTTAACTGTAATTTAATTGTATAACCTTCTTTTAACCCTTGCCCCTTCATACCAATAAATAACACGCTGACAACTGCTAAGTTGGAAAGGGCAAGGCCACAGCTTTATTTCTTTAAATCCAACACATAACCAATCACATGCAAAACTGTGTGCAGGGACCAGGCTGTGGGCTGTTGCTATGCTGAACACTACTTAATGCAGTGAGGGAGGAGAGACTGTGCTTCTATTCCAGTGTGTTCCAGTTGCTTCTAGACATGTGCAATTCGTTTTGTTTTTTTTCGTTTTTCGTTTTTTTTTGTTTTTTTCGTTCGTTCGTTTTCGTACGAATGAACGAATCGTACGAATCCGATTAACAAATCGTTCGAATCGAACGAATCCGAAAAGCAATGAAAATCCGAAAAACTAAACCACGAAAATCCGAAAAAAGAAAAAAGGAACAACGAAAATGAACTAAAAAATTCCTACATTCGTAACTTTTTTTTTTGTTGAATTGGTAATTTTCCGTGTCCCTTACAATCGTGCTGCTTAACGTGCTTCGAATGGATTGAACAAAAAAATTCGTACATTCGTAACTTTTTTTCGATTCGTAACTTTTTTTTTTGTTGAATTGGTAATTTTCCGTGTCCCTTACAATGGTGCTTCTTAACGTGCTTCGAATGGATTGAACAAAAAAATTCGTACATTCGTTACTTTTTTTTCGATTCGTAACTTTTTTTTTTCGATTCGTAACTTTTTTTTTTCGATTCGTAAATTATTAAAATGTAATAATAGCATACACATTACATAAAATTATGAATTATGCTCCGATTACGAATCTACGAATGTACGAATAACTACGAATGCGTCCGAATTTCGAATAAACGAATGAACGAAAATGAAACTAACGAAAAAACAAATCAACGAAAAATAACACTTACAAATGTACGAATCGTTACGAATACGAACAACGACGACTTACGAATGTACGAATCGTTACGAATACGAGCAATGACGACTTACGAATGTACGAATCATTACGAATCAACGGAAATGAAAAAAACGAAACGAAAAAAAACGATTTTTTTTCGGAAACGAAAAAAACGAAACGAAAATAAACAAATTTTTTTGTTGTGCACATGTCTAGTTGCTTCCAGTGACCACGTGTTCCAGATATCTGCTAAAGCTGCAGAAAGCTGGCTCAAGAGGAAGGACCCTTTCACCAGCCACAGAGGAACCCCTTAGGACTTGAACCAGTCATCAATGGTGAGAGGTTTCCAGCCACCAGCTTGTTTACTTTAGTGAGTACTCCCACGCAAGGGCCCCATCGTCGACAGGCTCTCTGCTTAGTCCCACTGGCCAGTGGTTAGGCAGGACAACTTTGCATTAGATAGAAGGTAAACTGTATTGCCTTTGAAAAATGCCATTTGTAGGCCCCATGCACACGAGAAGCAGATGCAAACTCTGCTGAACGCATGTTTTAAAAAGCAGAAACCTGCGTTTAAAAACGTGTGTTTTGCCACGTTTTCATGACGCGTTTAGCCGCGTTTGCGTCTATAAGCGTTTGTAAAGCTAACATCATATAGACCCTCCCCAAGCTCAGAATGCATGTATTATTAACTATTTCTGCCATTTTGATCAGAGTGAGCAGCAGCAACAGAGAGAGCAGTTGTACACTTGCATTTGCCTCTCTTTCTGTGTTTTTTTTTTTGGAAATGGATCCCATATTGAATATATGTCAGGAAATGCTCCTCATATTGCTCCTGATCAGGCAGCAACGTCGTCGCAAATTGCATGAGAGGTCCAAAATTAGAGCTCGTCGATATTGGATCCATCCGTTGATGGCACATTGAATGTCCGGATATTTCACAAACATGTATGCATTTCACAAACATGAATGCATTAGTGAGTATATATGCTCTATGAACTATCTAAACTAATTACGACATTTTAAACCAATTTTTCTATTATTTTGTTATGGTTTACCATCATATTTCTGAGTTTTCTGGTCCAAAAGATTGGGTTCCTTTAAAAAGGCTTATAAATGCAAACGTGGCTAAACGCGGGTGCCGCGTTTAGCTGCGTTTTGCATCTGAAACGTGGAAAAGCAAAGTGTTTGAACGCATTTTTTTGCTTCTGGAAAAACAAGGTTAAACGCAACTGCATAAAAACGGGAAAAAACGAGACTGTGTACATGGACACATAGGATAACATTGCATGCGTTCAGGGCAGTTGAAAAAAGTGTCCAACTGCCTCTGAACGCGCGTTTAGAAGCATCTCGTGTGCATGAGGCCGTACTGCTGTACTATGTTGGATTGTCATTATTCTGCAAATAATGACAATTACAGGCAGATGTGGTGAATGAACAGTGACACCCTGTGAATTGTGTTACTTAACAAGGAGCCTACATTGCTATATTGTAAATTGTCGTTATTGAACCCATTCCTTTCTAGGGCTTTTAAATAAAGCCAATTTAAACCTTTAAGGTGTGTCAGTGTTTTTGGATCCAGGAAAGGGGTCATCACAGGTTCAGGGCAGAAGGGACCCAATAAAAATACCGGCAGCTCCTGTGGGGGTGGCGCTTCATAAGTGTATATATATATAAAATTACAAAATACGAGAGTAATGCGGTATGCAATGATACCTAGGGTAGATGGAGTCCCTGTCCCCAGGGGAGATGGGGTCCATGTCCCTAGGGTAGATAGGGGTCCCTGTACCCAGAGGAGATTGGGTTTCTGTTCCCAGGGGAGATGGGGTCCCTGTCCCTAGGGGAGTATGGGGTCCCTGTCCCTAGGGGAGATGGGGAACCTGTCCCTAGGGGAGATGGGGGCTCAAGTACCTAGGGGAGATGGGGTTCCTATACTTAGGGGAGATGGGGTGGGGTATGGGATGGTGTATGGGGGAGATGGGGTCGTTTCACTCACTGTGACCAAGGTGCAGGGTCAGGTTGATGGAGTGCACGTACAGTTCAGGGCAAGCTGCTGAGAGCCTGAGCTGGCTGCTCCCTCCCCCCTTCACAGCCCAGCACTCCAGGGGGGGGCAGAGTAGAGAGCCGGTGACTGACAGTCACCAGCTCTCTGCTCAGGAAACACTGAGAACCGAGCAATTAGCAGTGTTTGATCGCTCGGTTCTCAGCCTAAGAGCCAGCAGCGGACAGATGCAGCATCAGACCGATGCTGCATCCACCTAGGTAATTATGATTAAAAAAAAAAACGATTTCCATACTTCTCTTTTACGAACTTCTGCCCCGGAAGGATTTACCCACTTCCTGACCAGGCCATTTTTAAAGAATTACTGTACTACTTCCAATATAACACCAAACCAGAAGTTGAGGAAAGGATAATATGGGAAGCACACAAAACAGTAATAAGGGGGATTCTCATAAAACATGGTTCCAGAATTAAAAAGGCCAGGGAAGCAGAACTAACTAAACGAATGGGCAATATACAGGACCTAGAAATACAACACAAACAGAGACAGACAACGAAGGTGGAGATTGAGCTTCTCAATCTACGGAGACAAGTAACTGCCCTTCTTCATTACAGGGCTAAGGCGGCAATGCAGTTAAGTCGGAAATACTATTACGAATCAGGGGACAAATGTGGACGCTCACTAGCTAGAGCTCTACAAGAACAACGGGTAAAATCCTATATACCATATTTAGTAGACAGAGAAGGAAGGAAGGTCCATAAACCCAATGAGATTGCGTCAACATTTCAGGAATTTTATAATTTGCTATACAATTTACCTAGAGAGAAACCGGAGCAACATAAGATCGAGGAATATATATCCTCATCAGGTATCCCCCAGCTATCAGAACAAGTCCGAGAGGAACTGGGAGCTCCTATCAGAATAGAGGAACTGCAAGAAGCCATAAAATCTACTAATATCACAGGAATCTAAATAAACCGCCCCTATTTAGATACCTCCCACTGCGCTCAAGTGCTATTGCCGGTCCTACCTAAAGCTGCCACTTAAATAAGAAAAGTATATAAGTGAATTCACATAAAAATCTTAAACTCAAAAGATTCGTAGCAAATAGTGGCGCTACAGTGTATATCAAATATCTGTGCAAAATAATATATCTGTGCAAAATAATATAGTGCAAACGAATATCTGAATATAATAACTAAACTCTGTGTCTGAACCACCTCAATATACCTCTAAGTGTCTAAAAATAAATATAAACACAAAACAAATAGTGATTGTCAACCCCATGAATAAGTCATATTGATGACGAAACATGTCGGGGGCGTGGCCAAGCGGCAATCATCAGTAAAGACATTTTAGCACAAGGAGCCAAGGAAAGGAGCGGGACGGTTTGAATTGGAGATCCGGCAAAAGAGACGTGGGTGAGGCATACACAGGTGGTGCGTGATACACCTCGGGTCCGCCGTGACCATACAACAGGCAATTACTATTTGAAGTTGGATTTGCAGTGCAGTGCGGTGCTGTTTGCTACTATCTTTGCTGGTTTTAAATGAAACAAAATGTGAGTGTATCTTTTGGAGTGCTTTTTATGAGTTGTAATTAAAGTTTTAAACTGATTTACACTATGGGAAGCACCCTTTTTTATTTCGCATGTGGAGTTAACCAGCCAACCAGTTAACCTGTTATACTACTGATCTGAGAAAATTCAACAGACCCCCCTTGGAGGGACCCTTATGCGCAGTAGCCCGTCACGAGAGTGTGGGCATATTCATTTGGTGAGTGCGTTTCTTTTGGGAGAGGAGGCACGTGTCACTGTGGTGTGGTGGAAGAGTACAGAAGATTTTGATTGATTTATTTCACTTCAGTATTCATTTATGGAACTTTTTCACTAATATCCAGACTCACTAATTGGTTATTTGGACTTTAATTTTCACCTACAATTTTCTCCTGCATTTTGATTGATTGAATTTGACAATCACTATTTGTTTTGTGTTTATATTTATTTTTAGACACTTAGAGGTATATTGAGGTGGTTCAGACACAGAGTTTAGTTATTATATTCAGATATTCGTTTGCACTATATTATTTTGCACAGATATATTATTTTGCACAGATATTTGATATACACTGTAGCGCCACTATTTGCTACGAATCTTTTGAGTTTAAGATTTTTATGTGAATTCACTTATATAAAATCTACTAAACCAGGGAAATCCCCGGGTCCAGCCGGGTTTTCCTTAAAATACTACCAGTTATTCCTCCCTCAATTAGGAAGGCAGATGATACGAACATTTCATACTTTGGGATATGAGACGGCACTACCACCTGATACTTTGAAAGCACACATTACGGTGATACCTAAAGAAGATAAAGATCCATCAGCATGTGGTAGTTACCGACCCATCTCCTTATTAAATGTGGATGTTAAATTATTTACAAAAATCCTTGCCACACGTATTCAACTACACTTAACCGACCTGGTCCACTTAGACCAAGTGGGTTTTATACCAAATCGAGAGGCGAGAAATAATGCTATCAAAGTTTTAAATCTCATCCATGTAGCAGATACCTCTAATACAATACACAATACACAAAATTCAGTGTTTCTGAGCACGGATGCCGAAAAGGCGTTGGCCCGGGTTAATTGGAGGTTTATGTTCTCGGTTTTAAGGTATGTGGGAATGGGAGAGAAGATGGTTGGATGGATCTCGAGCGTATACTCGAAGCCCAAAGCACAAATCAAAGCCAATGGCTGCCTATCAGAACCCTTTCCTATCTCAAATGGAACCCGCCAAGGATGTCCTTTGTCTCCCCTCCTTTTTTCTCTTTCATTGGAACCATTCCTCTGTAAGATAAGGCAAAACTCTGACATTTCAGGGATACAAAAAGGGGATTCACATTATAAAGTATCTGCTTATGCAGATGACCTTATATTCTCACTCACTAAACCAGGTATAAAGTTACCGAATCTTCTAAGAGAATTGGACGAATATGGTTCACTGTCAAATTTAAAAATAAATATGTCCAAATCTGAAGCAATGGGAGTCTCAATGACGCCATCCCAGATTAAAACCTTAAAAGACAATTTCTACTTTAGATGGACGGGAACGGCCCTTAAATATCTGGGAACGTTTATACCACCTAAACTAAAGCAAACTTATGAACTGAACTTCCCTCCCTTACTTAACAGAATACGGATACTGCTTACCAAATGGCATCAGGGCTGTTTTTCTTGGTTTGGTAGATGTAATATAGTTAAGATGACAATCTTACCTACATTTTTATACCTCTTCCAAACCTTACCAATTCACATGCCCCTGAATTCTTTAAACAGATAAACGCGTTATTAAACAACTTTATCTGGGCCTATAAAAGACCCAGAATACAACGCCGACTTATGAATTTGCCTAAACAGTATGGAGGGATGGCAGAACCTGACATGAAGAAATATTATCAGGCAACACACATGGGGAGACTAATAGATTGGTGCAGACACACAGACCTTAAAGCGGAAGTAAACCCATCGATTTAACAGTCTAAAAAAAAAAGGCATGCCGTGAATGCTAACTGCACATTGGCTGTGCTCTCAACCAAACAGTCAAACCATCCAATGGCTGGTGTCATAACGGATCACATGTGCAGCACTGTGGCAGTTGAAGATTAAACAGAGGCAAAGATGGCAGCTTCCTTGGCTGAAAACGATAGGGGGGTTTACTTCCACTTTAAGCTGTGGCCAAGGATTGAGCAATCACAAAGTATGATACCACTAAGGCGAGCGATCTGGTGTTACACAGATCTTACCTCTACCCTTAAAAAACACCCGACCATAGGACCTACACTACGAATATGCTCCCACTCCCCCCTTTACCCTATTATAGGGAACCCCCGTTTCCCCCCAGGATTACAAGATGGCCCATTTAGAAAACTATTAGAATCACAATGCTACCAGGCATCACATTTTGCACGATCTAGAACATGGCCATCAGTCCCGGAGTTGACATCATCAAGGGACCGGTATGACCTTCGTTTTTGGAGTGGGGCACAACTTAAACACTTCCTTAATACACTACCACCCTCGGAAAGGTTTCAAAGACCACTGACCCCACTAGAGCAAATATGTGAGGACAATGGCCCTTATCCTCATGTACTCTCACAAATGTACGCATTATTGATAGAACCACCTGAAAGGTATATCCCGCAGTTCATGCGGAAATGGGAGGGAGAATTACATAGGACTTTGCAACCAACACAACAGAGACGGATTATACGTATGGCCTTGAAATCATCAATCTGCACTAGGGCTCAGGAAACAAACTTTAAACTTCTGACGAGATGGTATCGCACACCCTCAGTACTTCATAAATATTACCCCTCGATCTCAGATAAATGCTGGAGATGCCTAGAAGAGAGAGGAACGTTACTCCATATTTTTTGGTCTTGCCCAAAGTTAGTCCATTTCTGGAGGGAGATACAGCGTATACAGTGCCTTGCGAAAGTATTCGGCCCCCTTGAACTTTTCAACCTTTTGCCACATTTCAGGCTTCAAACATAAAGATATAAAATTTAAATTTTTTGTGAAGAATCACCAACAAGTGGGACACAATTGTGAAGTGGAACGAAATCTATTGGATTGTTGAAACTTTTTTAACTAATAGAAAAAATGAAAAGTGGGGCGTGCAAAATTATTCGGCCCCCTTGCGTTAATACTTTGTAGAGCCACCTTTTGCTGCGATTACAGCTGCAAGTCACTTGGGGTATGTCTCTATCAGTTTTGCACATCGAGAGACTGAAATTCTTGCCCATTCTTCCTTGCAAAACAGCTCAAGCTCAGTGAGGTTGGATGGAGAGCGTTTGTGAACAGCAGTTTTCAGCTCTTTCCACAGATTCTCGATTGGATTCAGGTCTGGACTTTGACTTGGCCATTCTAACACCTGGATACGTTTATTTGTGAACCATTCCTTTGTAGATTTTGCTGTATGTTTGGGATCATTGTCTTGTTGGAAGATAAATCTCCGTCCCACTTTCAGGTCTTTTGCAGACTCCAACAGGTTTTCATCCAGAATGGTCCTGTATTTGGCTGCATCCATCTTCCCCTCAATTTTAACCATCTTCCCTGTCCCTGCTGAAGAAAAGCAGGCACAAACCATGATGCTGCCACCACCATGTTTGACAGTGGGGATGGTGTGTTGAGGGTGATGAGCTGTGTTGCTTTTACGCCAAACATATCGTTTTGCATTGTGGCCAAAAAGTTCGATTTTGGTTTCATCGGACCAGAGCAGCTTCTTCCACATGTTTGGTGTGTCTCCCAGGTGGCTTGTGGAAAACTTTAGACGAGACTTTTTATGGATATCTTTGAGAAATGGCTTTCTTCTTGCCACTCTTCCATAAAGGCCAGATTTGTGCAGTGTACGACTGATTGTTGTCCTATGGACAGACTCTCCCACCTCAGCTGTAGTTCTCTGCAGTTCATCCAGAGTGATCATGGGCCTCTTGGCTGCATCTCTGATCAGTCTTCTCCTTGTCTAAGCTGAAAGTTTAGAGGGACGGTCAGGTCTTGGTAGATTTGCAGTGGTCTGATACTCCTTCCATTTCAAAATGATTGCTTGCACAGTGCTCCTTGGGATGTTTAAAGCTTGGGAAATCTATTTGTATCCAAATCCGGCTTTAAACTTCTCCACAACAGTATTACGGACCTGCCTGGTGTGTTCCTTGGTCTTCATGATGCTCTCTGCGCTTTCAACAGAACCCTGAGACTATCACAGAGCAGGTGCATTTATACAGAGACTTGATTACACACAGGTGGATTCTATTTATCACCATCAGTCATTTAGGACAACATTGGATCATTCAGAGATCCTCGCTGAACTTCTGGAGTGAGTTTGCTGCACTGAAAGTAAAGGTGCCGAATAATTTTGCACGCACCACTTTTCAGTTTTTTATTTGCTAAAAAAGTTTAAAATATCCAATAGATTTCGTTCCACTTCACAATTGTGTCCCACTTGTTGGTGATTCTTCACAAAAAATTTAAATTGTATATCTTTATGTTTGAAGCCTGAAATGTGGCAAAATGTTGAAAAGTTCAAGGGGGCCGAATACTTTCGCAAGGCACTGTATCTCAGAAGTTTACAGATTACACTCTACCTGAGGACCCAGCACTATTTTTACTACATGACTCAAACATACCAGAAAAGATATACAATAACTCAATACTGCGCCCTTTCTTTAATGCTGCCCAATCATGTATAGCCAGGCAGTGGAGAGGTACAAGACCCCCTTGTATTTCGTTTTGGTTTACAAGAGTGGAAGAGGTAAATAGGATGGAGGACTTAATACTCTCGGCGCAAAACCGACATGAGATGTACTCTAGAACATGGGCTAAGTGGAATATATTTAAACTCTAAGAGGAAGAAAAGGCTTTGGCTATATTCAAGACAACCTAATTATGAGTCTACAATCCCCTTCTGTCGGCTATAGTTACAAGGTATATTTATATTTGGATTTATATTTGGATTAAATTTAGATTTTCCCTTTTTTTTATTTATTTTTTTTATATATATTTATTTATTTATTTTTTATTTTTATTTTTTCTCTTAGGTCTGTTGCTTTTGTTACTGTATAAGGTCACAGGGTGGGGGGTTTATTGTTTAGGGTATTTAGAAAATAATATTATCCCTATATTCATGGTCAACTGAACAAATCAATTTAGAATGTAGAAATTTCAATGCATAGAATAAGATTTAAAAGTACCAAGTATAGATCTCTAAATATTAACGACTCTGACGGTTAAATTGACATATTGATACGTAATGAAGAGCCTCCGACTACTCTATCTATGTATTGAATTAAATGAACTTGATGCTATGTATAATGGGATGATATAAATAAATAAATAAAAAAAACTGTATTGCCTTTGAAAAATGCCATTTGTAGGCCCCATGCACACAAGATGCAGATGCAAACTCTGCTGAACGCATGTTTTAAAAAGCAGAAACCTGCGTTTAAAAACGTGTGTTTTGCCGCGTTTTCATGACGCGTTTAGCCGCGTTTGCGTCTATAAGCGTTTGTAAAGCTAACATCATATAGACCCTCCCCAAGCTCAGAAAGCATGTATTATTAACTATTTCTGCCATTTTGATCAGAGTGATCAGCAGCAACAGAGAGAGCAGTTGTACACTTGCATTTTCCTCTCTTTCTGTGTTTTTTTTTGGAAATGGATCCCATATTGAATATATGTCAGGAAATGCTCCTCATTTTGCTCCTGATGAGGCAGCAACGTCGTCGCCTTTTGCGTGAGAGGTCCAGAATCAGAGCTCGTCGATATTGGATCCATCCGTTGATGGCACATTGAATGTCCGTTGGATATTTCACAAACATGTATGCATTTCACAAAATAGTGAGTATATATGCTCTATGAACTATCTAAACTAATTACGACATTTTAAACCAATTTTTCTATTATTTTTTTATGGTTTACCATCATATTTCTGAGTTTTCTGGTCCAAAAGATTGGGTTCCTTTAAAAAGGCTTATAAATGCAAATGCGGCTAAACGCGGGTGCCGCGTTTAGCTGCGTATTGCGTCTGAAACGTGGAAAAGCAAAGTGTCCGAACGCATTTTTTTGCTTCTGGAAAAACGAGGTTAAATGCAACTGCATAAAAACGTGAATAAACGAGACTGTGTACATGGACACATAGGATAACATTGCATGCGTTCAGGGCAGTTGAAAAAAGTGTCCAACTGCCTCTGAACGCGCGTTTAACAGCATCTCGTGTGCATGAGGCCGTACTGCTGTACTATGTTGGATTGTCATTATTCTGCAAATAATGACAATTACAGGCAGATGTGGTGAATGAACAGTGACACCCTGTGAATTGTGTTACTTAACAAGGAGCCTACATTGCTATATTGTAAATTGTCGTTATTGAACCCATTCCTTTCTAGGGCTTTTAAATAAAGCCAATTTAAACCTTTAAGGTGTGTCAGTGTTTTTGGATCCAGGAAAGGGGTCATCACAGGTTCAGGGCAGAAGGGACCCAATAAAAATACCGGCCGCTCCTGTGGGGGTGGCGCTTCATAAGTGTATATATATAAAATTACAAAATACGAGAGTAATGCGGTATGCAATGATACCTAGGGTAGATAGAGTCCCTGTCCCCAGGGGAGATGGGGTCCATGTCCCTAGGGTAGATAGGGGTCCCTGTCCCCAGAGGAGATTGGGTTTCTGTTCCCAGGGGAGATGGGTTCCCTGTCCCTAGGGGAGTATGGGGTCCCTGTCCCTAGGAGAGATGGGGAACCTGTCCCTAGGGGAGATGGGGGCTCAAGTACCTAGGGGAGATGGGGTTCCTATACTTAGGGGAGATGGGGTGGGGTATGGGATGGTGTATGGGGGAGATGGGGTCGTTTCACTCACTGTGACCAAGGTGCAGGGTCAGGTTGATGGAGTGCACGTACAGTTCAGGGCAAGCCGCTGAGAGCCTGAGCTGGCTCCTTCACAGCCCAGCACTCCAGGGGGGGCAGAGTTGAGAGCCGGTGACTGACAGTCACCAGCTCTCTGCTCAGGGAACACTGAGAACCGAGCAATTAGCAGTGTTTGATTGCTCGGTTCTCAGCCTTAGAGCCAGCAGAGGACAGATGCAGCATCAGACCGATGCTGCATCCACCTAGGTAATTATGATTTGAAAAAAAAACGATTTCCATACTTCTCTTTTACGAACTTCTGCCCCGGAAGGATTTACCCACTTCCTGACCAGGCCATTTTTTGCGATACAGCACTGCATAGATTTAACGGACAATTGCGCTGTCGTGTGACGTTGTACCCAAAGGAAGTTGATGTCTTTTTTTCCCCACAAATAGAGCTTTCTTTTGGTGGTATTTGATCACCTCTGCGGTTTTGATTGTTTGCGCTATAAATAAAAAACAATATTTTTAACTTTTTCCTATAATAAATATAAATAAAAAAAATGTAAAAAAACGAATTTCTTCCTCAGTTTAGGCCAATATGTATTATTCTATATATTTTTGGTAAAGAAAATCCCAATTAGCGTATATTGATTGGTTTGCGCAAAAGTTATCGCGTCTACAAAATATGAGATAGATTTATGGAATTTTTATTATTATTATTTTTTTACTAGTAATGGCGGTGATCTGCGATTTTTAGCGGGACTGTGACCTTGCGACGGACAGATCAGACACTTTTGACACTTTTTTGGGACCAGTGACATTCATACGGCGATCAGTGCTATAAACATGCATTGATTACTGTATAAATGACACTGGCAGGGAAGGGGTTAACACCAGGGGCGATCAAAGGGTTAAATGTTCCCTAGGGAGGTGCTTTCTAACTGTGGGGGGAGTGGACTGACAGGGAGTAGAGAGAGATCGCTGTTCCTAATAACTAGGAACAGACAATCTCACTTTTACTCCCCTGACAGAATGGGTATCTGCTTTGTTTACACTGGCAGATCCCCGCTCTGCCTTTCTGTGGAGCTATTGTGGGTGACCGGCAGACATAGAGTCTGCCAGACCCACTGATTGGCTCCCCACTAGCGAATGGGGGCGCGCGTCCACAGATCGTCATGTACACACAATCACGGCGATTCGCCCAGGAGAGCCAACCTACAGCAGTACAACTGCGGCGGCTGGTCGTGAAGTGGTTAATACATTGTTAAAATTGCAGGTCTGGATGAAATTGTAAGGGCTTTCAAGCAAAATTATTCAACTTAATGATGACAAGAAAAAAAGCTCTGCTGAATGATTTTTCGGAATTTCTGTATGAACCTCTTTGAAATTCTTCTGATGTATGACCATCTTTAGTACACACAATTGCTGGGGTCTCGTAGTCACTAATTACAAGCAGATCCATCCTGTCTTTTCATACTGATTCTTTATTCTGAGATAGCGATTGATAAGGATGTTTATAGTTGTAAGCAAATGTAAGAGTGAGACGGCGATGCCAGAAGGGCAGCTGAGGCACAGATACATAAAGAAACAGCATACAAGGGAGGTGGTACCATTCACTGCCTCTTATACATTAAAGCCCAGGCTTCACTTTTGTCTTTTGTTCTTCTGTTTGTCACTAACGTATTGTCATGCACTGTCACCATGATAGCAGCTGCACTGGAGTCCCAGCTGGTGGCAGGTGCTAGACACAGTGGCAGAAAGGAGGTGTGTTGAATGGAAGACAACCAGTTATCCCACAAGAGGTTATCATAGGCATATTGTCAGCCCTGCGGCAACACAAACACTGAGCGGAGATCAGGAAGTCAATGCCTCTAGCCACCGACACAGGCTTGTCGCCTCACTGGTGGTTAAAGACACATTAGAGTGGAAAATCATCTGTTAAAGGAAAATAAAGCGACAAGCATTATTTATTCAGCTATTTGTGCTAAGTAAAGCTGAGCCTTTTTGCAACAACACAATTCCACTCTTTGATTTTGCTGTATTTAGGCGTTATGATGATGGTCTACTAATGTCTCTTTGATCAGATTTAAATATTTTCCCGTTATACTAAACTGCCCAGAAAAAAATGTGTTCCCTCCAATCAAAATTAAAGACAAAATCTTGGAATGCATATAGGGAAATCATCTTTCCAGCTCAGTAGTCAGTACTTTAGATAAATCTAATATGAATGAAATACTGGGCTAATCATCTTCTAAAAATGCTACTTGCCTCACTAATAGGGTGAAATTATAGGTGAGTAAAGCTGCACGCACTACCCTAATGTTGTCAAGTATGTAAAACGCACACCCAGGCGCAAAAAGGTGCTAACACACAGTTGAATGTGTAAGTTAGCACCTTTTTGTGTTTGTATATTTTTTTTTTTGTGTCAAATGATTTGAATATCATATCTGACACAAAAAAACACAAACACAACATTTTTCAAAAACATGAAAAGTTTATATGAAGGGAGCATCAGCAGTCTTTCCTTTCAGGACGTATACTAGGGAGCACACCAGGAAGAATCAACAGATGAACTAGCAGTATGTAAAAACCAAGATGGTGGTCGCTGCAGACGTAATGACATCATACATGATGTGGGCATGGCAAAACATCAGCCACTGCGGGCATGATGATGTCATATGTGATGTGGGTGGGCGTGGCAACATGTTTTGGGACAGGGAGCCCCAAAAGATTTGAGAAGGGGGCTCTCTCTGCACCAAAACATGTTGCCACGCCCACCCATGTTACGTATGACATCATAATGCTCGCAGTGGACACCATCTTGCTTCTTACATACTGATGTTGATGTCTGCTGTTTCTTCCTGGTATACTTCCTAGATCTTGGTATCTGACATTGCATCCACCTAGAGGGGTCTGCTGTAACACCACTGGCCACCTGGTATATAGCCGTTTACTGAAGACGTGACTGATGTGCTCATTTATTTATTTTACGTGTGAGTGCAATATGTACTTTTCATACTACACTTAGGCAGTGGTGCTATCGCTCCCTCTTTTCTTTTTGGTGAAACAATGGGGGGAATTCATAAAGAGTGTCATGGCCACATTTTAGAATTCCCTTGCACCTCTACACCCAAGTGTTGATGTTCCTTGCTATAAACATACATAAATCTGTCTAAGGAGGTGGTCCCACTGAGTTTGGAGTCTCAATATTAAACATTTGTCCTCTGTGCAGCTCAGAGATACTGTGCTCCCTCCCTGGCCAATGTGCCCATCACAGGATGTCGGAGGGGTGGGTCCCAACAGGTACACCCACAGACTGAATTTTAGTGGGTTCATCAAGAAGCTGGCCAAATACTGAGCGAATTTTGACTTAAAGCGTAACTCCACTTTTGTTGAAAAAAAAACATTTCCCTCTGGGTGATCTTTATACATTTCAAGAACTTTAACCACTTCACGCCTGCGCTATAGCCGAAAGACAGCTGCAGCACGGATGCTAACTGCCAGGAGGGCGTCCCTGGATGTCCCCCTGTTTACTTTGGCAATGCGCGCTTGCGGGGGAAGTTCTGTGCTGGCCGTGTCCCTTGGACACAGCCAGTCACAGATCGCTGTAAATGGCCAATCACAGAGGCCGTTTACAGCGCGATCGGCGTGTTCAATGTGAGATGATCTCATATGTAAACATATTAGATCATCTCTCATTGCCGGCTCTCGCTCCTCACACAGAGATAGCGTGTGAGGAGGGAGAGATTAACAGCTGCAGTGGCCGTAAGTAAAAATAAAAACGGAAAGTAAAGTAAAGACAAGTAAATGTCAGTGCCATCTGTCCCCACTGCCACCCGTTGTCAGTGCCATCTGTCCCCAGTGCCACCTGTTGTCAGTGCCATCTGTCCCCAGTGCCATGTATAAGTGCCATCTGTCATCAGTGCCATGTATAAGTGCCCTCTGTCATCAGTGCCACATCAGTGCCACGTATCATCAGTGCCACATAGTGCCATCTGTCATCAGTGCCATATCAGTGTCACGTGTCATTAGTGCCATCTGTCATCAGTGCCACGTATCAGTGCCATCTGTCATCTGTTATCATCTGTTATCAGTGTCACGTGTCATCAATGCCACATATCAGTGCCATCTGTCATCAGTGTCACGTGTCATCAGTGCCATGTGTTAGTGCCATCTTACATCAGTGCCACGTATTAGTGCCATCTGTCCTCAGTGCCACGTATTAGTGCCATTAATTAGTGGCATCTGTCATCAGTGCCACATCAGTGTCACGTGTCATCAGTGCCATGTGTTAGTGCCATCTTACATCAGTGCCACGTATTAGTGCCATCTGTCCTCAGTGCCACGTATTAGTACCATGTATTAGTGGCATCTGTCATCAGTGCCACATCAGTGTCACGTGTCATCAGTGCCACGTATCAGTGCCATCTGTCGTCAGTGTCACGTGTCATTGTCCTGGTGCTCCAGGGCCTTCAAAAGTGTAATAGGTAGTCAACAAGTTAGATGTGTAATTTATGCTCCTAGAACACGTGATGGCGCTCCCTGCATGTTGGGCCTCTCTAAGTGGCCAGGCTGTGGAAAAGAGTAGCAGAATTTATTTTGGGGTGTCATTTGTGGTATACATATGCCAGGTGAGAGAAATAACCTATTACAATGACAATTTTGTGGGGTGGAAAAAAAAAATCTTAATTTTGCAAAGAATTGTGGGAAAAAAATTACAACATAAAAAACCTCACCATGTATCTTACTAAATACCATGGAATGTCTACTTTCAAAAAAGGGGTCATTTGGGGGGTATTTGTACTTTCCTGGCTTGTTCAGGTCGCAAGAAACATCAGATGTGATCAATTTTGTATGATTTGCACCACAGCTTGTAGACTCTATAACTTTCACAAAGACCAAATAATATCCACTAATTTGGGTTATTTTTACCAAAGATATGTAGCAGTATAAATTGTGGCCAAAATTTATGAAGAAAAATTTATAATTTGCAAAATTTTATCACAGAAACAAAGAAAAATTAGTTTTTTTTCAAAAAAAAATGTCTTTTTTCATTTATAGCGCAAAAAATAAAAAACCCAGATGTGATCAAATACCACCAAAAGAAAGCTCTATTTGTGGGGAAAAAAGTACAAAAAATTTGGGTACAGTGTTGCATGACTGAGTAATTGTCATTCAAAGTGTGAGCACCGAAAGCTGAAAATTGGTCTGGGCAGGAGAGGGGGGTTTAAGTGCCCAGTAGGCAAGTGGTTAAAGGGGGGGGGGGGGGGTAAATACTGCGCTGTTATGTTTAGACGGGTAGGGCTGCTAGCATTGCCGAAAGATTATCGGTGGAACGAGATTTAGTGTATATATAAATGCAGCGCTGCATTTATATATACACTAAAGTGGTTAATAAACTTTGGTGCAGATTCCTACCTTTTGTTATTCTTAAGAAATAACTGTTTGCTCCTCTGTACCCCTGTGCAAAGTAAGTCTGTATGGGAGTGGTTTTGTAATTATTAATCACTGTGCATCTGCAGAGCTCTAATGAGGAAAGCTGCTGGGCCAGCGTCCCTTTAGCCGTGATTTCCTATTGAAACTATCTATTGAAATTTTTGTTGCAGGGGATGTCTTAAATGTGACTTGTATCTTAGGGCAGACAAGGAGGAAATTATGTTTCTGGGGGGCATTCTGTATACATTCTGTGTACAGCACACCTCCAGGTAGCCATATTGCATTGCATTTTCAGAAAAATACAGAGCTGCAGATTGAAAAAGAAAGGTAATTAAAAAAAAATTCAGTTACAATATGATTTGTGTTGCAATTGTATATGCTATATTATTTATTCTTTATTTGCTATTTTTTTTCCCCACGAAAGTGGAGTTACCCTTTAACTCCAGTTGTGTTACACACAGATGCCTCACAAGATGGGCTTGACCCAGTGCTTTATCAACTTCAAGAGGGCAAATTATGGGTTATAGGCAGGGGCGGTGCGTCCATAAAGGGCGCAGGAGCGCCGCCCCCCCTCTCCTGTCACTCTCGATACTCCATAGATAGATTCATGCATTGCATGAATCTATCTATGGTCGCTGCTGACACCCCCTATTCAGGTGTCCGGCCCCTTTTCGGTCACCGGGCGCCTGAATAACAGCGGTGGGGGTGTTTTTTGGAAACACCTGATTAGCGCCGTAGGCGCTAATAGGCGTCCAAAAAGGTGACAAGCGGGCGCAACGCTGTGCGTTCCTTGTCACTCAGCAGCAGCGTTAACAAACCGAAGGAATTCGGTTTGCTAACATTGTACGGCCCCTTAGCCAATCAGGAGCACAGGTCTGTGTTACCTGTGCCCTGATTGGCTGAAACGACAGGCGCTGTGATTGGGCACCTATCAGGCGTCCAATCATAGCAGAGGATGAGAGGAGGAGCGGGCAGGAGAGGGAATGGAGGACACGATGCCGCCGTCACCCAACACAAGGTAAGTGCAGGGCGAGGGGGGGGGCACAGTGGCAGCTTCTTTGCAGGGACAGCTTTGATGGCAAAGTGGCTGTGTTTTAGATGGGCAATGTGGCTGTGTTTTAGATGGGCAATGTGGCTGTGTTTTAAAGGGGCAATGTGGCTGTGTTTTAAAGGGGCAATGTGGCTGTGTTTTAAAGGGGCAATGTGGCTGTGTTTTAAAGGGGCAATGTGGCTGTGTTTTAAAGGGGCAATGTGGCTGTGTTTTAGATGGGCAATGTGGCTGTGTTTTAGATGGGCAATGTGGCTGTGTTTTAAAGGGGCAATGTGGCTGTGTTTTAAAGGGGCAATGTGGCTGTGTTTTTTAAAGGGGCAATGTGGCTGTGTTTTAAAGGGGCAAGGTGGCTGTGTTTTAAAGGGGCAAAGTGGCTGCGTTTTGATGGGCACGGTGGCTGCGTTTTGATGGGCACAGTGGCTGCGTTTTGATGGGCACAGTGGCTGCGTTTTGATGGGCACAGTGGCTGCGTTTTAATGGGCACAGTGGCTGCGTTTTGATGGGCACAGTGGCTGCGTTTTAATGGGCACAGTGGCTGCGTTTTGATGGGCACAGTGGCTGCGTTTTGATGGGCACAGTGGCTGCGTTTTAATGGGCACAGTGGCTGCGTTTTGATGGGCACAGAGGCTGCGTTTTAATGGGCACAGTGGCTGCGTTTTGATGGGCACAGTGGCTGCGTTTTGATGGGCACAGTGGCTGCGTTTTGATGGGCACAGTGGCTGCGTTTTAATGGGCACAGTGGCTGCGTTTGGTACAGTGGCTGCATTTGATTGGCTTTTTTTTCAGAATTTTTCAGTTTATTTGCGCCCCCCAAAAAATTTTGAGCACCAGCCGCCACTGGTTATAGGCTATGGTTCACGAACACTGACACCAAGTGAGAAGAACTATCATCTGCATTTGGGAAAATTGGAGTTCATAGCCTTAAAGTGGGCCAATTTGTGATAAGTTTAGTAACTACCTATACTATGCCTCCTCATTTACAGTCTATACAAACAACAACATATTAACATGTGTTCTCAGTTTAGCAAGACTAAACAGTGTTGGACACCGCTGGGTAGGGGAATTAGGGGAATAATAATAATAATTAGCTGATTTATGCTTTGACAGCAAATATTACCCAGGTAAAAAAAAACGCAGATGCTGATACCTTGCTTAAAAATCCACTATGCAGATGAAGAAAAGTTTACAAATCTGATCATGCCACAGGCTATTTCTGCTGTATAGAAAGGTGCTAGAAAGGTGCAGTGGCGTAGCTAGCACATCTGGCACCCGGGGGCTGGACATTTTTTTTTTAATGTGGCAATATAGCGGCACCATGCCAATACTGTGGGTGTGGTCAGATTGCATCAACAGTGGGAGGAGCTTAAAGGGTCAAATGCTTTAATGACGAGTATGTAGCAGGCAGTACAAACCTCAGTACACTAATTTTAATAAAATAAAACTGTTCTATTGCATTGCCTTTACTACATACAGCCAGCTAACCTTAAAGTGATATTAAAGTCTTGTTTTTTATAAAAAATAAACATGTTATACTTACCTGCTCTGTGTAATGGTTTTGCACAGAGAAGCTTGGATCCGCCTCTTCTTGGGTCTCTAGCCTGCACTCATGGCTCCTCCCTCTTTCTGGGAGCCCCCACAGCAAGCAACTTGCTATGGGTGCACCCAAGCAGGCGCATTTCTGAGCTTCTGCTCTGTTTGTCCATTCACACACTTAGCTATGGCTTGACTCTGCTCCCTCCCTCTTCTGATTGGCTCACTGGCTGTGATTGACAGACAGCAAAGGCTCTTGTGAACATTGCTGGATCAAGAGGGGGCTTAGGTAAGAATTAGGTGCGGCTGGGGGCTGCTGCACACAGAAGGTTTTTTACCTTCATGCATAGAATGCATGAAGATTAAAAATCTTGTGCCTTTACAACCACTTTAACAAAGAATGTGCTGAACTTAGAATGCAGTAGTAAGAAATGTAAAACAATGTGAGGGCAATGGAACTATATGCAAATTAGACACTTTTTGACAAAAAACGAGACTTCTCAATACTGGACGAGACCACTTACATCATTAGAAATCTTTTGTACAAAAAAATCCCCTCAGAGACATATCATATCCTCCCTATACTACTCTTTGTTTGGGGACAGTTCGGAGTTCTCCAGTGTGTCGTGTCAAGCATGGGAAAAAGACTTGGAAATTAACATTTCAGAAGAGGACTGGGAAAAAATATACACATATGCACACAAAGGGTCGCTAAACGTAGCCACTCAAGAGTGTGGCTTCAAAATAATCACTAGGTGGTATAGAACCCCTACTCTTCTGCATAAATTCTACCCCCAGATATCCGACAGATGTTGGAGATGCAAAGATGGGGAAGGCTCGATGATACACATATGGTGGTCCTGCCCTGCAATTCAGGACTTCTGGAAAATGATACATGAGTATGTACTGTTAATCACATCAGAGGACCTGAGTTTCTCTCCTGCACAATATCTGCTACACCAAAACTCTATCCCCAAGAAACGATATCTGAAATCACTATCCATGATCATGATAAATGCAGCAAGACATTGTATTCCCTGTCACTGCCGCAGAAATACAGTCCCTTCAAAAAAAGAATGGTTTAGGAGAATAAATAATATAGAAAAAATAGAAGAACTTATAAGTATCTCCCATGAGAAAATAACAAACTTTACAGCTGTATGGTACAACTGGTTAGAATTTAAAAGCTCCCAAGAGTACAAAGCTACTCTCAATTGAGAATAATTTCCATATGCCTGATTAGGATATCTCAGATATATCTGTGAAAAGAATACAATAATTTTGTTTTACTCAACTGTACACCCCCATTTTTCATATTTTTTTTTGTTTTCCCTCTCTTCCCCTTCCTTCCCTTCCCCCCCTATCCCGCCCCACCTCCACTGTGTAGTGTGGTCTGCCCACACCGAAAAATATATAAGAACACTATAGAATTATTTCTATTTTGATAAATATATGTCTTTATCTTTCTGTACAGACAAGTGATTATAGTATATTGTTGCAATGTTTTGGAAAAAGTTGAGACCTACTTCTACTCTCTATACCATGTAATATGCTTACGATTTCCTACCAATATTGCATTGTATTATGTTTTCATATTCGTTCAATAAAAATTTATGAAACAAAAAATAAATAAAAATAAAAAAAAACAATGTGAAGGGGAATTTATCAAAACTGGTGTAGTCAGAATCTGAAACAGCTGTGCATGGCAACCAATCAGCTTTTATCTCCCAGATAGCAAGGATAACTTGCCACAAATTTATGGCAGTGTTGAATTTTAAGTCTGTTAACTTGCTGCACATTCTCACTGGCAAGTTATCAGTATTGGTCATCTTACTCTAAAAAAGTAATTAGTTAACCACTTCCCACCCGGCCACTGCATATAAACGGGTGGGAGCTGTCTACTTTTGACTGGTAGTTTCAGAACGTCCTTCAGAAGTAGAGGGATCGAACGGGCGCGCTCCCGATGCGCGCGTGTCCCCCGCACACGCCGCATCTCGGCACGGCAGGTGGGCAATGTAATTTGCCCTCCTGATCCATATGATGGCTGTGTCTAATAACAGCCATCGCACTGTCAACAGAGGGGGATGGGTGGCAGATGACAGGAGATCGCGCCGCTGAGTGCCCACGCAGCGGCGCAATCCCGATCTGCCTGTGTCCCCCAGAGACAGGAGAGCTGTATAAGACAGGAGGGCCACGTGATTGGCCCTCCTGATCACATGACGACTGTGTCCAATCACAGTCATCATGTAATGTAAATAGAGAGCAGTTGTAACTGCTCTCAACTCTTCCTCTCCTCACACAGAGCCTGTCAGTGAGGAGAGGAAGAGAGATCTGTGCTGCCGGGAGATCAGTGAGTTGAATAGCTGTTTGTCTGCTGTTAACCCACTGATCACCCAGCTAGTGTCCCCAAAACACAGTGTCCCCAAAACACAGTGTCCCAAAACACAGTGCCATACAGTGAACATCTATCCGCCATCATCCGGCACATCTGCCCGCCATTATCCGGCACATCTGCCCGCCATTATCCGGCACATCTGCCCGCCATCATCCGGCACATCTGCCGGCCATCATCGGGCTCAGCCGCCCGCCATCATCGGGCACATCTGCCTGCCATCATCAGGCACATCTGCCCGCCATCATCCGGCACATCTGCCTGCCATGATCCGACACATCTGCCGGCCATCATCAGGCTCAGCTGCCCGCCATCATCAGGCACATCTGCCCGCCACCATCAGGCACATCTGCCCGCCACCATCAGGCACATCTGACGCCCGCCATCAGGCACTTCTGCCCGCCACCATCAGGCACATCTGACGCCCGCCATCAGGCACATCTGACGCCCGCCATCAGGCACATCTGACACCCGCCATCAGGCACATCTGCGGCCCGCCATCAGGCACATCTGCCGCCCGCCATCAGACACATTTGCCGCCCGCCATCTGACATCTGCCGCCTGCCATCTCACATCTGCTGCATCAACACATCTGCCCGTCAACATGACTAAAAGATCGTACAGCGCAGAGGAGGCTTTCCAGATACTCCAGAGTATGTCGGACGAGAGTAACGGGGAACTCTCTCCGTCAGACTCGGATAGCAACTATGAGCCAGTGGAAAGCAGTGGCTCCGAGATGGAAACCGAGGAAGATAGAATCCTAACAAGGAGAAGCAGGAGAATTGAGCAGGCGCAGACATCCACCAGCAACGCAGCACTCCAGGATGATATGCAGGCATCCACCAGCAGCACAGCACTCCAGGATGATATGCAGGCATCCACCATCAGCGCAGCACTCCAGGATAGGCAGGCATCCACCAGCAGTTCTGCAACCTTCCTAGAAGATAGGCCAGATGCTAGCAACAGAGCATCCCATCAATGAGGCAGTGCCCATACTAGCCTTCCAGATGTTCTAATGTATCCAACATGGCTGCCCGATACGTCAGTAGAATTCCCCTTTTTTACAGCCCAGCCAGGCCCTCAGATACAGATGGAAAATGTAACTCCACTTTATTATTTTCACTTATTTTTTACCAATGATCTCCTAACCTACATTGTGGAGCAATGTAATCTATACGCCAGCCAACATATAGCCAACAATCCAAGTTCTTCATATGCCCGTCCTTTTGTTTGGAAACCCCTCACCGTGGAAGAATTTAAAATTTTCCTTGGCCTAACCCTCAACATGGGGCTGACAAAAAAAATGAAGTCCATTCCTACTGGTCTACCCAACCTATCCACCACATGCCGGTCTATTTATTAATGATACCCAGAACCCGTTATGAAATGATTATGAGATTTTTACATTTCAATAACAATGCCCAATGCCTCCCTCGAAATCATCCCAGTTACGATAAATGATTCAAAATTCGGCCCCTAATTAATTTTTTTTTTGCGCCAGCTTCAAGCAGATGTTTACCCCTGATATAAATATTTGTGTAGATGAATCCCTATTACACTTCACTGGAAGACTTGGAATACAGCAATACATCCCCAGTAAAAGAGCCAGACGTGGGGTAAAATTTTATAAGGCGTGTGACAGGGCCACGGGTTACACATATGACTTTATAATTTATGAGGGAAAAGACAGAAAGCTAAACCCCCCTGGATGCCCTACCTACATGGGAACAAGTGGCAAAATTGTCTGGCAGATGATCCAACCATTGCTTGGGAAAGGTTACCACCTATATGTAGAGAATTTCTACACAAGTCTCCCACTTTTCCGCCATCTGTACCTAAAGCAGACTGTGGCCTGTGGGATAGCGCGGACCAACCGCAAAGGCTTCCCACAGACATCGGTCGCCAAGAAATTGAAGCAGGGTGAAATGGCCAGTATGCGGACTGAAGAGGTATTAGTGCTGAAGTGGAGAGATAAAAAAAGAGATGTGTACATCCTTTCCACAATACACAATGACACCTTGGTGGAACTGCAGAGAAGAAAAGGCCCCATCCAGAAGCCAAAATGTATCCATGAGTATAACCTATACATGGGGGGGTGGATATGAACGACCAGATGATGCAGCCCTACTTGGCCACCAGGAGATCACTGTTTTGGTACAAGAAAGTCACCATTTATTTGATGCAACTAGCCATGTTCAATTCATATATTATTTTTTCTAAGTGCACCCAAAGTTCTAAAAGTCTAAAATTCCAAGAAGACATCATCACAGCCCTTATCTATCCCCATGGCCAACCCACTCAACTAATTCGCTCTGATGCAGTAGCCAGACTCCATGAAAGGCACTTTCCTGAAATTCCCCCTCCTACCCAAACAGATCGCAAACCCCCAAAAAAATGTGTGTGTGCAAGTAGAGGAAATCGCCGTGACACCCGATACTACTGTCCCGACTGTCCCTCCCAGCCAGGCCTCTGTATTGGAATTGGAACGTACTTTTGAAGCTATCATACTTCACTAAACTATTAGTAAAGTGAAGATGATTTTTTTCCAGTTTCCACTTTCTGCCATTTCTGGGAATCACCCGGACTGTTAACTACTATGCCTCTGCCAAACATCTTTCTGCCTTCAACGTGAATTGACCTTGGCCTGTTAAATGACCATGCTTTTTGTTTGCCTCCTGAACTGATCATTTGCCCTGCCACTGTACAGCACAGGGTCTCACATGTGAGGGGGCTCCAGAAAAGGTTTTCCGAGTGGAGAAAACATTTTTCTCCAGGTTTTTTGTTTTCTCAGATTAGGGTCTGGAGACTCGGAGGCTTCGTAGAGATTTTGGTGGGAAGAAGCCTCTACCCCTGTCCTCAGGTCTTACCTGACCAAGGCCTAATGTACAAAGTGCCGCCTGCTGCCATCTGAACTGGTCATGCCTCTGCCTGCCACCTGAACTGGCCATGCCTTTGCCTGCCACCTGAACTGGCCATTCCTATGCCTGTTACCTGAACTGGCCATACCTATGCCTGTTACCTGAACTGCCTGCTAAACCTTGGACTGTACTGAACCATGTTCATACTTTTCCATATCTGTCTGCTGCCTGGACATTTCCTTTGGCTGTCTAGACAAATGCTTTGACTGCTCTGGAATGGTATTCCTGCCTGCTAAAACCACAGGTGAGCCTTTTTTTTTACCCTTTGCTCAGCGGAATGTATTTTGGGGTGTAATTCTTGGTGTGTACATGTGTTAGAAGCCTGAAGGTGCTACTTGCATGTTGGGCCTCTGTATGTGGCCAGGTAGTGGAAAAGTCTCACACATGGGGTATCACCATACTCAGGACGAGTAGCAGAATGTATTTTGGAGTGTCATTTTGGCTATGTACATACTATGTGTTAGAAAGATCTTCTAAATTGACTAACTTTGTGAGAAAAAAATAGGTTTTCATTTTCTTTCCACATTTTCCAAAAACTTGTGGAAAGAAATGACATGTTCAAAAGACTTATTATGCCTCATAGAAAATACATTGGGTGTTTTCTTTCCAAAATGGGGTCACTTTGTGGGTAATTCCATTGCCTGGTGCTCCAGGGCCTTCAAAAATGTGATAGGTACTCAGGAAATGAAATGTGTAATTTATGCCTTTAGAACACCTGATGGTGCTACATGGATGTTGGGCCTCTGTATGTGGCCAGGCTGTGGAAAAGTCTGACACATGGGGTATCGCCATACTCAGGACGAGTAGCAGAATGTATTTTGGGGTGTAATTTTGGCTATGTACATGCTATGTGTTAGAAAGATCTTCTAAATTGACAACTTTGTGAGAAAAAAAATGGTTTTCATTTTCTTTTCACATTTTCCAAAAACTTGTGGAAAGAAATGAATAGCAGAATGTATTTTGGGGTGTAATTGCAATTATGCCTGCACCATGTGTGAGAAATAACTTGTAAATATGACAATTTAGTGAAGATATATATACTTCTTAATTTTCCAAAGCATTGTGGGGGAAAAATTGCAACTTATAAAAATTCACTATGCCTCTTACTAAATACCTCAGACTGTCTTCTTTCCAAAAGGGGGTCATTTGGGGGGTTATTGTACTGTCTTGACATTTTAGGGCCTCAAGAAATTAGATAGGCCATCAGTGCATTAGGATTGATACATTTTCAATAATGCGTAGCATGGCTTGTAGGCTCTATAACTTTCACACAAACCAATGATCATACACTTATCAGGACTTTTTTTACAAAAGACATGTAGTAGAATGCATTTTGGCCGTAATTTTCGCCAAAATTCGATTTTTTTGGTTTCTTTTAAAAGAAGAAGTAGAATTTTTTTTTTTCAAATATTCGCTCTTTTTTCACTTAAATCACAAAAAATAATTAATGAACTTGTGAATAAATACCACCAAAAGAAAGCTCTATTTGTGTGAACAAAATGATAAAAATTTCATTTGGGTACAGTGTAGCATGACTGAGTAATTGTCATTTAAAGTGAGAGAGCACTGAAAGCTGAAAATTGGTCTGGGAAGGAAGGGGGTTTAAGTGCCCTCTATTGAGGTGGTTAAGTTACAAATTATTTCTCACCAAAAAGTAATTGCGTTAGTAACTCAGTTACTACACTACATTGAAAAAGTAATTAGTTACTTAGCAAAGTAACTGACTTTTTTTTTAATATTCTAAGGGGCGGGTATAGTATTACTGTAAGCAAGGGGCGCGTTCCCCCCTGCACCTCTATTTCCCCTCTGTACCCCCTGCACGTCTATTTCCCCTCTGTACCCCCCTGCACGTCTGTTCCCCCCCACACATATATCTGTTCCCCCTCTGTACCCCACTACACGTCTGTCCCCCCCACACACATCTATCTGTTGCCCCTCTGTACCCCACTACACGTCTGTCATCCCCCCCACACACATATATCTGTTCCCCCTCTGTACACCTGTCCCCCCCCTCATGGATCGAATTGTTCCTCGGATCAGAGTCACGGATCGGATCATTTTTCGGATCAGCAAATAATTGAATTTGCAAAAACCTGTGAAAATTCCACCACCATATAGTCCCCACTGTAATATCCACAATCTCCCCCACTGTAATATACATCTCCCCCACTGTAATATCCACAATCTCCCCCACTGTAATATTGGCTGAGTATGACTGGGTACGACTAAGCATGGCTGGGTACGGCTGGATATCGCCGAGTATGGCTGGGTATTACGGAGTATTGCAGAGTATGGCAGAGTATGGCTTGGTATTACAGAGTATTCCAGAGTATGGCTGGGTATTACCGAGTATTGCAGAGTATGGCAGAGTATGGCTGGGTATTACCGAGTATTGCAGAGTATGGCAGAGTATGGCTGGGTATTACCGAGTATTGCAGAGTATGGCTGGTTATGGCTGGTTATGGCTGGTTATGGCAGAGTATGGCAGATTATTGGCAGGGTATTGCAGAGTATTGGCAGGGTATTGCAGAGTATTGGCAGGGTATTTCAGAGTATTGGCAGGGTATTGAAGGGATGGCTGTGACTGCAATTGTCACAGAGCAGCGCTGTGGGCACTACAGATCCAGCCCACAGCGCTGCAATCTGTACACAGAGGGGAGAGAGGAACCGGTGTCATCATGACGCCAGTTTGTTCACAAGTGATCGCTCCATTACTTGACGGAGCAATCACATTGTAAACGGCCGACAGGTGCACCAAGATGGCCGCTGCTCCGGAGCTAGGCCGAAGCTGCGGCCTTTCCTAAGGCCAAGGCCGCGGATTGCGGCGGGTGACAATCTGTTGCACCCCTAGTGGCGGTAGATGTAATTGCTGTAACACTGCCCAAGTAATGGGAATGGCGTTACCATGAGGGGAAGAGTAATCAGTTCGATTACTCGTTACCCTCTAAAGTAACGGCGTTAAGTAACGCAGTTTACTTTAACTCAGTTAGTTACACCACTGCAAGTTATACACTTGCAGAGCACTTGAAGCACAACTTCTAGTTGACACTTTTCCAATTTGTAGCAAATGTTCATGGCAGGTCTCTAGCAGTAGCAGTGGTGAGTCTATATCACAAGAGCTCTGCAAGTCTACAGCTTGAAAATTCAGCCACAGTGACCCCTGTGGTGGGATGATTATTGTACAACATAACTGAACCAGAACTTGCAGCAGATTTGCAGAATGTTTGCAAAGAAAGTTGATCTGGAGTCATGCAATGCGGACTTGCTTCAATTGTGCAACAAACTTGTGAAGCCTGGCAAGTCTAACAATAGCTTAGCAAAAAAATTTCAAACTTGCAGCACAATTGCTTGCTATCTGGGCTTCAGCTTGCTCAGCTTTAAAAATTAAAGATATGAGCTGATTGGTTGCCACGCACAGCTGTTCCAAATTCTGTCTACTCTTCTTTTGATAAATTCCCCTAAGGGCTCATTCAGACAGGCGCTGAGACAGGTCCTGAGCCACTTTTTGCTGCATCTGCATCCACCAGAGATCTTCATCTATAGAAGTACAAGAAAAAAAGAAAGAGTCGCCCTGGGACTTTAAATGAGGTGGTCACAGTTAGCCACTGAGTATCAAGAGTAATAGCAGTATAAATGTTTATTAAAATGAATGTACATACATGGATAATATAGCCTATTCGCTCAGCTAATGGATTTGCACATAATAAAAAGAATAAATAAAGTTGATACAAACATTATACAATGCAGTATATACAAATGCACACATCAGAAAACCCAACGCACTTTTCGCAAGATCACAGCTCGCTCATCAGGGGTGGATGCGGATGAGATGTATCTAAATAGACAAAAAGATGTGTCACAGTGGTAAATGTAAGAACAATGGAAGAATGGGCCAGAACAAAACGGCCCAATACTTACCAATGAGCAAAACCAGAGTTTCCATCGCTGAACCCCCAAATGAACGGCAGCAGCCAGAGTTCCCGTGCCATACTCTGGCTGCTGCCATTCATTTGGGGGTTCAGCACTGCAGCCAAGCTTGTAAGATAAGTTTTTGCCATGTCAGGATTTCAAAGTACTCTCATCTCTCCTCCCCTCACCATACACTATACATACACCCCCCTTCCCCCACCATACGCTATACATACATACACCCCCCCTAACTCCACCATACACTATACATACACCCCCATACACCATCCATATATACAATCCCCCCCCCATACACCATCCATATATACAGTTCTCACTGGGTGACACCGTCCACTGCTCTACTAACACCGTCCACTGCTCTACTGACACCGTCCACTGCTCTACTGACACCATCCACTGCCCTACTGACACCGTCCTCTGCCCTACTGACACCGTTCACTGCCCTACTGACACCGTTCACTGCCCTACTGACACCATCCACTGCTCTACTGACACCGTCCTCTGCCCTACTGACACCATTCACTGCCCTACTGACACCGTCCACTGCCCTACTGATGCCATTCACTGCTCTACTGATGCCATCCACTGCTCTGCTGACACCATCTACTGCTCTGCTGGCACCGTACACTGCTCTACTGGCTGACAGTGTCCACTCTTAAGGTAGGCTATTTTCATATTTTAACTGACGTTTCTTTTATCAATCAAATCAGATTTTATGGGTACACTAATTCCTTTTGTTTTATTTAACCATGCCCCTTAAAATCCCCCCCCCCCCCCCCCACTGTTAATGCAATTTGGCCACAGCCACTGTTCACCGTAGCACACCTCATTACCACTCTCTTTGGGTAACCCAAGGTATTTTACAATCCTATAGTGTGTACTACACAAAAATTGCCGTGCGCCGTGAAAGTGTTTGGGTTTGGCTTGAAGAAAAGGTGGCAACCCTATGCTGCATCTGTCTCCACTGGCTCTAAGGCTGAGAACTGAGCAATCAAACAGCCAATCACTCAATTCTCAGTGCTTCCTGAGCAGAGAGCTGGTGGCTGTCAGTCTCTGGCTCTCTGCTTTGCCCCCCCCCCCCCCTGGTGCTCACTGAAACACTGGGCGGTGGAGGGGGCGGGAGTGGCCAACATATGCCGCGTACACACGATCGGAATTCTCATCGGAAAAAGCTCTGATGGTCTTCCTGTCGGAATTCCGACGGAATTCCGCTCAAACTGTCTTGCCTACACATGGTCACACCAAATTCCGACGGTCAATAACACTGCGACATACAACACCCCTGACCATTCCCATTCCACCCCTGAGTATTCCCTATTTATCACCACCCTCAGAACTCACCCTGTAGCCAGTTTTCAATCCCTATAGTCCATGCCAACAGACCTTATTTTGTACAGTAAACTTTTATGGGGAACTGTGTCAAATGCTTTTGCAAAATCCAGATACACCACATCTATGGACCCTCCTTTATCTAGATGGCTACTCACCTCCTTATAGAAGGTTATGAACCCCACTTTTCAAGTCCAAGGCCTCCTCTACACCCCCCAGTCCAGGGCCTCCATTGTACTCCCCTCTTAGTCCAGGGGCTCCTCTGCAATCCCCAGTCCAGGGCCTTCTGTGTACCCCCCTCCTAGTTTAGTGCCTCCTGTGCACCCCCCCACTCCAGCACCTCCTCTGCACCCCCCCCCCAGTCCAGGGCCTCCTCTGCATCCCCCCAGCCCAGGACCCCCTCTGCATCCCCCAAGTCCAGGGTGTCCCCTGTGCCCCCTCCAGGTCAGGGCCTCCTCTACACCCCCAGCCCAGGACCTCCTCCACACTCCCCAGCCCAAGGCCTCCTCCGCACCCCCCATCAGCCCAGGGCCTCCACTGAACCCCCCCAGTCCAGGGCCTCTTCTAACCCCCCAGTCCAGGGCCTCCTCTGCACCCCCTCAGCCTAGGGCCTTCACTGCACTCCCCAGTCCAGGGCCTCCTCTGCACCCACCCCACCAGCCCAGGGCCTCCTCTGTACCCCCCCAGTCCAGGGCCTCCTCTGCACCCCACCATCCAGTCCAGGGCCTTCTTTGAAATCTCCCCTTCTCTGGGATGCCTCACACAGAAAAGACATAGGCTGTTTGGGCACTGGGCAGGACTAGGAGGAAGACCTGCCTGTTCATTACATTTGATAGGGTAGCAGTGACACACTGAGAGCAGCAGTTCCCAGTGCAGGTGGAGGCAGAACCCCTGGCAGCGCCCCCATAGATGCGTCACCCGGGGCAGGCCCTGGAAAGGTGGAATTGAAAGGTCTCTGGGCATTGTCACCAGCTCTACAACCAGAAGTTACAGATGCAAATAGTTTTCAGAATGTTGAAATTCATGAAACTATCTCAACAAATAAACAGAAAAGACCGGAATGTAATGGACTGTAAGGAAAGGTAATGGAGGGCTGCACATGACAGAAGTGTCAAGTGACTCACTGGGGCAGCTGACAAGGAGGGGAAAAGATAAGGGGAGTGGTTTTGCAAGAAGGGGAGCGGCCATATAAGAGGAGGGGCGGAGCTCGGGAGGACAGTGCGGGAAGAGACAGAGCTTGAGGAGGCAGTTTTTTAACACTGCTCCTCCAGCAATCCAAGATGGCCGACGGAGGTTCATTGGCGGCGTTGATGCGAGCGGCGGCGGCGGAACACGGGCCGGAATGGCTGAAGGACCAACTGGCAGCAGCGCTGGAGGGGACACAGGAAGACCCGGAGGTACGATCGGAGGGAGAAGAATCGGAGGATGGCGGCGTGGCGCAGCGCAGCCGCGTGTCCCGCCCGCCGGAGCGGTATTCCCCTGGGGCCACAGCGGGCCCATCCAGGCTGAGGAGGAGCCCACGAGGTGAGCGATCGACCCCACCAGCTAAGCGGCACATGGGGGAAGGCACAGGGGGGCCCAGGAGACAGTCAGGCCGCGGGCCTAGGGCGGGAGGCGTGGCCTCAGGCCTACCACGAGGAGGATCACCTGGCAGGCGCAGTGCTTCAACAGCCTCAACGGCCCCTGCGGCCCTGCACGGGTCGGGGGGTAGTAGGAACACTGGGGGGGGGGGGGCCGGGAGGAACGGGAGGATGGCCGGCACACCAGGCTCCTCTGGGACAGCGTCCCCCCCCGCAGCTCTGAACGAGCAGGGGGGTGGTGAAAGAAGGGCCAATCGGGCAACGGCCAGGAGGGGGGTGCAAGCCCTCAGACGTGCCAGCATTGCGGACCCCTCTGCGGCTCTGCACGAGTCGGGGGGGGGGGGACGGAAGGAGCAGCGGAGCAACACGGGGGGTGGTGGGGGTGGGGGCCGACACAGCATCGGGCGCTGGAAGGGGCAGGACACAGCCAGTAAGCGCGCCAAGCGTGCACGCGGGCAGGAGCGGAGCCCGGAGCGGCCCACCTGCACAGGAGAGTGGGAGGTCAACACATTCCAGGAGCAGCGCGCAGTCGGATTTAGCCGGACAGTCACGCGCTATTTACGAGAGCCCCTCGCCTAGGGAGCGTTCTTTCCCATTTACACAGGAGGAAACTTTGCGGTCAGAAGGGGAATTGTCCGAAGAGGAGGAGGAGCTCAGTCGCCCTATCCCGCCGGTGGAAGCCAGGGCAGCGGCTGTGGGATGCGCGCCCGGTCAGCCCGGTAAGTCTACTGACAATGTTTCCTTTACTAATGCATTACGAAAATTGTTGGGGGCGGGTCCCAGCGAGGGGAGGCAGAGGTTACCTCCCGCGCCGCCGTTGGTCGAGTCGGACCAACCGCGGGTGGCGAGGGGGAATATGGAAGGAGGGTCAGGGCAGATGCAGGAATTGTTGGAGGGTTTGAAAGTGTTGGTGGGCCGGTTTGGAGGAGCAGGTACTGCACCGGTGGCTGGGGTGAGTATGGGTGCGGCTGGAACAGGTGGGGTAGTAGAAGTAACGGCTGGGGTAGTGGCGGCACCAGGGGCCGCGCCGGAGGGTTCGAGCTCAACGGAGGCTGGTGAAAAGGACAAGGTGAGTGAGACGGAGCAGGGGTCTAAGGAACAGACGGCGAGGGATGATATTGTGAGAATGGCGGATGCAGCGAAGTGCGAAGTTTACGTTTGTTTCGAGGGCCCCCTGGGGGCTCATTTGAAGCAGGAGGTAAGGGAGAAGATTTGGAAAGGGGAGTACGTGGAAATTTTTTCCTTGTTGCCCCTGGAAAAATTCAACTTGGATAGAGTGAAGCCAGATAGCAGTAAGAAGGACGATGAGGAGAAGAGGAGGTACCGTCTTATCCCTCGGACCTTTGCTAACTGGCTTCAGGCATTTGCCATATTGGCAGGGGTGATAGGTGAGAAGAACCCCGAGCACTGCTCGGCGTTATTCCGTTATATGGACGCCATTGGGGAGGCCTATCGGGTTTATGGGGGAACGGCGTGGCTGCGGTACGACGAGCAGTTCCGCCAGCGGAGAGCGGTTCGGCCGGCGTTGCGATGGGACCATAAGGACATTAGCCTGTGGATGAGGTTGATGGCGTCGGCCAAGACACCGGCACAGTCATTTCAAGGGGGGGCCGGAGGTAGCCACACAGCGGGATCTCCGGCCGGAAAGAAGTGGGGCGTGTGTTGGCCATACAATGAAGGGGCTTGTAAATTTGGAGGGACGTGCAAATTCAAACACGAATGTTCAGGCTGCGGGGGGAATCACACACTGGCCAGATGCTTCAAAAAAGGCAAGCGCACCGGGGATTTTGGACACAAAAGGGACGACTCCGGTGATGTGGGAAAGGATGCAGCCTTTCCTAAGTAGATATCCAGATAGGGCAGCGGCGGAGGTGCTGAGCACTGGCTTTAGGTATGGATTCAGAATTCCATGCTCGTTGACAGTGGTTCCTCCGTTAGCAAAAAACTTAAAGTCAGCTCTACAACACCCGGGGGTGGTGGCAGAGAAATTGGCAAAGGAGGTGGCTTTAGGTAGGATGGCGGGCCCATTTGAGATGATGCCATTTGGGGACTTGGTGGTGTCCCCACTGGGGGTCGTTCCCAAAAAGGAGCCGAATAAATTTCGGCTTATTCACCATCTATCTTTTCCGAAAGGGGGATCGGTGAATGACTTTATAGACCCGGAGGCGTGCACGGTGTCATACACGTCGTTTGACGCTGCGGTGCGCTGGGTAAGGCGGTACGGAAAAGGGGCATTGATGGCAAAATCGGATGTGGAAGCGGCATTTAGACTGTTGCCAGTGCACCCGGATAGTTTTCGGTTACTAGGATGTTGCTGGGAGGGACGGTTTTACGTAGATAAGTGTTTACCAATGGGGTGTTCCATTTCTTGCGCTATGTTTGAAGCGTTCAGTTCATTTTTGGAATGGGTGGTGAGGGATGTTACGGGGTTGGATTCCGTCATCCATTATTTGGATGATTTCTTGTGCGTGGGCCCTCCTTCTTCCAATGTGTGTGCGATACTCTTGTCCACGTTGCAGCACATTGCGGAAAGGTTTCGGGTGCCTTTGGCAGCCGACAAAACGGAGGGTCCTCGGACAGAGTTGAGCTTCTTGGGTATAGTGATTGATTCCATGGCCATGGAATGTAGGTTACCTGCAGAGAAGCTGGAGGATCTGAGAGGAGTAGTACGGGAAGTTCACGGTTGTAAGAAGGTGCAGTTACGCACCTTACAATCACTGTTGGGGAAGTTAAATTTTGCGTGTAAGATCATTCCTATGGGGAGGATATTTTGTCGTAGGTTATCAGGAGCAACGGCGGGGGTGAGGGCCCCAAAACATTTCATTAGGTTGACAAGGGAGCACAGGGAGGACCTTCGCATATGGGATCATTTTCTAGAAGAGTATAATGGGAGGGCAGTTTGGATGTCAGGGCCGGTGAGCAACTTTGATGTGGAGTTGGTGACGGACGCCGCAGGATCAACCGGATACGGGGCATTTTTTCGGGGCCAATGGAGCGCGGGCCCTTGGCCGCGATCATGGGTGGAGGCAGGTTTTAGGAAGAACCTGGTACTGCTGGAACTGTTTCCGGTAGTGCTAGCGTTGGAGTTGTGGGGGCAGTCCTGCAGGAATCTCAAGTTGAGGCTGAACTGCGACAACATGGGGGTGGTGCAGGTGATCAACAGGATGTCTGCAGCTTCACCCCCGGTTATACGACTTATGCGACAGTTAGTTTTGCGTTGCATGCAGTTAAATATCTTTCTATATGCTGTGCATATCCCAGGCGTGGAGAACACACTGGCTGACGCCTTGTCTCGCTTTCAGTGGGACAGGTTCAGGGAGCTGGCGCCAGGAGCGGAAGAAGTGGGTGTCCCTTGCCCAGGCTGGATGTGGGAGGTAGCGCTGGAGCCGTCGCGGGCTGGATACAGCGGTCAGTAAGTGAGGGTACATGGGCAGCGTATTCCAAGACTTGGAAGGAGTGGAGGGATCTACAGGCGGAGTCTGAGGTTGGGGGTGAGGGGTTGGAGGCCAGGTTGCTACTGCTTTACTTGGTGTCAAAAGACATGGAGGAGGGCAAGTCGGTATCGGCTATAGAAAAGAGGATGGCGGGAATGGCGTTTTGGTTTAAGATGCGGAGAAAGGTAGATTGGACGAAGGATTTCTGGGTAAAGCAGGCCATTAGGGGATATAGGAAGTCACGCAGGAGCAAGGATGCGCGGCGCCCTATTACGTTTGCGAATTTGGTTGCAATGGGGGAACAACTTTCGGTGGTGTGCAAGTCAGTGTATGAAAGAAGGTTGTTTGGGGCGGCTTTTTCACTGGCGTTTTTTGGGGCATTTAGGATCGGGGAGTTAGTCAGCCCCTCAAAAGGAGTGGCGGGGGGTCTGCAGGCTCAAGATGTGGAAATATGGGGGGACAGGGTTTCAGTAAAGTTGCGAAAATCTAAAACAGATCAAGCTGGCAAGGGGATACAGGTGAGTATGTATGCCTTGCATGGATGTGGGGTTTGCCCGGTTAGGACGGTGACGAGTTTTCTGGGAATGAGACCGGTGGGGAAGGGTCCATTGCTTATGCATGCGGATGGAAGTTACCTGTCTAGGTTTCAATTTGTGGCGGTGTTGAGAAAGTGTTTGGGGGGGTTGGGGTTGAACAGTTACGCCTACGCTTCACACTCCTTCCGCATTGGGGCGGCTACAGAGGCCGCCAGGTGTGGGCTGGATGAAGCGGATGTGCGGAAGTTGGGGAGATGGGAGTCACAGCGATTCCGGACTTATATCCGGCCAAAGTTGGTGTGTGAATAAAAAAAAAAAAAAAAAAAAAAAATAAAATAAATATAAGATATATATATATGTATATATATAACGTTGTGGTTAAGGGGCGATGTTACGTTATTGGGGGGCCGGATGATATGAGGGGCCTAGATGATTAAGTTATGTTGGTAACGGTGTGCTTGTGTTTCAGATGCAGGGCGTCAACTCCTGGTCTGGATCCTCGGACATTCGTATGTGTGTTGGGGTGCCAGGAGAGGGGACGTGAGACCAGGTGGGAGACAGCTGGGTATTTCCAGGCGCGAGGCAGTCATACGTTGGTTGGGTCGGCCGGGAATGATGTGGGGCAGGGTGGTCCCAGAAGTGGAGAGACATGCATGGCTGGACAGACCACCGGATGTGTTAGTCATTCATGCTGGAGGGAATGACTTAGGGGTGCGGACAGTGAGAGACCTGTTAACTGACATAAAGGCGGATTTGATGTTCCTCCGGGCCACCTTCCCTGGGACAATTTTGATTTGGTCCGATATGGTGGCTAGGACGACTTGGCGAATGGCGAGATCTGTATACAGGATCAACAAAGCCCGAATACGGATCAATAAGGTGGTTGGCAGGTTTATAGCATGGCAAGGTGGCCTAGTGATCCGCCATCGGGAATTGGAGGTTAATGTGGGCATGTACTTGAGGCGGGATGGGGTACATCTCACTGATGTAGGGATTGATTTATGGTCTTTGGGTTTGCAGGAGGGGATACAAGCGGCCCTGCGGGTGTGGAGGTGCCATCAAGGGTGAGGGGTCTCCCTTTCAGGCTGTGGCGTTGGTTGTTTGTGTTGGTCAGTGACGGCAGCAGTTATACAGGTGGTAAGTGGGTGGGGGGCTCATCAATAGATGGCCCCTCCTGGTACATCAAACGTTGTTGATGTTTAATGGTATTGTGCACTGCGGGAAAGTTGGTTATCGGTTGGTACAGAGTGAGACCCATGGGTCTGTCTATCCCGCAGTGCCCCCTGGTGGTTGATATCGATTGATATCATGGTTATGGTATATAGCACTTAGCGCCGTCACTGACCAATAATAAGTGGGTGTTAACCTGTTTGTTTTCTAGTTTTCAGAAAGGAATCTGAAGGGGTTAATGTTATTATGTTATTTATGGTTATTTATGTGTTATTTATGTTTATTGGTAAATAAGAAAAGTGGAGTTCTTATTTTGGATTTAATAAATTAGCTGTTATGGCCATTTAACTCCAAGGAAATGGTGTGGTCTCTTATTTTATTAAATAAGTTGGTAAGGGGAGTTTTGGTCAAGCTAAGGGGTCATATCTTGGCTACACTGGTCAAGAAAAGACCGGAATGTAATGGACTGTAAGGAAAGGTAATGGAGGGCTGCACATGACAGAAGTGTCAAGTGACTCACTGGGGCAGCTGACAAGGAGGGGAAAAGATAAGGGGAGTGGTTTTGCAAGAAGGGGAGCGGCCATATAAGAGGAGGGGCGGAGCTCGGGAGGACAGTGCGGGAAGAGACAGAGCTTGAGGAGGCAGTTTTTCCCACCCACCCTCCCTTTAATTTAAGGATGTGTATTGGATGTGTTAATGTTTTCATTATCGTTTCAGGTCGTTGAAAAGAATTCGTCATGACAGCAAAAAAGGGGGTTGGCGTTGGTTGTTTGTGTTGGTCAGTGACGGCAGCAGTTATACAGGTGGTAAGTGGGTGGGGGGCTCATCAATAGATGGCCCCTCCTGGTACATCAAACGTTGTTGATGTTTAATGGTATTGTGCACTGCGGGAAAGTTGGTTATCGGTTGGTACAGAGTGAGACCCATGGGTCTGTCTATCCCGCAGTGCCCCCTGGTGGTTGATATCGATTGATATCATGGTTATGGTATATAGCACTTAGCGCCGTCACTGACCAATAATAAGTGGGTGTTAACCTGTTTGTTTTCTAGTTTTCAGAAAGGAATCTGAAGGGGTTAATGTTATTATGTTATTTATGGTTATTTATGTGTTATTTATGTTTATTGGTAAATAAGAAAAGTGGAGTTCTTATTTTGGATTTAATAAATTAGCTGTTATGGCCATTTAACTCCAAGGAAATGGTGTGGTCTCTTATTTTATTAAATAAGTTGGTAAGGGGAGTTTTGGTCAAGCTAAGGGGTCATATCTTGGCTACACTGGTCATGTGTTCTGCCCAGCTGCAAGACAAGGCCATACATGCTATCATCGACCTTAAGAATAAAAATACCGAACCCACCAAAACTGACAAGATGTGCCTTGATCGAAAAGGTAAACAACTCATGCATGATTGGAATAAACTGATCGTACGAAATGGCATTTTGTTACGACACAACAAAATGGTTATTCCAGAACAGTTAACTCAGATAGTGCTGAAACACCTACATAATGACATGGGCCATTGTGGAGCAGAAAAAGTAACCAGACCAGCTTACAAGTGAGAGATTTTACTGGCCATTCATTCAAAAGCAGATAACTGATCATGTCACAAAAAGATGTAATTTTCTGAAACAGAAACACCCAATAGTGCCAGAGTGGGCACCTTTGGGGTGAATTAAATCTAGTGCTCCTTTTAAACTTGTTTTTGAGGATTTTCTTCACCTAGAGAAGAGCAGAGGTGGTTATGAATACTTATTGGTTATCATTGATCACTTCACTCGCTTTGCACAAGGCTACACTACATGCAGCAAAATTAGGAAAAACTGCAGCAGAGAAAATTTTTTATGTCTTTTATCCCAGATTTGGAAATCCTGAAAAATTACACCAGAGCAGAGAATTTGGAAACCAACTTTTCAAAAGATTGTCTGCAATAACACATTCTAGAACAAACACCATATCATCCTCAAAGTAACCCTATTACATTATTGCAAATACTTCCAGCATTGGAAGAGGAAAAGAGAGCTCAGTGGAAAGATTTACCACAAATAGCCCATACATATAATTGTACTAGACATGAAGTAACCAGCTATGCTCCTTTCTTTCTGTTGTATGGTAGAACACCCCTTTTACCGGTGGACCTGTTATTTGATATGGATGATGAGAAGGAGGAAAGATCACCCATCAGTATGCTGAAAAATGGGCTACCGATATGGAAGAAGCTTACAGAATTGTTTCAGAGAATAGACAAAAGTCCTCTCAGAAAGTTAAAAGGTACAATGTATGACCAACATACAAAAGAAGTGACATTACAGGCTGGAGACTGTGTTCTTGCAAGAAATGTGTCAGAAAGGGGAGGCCCAGGAAAACTCTGAACATGCTGGGAAAAGTAGGTAGTAGGTAGGTAGAACAGATAGGGCATGAGCATATCTACAAAGTTAAACCTGAGAAAGGCAACAAACCAGTAAAGGTCATTTATCACAACTTGCTACTCCCAGTCAATGATTTGTCTTTTGAAGATATTACACCAGACAAAACAAAGAAAAATATCACTAGGACAGCGACAACCGTGGAAGAAACAATAGCCCAGAGATCTTAGATTTAGATACCTCAGCCAATGAATACTATGTGTATTATCCCAAACTCTTCCAAGACAGTGAGCAATGCATACCTCCCCAATTACGACCTAAGGCTGAGGAATTCTATCCTAGTGTCCCTAACCTTTCACCTAAAGAATTAGCAAGTCAAGAAATACCAGATGAAGGAGTTTTAGAGCCACCCACAGATGTTGTGGAAGAAAGTATTCCAGAATCACTTCAACAGGAGGCAGGAGGTACAACCAGAGGATGAGACAGCTGCACCAACATTCCAGTGAACCAGTGAAAGAAGGAAACCTGTCCTCTGAGCAAAGACATTCTCGAAGAACATGCAAACCAAAAGGAAATATTAACATATGAGACACTTTGCAACCCTTCTCCAAAGCGGGATGTTTCCACAAATATGACTGACCAGCCTGCGCCCCTATAGATGTCCACATTTTGTCATGTTACAACCAAAAATTTTAATGTATTTTATTGGGATTTTATGTGATAGACCAACACAAAGTGGCACATAATTGTGAAGTGGAAGGAAAATGATAAATGGTTTTCAACATTTTTTACATATAAATATGTGAAAAGTGTGGTGTGCATTTGTATTCAGCCCCCCTGAGTCAATACTTTGTAGAACCACCTTTAGCTGCAATTAAAGCTGCAAGTCTTTTTGGGGATGTTTCTACCAGCTTTGCACGTCTAGAGAGTGAAATTTTTGCCCATTCTTTGCAAAATAACTTAAGCTCTGTCTGTGAACAGCAATTTTCAAGTATTGTCACAGATTCTCAATCTGGAATTTGACTGGGCCATTCTAGCACATGAATATGCTTTGATTTAAACCATTCCATTGTAGCTCTGGCTGTATGTTTAGGGTCGTTGTCCTGTTGGAAGGTGTACCTCTGCCCCAGTCTCTGCCTTTTACAGACTCTAAAGCCCCATACACATGCGCGGATTATCCGAGGACCAGGTCCGTCGGACCATGTCCGTCATACTTTGTCTGATGTTGGTTTTGCGTACACACGGTCAGACAAAGTTGTCGGAAAATCCGATCATTCTGAACGTGGTGACGTTTGTTGCCTACGACGGGACTACGTAGAGGCTAGTAGCCAATAGCTTTGGTCTTGTAATGTGATCTGAGCATGCGTAGCACTTTGTCCGGTCGGACAACCGTACACACGATCGGATTTGGTGTGATCGGACCGCGTTGTCGGCAAATCTATCCAGCAGGAGATAGGACTTTGTCCGTTGGACAATCCGACGTACACTGTCCGATGGTGCATACACACGGTCTGATTTTTCAACAACATTGTCCGATCGGACAGAATCCATGCAAAAATCCGACCGTGTGTATGGGGCTTAACAGGCTTTCTTCTTGTATTGCCCTGTATTTGGCTAAACCCATCTTTCCATCAACTTTGACCTGCTTCCCTGTCCCTGCTGAAGAAAAGCATCCCCATAACATGATGCTGCCACCACCATGTTTCACGCTGGTGATGGTGTGTTCAGGGTGATGTACAGTGTTAGTTTTCCCCCACATATAGCGTCTTTCTTTTAGGCCAAAAACTTCAATTTTGATCTCATCTGACCAGAGCACCTTGTTCCACACGTTTGCTGTGTCCTCCACATGGCTTCTCGCAAACTGCAAATGGGACCTCTTATGGCTTTCTTTCAAAAATGTCTTTCTTCTTTCCACTCTTCCATAAATGGCAGATTTGTGGAGTGCACGACTAATAGTTGTCCTATGGCCAGATTCTCCCACCTGAGCTGTGGATCTCTGCAGCTCCTCCAGAGTTACCATGGTCCATTTGGCTGCTTCTCTGATTAATGTTCTCCTTGCCCGGCCTGTCAGTTTAGGTGGGCGGCCATGTCTTGGTAGGTTTGCAGTTGTGCAATACTCCAGAGACGATCCCAAGGGGGGTCTGTACTAATAGAGGGGGTGATTTGTCCTGGGGGGTCTGTACTAATGGAGGGGGGGTGGTTTGTCCTGGGGGGGTCTGTACTAATGGAGGGGGGGGTAGTTTGTCCTGGGGGGTCTATACCAATGGAGGGGGTTGATTGTCCTGGGGGGTCTGTACTAATGGAGGGGGTTGTTTGTCCTGGCGGGTCTGTACTAATGGAGGGGGTAGTTTGTCCTGGGGGTCTATACTAATGAAGGGGGTGGTTGTCCTGGGGGGTCTGTACTAATAGAGGGGGTGGTTTGTCCTGGGGGGGTCTGTACTAATGGAGGGGGGTGGTTTGTCCTGGGGGGTGTCTATACTAATGGAGGGGGGGGTGGTTTGTCCTGGGGGTCTGTACTAATGGAGGGGGTGGTTTATCCTGGGGGGGTCTGTACTAATGTAGGGGGGTCTGTACTAATGTAGGGAGGTGGTTTGTTCTGGGGGTCTGTACTAATGGAGGGGTGGTTTGTCTACAGTCTCTAACCGTCTCCTGTACCATGTTTGCAGTCTCTGACCATCTCCTGTAGTAGGTCTGCAGTCTCTGACCATCTCCTGTACTATGTCTGCAGTCTCTGACCATCTCCTGTACTATGTCTGTAGTCTCTGATCATGTCCTGTACTATATCTGTAGCCTCTGACCATCTCCTGTACCATGTCTGCAGTCTCTGATTATGTCCTGTACTATGTCTGCAGTCTCTGACCATCTCCTGTACCATGTCTGCAGTCTCTGACCATCTCCTGTACCATGTCTGCAGTCTCTGATCATGTCCTGTACTATGTCTGCAGTCTCTGATCATGTCCTGTACTATGTCTGCAGTCTCTGACCAACTCCTGTACCATGTCTGCAGTCTCTGACCATCTACTGTACCATGTCTACAGTCTCTAAATATGTCCTGTACTATCCCTGCTGTCTCTGACCATCTCCTGTACCATATCTGCAGTCTCTGACCATCTCCTGTACCATGTCTGCAGTCTCTGACCATCTCCTGTACCATGTCTGCAGTCTCTGATTATGTTCTGTACTATGTCTGCAGTCTCTGACCATCTCCTGTACTATGTCTGCAGTCTCTGACCATCTCCTATACTATGTCTGCAGTCTCTGACCATCTCCTGTACTATGTCTGCAGTCTCTGACCATCTCCTGTACCATGTCTGCAGTCTCTGACCATCTCCTGTACTATGTCTGCAGTCTCTGCTCATGTCCTGTACTATGTCTGCAGTCTCTGCCCATCTCCTGTACCATGTCTGCAGTCTCTGACCATCTCCTGTACTATATCTGCAGTCTCTGATCATGTTCTGTACTATGTCTGCAGTCTCTGACCATCTCCTGTACTATGTATGCAGTCTCTTATTGCGCTGCGCGACTTGCGCATGCGCAGTAGGGAACCAGGAAGTGAAGGCGCAACCTGACACTTCCTGATTCCCTCACGAGAATGGGGCCGGCAGCAGCAGAGAGCCGAGCGATTGATCGGCCTCTGCTGCCGACATCGCTGGAACCTGTGACAGGTAAGTATCCATTTATTAAAAGTCAGCAGCTGCAGTATTTGTAGCTGCTGGCTTTTAAAAAAAAAATTCAGGTACAGTCCCGCTTTAAGGGAACATCTCTGTGTTTGGGTCGTTGCCATAGAAACATTTGCAAAGGGGAGAAGTTGGTAAGATGACCACGCCCACATGGGGGCGCCAGAAATATTTCTGCACCCAGGCATCTGTGACCCTAGGATCGGCCCTGCAATACTCTTTCCATTTTCGTTTGCTGGATTGAACGGAATGTATTCGGCTACATTTCTTTGACGAACATCACCCAAATCAGTGTGTATTATTTAGTCTGCAGGAAAGTTATAGAGTCTACAAACTATGGTATATACAGTATATCTGAAAATCAATCAATCCTGATGTACTGAGACCTGAAAATGCCAGTACAGTACAATTATCCACAAAATGACCCTTTTGGAAAGTAGACAGTCTAAAGTATTTAGTAAGAGGCATGGTGCGCTTTTTGAAATTGTAAAATTAAAGAAAATTAAGAAAAAACTATTTATTTTACCATTTTTTTATTGATTACAAACTGTCATCAGTGCAGTAAATCATCATCATATAAATGATGTGGTGGTGACCAGGGACACTGACTAGTGACAGTATGTAAAAAAAAAAATATATACATTTAATAATTTTTTTTTATTTATTTTTTTTAAACATTTTTTTTTTTTTCTGAGAGTTGATCAGGATGTTTTTCTTTTTTACATACTATGATTGCTTATAGCAGTGAATTTCACTGCTTTAAGCAAATATTTTTACTGAATGACAGTGTGTAGGCACTGTGTTTTGTTGTACCATATGATCACTGTGACCAATCACAGCTAGCAACATAATTGTATACAATGAATGGCATGAAATTAAGCCATTCCTTGTTTTACAACTGTCATGTGGTCTGATGTGATTGGTCACAGCGATCACATGATATCGGCAGTGGGCCGGCACACTGATCAGTCATACACTGTATCCAGTGGACACACTTTTCTGCTGGAAAGTCCGACCGTGTGTACGCGGCATAACAGTATGCGTTTAAAAACAGGGGTTTTCAGTGCGCATGCGCGGAGCTCCCAAGATGGCCGCCGGCGTCTAGAGCTCCGCTCCCTCACGGCCCACCACTAGCCACCGGAGCCTTCAGAGCGCCCACACACCCCGCACACCGGGTGTCCTAGGCAGGGGAGATCACAGGGAACGAGCGGATGTCATCCCCGCTAGCCAAGCGGGACCTATCACGCCAGATGACGGCGGCTCCCGGCCCCCTCAGCTATGCCAAAATGGTGGCGGCGTCACGAGGCACACAGGACACAGAGCTGCAGGATTCCTCCATAGCAGACCAGGACCAGGCACAGCTACCCTTTTCAGGTACCGATTACCCCCCACTACAGCCTGCTCACTCCCCCTCCTCCACAGAATCCCTGCTGAATGGCCTGAGCACTAGCTATCCCACTACCCCAATGATGGATCCCCACACAGGCCTACTTCTCACAGTTAGTGAAGCACAGGAGGAAATCACAACCCCCACTGACTTTCCCTCTATGATGGCTGCTTTCTCACAGATGCTGTCCAAAGGCCTAGCAATGAATGCTGCACAGATTACTAGCTCTTTACATGCTGATCTGCAGCAAATTGGAATGAGGATGGACACTATTGAGCAAAAAGCTGACCAGGCTGCAACACAGATTAATCAGAATTCTAACAGATTACAAGAAGTGCAGGAGCAACTGGAAACTGCGTTTGCTAAGATCGATGACCTCGAGAATAGGTCACGCAGGTATAACTTCAGAATCAGAGGTATTCCAGAATCCGAAAAGGAGGTACAGAAAGCAGTGAAAACACTAATAAAAAACCTAATCCCTGACATCCCAGAGCACCGCATGGAGCTGGATAGGGCCCACAGAGCACTTCAAGCACCCCGCTCGGATGGTCTGCCCCGCGACATCATTGTTAAACCTCATTATTACTCTACCAAAGAAGAGGTCATGCGTAAATCCAGATATACGGACAATCTCACTTTCCAGGGCCACAAAATCCAGATTTTTGCTGACCTATCACCTTATACGGTACAAAAAAGACGCTCTCTCAAACCGTTACTGCAAGTCCTTTTGGATAAAGCAATCACATACCGTTGGTCATTCCCTCTACGCCTGAACTTTTCATACAAAAACAAAAGCTTCGGTTTTTCCTCCTTCCCAGAAGGGGAACGTCTCCTGATGCATCTCGGTTTGATACAACTGGAGCCTCAAGCCTCTCAAGCCACCAGGGGAACTCCAACCTCCACGAAACGACCTCCGCCAGCAAGCCCTCTGCAACACTCCTGGCTGAAGCAAGGACCGAAGCGACCTAAAGAAAATTTACCACCTTGAAAGCCTGACGGCACAGCACCTGTTACTTGTTTTCTTTTGTTCTTTGGCCCACCCTTTTGGGGTAGGGTGACAGTTGTGGGCTCTCAGTCTTTGTTCTGAGGGAGGGATTGGGGCAGCCCCCCCTTACCCCAATTGAGAAGTTGGCTATTTTATTCAGCCTCATACGTGAGAATCGATTACCGTAGGTCTATCAGATGTTACTGGACTCACAGTTTTGTACGGGACTCCTTTCTCCTTTTTTTTTTTTTGTTTGTTCTTTCCCTTAGCGGATCTGGTGTGTCGCCGAGGGGGGCGGGGTCACTCCTGCTCTGTTCGGCGACATAGTGGAACGATTACATTACCTTGCAGGTTCTCTATATGTTGCCCCTGCCTGTATTAGCATTGTTATGTATTGGTCTAATATTCTGGGGTTCTAGCACTAGTTAGTTCTGGGGAACGCTCTAGAAGTTGATACTCCATAATAACGTTGGTTCCTAGCAATTTACTGTTATGTTTTAGCTCTCGCTCTTACCGCCTAGTAGGCGCTCTGTATTCAGAGGATGATAGGTCCCTTTGGGACTTACAGGTTCGACTGATCTAGGGTGGGGGGCCGTGGGGGTTTCAATGTGCCTCACCTGGACCAGAGGCTCTCCGGCGCATCTGGATCCTAACCCGGACTACCTTTTGAAGGCTTTTCCGGATACTCAGGTTTTGGCGGCGGATACGGCGAGTCCGTTCCGCTCCAAGGGCGGGGTAGGGTCAGGGGACCCTCATGATTGTTTACTGTCTATGAATATTACAGGATTACAACATCTGATATCTAATGTTTTTGTCTCTCTCCCTTTTCTCTTATTTCCTTTCATCTCTTCTCCTTCCCCCCTTTCGGTCGCCTCTCCTCGAGTCATCCGGCGCCTCAGCTCGTCCCAGTATTCTTACCCAGGCTCCAGGACCAATCATCCAGGGCTTCCGGACCGTGACCCTCACAGTCGACTTTCTTGGTGGGGTAAGTCTCAGTCTCTTGTTATAGCACTCCTCCTTCTGATCCATGACTGACACACCTGTTTCTTTACCCACATTGAAAATTATCTCACACAACACACAAGGACTCAATTCCCCTATCAAACGTAGAAAACTCCTTCAACAGTACCATTCGCTACACGCTGACGTCCTTTTACTGCAAGAAACGCATTTTCCCTCTACATATAAACCCACGTTTCTACATCAACATTATCCTCAATTCTTTCTGGCCTCGGCGGCCAACAAAACGAAAGGGGTAGCTATCTGCTTTGCCAGACACATTAACATATCTCAAACCGAAACGATCGCTGACCCACAAGGCAGGTACATTTTAGTCTCCGGTTGTGTAGACGGAGAAACCTACACTTTTGTCTCCTACTATACACCCAACAAGGGCCAAAGGGCTTTTTTTGAATCCCTAATCCGTAAATTACAATCTCACCTTAAGGGTACTGTCTTCTTTGGTGGGGATTCAAATGTAGCCTTTGATTTTTCGCTCGACAAATCTTCTAAGGGTACGACCAGACCCAAACGCCCTTCTAAACAAAGCGTTAAAATAGCAAAGATCCTGAACACCGCAGGTTTAATAGATACCTGGAGGGAAATGAACCCCCACATGAAGGATTACACACACTTCTCAGCTCCTCACAATTCTTATGCAAGGATAGACCACATTTTCACCCAGCCTTCTACGATCCCCCTGATCAGATCTTCCAAAATTGTTGACTCTTCCCTTTCTGACCATTCAATGATGACATTACTAGCTCAACGGCCAATAGGGAATGGGACACGACACCGCTGGCGACTTCGGGAGTCACTACTATCTGACCCGGTACATTGTTCATTGTTGGAGGCAGATATCAAGGAATACTTTCTCCTCAATACTTCTGAGGAAGTTACCCCCTCCACTATCTGGGCTGCCCATAAGTCAGTTATTAGGGGGAAATTGATACAGTTGGCTTCTAAACTTAAAGCGGCCCACAAAGCGGACACATTGAAACTTTCAGAGGACTTTCACATGAAGGCGAAAGCGCACAAACGCAACCCCACATCTACCTCCCTCGCAAAGCTTGACTCGGCCCGTGCCCTTCTGAACTTATCTCTGACCACAGCTGCAGCACAACATCTCCACTGGACGGGGGCTAAATTTTACGCTCAAAAAGATAAAATTGGGTCCCGTCTAGCAACCAAACTAAACCCCAAACAGCGTACGTATGCTTTCCGTAAACTCAAGGTAGCTTCTGGGGATCTCTCGCAGAATCCGTCCAAAATTATGCAAGCCTTCCTACACTTTTACTCAGATTTATATAAAAAGAACACTAACCCCACATCTGCTCACAGGGAAAGGTTTCTCAAAGGCCTCCCTTTGCCATTATTAAGTAAAGAACACAGTGACCTTTTGGAGACTCCGTTCACCCAAACTGAAGTCCTTGATACCATTAAGCGTCTTAAATTGGGCTCCTCTCCGGGCCCGGACGGATTCTCCACTGGGTACTATAAAAAATGTGGACACTGTCTAGCCCCTCATCTCACTAAACTGTTCAACTCTCTCAGGAATGGAGCCCCGTTAGATCCGGACTTAAATTCAGCATATATTTCGGTCATTCCGAAACCCGGAAAGGACACTAGTGAGGTTTGCAACTATCGGCCCATCTCGCTTATAAACAACGATATAAAAATTATGACTAAGATTATGGCTAACAGGATGACAGGTTTCATCTCCTCGTATATCCATAAAGATCAGGTGGGCTTCATTCCTGGGAGGCAGGGAACAGACCAAATTAGGAGAGCTATTGACATTGTTTCGGTACTCAAATCGCAATGGGACGGCAACCCACCCCAAAAAGGATTCCTTCTTTCCATCGACCTACACAAAGCGTTCGATTCCATCGATTGGGCATACCTGTCTGATATCCTGCAGAGATGGGGATGTGGTTCACATTTTCTTAACATTATCAATTCGCTCTACTCTAGCCCCTCTGCACAAGTTCGCCTGATGGGCAGATACTCCGAATCTTTCCCCATAGGTAGGGGAACCAGACAGGGATGCCCACTATCGCCTCTCCTTTTTGCGATAGCAATCGAAACGCTGGCAATCGCACTGAGATCTAATCCGGACATCAAGGGGGTTTTCTGCGGTTCGCAAGAACATAAATGCGCGCTCTATGCAGATGACCTCCTTCTCTTTGTCTCCTCTCCCCTGACTTCTATGCCCCTGATTCTGCGCACCCTTTCTGAGTTTAGTAGGGTTTCCGGCCTCCGAGTCAATATGTCCAAGTCGATAGCATTAAACATAACAGTCCCCCCAGACCTCCTTAAACAAATCTCCTCCAATTTTACCTTCTCCTGGGCCACTTCGATGATCCCATATCTAGGCGTACAACTAACATCAGATGTGAATAGTCTGTTTAGAGCAAACTACCCCGCTATGATAAATAAATGCAAAGGTGATATGAATGGGTGGTCTAAATGTGGTCTATCCTGGCTGGGCAGGCTTCACGCGGTCAAAATGACTCTCCTCCCGAGGTTACTATACCTTTTCCGCTCCCTACCAATCCCGGTCCCTAAACAATTTCTCGACAAAATGCAATCAGATATCCTCCGCTTTATTTGGGGGAAGAGGGGTTACAGATGCCCGGCTGAGATACTCTACCGCTTGAGATCGCAGGGTGGCATTGGTCTCCCCAATCTTTGGGGGTACTATAGGGCATCTCAACTAGCCCAAATCTCTATGGCATACTCTCGGACTACTCAGCCGGACTGGCTTTCTATGGAACGTAAGGCAGTACCCTCGAACACCATAGATTACCTGTTGGGTTGTTCTCCTGATCGCAGACCGGCCGTTATGGCTCCCACTCTATCGCACTCCCTTGCTCTCTGCTCCAAACTCTACAACGTTCAATCCATTATATCACCCATGAGACCCCTATCACACCTGTTCCACAATCCGGACTTCAGCCCGGGGATGGAAATCGAAGCTTTTAAATGGTGGACAGATAAGGGCCTATATCGAATTGGGCACTTTCTCTCCCCTTCGGGCCCCATCACTCATGCACACTGTAGGAAGAAACTAGATATGCCTGACTCTGAATTTTTACGCTTCTCACAGATTTCACACTTTCTCCACTCCATCTGGCTCTCTAAACCCTTACCACCTTCTATAACCCCATATGAACACTGGTGTGTCAACCTCATGGATCAGAAGGGAGGAATTTCATTGATCTATGCAGCGATTATGCATAAAGAGACCAAACCCTCCTATGCCCGAGCCTGGGAAGAAGACGTGGACAACACCTGGGACTCTGCAATATGGTTCCGCGCTGCCAATAGAGCTTTCAAAGGTATCCTCAACGTATCCCTCATTGAAGCTAGTTTGAAAGTACTGATCAGGTGGTATTATGTTCCCTCCAGGCTTGCCAGAATGTTTCCAGGCACGTCACCAGACTGTTTTAGGGGCTGTGAAATGGAGGGCTCCATGCTTCACACATGGTGGGCCTGTCCTCGTATCCGTCCGTTTTGGCGGAAGGTATTTTGTACTATTCGCAAAGTAACTGGTACTACTGTAGCTCCACACCCTAGCTCAGCCCTGTTCAATCACCTTATACCGGGACTTTCTAAACCATTACAGACCTTATCATTTTTTCTCTTATTGGGGGCCAAAATAACGATAGCCAAAGCCTGGAAGAAACATACTGTCTCCTTCCACATGTTCAAGACGAAAGTCACATGGATCATGGTTCAAGAACAGACAGTAGCCAAACTTAATGACAAACTAGAGAAGTTTCAGTTTACATGGGAACCATGGGCCACGTTCTGCAATATTTCTCTCATCCCTGGAATACAACCTGGTGCACTGAACTCCGGAATGACTCTTTGATTACTCTTACCTATTCCCCCCCCTCTACCTTCTCACACGTTTTTCTCTCCCCCTTCTCTACTACGCCTCTCTTGGCGAGACTGGTTAGGGCACACGCTGATAGTCTACTCAACTCTTAACTTGTGCAGATCCCTCTTTTGGTTTATTGTTATCCTCTCTCACTGGTTCCAATTTTCTGGTGAAGGGGGCCTCGGAGAGAACTTGTCAGGCACTTCTAGGGGTTCCCTCTCGTGGGTGTCAGCAAGATCCCTAACGGGGCACTCAGGAACCTGGGAACTTCTGGACCTATACTGATATTGAAACTGGCTGATATTAGACGGAACCATGTACTGTTCTGCACCTTAGATTGCCCTCCCACATCTATGTTTAAGAACTGGAACTTTTCTACTGCTATACATAATGCTAGGTTCTGTTAATTTTACTGATTGGCCTTGTAAGTACCTGCGTGTACTTACAAGCATGTCTCTACTTTGTTATTGCAAAAAAATTTTCAATAAAAATGTTTTAAATATAAAAACAGGGGTTTTGTTTGCACACATTTGCAAATACATGCGGAAGCTACAGAGCCCCACCAAGGCACCCCATTATTTTCTATAGTCCTAACTCTAAATTTGGAGAGCCTCCACAGTGGAAGCACATACTGTATATGTCGATAAGTTTCGCTTGGAATTTCTTTGGTTTTGTTTTGCATGCATTGCCTTTCCATGTGCTCCTTGCTGCAAAGGCCAGTTATAGATGAGGGCAGTGGCCACTTGTTTGTACAGCTAGAGGGCGCTCTAATGATTTGTAGTGTGACTCCAGGAGACTGAAACCAACAAGTTCACAATAAGCTTGGAAAGAAGGTAAGCAACAGTGTTTTGTGTCTCCTCTTTGATACAGGTCTTTCACACTTTGTTTACGCTGTCTTTGTTCAGTTTTGTGTTTAATCTGACATTCACTTTCTCTGTTAGTTAGCGGTCTTTATTATAGGATGTCTCACACTGGATTATTAACTGCTTCCCGACCGCCCCATGTACATATACATGTGCAGAATGGCACGGGCAGGCAAAATCCCGTATATAAACGTGATTTTGCATTTGCCTGCCCGTGGGTCGTGCACGCGCCGCTAGCGGTGTGCTCGCGACCCGGTCGGGAGCTCCGTGACCCCGGCCGCGGGACCAGCGGACCCGATCGCCGCTGGTGTCCCGTGATCGGGTCACAGAGCTGAAGAACGGGGAGAGTTTTGTGTAAACAAACCTCTCCCCATGCTTCCTACACTGCCTGTCATTAATCGGCTGTTCCCGGTCATCGGGAAAGCCGATCAATGACGTCAGACGTCAGCCCCGCCCCCTAATGTAAAAAACACACACACACGTCACAGCCCATAACCCCTCCCCTCCCCCTAGTGGTTAACCCCTTCACTACAACTGTCATTTATACAGGAATCAATGCATTTAAATAGCATTGATTGCTGTATAAATGACAATGGTCCCAAAAATGTGTCAAAAATGTCCTATGTGTCCGCCATAATGTCGCAGTCACAATAAAAATCGCTGATCACCACCATTACTAGTAAAAAAAAAAATATTAATAAAAATGCTATAAAACTATCCCCTATTTTGTAAATGCTATAACTTTTGCGCAAACCAATCAATAATCGCTAATTGCGATTTTTTTTTACCAAAAAATATGTAGAAGAATACGTATCGGCCTAAACTGAGGAAAAAAAATGTTTTTTTTATATATTTTTTGGGGATATTTATTATAGCAAAAAGCAAAAAATATTGCATTGTTTTCAAAATTGTCGCTCTATTTTTGTTTATAGCGCAAAAAATAAAAACCGCAGGGGCGATCAAATACCACCAAAAGAAAGCTCTATTTGTGGGAAAAAAAGGACGCCAATTTTGTTTGGGAGCCACGTCGCACGACCACGCAATTGTCAGTTAAAGCGACGCAGTGCCGAATCGCAAAAAGGGGCCTGGTCCTTTGGCTGCCAATTGGTCCGGGGCTGAAGTGGTTAAACAGATCTGGAAGAAATACACAAAGCTCACCAATATTCAAGAATAATGACCGAAGGATTTAGGCAGTGTTTATTAATCCCGGAGTGACATTAAATTACAGCTTTTTAATATAACATCTACAAACATTCATGTCCGTCTAGATCACTATTTTTATACATCTACTGTATGTAGATATACTGTATTTGGTAACAATATAAAGCCTCTGTATGTAAAAAGTTAATAAACCTTTATATCTATTTAAAAAAAAACTTTTTAACACATAGATATTTATTTTCCTATGCCATCCCAACCTCATCCATACAATCTTTTGTTCTATATTTCTCAGCCCTCCAACAATCTCTGTAGTACTAATTGTTGTGGTGCAAGGCCTGGAAAATCTAACCATGGCTGCCAGATGGAAAATATTTTTTTGGGGGCCTTTCTATGTAGATAGGTAAATTTTTCTCTTATGATCATGTTATTGACCTGTTCTATCCACTGTCTCCTGTTAGGCACCCTGGAAGAGATCCAGTATCTAGCAATCAACTTACATGCGGTATACAGTAGCTGCAGTATTGCCACAAACATGTTTGGAGTTAACCGCTCTTCTTCCAGTGCGCTTAGCAGGCAGACAATCAAGTCCTTTTTTAACCGGTATTTGTAAACCTGTGGTATCGTGGAAATGTCCTCTGTCCAATATCGAAAGAGTTTCGGACACCTCCATAACGTATGCAATAGGTCCCCGCGTTCTTGCTGAGATTTTGGGCATAATGGACTATATCTATTAGAGATGGCCTTGCGGTTCACCCCGCGGTCGGTTTGCTGCGAACTTTGCGCGTTCGCTATTCGCCAAACCGGCAGACATATGGCGCTGTTCGCGGCCGCCATATTCTTATACATTGTGAAGAACTTTGACCCATGACACATCCATCATGTGGTACAGGACAGCAAATTGAGACATTTCAGCACATGGACATACCCCCTACCTTATAAATAGACCTGATCTGGCTGCCATTTTACATTCTGTCTTTTGTCAGTGTAGGCAGAGGTTGCTGTGTGGCGCAGGGACAGTGTGTAATCACTAGCTATTAGGTCCACAAAAGTCCTTTTAAGGACTGGTATAGGTGTACAGTATATAGGGGTGTAATACACTTATAATATACTTTCAAATATAGAAAGCATATTATAGTTCATTTCTATTGTGCAGCATTGTGACTGCAGGGTTGAGCGATTCTGCAGCTGTCTTTTGTCAGTGTAGGGAGAGGAGGAGGAGCACCAGGCTTGAGCCAAAGTGGGAAGTTGCAGAAGGTGCGTTCGATTAGGTCAAAGGACGCACCAGACTTGGTTGAGTGGCTCACTCAGCCTTACTCTTCTGCACCCTCCTCATCCTCTCTATCTGCACCCTCTTCACTCTCTGCTGTGTGCACCCCCAAAGACACTACCACCAACACCACCACATACCCTCGGCTTGAGTCACAGGAATTATTTTCCGATCCATCACAAGACATTTCTGATGCGCAGGCATTCTTGGCATTGGATCAGGAAGAGGAGGTAGCAACAACTGCCACTCAGCAGTCTGACGACAGTACCCAGATCAGCCCAAGGAGGTTGGTCCCCGCTGTTGCTGCCTACTCTGAGATCTCTAATTATAGTGGTGCGCTTACATTGCACAGGAGGGACAAACCGGCCTGCTAATGTATCAGGAGCGAGCCATCAACCATGTACGGTCACATCTGGCGCTCCCAGGACGTCAGCACATGGCTCCGCAGTGTGGGCTTTTTTTAACGTGTCTGCTGCTGACAATAGTGTTGCCATCTGCAGCCTTTGCAGTCAACGCATAAGTCGTGGTAAGCCCAACACTCACCTAGGGACGATCGCCTTAAGAAGGCACATGAACTCCCATCCCCGAGCCCAGTGGGAGCAACGCTGTTAGAACCCATAAAGCCACACTCCAGGCTCTCACCGTCCAGCCTCTTCTACTTTACCTCTCTCCTCACAATTGTCCTCCACTCCACCTTCCATCATACCGTCCTTCACGTTTTTCTGGAAAAAGGCAGGCTTCCGTGGGCCAAATGTTCGACTGTAAAAAAATGATGACGCCGGATAACCCTCTTGCCCAACGGTTGACCACTGGCTTGTCAGAACTGATAGCCCGCCAACTTCTGCCATATAAACTGTTGGACTCTGAGGCCTTGCGAAAAATTTGTGGCCATTGGAACACCACAATGGAAGGTCCCAGGAAGGAAATATTTCTCACAGAAGGGCATCCCAGAGCTATATGGCCATGTTCAGCGGCAAGTGAATGTATCTCTGGCACACAGTGTCAGTGCCAAGATACATCTGACCACAGACACGTGGTCTAGCAAACACGGGCATGGAAGGTATATAACTTTTACTGCCCATTGAACCTTCTGACAGGCATCAAACATGTAACCCGTGGCACCCATGTAGATTTGGTTTTACCGCCACGGATTGCATGCAGGTCTGCCTCTTCTTCTCCTCCTCGGCTGACTCCTCCTTTTCCACTGCTACCGTCTCTTCCGCTGCACCGCCCAAGATCCCCAGAACCTATTCGACATGCCAGGTGAGATGTTGCCATGCTGTGCTGTGTCTGTTGTGCCTGGAAGCCAAGAGCCACACTGGTCCTGCACTCCTTTCAGCTTTGCGTTCACAGGCAGATCAGTGGCTAACACCGCTCAATTTGACAGTTGGTAAAGTGCTGTGCGACAACGGTGCCAATCTGCTGAGCGTGTTGAAACAGGACAAAATTACACATGTGCCATGCATGGCGCACGTCTTAAACTTGGTCGTGCAGCGATTCGTTGTCAAATACCCTGGGGTCCAGGACGTCTTGCGGCAGGCAAAGAAAATCTCGGCCCATTTTAGAAGATCTTACACAGCCAGAACCGGTTCTGGGAGCTTGTTTTTTTTTCACCACGCCAGTGGCTGCTCATGCACGACGCATGCAGACTTCTGCGGCCATTTGATGAGATCACCTAACTGGTCAGTCGCAGCCATGGCACCATCAGTGACATTACGCCTTCTTTATGGAGCGTGCATTGCGTCGTGTCATTGATCAAGCCGTCAAGGAGCAGGAAGATGAGGAAGCCCAACAACAGGAGTCTGAAGAGGAGTCAGAGGAGGATGGTGCCAGGGCGGATGAGGAGGAGCAAGCAGAGAATGCTTTAAACCTTTCTGGGATCCCTGTTGTTGTCCGTGGATGGGGGGAGGAGAACGAGGATGACATTATCCTGGATGATGAGCAGGAGCCAGGCCACCACACCACTTCCAGTTTAGTGCAAATGGGGGCCTTCATGCTCCAGTGCTTTAAGAGGGACCCTCGTATAAAAAGCATAAAGGGCAAGGACCAGTACTGGGTGGCAATGTACTTAGACCCCCGGTACAAACAAAAAATGGCGGAACTGTTACCACCATCACAGAGGGCTGTCAGAATGGAGCACTTCCAGGCCTTGCTTACAGAAATGCTGCATTCTGCTTTCGCGTGCGCTGGCAGAGGAATTTCCACTCCCAGAGAAAAAGTTGCGGGTACCAATCCAACAGCGCCTGCAAGAAGAGGGCGGTTTGAAGATTTGTTGGTCACTTCTGATATGAGATCATCCTTTCAGCCGACCCATCGACAGGTGTCATCCGGATCCAGCATCAGGGAACGCCTAGACCAACAGGTGTCCGACTACATCGGGTTAACGGCCGATGTGGACACTCTGAGAAGTGATGAACCCCTGGACTACTGGGTGTGCAGGCTTGACCTCTGGCCAGAGCTTGTGCAATTTGCAATGGAACTTTTGGCTTTTCCCTCATCCAGTGTCCTGTCCGAAAGGTCGTTCAGCGCAGCAGGGGGGATCCTGACCGATAAGCGCACTCATCTAGCTCACGACAGTGTTGACTACCTCACATTTATAAAAATGAATGAGGCATGGATCTCGGAGGAATTCAACACATGTGACCAATAGACCATGTATATGCATAACTGTCTAAACGATTTATATAATCTAGCACACGGACCTTTTTTCTACCTTTGGCTCACTTGTAAAAAAAAAAGCACACCGTACTATATGCCCGTACCCTCCTGTTTGAAGTGGTTGAGCGGTGTCATATTTTTGGTTGCTGGTGTCAGTGCTCTCTTTCTCGGTGCTGGTGTCAGTGGACCCTGCATAGGTGGGGGCAAGGGCCAGGCAGAGGGAGGGGTCAAGGCCTCAAGCACAGGTTGGCACACTGGGACACTGGCACAGGACTGCTCTGCCCTGACTGTGGCACTGATAACCAGGAGGAAGGTAGTGGAGGTGATGGGGTAGTGGGTGGATTTAAAGGCCAGTGGCTGAGGGATGCTGAAGGAGCAGGGATGGGGGGCTGGCTCTCTAGCTCATGCTGGTGGTAGCTGGCTGCAGAAGGGGTTGTAGCATGGTTGCTGTGCCTCTCCTTGCAGCTGGAGTCCAGATCCCCCCACCCTGATTGACATCCCCAGAGAGGGGCGACCAGACACCATTTCTCTCCTCCCTCCCCCTTCCATCGGCTCCATATACTGCGCTAATAAGGCTTCCTCCCCGGTGGGACCTTCCTCTTCCCCTCTACAGCTCTGCTTTCCAGTCAGACGCCTCCTCCAGGTGTTCAGGGATCGCTTAGCAGAGCACTCCAGTTGTGGGTGACAGGGGGGCAATCTGCTTCTCCGGAGCAGCGAGAATAGTTTAATTTTGCTCCGGCTGCTGGAATGAGTGTCCTCCCCCAGACAACACAGTGCTGGCCAGCCCCGCCTCCTCCCCAAGACACAGCCATGGCCCCATCCTCTCTCCACTGCCTGGCCATGGAGCTCACAGGCAGCATTAACCCTCTGCTGGCTGGAGCACAGCGCAGATGCAGCAGCATTGTTGTGATAAGAGGTGGCTCTTAAATTAGGCTGCCGCGAGGCCCCTGTGAATGCGAGGCCTTAGGTGATCACCTAATTTGCCTAATTGGAGAGCCACCTCTGGTTCTCCCCTCTAAAGTTTAGAGGCAATTTTTTACCTTTCCCAAAGAAGGCCAATGTCCACATCACGCTTCAAATCCAACACGAGTTTATTTTCCTTTTATGCTTCAGTAACCGGAGAGTTGAAAAGAGAAAGGGGTTAGCAGAACTGATTCAGGCACACTCTTGGCTTCATCGCCACTCGGTCCCGATTGGGTACAGCTCACCCGGATAGTCACCCAATGGCACTAGCAGCCGGGATGTAGCACCAACAGTGACTAGCAGCAATCTTTATCACTCGCCTCCTGTTATAGGACCGATCCTCCCCTGGCTTCCTCTTAGTCAGAGCGGTCGCCCTCACCTGGGCTCCCTGGGTTTCCTTTCTGGCTTTGTAGACCCAGTTAAAGGTACTGGGCCTACCTGGAACACTGTAGCCTCGGGCTGAAGGTGCCCGAGACAACACAGTCAATGCCCGTAAATCCCCTCGAGGGGATACACTCCTCCGGGTACAGGTCCCGGGTATTCGCGCCCAGAACAATGGCGTCTGCCCTTTTTGTACCCTCTTCTGGCATGCACAGCGGGTAGACCACGCCCACTGCACGGCTGCCAAGAGAAGACACCCAATAGCCACTCCATCACCTGTGGTTCAACCCCGGGTACAAGTGTCAGCACCACGCCAGGTGAAACAGCAGCAAGGCAGAGTCCAAACAATTAGAAGACCCAAGCCAACTATTGCTTAGGTCACCCCTAAATTTGGGATACCCGCTACAATAACTTAAAAAAAATAAAAAATTATGGCAACTTTTCCTAAAGCAGGATCATCTCCTGCACCCCCTTCATAGCCTGGAAATTTCACAGATAAAAAAAGAATGCTTGTCGTTGTCGATCCCAGATTCGCTTAATACTTCTGGTATGTCAGTGTCCATGTTGTGGGACTATGTGTGCACAGATAGTAAGTATTTTGTGGCTGCATATATGACCTGGAGGTTTTTAATGTTCGCCTGCCATTAAAATGAATGGGACCCGCTGCGAACCGCAGGTTCGCAAACATTTGTGCACGTTCGCGAACCATCCCGTTAGATGTTCATCATTAATCTCTATGCCCCCACACTTGTGTCGCTGTTGGGGTGTTCTATAGGCTCTGTGAAGTAGAAAAAGATGGGATAATTTCTGCGTTGCTGACACTGTTCTGACTCAACTACAAGGCAATAACTTTATCTTCAGCTTCACATAGAGCTTATATGACCTGGTGATCTATTTATCCCTTGCATCAATTCAGACAGTTTAACTCAATGGATAACTCACTGTATGGAAAGACAGACGATTAATCCTCTTGAATGTTCCATTTAATGATGATACCCATAGGTAGAAAAACGTTGCAGTTGTAAGCCACATGTAAAGATGTTACAGCATTAGGTATTCTGAGAACAATGACTGAGAGAGAGGGAGGAGAATATACAGAACTACGGTGGGAGAGAGAGTTCAGAAAGACAGAGGAAACAAATCTTAAAGCCGGCTTCCACCCTAAAGTGGAACTTTCGCTCATTGGAACCCTCCCCCCCTCCGGTGTCACATTTGGCACCTTTCAGGGGGGAGGGGGGTGCACCCACTTCCGGACATAGACTCCCATGGGAGTCTATGCCTCTTCCTGTCCCACCGCGCTGTCTGCTGGGACACACACGGATCCCAGAGACAGCACAGACGATTCTCATTGCACTGCGCTACTCGCGCATGCGCAGTAGGGAACCGGGAAGTGAAGCCGCATCGCTTTACTTCCTGATTCCCTCACCGAGACTGGTGCCAGCAGCAGCAGAGAGCTGAGCGATTGATCGGCCTCTGCTGCCGACATCGCTGGACCCTGGAAGAGATAAGTGTCCATTTATTAAAAGTCAGCAGCTGCAGTATTTGTAGCTGCTGGCTTTTAAAAAAAAATTTGCAGGTGCAATCCCTCTTTAAAGACACAGAGGATAATAATTCACATTGTGTAACACAACACTCCCCATCTGAAATCTTTAGATTTCATAACCATAAACAATTATATATATTCAATAAGTCCAATACTGTAACCTGTAATGAAAAACATGATGTTGACCTGGTATGATTATAGGATTCTGTTCTTTGCTGCATAAGTCAGATTTCGTTATAAGGCCACCAACTCTCAGCAGCTGATTGGTGTCAACTACAGGGTTTAGATTGAAGAGAGAACTGTTTTTAAACAATTCGGTTCCATTTCCGATTCTCCTAAATTCCTCCTGATACACCTCTTGTTGCACACAACGGATAATTACCTCTTCTGCGTGTGAGATATCTGCTGCTGTTAAGTGTCCAGAACAGCTGTGCCAACCACGACACTCTGACACAGAGTTCTTTCCAAAGCAGCGAGCAATATTAATTAGCCAAGCGATAGCTCTTACAGCAGATGACCAGGTGGAAAAACACTCTAAACGGTGTGACCGCAGCTTCTGTATTGTATTTACAGAAGTGTGGAGTGAGATGTTCACAGTTCTTATTTCCATATCATCTTCAGGACTTACTAGCCCATAGGTGTTGTCAGAAGGGGGTGAGTAGGAGTCCTCACACAAAAACCTTGGAGGTGACAGCCATAAGCTGTCCTGAAGAACAGCAGATGACACAGATCTGGTCCCACAGTCAGCTGGGTTGAGTTCAGTGGGAACGTAATGCCATTGACTTGGTAGGGAGAATCTCTTAATACGTTCAACCCTGTTGCTGATGTACATGTAAAACTGTTTTGTTTGGTTGTATATATAACCAAGTACTACCTTACTGTCTGTATAGAAGGTGAAGGAATCGATTCTAGTGCCAATTTCACTTCGTATGACTTCGGCAATTTCTACTGCATGCACGGCTGCACAAAGTTCAAGTCTTGGTATGGAATGTGCAGGTTTGGGAGTAAGTTTTGCTTTGCCTAGGACAAAACTACAGTGTGATTCTCCATTCATTTCAGTGCAATCCCTCTTTAAAGACACAGAGCATAATAATTCACATTGTGTAACACAACACTCCCCGTCTGAAATCTTTAGATTTCATAACCATAAACAATTATATATATTCAATAAGTCCAATACTGTAACCTGTAATGAAAAACATGCAAAAATAAACACAAGTCCAACAGGATTGAAGAACATGTAGTCTGACGTATGACGTCTTCAAAGAATTCAAAAGGCTTGAGTAGAACCTGAACATAGCAGCAATGTACTCCCCGCCGTGCCAACAGCATGGCTAGTCCTTGTGTAAGTCACTTTCCTGGCAAAAGGAGTACTAACTCTGTAATTGGTCGAGTAAAGGTACCTGTAGGTCCTCCCTTGGTTACCTTGACTTCTACCTTCCGGACTCTGTTATTGTCACTGGGCATAACTTTAGTAATAAGCCCCATAGGCCACTCATTCCGACAAACTTCTTTGTCTTTTAGAAGGATGAGATCTCCAACCTTAAGATTAGGCTTAGTTGTTTGCCATTTGTTACGACCTTGAAGGTGATGAAGATACTCCTTCCTCCAGCGATGCCAAAACACATTGGCTAGATTCTGCACCTGCTTCCATTGACGCCTGTAGATATCCTTGGGTTCGATCTCACTTGAAGATATTACAGCAGTCCCAATCTTTTGAGTAAGGAGCGAAGCTGGGTTAAGGATTACTGGAGCATCAGGATCTGAAGATACCGGCACTAAAGGTCTTGCCTTCACTATGGCACACACTTCAGCGAGGAAGGTAGACAAAGTATCATGGGTGAGTGGTAAAGATCTGTGAGTCTGCAACATGGAGTTGAGAATTCTTCGTGCTACTCCAATCATTCGTTCCCAGGATCCTCCCATGTGTGAAGAATGTGGAGGATTAAACAACCAAGTACATCCATTGTTGGCCAGGAAATTGTCCAATTGTAGCTCTTTACATGCTCCAACAATGTTGGTACCACAGTCAGATCTCAGCTGCTTAATCGGTCCTCTGACAGAAAAGAATCTTCTTAGGGCACAGATAAAAGAAGAAGAATCCATAGACTCAATCACTTCTATGTGAATTGCTTGAATGCTGAGACAGGTAAACAATACAGACCATAGCCCATAGGTGTTGTCAGAAGGGGGTGAGTAGGAGTCCTCACACAAAAACCTTGGAGGTGACAGCCATAAGGGCTGTCACCTCCAAGGTTTTTGTGTGAGAAATCCTACTCACCCCCTTCTGACAACACCTATGGGCTAGTAAGTCCTGAAGATGATATGGAAATAAGAACTATGAACATCTCACTCCCCACTTCTGTAAATACAATACAGAAGCTGCGGTCACACCGTTTAGAGTGTTTTTCCACCTGGTCATCTGCTGTAAGAGCTATCGCTTGTCTAATTAATATTGCTCGCTGCTTTGGAAAGAACTCTGAACGGGAGATCAGAAGTTTTTCTAGTGACTTCAAAGAATGTCTCCACCTTTCCCACTTGTGTTGATTCTCACTAGGTAAGGGGGTATCCCAGTCTATGTTCTCAGTAGATAACTGTCTTAGCAGAATCTTACCTTGAATGGTAACTGGAGCAAGGAAACCCAGTGGGTCATAGATGCTATTCACCACCGACAGGATTCCTCCCTTAGTGAAGGGTTTGTCACAAGTTGACACTTGAAAGGTGAATGTGTCTTGCTTGATGTTCCACAACAAACCCAGACCAAATCAAGGTTTTTTAGACTGGTGGCATAGTCCTCAGAGTGAAAAGCGTTCATAAGTTCCTGGCTATTGGATATCATTTTGTGCAGTCTAAGGTTTGCTGTAGACAGCATCTCCTTTGTTCTGGTAAGGAGATCAATCGCTTCTTTAGCGGTTGGAAAAGACTTGAGTGCGTCGTCAACGTAGACGTTTCTTTCAACAAATTGACGAGCATCAGATCCATATTCTTCTTCTCCAGTCTGAGCTGTTCTCCTTAGCCCATAAGTTGCCACTGCAGGGGAAGGACTGTTACCAAAGACATGTACCTTCATTCGATAGTCAATAACTTCCTTGCTGATGTCGTTGTCTTTGTGCCATAGAAACCTGAGGTAGTTTCTGTTGTCTTCTCTGACAATGAAGCAATGAAACGTTTGTTGAATGTCTGCCATTACTGCTACAAGCTCTTGTCTGAAGCAAATCAAGACTCCTATTAGGCTGTTATTCAAGTTGGGCCCTGTAAAGAGCATGTTGTTGAGAGAAACACCTTTGTGCTGAGCACTGGAATCAAAGACAACTCTGATTTGGTCTAGTTTGCTTGGGTGATACCTGCCAAAGGATGGAAGGTACCAGCATTCTTCTCCCTCTTTTAGTGGGGGTGCAGGCTCTGCATGATCTCTGTCAAATATATCTTGCATAAAGTCCACAAAGTGCTTTTGCATCTTTGGTTTCCTGCTTAAGTTTCGCTTTAATGAGGATAATCTACTGATGGCCTGCTGTAAGTTGTTGGGTAATCTCTCTCTTGGGAGACGAAAAGGTAGGGGTGCTACCCAGTTATTGGAGTCGTCTTTTTGAAAGAACTCATTGTCCATTACCTTGATGAATTCTTTGTCTTCCATTGAAGGAGCAAGTATGTCATATTCACTGGTTGCATTAAACACTGCAGAGTCAAAGTCGTCATTGTGGCAGGAGAAAGGGCTCGTGCTACCTGAGATACCATGTTGCCATCCGTGGCTGGCTATCTTCTCTTTCACCCAGTAGTGATGTGGGCATGGCTTAAAGTAAGTGTTTCGACCATTTGGCAGAACATTTGTCTTGAATGATGAAATGTTGTTAGGTCTCTTCATTTTGCCTATACAGACATTGCCTATGATGACCCACCCTAGATCCATGCGCTGGGCAAATGGGGCATCTGGGGGCCCACTGACTGTGTACCTTGTGAACTCTTATGCCGCGTACACACGATCAGACTATCCGGCGGACTTGGTCCGGTGGACAATCCGCCCGTGTGTGAGCTCCGGCTGACTTTTTCTTCCCAAAAGTCCAGCGGACTCAAAATTACAATCCGGCCCTCTGTATACTAGTCCGTTGGATTTTTGAAATGAATGGACTTTCCCACACACGGAGTAAAGTCCGTTAATTTTGAACGTGACTCCAGGTAGAGGGGACAAGTGAAGGAAGTCAATGCCGCCGCCTCGATCAGCGAGATTGACACCTTGCTAGCCCCGTCACCTGGTATGGATTTAAAGGGGAATCCCTACGCCGAAAAAAAAACGGCGTGGGGGTCCCCACCCAAGTCCATATCAGACCCTTATCCGAGCATGCAACACGGCCGGTCAGGAAAGGGGGTGGGGATGAGCGAGCGCCCCCCCTCCTGAGCCGTACCAGGCCGCGTGCCCTCAACATGGGGGGTGCTTTGTTGATAAGGACAAGGGCCTCTTCTCGACAACTCTGGCCATTGGTTGTCAGGGTCTGTGGGCGGGGGGCTTATCGGAAGCCGGAAACCCCCTTTAATAAGGGGGCCCCCAGATCCCGGCCCCCCACCCTATGTGAATGAGCATGGTACCCCCACCCATTCACCTAAGGGAAAACGTGTTAAAAAAAACACAACACAGGTTTTTAAAGTACTTTATTAGACAGCTCCGGGTGTCTTCTTCGGACTTCGGGGGGTCTTGTCCGGCTCTTCGTTTGTTCTGCCGGGCCTCCGCTATCTTCTTGCAGCTCTTTTACTAGCGTTGGCCCGGTCTTCTGCTTCGTCGCTGTTGCCGTCGCCTTCTGCTTCTTCCTTCTTCTACCCGCCCCTTGTCCCTATATAAGTGGCCGCGCAACACGTCCCCACCATTACAAGTGGAGACATCGTCGTGTCAACATCGGGAGAAGAAAGAAGAAGGCGGAGGCGACAACAGCGACGAAGCAGAATACTGGGCCAACGCTAGTAAAAGAGCTGCAAGAAGATAGCGGAGGCCTGGCAGAACAAACGAAGAGCGGGACAAGACCCCCTGAAGTCGGAAGAAGACCCCCGGAGCTGTCTAATAAAGTACTTTAAAAACCTGTGTTGTGTTTTTTTTAACACTTTTTCCCTATGGTGAATGGGTGGGGGTACCATGTACCCCATACTCATTCACATAGGGTGGGGGCCGGGATCTGGGGGCCTCCTTATTAAAGGGGGCTCCCGGATCCCGATAAGCCCCCCTGCCCGCAGACCCCGACAACCAACGGCGAAGGTTGTCGGGAAGAGGCCCTTGTCCTCATCAACATGGGGACAAGGTGCTTTGGGGTGGGGGGGCTGCAGGGCCGCCCTTCCCCAAAGTACCCCCTCATGCTGAGGGCATGTGGCCTGGTACGGCTCAGGAGGGGGGGGGCGCTCGCCCCCACCCCCTTTCTTGACCGGCCGGGTTGCGTGCTCAGATAAGGGTCTGATATGGACTTGGGGGGGGGGACCCCCACACCGTTTTTTCGACGTAGGGATTCCCCTTTAAATCCATACCAGGTGACGGGCTAGCAAGGTGTCAATCTCGCCGATCGAGGCGGTGGCATTGACTTCCTTCGCTAGTCCGGTCTTTCTGGAGTCACGTTCAAAATGAATGGACTTTACTCCATGTGTGGGCAAGTCCGTTCATTTCAAAAGTCTGGCGAACCTCCGCCAAAGTTTCCGCCGGAAAAGTCCACTCGTTCGGAAAGTCCGGCGGATTGTCCGCTGGACTAAGTACGCCGGATAGTCAGATCGTGTGTACGCAGCATTAGAATGTCTCTTCCTAACATAAGAAGGATCTGAGCATCTTTGTCAAGTGGCGGTATCTCATTTGCTATTATCAGGTAAGAGTGTTGGAAAGCAGAAGCTGGAGTAGAGATTTCTTCCCTGTTAGCAGGTATCTGATTGTACTCAACAAGTGTAGGTAGGGGTAATTGCAAATTACCTTTGAGAGAAGATACCATGAGTCCATGAGCCCTTCTTCCAGAAACCTCTGTAGTTCCACTACAGGTACCCAAGGTGAGCGTCACCTTTTATTTCAAATAGATCAAACAGTTCTGATTTTGTGAGCGATCTATTGCTCTGATCGTCTAGGATAGCATATGCCTTTAGAGTCTTTTCTGGTTGGTCCTTGTGGTATATGTTCACCAAGCATGTTTTAGCACAGGACTTAGCACAGCGTTCTTCTCCACAAATTTCAGTGCAGGATGAAGAAATTATGGCAGAATTTGGCACTTGGTCTGTATTCTCCCCGCCATGTGTTAACGTGGGAGGAGATTTAGCAGGTTGTACAGAGCTGGGCTCAAGCGGATGAAGTGCTTGCACATGTTCTTCAGAGCCACACTCTCTATGTACTTGATGGGCACATTGCAGTCCCTTGCAAAATGTTCTGTAGAAGCACAGCACCTGAACATATCCTAAATGTCTTTATAAAGCTCCTTACGCTCTTCAAGAGGCTTTTTCCTAAAGCAATACATTTTTTGAGGGGGTGTGGCTTCTTGTGAATGGGACACGCTCTGTTAGGGTTTTCAATCTTCCTACTTTGTCTGTCCGTGGCCACAACTGTGGTAGGAGTGGGAAGGATGTCAGTTTTTTTCACGGATACTGGGCCTCTATGGCTTTTATAGTTGCCCTGAAGACTGGTACTCTTAGGAAAGGGTGAGAAGAGACTGTACTCACCGTAGAAAAAACTTTCATTCATTCTTGGTCTCTGCAATTTCACTGATGAATTCACAGAAGAAAGAGAATGGAGGGAAGGAAAGCTTGTTCTCTTTTTTTGTATGACTAGGGATGAGCTTCGAGTTCGAGTCGAACTCATGTTCGACTCGAACATTGCCTGTTCAGCGAACAATTTGGGGTGTTTGCGGCAAATTCAAAAAGCCGTGAGCACCCTGTAAAAGTCTATGGGAGAAATCTAAAGTGCTAATTTTAAAAGCCTATATGCAAGTTAAAAAGTAAAGTATATGGGTACCTGGGTCCTGCCCCAGGGGACATGTATCAATGCAAAAAAATTTTTTAAAAACGGAAGTTTTTTCAGGAGCAGTGATTTTAATAATGCTTAAAGTGAAACAATAAAAGTGTAATATTCCTTTAAATTTCGTACCTGGGGGGTGTGTATAGTATGCATGTAAAGGGGCGCATGTTTCCCGTGCTTAGAACTGTCCCTGCACAAAGTGTAATTTTTGCAGAAAAAAAAGCTATTTAAAATCACTCGCGGCTATAATGAATTGTCGGCTCCCGTAATACAGAGAACAGTCATTGAAAATCATTGATAAAAAAAGCGGGTCAAATAAAAAAAAAAAAATACGAGGGGGTCCCCCTCAAAATCCATACCAGACCCTTATCCGAGCACGCAACCTGGCAGGCCGCAGAAAAAGAGGGGGGACGAGAGAGCGCCTCCCCCTCCTGAACCATACCAGGCCACATGCCCTCAACATTGGGAGGATGCTTTGGGGGTCTGTGACCCCTCAAAGCACCATGTCCCCATGTTGATGAGGAGAAGGGTCTCTTCCCCACAACCCTGGCCGGTGGTTGTGGGCGTCTGCGGGCGGGGGGGCTTATCAGAATCTGGAAGCCTCCTTTAACAAGGGGACCCCCAGATCCCGCCCTCCCCCCTGTTTGAAATGGTAACCCTTCTCCTCATTAACATGGGGACATGGTGCTTTGACGGGTCACAGACCCCCAAAGCATCCTCCCAATGTTGAGGGCATGTGGCCTGGTACGGTTCAGAGGAGGGGGGCTCTCTCGTCCCCCCCCTCTCTTCCTGCGGCCTGCCAGGTTGCGTGCTCGGATAAGGGTCTGGTATGGATTTTGAGGGGGAATTTGTAAGACTAGTCTTTGTGAGTTCTCTGCAAAGTATGTACCTGTCTCAGTTGTCTCTGCCTTTATGCAAGGTGTTGTTGGCTGAATGGTGCTGATTGCGTTATCTTTGACATTGTTGTTAAAGGACACAGGGAAATATGGTGCAGCAGATGTGTTCAGGTGAGTTGCTTGCTTGAAGTCGGTTGTTCCAATGGTACATTGATTCAATGCTGTACCAGAAATTAATGACTTGCTTGCAGCTTGCTCTGATGCTCTGTGACGTAAGAAGGAAGGTTAGGTAGGCAGGCAGGAAATGCACTGGAGTGATTTTGCGTGCAGGAAGTTGCTGGAACCTCTTTAACTTGAAGCTGGGAAGGAGTCTCTATGTTGTCAGGAGCATTGGAGACAATGGAGTGTACACTGCAGTGGCTTAGGACCAGTGGCGGCTGGTGCTCAAAATTTTTGGGGGGGCGCAAACAAACAGCCTCACTGTGCCATTAAACGCTGCCACTGTGCCCATTAAACGCTGCCACTGTGCCCATTAAATGCTGCCACTGTGCCCATCAAACGCTGCCACTGTGCCCCAAGTGCTGCCACTGTGCCCATCAAATGCTGCCACTGTGCCCCAAGTGCTGCCACTGTGCCCCAAGTTCTGCCACTGTGCCCCAAGTTCTGCCACTGTGCCCCAAGTGCTGCCACTGTGCCCCAAGTTCTGCCACTGTGCCCCAAGTTCTGCCACTGTGCCCCAAGTTCTGCCATTGTGCCCCAAGTGCTGCCACTGTGCTCCCTAAGTGCTGCCACTGTGCCCCTCAAGTGCTGCCACTGTGCCCCCTGCCTGCCCTCTGCACTTACCTTGTCCCGGTGTGCAGCTGGTGACGGCGGCAGGCGACGAGCGGTGTCTCATCGTCGGATGTCTTCTTCTCCCGCGCTCCTCCTGTCTTCTACTATGATTGGACGCCTAGCGTCCAATCACAGCACCTGTGACTTCAGCCAATCAGGTGACAGGTAACAGACCTGGCAACCTGATTGGCTGAGAGGCGGGTCTGTGTTAGGGAAGCGATGTATTCGCTTCTCTAACACAATACTGTGTAATCAGCGAACGCACAGCAGTGCGCCCGCTGTTTACACTTAGGGAAGCCTATTAGAGCACACCGCTCTAATAGGGGTGCTTCCAGAAACACCCCCCCCCACTGTTATTCAGATGCCCGGCGCCCGATCAGGGGCCGGACACCTGAATAGGGGGCGGCAGCGGTGACAATAGATAGATTCATGCAATGCATGAATCTATCTATTGGTGATAGAGCGGTGCAGGAGAGGGGGTGGCAGCTCTCCTGCGCCCTCTATGCACGCACCGCCACTGCTTAGGACATAGTCTTTAGTGCGTTTGAGGGGATCTTCCATATCTGCTATATTTAGGTTGATGTTGTCTTTTTCATTTGCACCTTCATCTGCACTGATAGCTTGCTCTAGGACCCTTAGCTTAGCCATAGCTGCATCATGTTTAGACTGTTTGTTTAAGATTTCTATAGTTGCTCTTTGACGTGCTGTCTGAAGCACAGACTCTGCTTTTCTTTTCTGCATATGCGACCTGCACCTTGCTGGCTTCTGCTTCAGCGCGGGCACTAATAAGTCGCTCACTGAGTGTTGAATATCTTGAACTGTGACTTCTAGAAGACCTTTTAGAATTTCTGGTGCAAACAGATCTGTGAGATACAGTGTCCTGTAGCAGCACTAACTTTGCTTCTGCCTTTAATTTGGTTTGCTGGATAAAACTGTCTCTTTCCAGATTAACCGCTTCCCGACCGGCGCACAACGTATACGTCGACAGAATGGCACGGACAGGCATAAGGGCGTGTATATATACGTCCCCTTTAAGATGCCGCTGTGCCATCGGGCGGGACCCCTGTGAGGCCGGTCGCGGGTCCCGTGGACTCGATCGCCGTGGGGACACCCGCGATCGTCTCACGGGAAGGCTGAACGGGGAGATGCGGAAATAAACAGCATCTCCCCATTATGCCTAGCAACTAGTGACGCCGATCTCTGCTCCCTGTGATTGGAGCAGAGATCAGCATTCACTAGCTGACAGCCACGCCCCCCCCCACAGTAAAAAACACGCCTCTAGGCATACTTAACTCCTCCCCGCCCCCTAGTGGTTAACTCCTTCACTGCCAGTGTCATTTATACAGGAATCAATGCATTTAAATAGCATTGATTGCTGTATAAATGACAATGTGTCAAAAATGTCCGATGTGTCCGCCATAATGTCGCAGTCACAATAAAATTCGATGATCGCCGCCATTACTAATAAAAAAAATTATTAATAAAAATGCTATAAAACTATCCCCTATCTTGTAAACGCTATAACTTCTGCGCAAACCAATCAATAATCACTTATTGCGATTTTTTTTTTTTTTTACCAAAAATATGTAGAAGAATACGTATCGACCTAAACTGAGGAAAAATAATTATTTTTATATATTTTTGGGGGATATTTATTATAGCAAAAAATAAAAAAGAATGCATTTTTTTTTTCAAAATCTTCGCTCTTTTTTGTTTATAGCGCAAAAATTAAAACCGCAGGGGCGATCAAATACCAGCAAAAGAAAGCTCTATTTGTGGGAAAAAAAGGACGTCAATTTTGTTTGGGAGCCACGTCGCACAACCGCGCAATTGTCAGTTAAAGCGATGCAGTGCCGAATCGCAAAAAGGGGCCTGGTCCTTTTGCCTGCAAATTGGTCCGGTCTGAAAGTGGTTAAGAGCCTTAAAACTTTTTAATTCCTCCAGTGAACCTGCTGTGTTCATATTTTGTAAGGCATTAATGAACTTGTCACTGGTGAGCTCATATGAGGCAGAAAGTTGTTTTAATGGTGCCCTTTAGTGTCAGTAGTTCACATTCAACAGACACTGCATTAGATTCAGAAATGATTTTCTTCCAAAATAGTTTCAAGCTATTAAACAGTTCAGTTCTTAAAGCTTCATAATTCTCCATTACTTTCCAAGTTGGTTTGACTGAGCGTTTGGGTAACTCAGTTGGTTCAAGATTGACCCCTTGTGCTGGGGTTGCTGTGTATTCCCTGACTGATGTATAACAGGTTTGATGATCCCAGACCCCAACCTTACTACTAACCCCATTAACTGAGACCACACCGGTTGAAGTAAAAAAGGCCGTAGCAGCAACTTTATTTTAAACCGATAAACAAATAACTTTAATAAACTCTGAAATAAAATATGTAAAAAAAAATATGCAATATCCAAATCTTCTGAGTAGCAAAATAGTGACTGGCATTGATCTGTGCAGGCAACTATCAACCAAACTTTAAACCAATAACTTTAAACCAATAACTTTAACCCATGACAAACTGACACTGCGGTCCCTCTCCAAGCGTAATAATAGGCCTCAAGCCGACAAGCAGGCTCAAAGACAAAATCTGGCCCGCAGTGCCCCATAACACTTTCCGTCTAACCTTTATGTTATCCGGAAACCAGCATCAGGACCCATCCAGCGACAGTTCCTGAACTATTTTCTGTCATATCTCCTTCCCCTGCACAGACCAACACCCGCCACAGCATGAGAGAATAACCCCCTTATTCCTGAATGCCCGCCACACCCAAAGTGCTCGCTCAATGCCGTCTTGAAGCCCCAATGTCCACAAATCAATACCTACATCGTTCAGGTGCACTCCGTCTGCTCTCAGATATCTCCACGTCTCAAATTCCAACTCCAAGTGCCAAATGGCCAAACCCCCATTCCGAACCATAAAATTGCTGATGGCCCTGTTGACCTTTCTCCTGGCTCTATTAATTTCTGATATGGACCTGGCCAGTCACCAAGTGGTGCGAGCAACCATGTCCGACCAGACCACTATAGTTTTTTTCAAAGCTCGTTAGACTGGGGTGTTCTCCTAGAGTTACTCAAAACTACCCAGGAAAGTACACGAGTCATCACTAAATACAACCGACAACATAAAAAGGTACGCAACATATACAAAAAGTTTTGGTATCTCTTATCTACCGATCAAAAAATTTCAAAATACATTAAATCATATCCAGAAATTACATACAGGAGATCACGTTCATTACGTGATACTCTCGTGAGTAGTCATTACACGCATGAACAGAACAGTACCAAGCAAGTCCCAGGAACATATAGATGCGGCAAATGCAAATTTTGCCGTTTTATTTTAGAGGGCAAAAGTATAGACTTACCAGACGGGAAAACATGGACCCCAAAATACCGTACGAACTGTCAATCTGTGGGATCAGTACATCTGATGAAATGTCTATGCGGAGCATTCTATGTGGGGAAAACCGAACGCCCCCTATTTTGCCGTATGAGAGACCATGTATCACTTATCTGCAAACGTAAAATGGAGACACCCATCAGTCGCCATGTAGGCCTATACCACAAGTTCGATCTCGACTATATTGGCTTCTATAGCCTTGAACATTTGCCCCAACAGGAACGGGGGGGTGATCTGGATAAGAAACTACTGCAAATTGAAACTAGATGGATCTACTCGTTGAAGGCTACCCGGCATCCGGGCCTCAATGAAGGAATTCGTTTTAAACCTTTCTTATAGGGTTATCCTTACCCTCCACTGGGGTTTTTTCCTCAATGGAGATTTTAGTTCATCTGTTTGTCTCTTTATTGCTCACAAATCACATTCCTCTCCCCTTTGGTTGTGCCTGGAGTTGGGCATCTGGGACTTTGGTGCGAGGGTGATATTCCCTTCTGTGTAGGGGTAAAATAATCTCTAGTATTCTTTATTTGTACTCTGCCAAAGTGATGGATTACACTTACCCTAAGTTGTAACCCTAGTGGCCCAATTTTGGGGCACTCTGTGTTGGTCTAATGTATGTTCATGCTATAAATAAAAATATATTTGCTGTAATGAATGTGTGGCTACGGGACGTCTCTCTAATATTTTTCTACTTTTTTACTTAATTTTCCAAACCCTTCTTTTTCCTAACCTTAATATTTCCCTTCCTTTTTTTTTATTTTTTTATTAACTGGCCCGGACGGACTTCACAGTAGGTGTCGGTCCCCAAGGTACATTACATCCACGCACGGGGTGAATCCCATATGTTGGCAGCTTTTGGGCTAGGGAGATCCGTATGGACTCATCCGGATGCATGGCGCGGCTCTGTCTGCCACTTTCATTAGGTGGTGGATCACTTCCCGTCATGCATCCGGATCGGGAGTCGGCCATGAGTGCCGGTCTTGCCATAAAGCAGTGGCGTTTTACACCTGGCACCCTCAAAGACCTCGCTCTGACAAAGCCTTATGGTTGCTGTCAGCAGGGAACGTCAGGGGAAGCCTCAGCTGCGCTCTGAACCGGAAGTAGTCCCATTACGGACGCTTCCAGTCACATGGCATGAACCAGGCGCCGGCTGGCTCTCGTGTTGCGTCCGCGTGACGTCAGCACGGCGTGACGTCACACGCCGTGCGTTTGGCGCCACGGGGGGAGACTATTTAAACCCAGTCTGACGGAAGGTCAGACTGTGGTGGACGTGAGGCTTGGGTAACGCTGGGAACTTCAACAACAGGTAAATTGACAGACCATTCCTTTGGAGGGCGGAGGTATTGCCCTTTGAACAATTGTCAGAAAGATTCATTGTACTTACCCCAAACCTTTATTCAATTCATAGGCATTGGACAGTACACTTAGTCCCTTATATGGGGCTGGCTGTATGAGCCGATAAGCCATCAGAACAACATATCCTGGTGGTCTATACACCCCACTATAAGGTAGGGAAGTTTAAACATATTGGGGGATTTAAATGCAATCAATATAGCTCTTATATATTCTTATTTGAGCTTCTTTTTTGTCTCTTCACACTTATAGAATAGCGTGGTCATTATTGACAATATACTGACAACATACAAAATAAAGATAGATCTGTTCCCTCTCCCTTCATTTGAAGGTAGACCCGAGCCTCCTGTGTGTATCCTTCACTGTCTGAGTTGCCGAAGAGGTAGGTATAGTTTGACAATAAATACTGGGCTTGGCCAGACTATTTTCCTGCATCTCGGCTAATTATGATATACAGTACATGAATATTAAACTAGTACTTTTGTACTCTGCAGGCCCCATACCAATATAGTTGAAAACGAATAGGACTCTTTCTCTCCCCCTACGGTTCTCCTGCCATCTTTTCTGGCTGTGACCATCTGGTATAGCCCTGTGTGAATCCTTGTCTGGGACGTGCTACTGTGGGCCCGCTCTGATTGATCTTTGGAAATCTGGGCATGTATGGACTCTCTGACATTGGAGGTAGGGGGTCATGCACGTGCCTGTTGATTCCATTTGACGTAACCGTTACTGCACATCCATGCAGCATAAATGCAAATAAATAACATTGTTCTGTGTATATATTAAACTATATATTGTTTTGCATGCATACCATAGAACAAGAAAATATCTTCAAAATCTTCGTTCACCTGTATCTTATCCTTGTCTCCTGAAGAAGCCTTATTAGGCGAAACATGTCGAGAACAACTGGACAAGTATCATGACTTATGTGCCTTTAGTGTATTATCATAGTGTGTTCTAATAGGGATTGTATGTATAACCTTTGAACCTTGTGATTTATATACTGCTGTACACAGAGTCTTATATATTTTTTATTTTTTATATGTTAATAAAATAAATTACCTTTTATCATATTTCTATATTTTCTGTGATCATGTACCCTATACAGTCCCGTATCTCCAATATCTCTATTTCAGACCACTATAGTGTTAGGGAAATCCATGGTAAGACGCCACACATCGAATTAAATATTGCGTGTGAGGTCAATCATAGACCTGGCACCCAGATCGTTGCCACCAGCATGTATGACTAACACATCTGGCGGCCTGTCCCTCTGAGCAAACCTGTGGACCTCCTTCACCAATCTACTCCATACCGGGAAACCAAACCACTTAATACATACCTCCCTCTTAGGGAAACCTAACTGTCTACCTCCCCTCCTGGCATCGCCCCTCCGTGCCCCCCAGCACACATAGGAATGGCCCATTATCCAGACCAATCCTTTTTCCGTACCTGCAAATAGAAGAAAACAAAACTTGCAATGATCACCATATTCAACACCCAACGGTCGAATCTACCTCATTCTAACAATATCTCTTCTCTATCGTTTCGTAATCTTTATATATTTTTTTTTTTATTTTGTATTTTTAATTTTTAGTTTTTATATATATAATATATATACACACACATATATCGACACCACTGTTTGTCATTTACTGTTTTTTTTTTTTTTTTTATTACGGTATTCTTTTTTATTTATTTTTTTATAACACCCCTATTATGAAACACCTAAACCAAAAAGGCCAACCTGCCCAACTACAAGCTCCTTGTAATGAACAACCCTTTCACATTCCAGATATCACCCAGTCATGGGTCAAGCACTATGTCCCACAACCATTCCGGACATGGTGTGCCCTGCTGATCAGCGTCAGGCACCAAATCCCGGAAAACATCCCATTTGAACCTGGACAGCGCATCTGCCACCACATTCTCCACACCCGGAAGGTGCACTGCATGAATGAAAACATTCAATTGCAGACATCGCAAAACCAGGTGGCGTAACAACCTGATCACCGGGGGGGGGAGGAGGCCGTGTTCCTGTTGATGACCCGCACCACCCCCAAATTGTCGCCATGGAAGCAAACCTTCAGATCCCTAAAAGCCGCCCCCCATAGTTCCACCGCCAGTACCACCGGAAACAGCTCCAGCAAAACTAAATTCTTTGTGTGGCCCGCCGCCACCCAGGATTGTGGCCATGGGCCAGCACTCCATTTACCCTGAAAAAACTCCCCAAAACCTGCCGCAACAGCTCCAGGTCAAAATTGCTGACCGGTCCCGCCATCCACATAGCCCTTCCGTTAAGACTCCAAGAAGGTATGCCAAACCTTCAAATCCTCCCTATGCGACTTCACTAGTCGCACAAAGTGAGTCAGGGACCTTATTCCTGCCGTGCTGGCTGCCAACCTTCGGCTAAAAATCCGACCCATCAGCAGAATCCGGCAGGCAAAGTTCAGCTTCCCCAAGACCGACTGCAACCCCCTCAGCTGTACTTTGTGGACCCCCAACAAACCTGCCACTTCCTTCTGCATATAGACCAATTTTTCCTCTGGGAGACTGCACTCCATGACTTCGGAATCATGACTTCGGAATCCAATACTATACCCAGGAATGTGATGACCGTACGAGGTCCCTCCGTTTTTTCAGGTGCCAATGGAATGCCAAATCTCTGTGCAACATGTTGCAACATTGCTAACAATATTGCACACAGGCTTGACGCTGCAGGCCCTATACACAAGAAATCGTCCAAGTAGTGAATTATTGAATTCACTCCAGACACATCCCTCACCACCCATTCCACAAAGGAACTAAATTGTTCAAATAGTGCGCACGATATTGAACAACCCATTGGCAAGCACTGGTCAACGTAAAAACCACCTTCCCAATGACATCCCAAGAAGCGAAAACTTTCTGGATGGACCGATAACAACCTAAAAGCCGATTCCACATCAGCCTTGGCTAATAATGCGCTCTTTCCATATTTGCGCACCCAGTTCACCGCCGCATCAAAGGATGTGTAAGAAACTGAGCATGCCTCTTGATCGATCGCATCATTGACTGACCCCCCCTTCGGGAAGGAAAGGTGGTGGATGAGACGGAATTTATTGGGCTCTTTCTTTGGCACTACCCCCAATGGCGAGACCACCAAATCATCCCACGGCGGAAACTGAAAAGGGCCACCCATCCTGCCCAAAGCTACCTCTGGATGTTGTTAAGCCGACTTCAGGTTAGCTGAAACAGGAGGTGGGATAGTCAACGAGCAAGGGATCCTAAAACCCACCGTGAATCCCTCCTCCAGCAGCTTCGCTGCTCCCCTATCTGGATACCTACCTAGAAACGGCAGCATCCTTGCTACCGTGACTGGTGTCCTCCCTCTTGTTGTTAGCATCTCCTGGACGACCCTTTCCTTGTTTTGAAGCACCTGGACGCAGGATGCGTTCCCCCACATCCTGTGCATTCATGCTTAAACCTGCATCCGGTGCCAAACTTGCATGGGTCCACCGCCCCACCGCCCCGCCCCCCCTCCCTGAAAAAACTGACCCGGCTTCCTCGCAGTCGTCATCAACCGCATCCACAAGCTAATATCCTTGTGGTCCCATCTGAGTTCTGGCTGCACTGCTCTACGCTGCCTAAACTGTTCATCATATCTAAGCCACGCAGTACCCCCGTAAACCCTGTACGCCCCCCCTATGGCATCCTGATAACAAAACAGTGCCGAGCACTGTTCGGACTGCTTCTCTCCTATGACACTAGCCATCATCGCGAAAGCCTGCAACCAGTTCGTAAAAGTTCTCGGTATCAACCGATACCTCCCTTTTTTCCTCATCATCCTTTTTTGAATCGTCCGGCTGTACCCTGTCTAGATTGAACTTCTCCAGGGGCAACAAAGAAAAAATCTCCACATACTCACCCTTCCACAGCTTTTCCTTGACCTCCTGTTTCAAGTGAGCCCCCAAAGGTCCCTCATAACACACATAGACCTCACACCTAGCAGCATCTGCCAACCTAGTGATATCCTGCCTGTTAGCCTTCTCACCGCTCGACGAGACCTTCTCCCCAGCCTGCGCTGTACTACCCCCTGTGGGTACCTTGTCCCCCGATGAGGGTTCTGCTATCGGTGGGACCACCGTAGTGCCCGCCTCCACAGCACCCCCAACCGGAAGCACCCAAGCAGCCGCTGGCCCAGCCGCAGCCCTCTCCCCCACCTCAAACTTGTTCAACAGTTCTTTTATTCCATCCAAAAATCCCATCAAACCTGTGGAAGCCCCCCCCAGCCCCCACCTCTGACCCCTGCCCCTGTCCCACCACCGGACCCACTATATCACTGTTACCTGATGCACACATCACGGGTAAAAGTACAGTGGACTTACCGGGCTGCATAGGTGACGCCCCATCAGCCGAATGTCTGCTCGGTCCTGCTGTCATCCTGATTGGAGGGGGTGCTATCCCGTCCGTCCCGTCCGATTCTTCTTCCTCCGGCCTCTGCGCAGGCTCCTCGTCTTCTGATGAAGATGGCCCACCAGGCCGTTTAGCCCTGGCTGCCGCTGCACCCGCTACTCTCCGGGTCCTTCTCCTCTCTGCGTGTCCTCCCACCGACTTCTGGACAGCCTTACCAGAACTGGCGTAAGTAGCCACGGTCCTGGCAGCCTCCGCTCCCTTCCTGATGCCCTGTGATCCCCTGCCGTGTCAGCCGCTGGCCTGGGGATGGATGATCCATCTTGCAAATGCTGTGTGTCTCCCCTGCTCAGCTCCACTCTGGGGGCGGAGCCAGCACTCCATGCTGACTCTCCTCTGTGTTCCTCTGTGCCATGCTGTGCTGTGCTGTGAGAACCCACTCTCCCCCTCCTGTGTCCTGTAGCCGAAAGTTCCACTCTGGGGGCGGGGCCTGCACTCACAGCAAAGTCTCCCCTGCTTGTCCTGGGCGCCATGTTCTGCTCCCTGAGCCTCCCCCGTGTGGCAGGCCCAGAGTGTGAAAGAGCCCTGGCTGTGCCATTACCGCTCATGACCGCCTGCTTTTTAGCTGGGGGTGCCGCCGATCGCGCTGCTGCCCGGGATCTGCATGCTCGGGTGCCGCTCCTGCCCCCCTCCCTGAGATCCTGTGCAGGCTGCTCCACTAAGTCCCTAAGTCCCCCAGTGTTTCCATGAGCCAATCCTCACCCCTGATGGCTGCTTTTTCCCTCAACTGGGCCAGCATCTGCTCCACAGTGTTCATGCTGCCTGATCTTTTCCCCCAGGCTTCTGTAAGCTCCCAGCATGCAACAGGGGATTATAAAAACTCCTATACAGCCACACCCCCTCGTCTTACACTGTCCACTGTTAACCCCGTCATGCCCGCCCTTCAACTATTTGCTTTCTGGCTTTTGCTCCGGGCTTTCTATTCAGAGCTGTGGTGACTCATGCTGACACAGGCAGGTAATGTCTGAGAAATAAGCAGGCAGAATCTGTGTGCTGTAATATGTTACCATGCAGCCTGGACTAGTTATGAAGCTTCCATGTGCTGCTGTCTCATTCTTTCTTGCAATGAGGGCAGTAATCTTGTCTTTATCAGTACTGTCATGCATAAATCTTGCAATTAGGCTGTGGAACTCAGTTTTTCTACTGTTCTGACTCAACTACAAGGCAATAACTGTATCTTCAGCTTCACATAGAGCTTACATGACCTGGTGATATATTTATCCCTTGCATCAATTCAGACAGTTTAACTCAATGGATAACTCACTGTATGGAAAGACAGACGATTAATCCTCTCAAATGTTCCTTTTAATGATGATACCCATAGGTAGAAAAATGTTGCAGTTGTAAGCCATATGTAAAGATGTTACAGCATGAGCACAATGACTGAGAGAGAGGAAGGGGAGGAGAATATACAGAACTCTGAGAGAGAGTTTAGAAAGACAGAGAAAACAAATCTTAAAGAGACAGAGCATAATAATTCACATTGTGTAACACAACAGACACTGATACCAAAGGGGCAGCAGCTTAGAAAGATTCCCATAGTCGCCATCTAATCTATATTGGTTTTTAGCACTTTACTGCAATTAACATTTCTTCCAATAATACATCACACTCTACATACTGGCAATATCTTTAGCACAGAACACCATAACATCCTGCAGCAGTCTTTACCATTGCAGAGCATAATTACATATTTGCAGCCATTTTACCTTACTTTTCCCAGAAACCCCACCAAGCTGGAACAGCTCCCCATTATAATGCTCAGTTCAAGGCTCCAAGGCCTTACTACATCAAGGTCCTTCCATTGGCATCCTACTTGTTTTCATAATGTCCCATTCTCAGTTCTGCCCAGCTGAGCACTCATACTTTCTATTTTAGGCATGAGCTCTACATGATGCAGGACCAGGTTTGTTACTTTCCCATACCCTGCTCTAACTGAGTCCCACCCCCAACTGGTATTATATGGGCACTAGCTCCATCCATGATATCACTACAGGAGGGGCAGAACTTAAGGAGACACTAACATCTGTCAACAGAATAAAATGACCACATATGACCATGTCAGTACTTGTTGATCTAATTTAACAGCATAGTTTTTTTTTATTTAGCTGCTTTGGTAACTGATCAGATGTTGATTAGATGGGAAGAAAGTGCCCTAAACTGTGAGATACATTTCCAATGTATTTATAATTAAAAGTTTTTCTGTGGTGTAGTGCTAGTGACAAGCTCATTTGGTCCCTGGTCCACAAGTATGAATTGGGATCCGGTAGGAAGCAGTCACCATTTTCTTAGTGTACTGGAATGTTCATGTCTGCCAGACACTGTACCTATGGAGACTGCTCTTGACCATCTTCCTTTAATCACACAAATGTAACACAAATAGAGTATCAAATGAACCACATGGATATACATAAAAGAGTATTTATTCATAAAGTGCTAAAAACATGTACATCATGCCTAGGGCTTTGGGCTCCATTGGTTTTGCACACCATTGTTTTCATTTTAAGATGCAATATGGATCAAATCGGATGGCATGTTTTTAACTCTTTATGAATACAGAATTAATTCCTTTTTGTTTGCTCTCAACACACAAAGCTAAGTTTGCATTCACTAAGTTGCCAGAGGTCATGTCATGCTCTCAGCAATTCTTCTTACTCTTTTTCAGCCCCACAGAATAGATTTTTTTTCTCTCAGTGTTTCACAAGCCCCAACTCTTTAAATGTATTGTTATATCATATTTTTTCCATGTCACAGGTTTACTGCCATTATCAATGTTGCATATCTAGCAGGTGTAAGGCTGGGTCCGTTTTTAGATTATGGGTCAGCAGGAGTTCACAGCTAGTTCCCAGTTTTTCCCGTGTGTGGTACAACCAACCTGTACACAGAAGAATACATTTTCCAACAGTTCTTTTCACTATTGTAGCAGGTCAGAAATTACAAGCCATGCTGCATGATATCTTTACACAAGTAAAGCATCTGTTCAATGTTAGGTTTGGGAAAAGGTATACATACTGTGTGATTTATGTATGGTACTATCAGAGCTCTCTAGCCAACATTTTGCAAAGAAAGAAAGAGAGTTGCTGTGTCTCATTATAATACCCTAAGCAGTTAAATGTATCCGTAAAGTGAACCTGTGATTCAGCTTTTAAATAAAAGGGCTGCTTTAGAGCTTATGCCATTGGGCACCTGCTATTTATTTATTTTTTTCTGTTGGTTTAAAGCGGTGTTCCAGCTGAAAAAAAATAAAAATCAGCAGCTACAAACACTGTAGCTGCTGACTTTTAATAAGAACACTTGCCTGTCCAGGGAGCCCACGACGTCGGCCCCCAGAGGCCGATCCATTCATCGGATTGGGTGCCAGCACCACCATTCTACCTAAGGTAAACAGGCAGTGGCACTGCTCATTTCCTACTGCGCTTGAGCGAGTCGCGCAGCGCTTTGTGAATGGACGGCTATGTTCTGGGACACATACACAAGGAAGTGGCAGATTAGGAAGACTGCCTAGCAACAGGTGTATCGGGTAAGTAAAAAAAAAAATGTTTCAAATGTTTTTTTAAAAAATTTAAAGAGCCTGTTTGTTTATTTATTTATTTATTTATTTATTTTTTTATGGTGGACCTCCGCTTTAACTAGATGGACTTGTGTCTTTTTGGTTACAAGAGACTATGCACACTGTGTGTAGGCGTGTTATAGGGTTTAATTCATACTTCCCTTCTGAGTTATTTTTATTGTGCCTTTTTTAAAACTCACTAACTACAGCAGAGAAAAAAAAAAGAGGAGGGGGGGGGGAGAGGTCAGGGTGGTAATGGATGGGGGGGGGGGGGATATGGTGGCTAGATAGGAGGGGGGCAAGTTCAACCGGTGTGGTCTGAGTCATATTTAGGGGGAGGGGGGTCAAGGTCATCAGAGGCATCTATCCAGGAGGACCAGATTTTATCAAACTTCCCTGGGCATTGTCTGCTTTCATAGGTCAGCTTATACAAGGGAAGTACCAAGGTCACCGATCGCCTCCACGAGGCAAGGGTAGGGGGGTCTTCTAATTTCCATCTCAACAAAATCTCCCGTCTGGCATAGTATAATGAGAAGGTAATACACAATTTACAATACCTGTCCCCCTCTATGTCTTCCAAATGGCTTAGTAATAAAGTTTGAGGGTCAACCTGGAGATTCGACCCGGTCACATCATTCAGCGTAGAGACCACTGCCACCCAGTAGAGCTGGAGTTAGGGACAGGACCAGACCATGTGCCAGAAGGTACCCACCTCTTGTTTACATCTTTGACAGTTAGGGTCTCTTTGAGGGTAAATGCGTGCCAGCCTCTGTGGGGTGAAGTAAGTCCTGTGCAGGAACTTAAATTGTATAAACCTGTCTTTTGCAGAAATCATGGAAGGAATGTATGAAGTTAGATATTCCTCCCACTCTTCTTCGCCCAGGGATGGGATATCTGCCCTCCATTTTTCCCAGGATTTGGTTAGTTTGGTATCATATTCTACTGTGAGGTAAAGGTATAAGGTCGAGAGAGTCCTCCCCATTACTCTGGAAATCAGTAGACACTCGATAGAGTCCGATTTCAAGGTCAGGGGGGGCAGGGAATTGGGCCTCAAAGGCGTGCTTCAGCTGCCAGTATCTGAAGTGAAAAGAGATCGGAAGTGCATATGTTCGTCTCAGTTCCTGGAAAGTCATAAGCCTACCCTCATGAACTATGTGTTTTAAGGTGATGACTCCTTTTTTCGCCCACAGAGAAGGGTCTGGGATAGTGTTTAAGTGGGAGAGCATAAGATTACCCCATAGGGGCATATGTGGGGAGATGCGATTGGGCTTCTCATAAATCTTCCTTGCCTCTTGCCAGACCCTCACCGTGGTTCGCATCAGGTCCCAGTGACCCCACCTGTGAGTCACCCAGCTATATTCTAGGTCACTAGGATCACTAAAACACACCCAGACTTGGCTTCCAGCCAAGCCTGGAAATTTACCTGTTCTCAAAAAAATACGTACTACTCTTTTAGCACACTAGAGGGTGCTACAGCAGTATTAAAAATTAACCAATCATTAGATGTGATGGCTGCATCAGTTTTCCTTTATTTGGCTTTTTTTCCCCTCTGTTGATCTGGCCAGTAACACACCTTTTGTATTAGTGAGACATGATGGAGGAATAAGCATAGGTGGCACAGCAGATAGCAGCATTGTCAGTCTGGGGGAGGAGGGGTGTTGTGTAAATATATTATCAGATTTAAAACCACTAAAGCTGGCCATACATAGATCAAAATTTGGCCAGTCCCTGATTGTACCCAAGTCAATTCACTGATTGACTTGGGTACAACCAGCCTGTCAGATTTTTCCTGCCAGCGGCTTCAGCTCCTTGTGCCTCCGCCAGCAGAATACAATAGCACTATGGGAGGCAAATCGACCCGTGGTGGAAGGAAAGCAAATTGAGTAATCTATGGCTTGCCTAACAAATTGAAGCCAAACTCCAGTTCACACTTTATAATCAGTTACAGCAAACGGTTTTCGCATAAAGGTTTTGCATTAATAAAAAAAAAAAAAACGAATCACCCATACCAGTGTTAAGTGGTTTGTTTCATCCATGTGAACTGATACATTCTGCTGTAGCATTTGTGCTGTGAAAAACAGATTTACTGGCTGGATCACCAGATGAAAATAGAAGAAAGAAAGCCTACAAAAGGAAACAAATGCAGCCATCATATCTAAGAATTGGTAAGCTGTGATATAATAAATGCTTGCTTTTGGGTTTAATACCGATTTAAATTTGCAGAGAAGGCCTTAAAAGACAAAAATAAAAGACAAAAGTGCAAAGTATAAAGTGTTGTGGTCCATCTTACTGTTATTCTTTGCATTGGCCCAGGAGGATTAAATTAGAAATTAACACCTTAAAGTGGAGTTCCGCCAGAAAAACAAAATACTGCAGCTTCTGACTTTTAAAATAAGGATACTTACAAGTCCAGGGCGCCCGCAATGTCCTCACCCGAATCTGACCCATCCCTTGGCTCCGGGTGCAGGCTCCAGCATCTTCAGTAAGGGAATCAGGAAGTGATGCCTTGTGGCTTCACAGCCTGGTTCCCTACTGTGCATGTGCGAGTCGTGCTGCGTGTTCTGAATGGTCCCTGCTTTCTTCCGGGACCTGTGTGTCTCCCAGAAAACATCAGGGGGGGGGGCGGACATGGCATAGTTTGCAGCGGATTCTATGGCGCTCTTTCACTGGAAGTGGGAGAAAATACCTGTATTAAAAAGGTATCTGCTCCCCCCTCCCCCCTGAAAGTTGCCAAATGTGACTCCGGAGGGTCAGAGGAACAGGATCAGCGGAAGTTCCATTTCTGGGTGGAACTCCGCTTTAAGGCTGGGTTCACACTAGTGCAAATTGGATGTGAATTTCTCTGCATCCAATTTGCATATCGGGAGATTGTGATCAGCTCTCTATGGAGCCGGTTCACACATCTCCGGAGCAGCACCATGCCAATTGCACAGAAGTCCTGTGCGTCTTCTGGTCACTTTCAGGCCTGAATTCAGCCAAAGAAATTGGACCTGAAACGGTGAATGGGGACGCACCAAACCCCTGCTGTGAGCCACTCCGTGCTGCGGGGTAAACCCAGCCTTAAACAAGTTTGCGTTTTTTTTAATCTTAACAAGTACAGAGAGTCCTGGAGCAGAAGGAGAGAAACGGATTAGCGCAGGGACTACATGACAGGTGTGGACAGCACAGTCAAGCTATTGGAAAATAAAAATGTATCCCCTTTAAGAAAAGGGGAGTGGCTGGAGCAGGGGAGGCGCTTGGGTTAGGAAGCTAGGAGAAAGGAGGGGGAGTGACATCAGGAGTGAGCGACGGTGGAGAAGATTACAGACACTCTCACCACTCGTTCTCCCCGTCCTACACTACAGTAATGGCAGTGGAGGAGGCATTCCTGAGCGACAAAGAGTGGCGGCACAGGGGTATAGCCCGTGGCAAGCACGGTGCTGGCGGCGGAGGAGGTATTCCTGAGTGTCCGAGAGCAGCGATAGTGGCACTGGGGGACAGCCGGTGGCAAGCACGGGTAAGGAGCCGGTCTGTATAGAGAGTAGTAAGCGGCGGTGGAGAGGATTACACACACTCTCTCCACTCGTTCTCTCCATCCCATACACTACAGTAATGGCGGCCGAGGAGGCATTCCAGAGTGAGTAAGAGCAGCAACACAGGGGGATTGTAGAGATTGGGAGCCTAATCCCCAACTAGGCTACCAAGAGAAATGGGGGCAGTTTGGACTATTGCGGTACAATAAAAGCAGTACAAAGAATAATATAACAAAAATATAAATATAAACATTCCAGATGATTTTATTGATGCCAAAATACAAATCATCATTTACATGTTAAAAACATAATGGCAGTACATATGTAAATCACAGATGAGTAGTTAAAATAAAACCATTGATCACAGATGTCAGATGTCATTTGTCTCGACTAGTTTCGTGGTTAAGGATGGGCCCGGTGTTCGATTCGAACCCATGTTCGAATCGAGCACCGGGCGTTCGCTCGCTCGGCGAGCCCAGAACTATTGGGGCCGCTCGCATCAAATTCGTGTGATGCGAGCGGCCCCGCAATGCATTGCGGCCCGCGCAGTGCAATGCTGGCTGATGATTGGCCAAGCATGCACTGTGACCCCGCTTGCTTGGCCAATCACAGCGCCGGCAGCGAGGAGAGCCATAATTGGCTACAGGCAGGATGCCTGTAGCCAATTATAGCTCAGGGGCTTTAGTACACGGCCCACGGTATAAGAGTATACCTCGCATATTATGTTTCAGTCAGTGTCAGCGTGTCAGTGTGCTGCTGACAATATGTGCTCTATTTCTGGGGATATGTGTGTGCATGCTGTTAGAACAGCATTGCAGTATCACATCTGGGGGGTGTCTATAGGTGGCCTGTGAAGGGGGGCAGGTTTCCTGTGCTTAGAACTTTCCCTGCAAAAAAGTGTCATTTTTGCAGGAAAAAAGCTATTTAAAAACACTCGCGGCTAATGAATTGATGGCTCCTGTAACACAGAGAACTGTCATTCATTAATAAAAAACAAAAAAAAAGCATAGGGGTCCCCCCAAATTCAATAACCAGGCCCTTCAGGTCTGGGATGGATATTAAGGGGAACCCCAGCCAAAAAAATAAAAATAAAAAATGGCGTAGGGTCCCCCTCAAAATCCATACCAGACCCTTGAGGTCTGGTATGGATTTTAAGGGGAACCCTAGCCAAAAAAAATGGCGTGGGGTCCCCCTCAAAATCCATACCAGACCCTTATCCGAGCACGCAACCTGGCAGGCCGCAGGAAAAGAGGGGGGGACGAGAGCGCCCCCCCTCCCGCCTGAACCGTACCAGGCCACATGCCCTCAACATTGGGAGGATGCTTTGGGGGTCTAAGACCCCCAAAGCACCTTGTCCCCATGTTGATGAGGACAAGGGCCTCTTCCCCACAACCCTGGCCATTGGTTGTGGGGGTCTGCGGGCGGGGGGCTTATCGGAATCTGGAAGCCCCCTTTAACAAGGGGACCCCCAGATCCCGCCCCCCCCCCTGTGTGAAATGGTAAGGGGGTACAAAAGTACCCCTACCATTTCACCAAAAAAGTGGCAAAAATGGTAAAAATGACAGGAGACAGTCTTTGACAATTCCTTTATTAAAATCTTCTTTCTTCTTTCTTCATCCTTTGGTTTCTTCATCTTCTCCTTCCGTCATCTTCTTCCATCTTCTTCTTCCATTTTCTTCTTCCTCCGATCCGCTTCTTCTTGCGCTGGTCTTCTCGTCCTTCTCGTCCGGCATCTTCTTCCGTCGGTGTCGGTGACTCTGTCTCTTTTTGGGCCGCTCCGCGCAATGGGAGGCTCCCGCTGTGTGAGGCTCCGCTCCGTCTGACAGGTCTTTTATAATGGAGGGCACCTGGTGACCCCGCCCCCTCTGACGCACAGGGACGTCATGGGGAATTCCATGATGGCTTTCCCCATGACGTCAGAGGGGGGCGGGGTCACCAGGTGCCCTCCGTTTTAAAAGACCTGTCAGATGGAGCGGAGCCTCACACAGCGGGAGCCTCCCATTGCGCGGAGCGGCCCAAGAAGACACCGACGCCGACGGAAGAAGATGCCGGACGAGAAGACCAGCGCAAGAAGAAGCGGATCGGAGGAAGAAGAAGATGGAAGAAGATGGAAGAAGATGACGGAAGGAGAAGATGAAGAAACCGAAGGATGAAGAAAGAAGATTTTAATAAAGGAATTGTCAAAGACTGTCTCCTGTCATTTTTACCATTTTTGCCACTTTTTTGGTGAAATGGTAGGGGTACTTTTGTACCCCCTTACCATTTCACACAGGGGGGGGGGCGGGATCTGGGGGTCCCCTTGTTAAAGGGGGCTTCCAGATTCCAATAAGCCCCCCGCCCGCAGACCCCCACAACCAATGGCCAGGGTTGTGGGGAAGAGGCCCTTGTCCTCATCAACATGGGGACAAGGTGTTTTGGGGGTCTTAGACCCCCAAAGCATCCTCCCAATGTTGAGGGCATGTGGCCTGGTACGGTTCAGGCGGGAGGGGGGGCGCTCTCGTCCCCCCCTCTTTTCCTGCGGCCTGCCAGGTTGCGTGCTCGGATAAGGGTCTGGTATGGATTTTGATGGGGACCCCACGCCATTTTTTTTGGCTAGTGTTCCCCTTAAAATCCATACCAGACCTCAAGGGTCTGGTATGGATTTTGAGGGGGACCCTACGCCATTTTTTTTTTGGCTGGGGTTCCCCTTAATATCCATCCCAGACCTGAAGGGCCTGGTTATTGAATTTGGGGGGACCCCTACGCTTTTTTTTTTTTTCATTTTTTTTATTTTTTATCAATGACTTTTTTTTATGAATGAGTTTCAATGAATGACTGTTCTCTGTATTACGGGAGCCGTGAATTAACATTAGCCGCGAGTGATTTTAAATAGCTTTTTTACTTTCAAAAATGACACTTTGCGCAGAGACAGTTCTAAACACGGGAAACATGCGCCCCTTCACAGGCATACTATAGACACCCCCCCAGGTACGAAATTTAAAGGAATATTACACTTTTATTGTCTCAATTTAAGCATTATTAAAATCACTGCTCCTGAAAAAAACGGCCGTTTTTAAAAAAAAATTTGCATTGATACATGTCCCCTGGGGCAGGACCCAGGTCCCCAAACACTTTTTATGACATTAACATGCATATTAGCCTTTAAAATGAGCACTTTTAATTTCGAACGTTCGCATCCATTATAACTAATAGGGTTCTAAAGCTCGCACGGACTTTAGGTCCGTTCGCGGGTTCTGGTGCGAGCCGAACGGGGGGGGTGTTCGGCTCATCCCTATTCGTGGTCATTTACCGCTTCATCGGGAGATTATCTGTGATTAAATCAAAAGAATCCATATGATGATCAAAAAATAAAAAACATAAAACATGAACGTACAGCATCCTGATAAAGGAAAACTTTGAAACATAAATCTGGGAGAGAGCAACCTAGCTTACCTATGCTCCAGCAGGCTAAAAGCTCACAGTGCTACCACCTAATAAATGATCCCCCGCGGCAACTCGGGGCAGCTACAGTGTGGTGATTGGAATCTAGGGGGATAAGGTAAAAAATAAAAATAATAATAATAGGTATAATATCAGCTTCTAAGGGCAAAACTAGTGGAATATGTGAACAGATTGTGTGATAACTCTGTGTGAGAGTGGTAAGGAAGTGTGAAAGGGTGAATAGGTATGTAAGGGGTGTGGGGAAAGCGGGACACCGGAATAATGGTGGGTGAAAAATAATAAAATAAAAATAAAAATAAAATGGCAATGTGAAAAAAGAAACCAAATGGGATAGAAAAATAAGAGAAAGTGAGAGCCGGGATGACTGTGTGTTAAAGATGTGGGGTGAGAGGGAAGGAAGGGGGAGCAGATAAAACCATTGATCACAGATGTCAGATGTAACATCTGACATCTGTGATCAATGGTTTTATTTTAACTACTCATCTGTGATTTACATATGTACCGCCATTATGTTTTTAACATGTAAATGATGATTTGTATTTTGGCATCAATAAAATCATCTGGAATGTTTATATTTATATTTTTGTTATATTATTCTTTGTACTGCTTTTATTGTACCGCAATAGTCAAAACTGCCCCCATTTCTCTTGGTAGCCTAGTTGGGGATTAGGCTCCCAATCTCCTGGTGACCCCGCCCCCTCTGACGCACAGGGACGTCATGGGGAATTCCATGATGGCTTTCCCCATGACGTCAGAGGGGGGCGGGGTCACCAGGTGCCCTCCGTTTTAAAAGACCTGTCAGATGGAGCGGAGCCTCACACAGCGGGAGCCTCCCATTGCGCGGAGCGGCCCAAGAAGACACCGACACCGACGCCGACGCCGACGGAAGAAGATGCCGGAGGAGAAGGACGAGAAGACCAGCGCAAGAAGAAGCGGATTGGAGGAAGAAGAAGATGGAAGAAGATGGAAGAAGATGACGGAAGGAGAAGATGAAGAAACCGAAGGATGAAGAAAGAAGAAAGAAGATTTTAATAAAGGAATTGTCAAAGACTGTCTCCTGTCATTTTTACAATTTTTGCCACTTTTTTGGTGAAATGGTAGGGGTACTTTTGTACCCCCTTACCATTTCACACAGGGGGGGGGCGGGATCTGGGGGTCCCCTTGTTAAAGGGGGCTTCCAGATTCCGATAAGCCCCCCGCCCGCAGACCCCCACAACCAATGGCCAGGGTTGTGGGGAAGAGGCCCTTGTCCTCATCAACATGGGGACAAGGTGCTTTGGGGGTCTTAGACCCCCAAAGCATCCTCCCAATGTTGAGGGCATGTGGCCTGGTACGGTTCAGGCGGGGTTCAGTCTGCATAGAGAGAGAGCGGCGCCGAATGGAGGAGGGGGGGACCAGTGACTCCACGTGCTCGGCGGTCATTACCGCTGGAGCACTTCAGCGCGACACCTCACCAGGGGAGCAGTGGCCGGCAATCACAGCTAAGGAGAAGGAGAGAACATCCACCCCTCCAGCGAACAGCAACCCCCAGGGATCCAAAAAAGGTGTTTCAGACATACACAGTGCAGGGACAGGATTGCAGGAACGGGTGAGCACAGCTCAACGCATGGCTCCCCCCCCCCCCCCCCAGGAACAGGTGGCCAGGGTTGCAGGAGAGGGTCAGAGCAACCAGTCGGCCCAGCGAGGGAGAGCCGTGATGCAGATAGAACATACAGTGCATATACAGTGTAGCACATCTTTAGGTTTCCCATTGCTCGTTATAAGCAGGTGGATAGCATGAGTAATCATGTTATATCCCTAACACCCTAGAGGGGAGGGGGGAAGGTGGGGAAAGGAAGGGGAACAGGGAAGAGGAGAGGAAAAGAGGGGGGGGGAGAAGGGGCGGGAGAGAGCAGGGAAAGGGGCCGGGGGGGGGAAGGAGGGGAGGTGCACAACCTAAATCAGGCAGCCTTGCTTCCCAGTAGCTTCAAGTGACCATTGAGGTAAAGAGAACGTCTGGCCACCCGGGGGGGGGGGGGGCGGGGGGGCGACCCGCCCAAATAAAGGAAGTCACTATGCTGTCTATCTTCTTAAAAAAGGAGTGGGGGATAGGAGTGGGTGTCTGTTGGAAGAAGTATAAAAATTTGGGTAGGTAAATAATTTTTATTAGGTTGCCTCTCCCTACTGGATTGAGGGTGAGGTTGCGCCAATTGGTGCAGCTTTGCGTCAGTTGAGTCAGGAGAGGAAGTAAATCCCTAGTTATGTAACCTTTTGTTGTGGAACCTATTTTAACCCCTAAATATGTAAAGGTCTCCACCCATTTCAAGGGTGTGTGGGAGGGGGGGCTGCGGCGCCGAAGGACGCAGTGAGAATAGAATTGATTTGTCCCAGTTAATGCGAACCCCTGAGTATTGGGCAAACTTATTATATTGTGCCAGAGCAGAGTCAAGAGAGGTGGAACTATCAGCCAGGTAGAGTAGGGAATCGTCCGCGTACAATGAAAGTTTTTCTTCTAGGGAATCCACCCGTATACCTTTAATCTGGGAATCTTTTCGAATGTGTGCTGCCAGGGGTTCAAGGGCGAGAGCAAAAAGAGTTGGGGACAGGGGACATCCCTGGCGGGTCCCTCGCTCAAGGAGAAAGGGAGCCAACAGTGTGCCATTGGTGCGTATGCGGGCCTTAGGGTGCGCGTATAGCATCTGGAGACACTTGAGGAACCTCGGGCTGGAGCCACTTGAGGAACCTTGGGCCGAAGCCATATCTGGAGATGACCGACCATAGGTAGCCCCACTCGACCATGTCGAAAGCCTTCTCCGCGTCGAGTGAGGCCACCACCCCCGAGGCGTCCGGGGCTGCGCATGCAATATGGGTGTGTAGTCGACGGATATTAATGTCCGTGCCCCGTCCTGGCATAAACCCAGTCTGGTCTGGGTGGACCAGGGCCGTGATGACTGTATTTAGCCGGTTTGCTAGGACCTTCGCTAGTACCTTGGCATCGACATTGAGAAGGGAAATGGGGCGGTAGGAGGAACAGAGTAGGGGGTCCTTACCCGGCTTAGGGATGACCACTATTAAGGCTTCACTCATGGAGTCTGGCAGGGATCCTAAGTCTGTGGCCTGCGTCAGTGTTTGCAAGAGTTTGGGGGCTATGTCCTCCAAATATGTCTTGTAGAATTCTACCGGAAGCCCGTCCGGGCCCGGTGTTTTATTTGTCTGCATTCCCTTGAGGGCTGACTGTATCTCCTCTATCTTTATTGGGGCATCTAGTTTATTGGCAGTGGCGTTATTAAGGACCGGTATGTCTATCTCGTCAAGGTAGTTCACGAGTTCAGTCTGGTCATAGGATACCCTGGAGGTGTAGAGTTGTTGGTAACAGTTGGCGAAACACTGGTTAATGTCCTGGGGGGTAGATAGTAAAGTTCCATCTGGACCCTGTATGTGGGCAATGGTCGCCATGCCAGACTGTTCTTTAGACAGCCATGCCAAAAGGCTCCCTGTTTTTTCTCCCTGTTCAAAAATCCGTTGGGATTGGTGAAGAAGCTTCTTCTGTGTAAGGGCTGTGCGGATGAGTAAAGCTTGTTGTGTCAGGGATTGCAGTTGGATATAGTGTAATGGGTCTCGGGTTCTAACATAGAGGGCTTCTTTCGCAGGCGCCTCCCTCTCCACCCTCTCCAGATCGGCTCTCCGCTCCCTCCGCACCGCCGCAATAATAGACTGGTAATGACCCCTCGATGAGGCCTTAAAGGCTTCCCATGTAGAGTTCATTCCAGTCGACCCGGAATTTGCTTCCCAGAATAGTCTTAACGTATCGTGGAACCTAGTCTCTACATCTGCGTCAGTGACCCAGAATCTAGAGAGTCTCCAAAGTCTGTCCGATGGGGCCGAGGTCAGCTCCAGAGAGAGCAGTATTGGGGTGTGGTCCGAAATTCCTCTAGGGAGGATAGTAATGTTCCGGACTCTGGGGAGGACAGGCGCCGCCACATATGCAAGGTCGATTCTAGAGAATGACTTGTGCGTGGCTGAGTGGCAAGTGAACATTCTGGACTGAGGATGCCTCCACCTCCACACATCCGTAAAAACCGTAGGTGTCGGCCCAGGCTGCCAGTCCTTGACGGGTTGCGCCCGTTGTGGCACACCTGTCCCTGTCAGAGTCCGGGACCAAATTAAAGTCCCCCATCAGTACTACATTATCCGGAGGGAATTGGGCCAACTTGGCCGTAAGCAGATTCAGGAGTTTGATGGAGGCTGGGGGGGGGGGGCAGGTAAACACCCGCTATGACCCAAGGGACACTATGAATCAAGGCATATATCAGCACATATCTGCCATCAGGGTCTAGGACCAAATCTAGGAGTTTAAAAGGCAGGGTCTTTGCAACCAGCACACTGACACCCCTAGCAAAATTAGAGTAGGTGGAGTGGTAATGGTGTCCCACCCACAGTTTCTTGAGGCTTAGTGTTTTGCTACCCACCAGATGCATCTCCTGCAACACACATATATGCGGATTATGTTTCTTAATATATTGGAAGACTAAAGACCTTTTTATTGGGGAGTTCATACCCCGCGTGTTCCAGGAGAGGACATCAAGCGCAGCCATCATCATCATACCACATATTATCAGGAGGATCCTTACACATCTCAAGGCCTGACAGTCTCCAACCAGCTAAAACTGAGCTGGGGAGAGTGCCAAGTCCCCACAATAGCGTATACATAATCAGCAACACCGATTGGTCTTAACTTTCTGCTATTCACGATTCGTTGTCTAGCTGAACTTGGACATTCTTGTGGACTGTTCATTATTATTATATGATTTATATCACGTTTATTTTGAACCAATCAATTTTTTGATCTGCACAGTTCATGATTGATATGTTATATTTTTTACTTTCAAAAATTTTTATTATTGAAAAGAGAAAAACGAGAACAAGAAGAAAACACAATAATACATACAGTCGATGCATAGAGGCGAGTTGCATAACATCAAAAATATACAGGAAACAAAGAACCTCTAGTAGGCAAGGTGTTGATATATTCCAAAACTGACTAGAAAAGGCTTCCCTGGGAGTGCAGCGAACGGTGAGGCGAAGGCCCCCCAGGAGTTACCCTGTGGCGCCCACGTCCCCCCGCTCCAAAAAAAACTCCAGCTCTGGGAGGCTCCCCCGACACCCCTAATGGGATCAAACTGTGTCGGGAAAGCCCCCCCCGAGTCTGGGGCATGGTCAAATCTGAATGAGGGCTCCCAGAACTGCATAAGCTACATTGGAAAATGAGCTTGACACAGGCGTCCCCCGGGGGGGGAAAGACCCCCAAATCCAGGAACTCCTGCACCGCACTGAGAACTGCACTTACTAAAAGTCCACAACAAGCCCACTTGAGGCAGACCTTAAAACAAAAAACAAAAAACTGTAGTAAAATAGAACCAGAAAGAAGAAGAGGGGAGGAGGGTGAGGAAAAGGAGGGGAGTAGGGAGAAGGGGAGGGGGAGCCGTCTGACAAGTAGTAGATTGTGGGGAAGAAGTTGAAGCTTCCTGGTTACGTTTGTAAACCAGGGATGAGGGAGATACCCACATGGTTTGCCCAGGGTTCCCAGGTGGACTCGAATTGTGCTTTGGAGTCTAGGAGAACACTGGTCAATTTCTCTTGGGACATAATCCAAGAAATGTTGTGCTTGGCGGCTTTGAGGGATACCCCTGGTGTTTTCCAGGCCTTGGCAATTGTCAACTTAGCGCCCAGGAGAATGAAGTGGGTTAATTTGCGGCTCCATTTAGAGGCCCCTGGGATATTGGCGTTCAATAGGGCTATAGCAGGGGTTCTGGGAAGATGAAGCCCAGTCACTTTGTGAATTAGGGTAAACAGCCTTTTCCAGAACGACCTGATTTTGGGGCATTCCCACCATATATGGGCCATGGAGCCCTGTAGAGCACATCCCCTGAAGCATTGGGGATTAGAGGTTGGAAACATGAGGGCCAATTTGGAGGGTGTGAGATACCATCGGGTCATTACTTTGAGGTTTGATTCTATTAGGGAAATGTTCTTAATTCCTGTAAAGGCTCTGGAAAAGGATGTCTGCCATTGTTCAAGATCCCAATGGATATTGAGGTCCTTCTCCCATGCGGTCATATAAGGGGTTTTGCCCATCTGATGGGCAAGAGACTGATAGATAACTGAAATTACACCCCTTTGATCTGTGATTTGTCCGGACCATATCTCATATGGAGTGAATCTAGGTGGGATGGGTTTCCCTATCCATAGTTTGTGGAGAAAGTGTTGTATTTGGGAAAACCTGAAGAGTTCCTCGCTTGGGATGTCCAGATGTTGCTTACAGAATTTCAATGTTATTGGGCCTGTAGCCGTAAAGAAATGTCCGATCCGATACAACCCCTTATCCAACCACCACTTGAAGGATTTTATGTCTTGGCCTGGGGGGAAATCCGGGTTATTGAAGACATGGGCTAGTGGGTGACAGTCGGAGGTCAAGGAAGGGAGGGTTTTCAGTTTATCCCAGAGGGATAGAGATTGAGAGAGGATCTGAGAGAGTATAGGAGGCCTGTTCTTGGAGGGTAGCCACAGCAAGTAATCCAGAGTGTAGTTGGGGACCGCCTGCCTTTCTATATCAATCCAGTCTGGCTTTTCCGTTCTGACATAAACTGCTGATAGTTGGGCTAGTCTCGCCGCCTGGAAGTACCAGAGTATTCTCGGTAACCCCAAGCCTCCCTGTTTCCGCTGTCTGTATAAAGTATTTTTTGGCAATCTATGTCCTTTTTTGCCCCAAATAAACTCATTGATTTTCCCTTGGAGAGATTGCAAATGGTCCCTTCGTAGGTTTAACGGGATGGCCCTAAATAAATAAATCAGTCTGGGGAGGAGGGTCATTTTTATTGAGTGGATCTTGCCAATCCAGGAGAGGTCTTTACTAGCCCAATTATTCAGGTCCGATTCCAGTCTCTTATATGTGGGTGGGAAGTTTGCTTGGTACAGTTGGTCAATTGTGGAGGTTAGGTGAATCCCTAGATAGTCTATGGACGAAGCGTTCCATCTAAATTTAAAAGAGCTTTTCAGTGTTTCCACAGTGGAGAGATTCAGGGATATGTTGAGGGCATGAGATTTGTCATAATTAACCTGGAGACCCGACACCTTGGCAAAGTCATTCAGGAGTTTACAGAGGTTAGGGAGAGAAGTGATAGGTGAAGTAATGAATAATAGCATGTCGTCTGCGAAGAGACCACATTTGTGTGTTTGGGGGCCACAAGAAATGCCTTGGATGTTGGGGTTGTTCCGAATTGCTATAGCTAACGTCTCAATTGCGATTGAAATTAAAGGTGAAAGAGGGCAACCCTGTCTGGTGCCTCGCTCTATGTGGAAGGGTTTAGAGTGATGCCCATTGAGGCGGATTAGAGCTGAAGGTTTGGAGTACAGGGATTGTAGTGTTCCCAAGAAGCGATCACCAAAACCCCATCTCTCCATTAGAGTGAAAAGATAAGGCCATTCGACTGTGTCGAAAGCCTTATGGAGGTCTACGGAAAGCAACATCCCCTCCTGTTTGGGGCACCCATCCCAACTGGTTTGTAGGAGGGAGACTAGATCAATGGCTCTTCTTATTTGGTCTGGCCCCTGCCTGCCTGGAATGAACCCTACTTGGTCCTTATGGACGTAACGGTTAATGAAAGAGGATAAGCGATTGGCCATGATCTTCTTCAAGATCTTGAGAACGTTATTTATTAGGGAGATCGGTCTATAATTTTCTACTTCTTCTGGGTTTTTATTAGGTTTGGGAATTACCGTTATGTAGGCAGAGTTTATCTGAGGGTCTAAGGGGGTTCCTAACGTCAGCATGTTAAAGAACCTAGCCATATGAGGGGCTAGCGTGTCAACGAAGGCCTTATAGTAAGGCACAGAGAGACCATCTGGACCAGGTGCTGAACCAGATTTGAGGTTTTTAATGACCTCTCCTATCTCCTCAACAGAGATGCTTGCTTCCATGACCGCCTTATGTTCAGTCGATAAAGTTGGAATTGGCAGGTCTCGAAGAAATTGGGACGTAAAGGGGCCTTTATCCTTTGGAGACCTGCTATATAGTTTTGTGTAAAAACTCCTGAATGCCTCTAGTACCTTGTTGGGGTCTGCTGAGGGAGGATTACCTGCTACTCTAATCCTGGGAAAGCAGTAATTACGGGGTCGGGGGGAAAGTGTGGAGGCCAACATCTGGCCCATTTAGTTTTTTTGGTGGTAGAATTTAGCCCCACTCCAGCGAATGTGCTTCTCCGCTTTTACCGTGAGGGCTAAGTTCAGTTCCAGTCTGGTTGAGTCTAATTGGTCTAAAAGGGCTTGAGATGGATTTTTTTTGTGTCGGAGTCTAAGAGCAGCAAACTTTTTTTCGAGTTTTATAATGTCCGCCAACCTTTCTTTTTTAATTTGAGTTGCAATGCTAATGAGTTTGCCCCTGATGGTGGCTTTGTGGGCTGCCCAGAGCGTCTCTGGGGAGATGTTGTCAACATTATTGAGAAGGAAGTATTCCTGCAGGGACTTATCTATATCAGCGGTTTTAATAGGGTCACTAAGGATGGATTCGTTTAATCTCCAGTGTGAGCCCGTCGGTCTAGTGAGAGAGTTTTTCATGTGAAGAAGGACTATTGAGTGGTCCGACCATGAAGTGTCGAGAATGGTCGATTTGCGTGTTGACGAGATAAGGGCAGGGGGTATTAGGATGTGATCAATTCTAGCATATGATTGATGAGGAGCTGAGAAATGGGTAAAATCCCTTTTTGAGGGGTTGTGTTCTCTCCATATGTCGACAAGCCCGTGTGAGTGAAGGATTTTTGCTATGGTCAAACTAGCTTTGGTAGGGCGCGTCAATTGGGCCTTGGGGGGTCTCGATTTGTCGAGTCCTTGGTCAAACGCAATGTTCGAATCCCCTCCAAAGATGACCTTGCCCTCTACTAGAGGTAGAAGGGTTTTGAGCAGGGTACGGAAAAATTGAGTTTGTCCTTTATTGGGGGCATAGTAGGAGATTATGGAGTAGATGTTGCCCTCTATAGACCCTTTGACTAGGATAAACCTACCCTTAGGGTCTTTGTAGTCAGAGATGTGTGAGAATTTACTACTCTTTGAGAACAGTATCGCTACGCCTTTAGTTTTGTTTGCAGCATTAGCAAGATAGAATGTCGGGAAGTGTGAATGAAGGAATTTGGGGTTGTATCGGATTGGGAAGTGTGTCTCTTGCACTAAAACAATGTCAATCTTCAGGGCTCGGTAGTGATCAAAAGCTATTCTGCGTTTTCTAGGGGAGTTCAAGCCCTGAGCATTATGAGTGGCTACTCTAAGATCGTTTCCAGTCGTGTCTAACACAGACATTTGGTCAGAGGGGTGGAATACTGCTAAGGCTATCGCCACTTACCATCGGAAGGTTTCTCCTCAATGGCCTAGGACGCGGAAATAGTTGAGTACGGTGCGCCGTCGTTGTCTGGAACTCCAGAGTACCTGTCAGACGGCTCAAAAAAGGGGAAGAGGAAAGGGAGGAGGGGGGAAAAGAGACAGAACAAAACATAGAGCCACATCCTCTAAGAGGACGAACGATGTCTGGCGGGGCAAAGTCCCGCCAAACACCCACCAATTGACTCCGGCAGCCTCTATTAGAGGACCGAAGACCCATACCACAGAGGGGGGAAAGCCTCGTCTGTGGGATGAGTGGAGGCGCAAGGGTGTCACCCCTGACCCTTGCTGAAAAATTAGGTGTAGAAGAATAGAACTAAAACAGCGTAAAATCTTCTTGTTAAAAAAAAAAAAAAAAAAGCAGAGCCAGAACACAATTCAGCAGTGAAGGTTCCCTAGAATCCCAATGGCCGCCCCAAATTGTAGCGTAGGCACCCTTCGATCACCCAACCTCTCCCCCAAACCTGGGGGGGGGGAGGTTGGGTGGGAACTCCCCGGGTTGCAGGCAAACTGTAGATGGAGGTGTAGTCTTGGCTGGAGCCCTTGACAGGTTCATGTCCAGTGGCACTGAAGGTGACCAGCAAGTTGGGGCTCGGTGCTTTGGGGGGAGGATCCATGAGGATGCCAGGAAATCTTGTAGGGAGGACATATTCGGGGCTCTCGTGAGGACCGGGCCGCTCTCGGTCGTGTATACAAATAAGGAAACTGACATTCAGAGGTCCGGGCCTCGTGTCACAGTCCATGGAGATGAAAGGTAGAAGTCCAAATGGATCTGCTTTGAACTGATAACTAGGAGTAAACAATGGAGGCCCAAAGGGCGGCAACAATTGAAAAGTTAGGAGCTCAAAGCTCCCTCAACAGCAGGGTTAACTTTCCCGGATTGGGATGCCCTGAAGAGGGCGGAGCAATGGAGGAGGTTAGCGAAAGCGTCTCATGGGGGTCTGGCTTCCTTTGACTTCCTTGACTTCCTTGACTTGCCTCCGTGCCAGAGAGGGGACACTGGGCTAGCCGGTGGAGGTCTCTTGGAGGAACCTCCAGGTGCCGAGGAAAATTCCATGGGTGCTTCCTGGGAAATCAGTTTAAGGTGGAGGAAAGGTTTCTCCCCTTCTGGGAGGGAGGAGAAAGAGTATGATTTCCCTTGAGTGGTGAATTTTCCCCCGAAGGGGAAGGTCCATCGATATTTGATGTCTTGTTGGGACAGCACCACTAAAAGTGGTTTGAGTGCTCTCCGTTTTTGGATGGTCGAGGGGGCCAGGTCTGCGAAAATTTGTATATGGTGACCCCGGCAGGCAACTTGCTGTTTGAGGCGGGCTTGTCTCATAACTTCCTCTTTTACTGCGTAAAAGTGAGGCTTAACTATGATGTCTCTCGGGGATCCATCCTTCCTGGGGGGCCCGAGGGCTCTGTGGGCCCTGTCCATTTCTAGGCGGTGAAGAGGCGTATTAGGAATTAGATACTTGATGAGATCCTGTATAGCCTGGGGGATATCTGTGATGCTTTCCGGGAGACCTCGGACTCGGAAATTGTATCTCCTGGACCTGTTCTCGAGGTCGTCTATCCTGGCAAGGGCAGTTTCTAATTGGTCCTGGAGGACCTGTATGTGGGCTGCGTTCTGGTTGGTGTGAGCTACTGTATGGTCCAGTTTGGTTTCAATAGCTTCCATTCTGGAACCAAGGTTAGCAAAATCAGATTTTATGTCTCTGGTGATATCTCTGGTGATTTGGGACGCTGTGTTAGCCAGACCCCTCTCCAATAGGGCCGCAAACTTGTGGAACATGTCTCCCTGAGGTGACTGGTCCTGATCTATCATTCTGGGGGACGGAGTCTCCTGTGGGAGTGAGGGAGCAGGCCCTGCAGGGGACAGGTTGTAATCCTCCATTACTCTGCTCAGCAGGGATTCAGTGGAGGTTGGGGAAGGAGCTGGGAGGCCTTGTGGGGATCCCTGGGCAACCTGGGAGTAGGTTAGAGTGGCAGGGGCCATCACTTGCCTGAATTCCTGAATTCCCTCCGAATAGACTGCCTTTGGCTGGGCTGAGGAGAATCCGGCGGCCATCTTGGTACTCCCTCTTCGGCCTGCACGGTCAAATTCAGGCCCCAGGTCTCTTCTTGCGGCGGGTCCTGGCATACAGGGGGGGTCCCGATAGTGTCCCCCCTCACAGCAGGTTATTGGGATGACTTTCTGGGGGAGACTGTGTCTCCAGTGGCTTTCGTTGGGGAAGAGTGATGCAGGGCTTCAGGAGCTATTATCAGTGACGGCGGCCATCTTTGTACACCTCTGCTGTCTGCCCGCTCTAGTTCCAGCACCCGGGCACAGTTTTCGTCGGCTCCCGGCATACAAGGGGGGTCGCGGCAGTGTCCCCCCTCAAGGCTGGTAAGCGGGGTGCTGGTTTGGGGGGTGCTGAGTCCGCTGTGGCGCTCGTTGGTCAGGGGTGATGCGGAGCTCCAGGCTCAAGCAGCCATGTCGGAGCTCCCGCGCATGTGCACTCCGATATGTTATATTTTTAGCTGTCCTACTGATAGGCTTGTTATTGTCACCGACACTACATTATTGTCATTATTTTTTATAGATACCATCTGCCGGGTATCATCACTGTTTTTTGATTGTCACATAATTTAGCGCAGCCTTTCTTCCTTTCTATACGTTTTTTGTTTATCACATGTGGTTGCTGCTTATTTCACAATAATTAGTTCTTTGGTCCAGCGCAATCTTTTTTACTTTACATAGGTAAACATAAACTGAGGGAGGGATCTTGACCTATTCCAACGATTAGTGGAGAGAGATTTAGTCCAGCTTGCATGCGGGTGTCGCAGGGAATCTTCTCCCCAAAATCTCACACAGACAGAACTAGCCTCTCTTAGATCACTGTCAGCGGACAAGAGCATAGTCATTAGAAGTGCAGACAAAGGGGGTAGTGTGGTTATCCTAGACTCCACCACCTACAAAGATGAAGCACTGTGCCAATTATCTGACTCTGACACCTATCAGCGCCTTAGATCTGATCCCACTCAGGTATTCAGAACCAAACTATCCACCCTATTAGATAGAGCAGTAGCATCGGGTATCTTTTCCTGTACTGAAAAAGTTTTATTTATCCCAGACTGTCCCATTATACCAGTTTTTCATCATTTGCCAAAAACGCACAAGGGCTTCACGCCTCTTACAGGTCGTCCTATAGTGGCAGGCATAGGGTCCTTAAATGAGCGGTTGGGTGAGTGGGTGGACAACCACCTTCAACCTCTAGTCTCCAGCTTGCCGGGTCACCTCAGGGACACTAAGCAACTGCTATGCAAATTACACGATTTTGAGTGGCAACCATCATTTAGATGGATCACATGTGATGTGACTAGCCTTTACTCAAGTATACCCCATCACTTGGGATTGCAGGCAGTTGCATGGGCTCTGAGGGAATCTGGCAAGTTTTCACTGGTGCTACAAGAATTCATTGTCCAGGCCTTGGAATATCTTTTAACTCACAATTTTTTCATGTTCGACGGGGACTTTTATCTCCAGAGATGCGGGGCCTCCATGGGAGCGAAATTTTCGCCTTCCCTAGCCAACCTTTACATGGATTGGTGGGAGAGGACCCGCATCTTTGGACATGACAGTCCCCGTCGAAACGATACAATCTTTTTCGGTCGATATATAGACGAACTGCTGTTCATTTCCAGTGATGAACATACTGACCTATGCACTTGGCTCATGTACCTTAATGACAACGATTTAAATTTACGTTTTACGGGTACGCTTAATGCCCATACCATAGAGTTTTGTGGATGTTAAACTTTCAGGGGTTGATGGTAAAATAGTCACTAGTCTCTATAGGAAGCCCACTGTGGGTAACGTTTTGCTTAGAGCAGATTCTGCGCATCCAGGTCATACCATCAAAAGGGTCCCATTTGGTCAGTTCCTCAGACTGAGGCGTATCTGTAACACATCAGAAACTTTTCATGCTGAAGCCAAACTTATGGCATCAAGATTTGCAAGCAGATGATATCCTAGTGCCAATATAGACAAGGCCTACACATCTGTTAGTCTAATCTCAAGGGACAGTTTGCTAAAAGACAAGCCCTGTAATAAACACCCCCACAAGTCATCATTGTCTATAGATAAAATACCCGTTTTTTCTACGCCATATAGCACTGAATATGTTAACATCAAAAATATTATTATGAGATACCTTCCTGTCTTGTATGGAGATCCAGCATACACCAGTGTTTTGACGAATGGCATCAAGGTAGTCTCGCGGAGGGCCCCTACTCTAGGCAATTCTTTATCACCCAGTTTGTTTCTTTCTCATCAGCCTAAACCCAATTGGCTTCACTTTAAATGTAACTTTAAATGTGGCCAAAAAGGGTGCGCATACTGTACACACATAAAAACTGGACCCGACATTAAGTCCTGTACCAACAAAAAAACGCATGAAATATGCACTTTTATCAACTGCAATACGTCTTTCCTGGTTTACATCATTACATGCACCAGTTGTCACATTCAATATGTTGGTCGTACTACACGCCGTTTGAAGGATCGGCTATACGACCACTTGTATGATATTACCAAGAATCACTCCACCAATGTAGCTAAACATTGGAACCTGGTGCATGCAAAGGATGTTTCCAGTTTAGTTATGCAAGGGGTTGAAAAGATAGTAACGCCCAAACGGGGAGGGGATAGATTCTGTTTATTATGTAAACGTGAAGTTTATTGGATCTTCATTTTCAACACAAGAATTCCGTCAGGTTTGAATTTTGAATGGGATGTTTCCCACTTTTATGAGTGATAAAACCTTTTCGCCTTTTTCTTTTTTCTTTAGATCCAAATGTAACTATAAAACCTATCATGTGCTTCACATACATCCTTCCGGATGTTTTATCCCTCCCCAATTAAGTTTTCCACCACATACAGACATATAGGCATATAAGTCTATGAGATATGATAGATGTCACATCCACATGATGCATCGCTCAGAGAATATACATATAAGCCACAGGGACATAGCCCATCTAATGTAATATGCTACATGCTATTTATCTTGTGTATGCATCCAGAATCTCCACACTCATACCGATGTCTGACATTGGTTTCTTGTGTTGCGATCCAAGATGACCACAGCGTCCAGCCAGTGGTTACCATGGCTACAGGAGACTCCGTTTTTCAACTGTTCTCCCGTCTGGGAATAGTTACCTTCTTTTAGATCAGTAAAGGTTTTTCTATACTTTGTCATTATATACACACACTGATGCGCAAATTTTATCTGCAGCCAGTATTGTCATATAGAGAAACATATATACCTACAGTTTTAGATGTTGTCTCTTGTTTGCTTGGGACCATTGGGTTGCTGTCAGATGTTTAATATAGCCATGTCTACATTGGAGAAAATATTTTTCACTGTCGATTTACATATATATCAGCCTATAGGCATTCATACACAATTTATAACGTCCCAGCCAAGCGCGGCTCCTTTTATTAACTTTCACATAGACTGACACTGGACAAATCATTTTGGATAGGCTTTGATAAGAGATTGTTCAGTACTTTAGGCAACGGTGTACTAAATGTGACATTTTCCATCCCTCATCAAGTGCATGCTCAGCTGCTACTGATATATGCCTATGTCGGCCGACATTTCATTGTATCAATATAGGCTATCCCCTACCGCATTTAATCTATATATCACTGTGTGGCTTTGAATTTCTTTGCCCCATGTACATATAGATACCCATTGACATGTTGCTCTGGTCTTGGAAAAACAATTTTTTACATATCCCGTGCTCAACTCCGGTACGTTGACTTGGGCACAGGAATCTACTGCATTTACTGTGCAATACCTTGACTATGACACTGTTTATTAGGTTACGATCACCGTACATGGGGAAACAAACGGTGTACAGACCCTTGATCTGCATTAAGGTTAAACAACACATTCCTATATCGGTTGTGTTCCAACCCTGTTTGGTTCTGTTTTGTTTCCTTTTGCTTACTTTTTCTTAAACATCCAGATTTATAGATAAATATTGGTAATGGTTGATTTCCGTCTGTAAGGATAAACTAGGCTGTCTTCCCCTCCTCCTTTCTACCAGTTTTTCCAGCGTCCGCGATATCTCTAAATCTCAGTGCCCCATACACACATCGATATCGGTCAAAATCCCATTTTAAATGTGATGGCCGATACCTCCTGATAGAGTAAATTTTTTACTTTAACTAGTTCTCAAAGCGATGAATCCCAGTTACTGACCGTATGTCCTCTACACACACAAAGTAACCAATAAAGGCTAAACATCGGCTTCATTTGTGTGTAGCAAGCAGGATTCTGCAACAAACCAATTATTAAGACACAGCGGTCTGTGTCTTGTGCAGGTTACCAATAGAGCACAATTACATTAACAATGATGAAAAGGCGATGTGGATACATCCTCCATAGGTTTTACAGCTGCCGATTCCATTCAGATTTAATGTTTTATTATTCAAAAGTTTTTTGCTGTTAGTGTGTTACCCAATTTGTCTATAATGGGATTGCTACAAGAAAAGATCATTATGTGTACACAATATAACACTGATGTATTGATTCACACAATGTAGCTAATTGTATTGATTTGACACTAATTCTTCAGAAAACACGGTCTTTTCCATTACACACCATATACTGCCATTACTATGAATGTAACAGTTTGGCAAATATTTTTGGATTTCCACATGTGTTGCTCAATGGGCTTTATTCAAGGAATTTGGCTAATATATACATTTCACATGGAGGGCATGCTATGCCCATAAATTTGGAGTCTTTCCAAAGGGAAAAAAATAAAAAATAAATAAAGAAAAGTAATAATAATAAGAAAAAAAGATTTTTCTTCACTTCACTATACTTCATCTTTTTACTTCACTTTTGTTTACGTGTTCACACGCACACCTTTATGGGAAATGCACTTTTTTTTTGCAATTCCTTCATTCACCTATTCATTTATTTTTATTTGCTTAATGTTGGTTCATCCATACATATGATTGAACCATTGCGACTACACTTTACACTCTGTTTAAAGTCAACTAATAGCAATACACCTGCATAATGCACATACTTTTCAGGACTCCACTATACCCTTTGAGTTTTTTGAAGTAATTCAACGCACTCACCCATGCATTCTGGTTTATAGTCTTTGAGTTTTTTTGAAGTAACTCAACACACTCACCCATGCATTCTGGCTTATTTACTCATTTATCTGCACTATCTGCACTATAGTTTTTGAGTTTTTTGAAGTAACTCAACGCACTCACCCATGCATTCTGGCTTATTTACTCATTTATCTGCACTATCTGCACTATAGTTTTTGAGTTTTTTGAAGTAACTCAACGCACTCACCCATGCATTTTTGGCTTATTTACTCATTTATTCACACAAGAAAGAATTGTGGTTAGTTTATTTACACAAAATAGAATTGTTTCACATGACACTTCAAATTTCCCTATCTTTTCACTACAAGATTTTAATTTGCATGTCTTTTTTAATTGGTTATACTGGGTCTCATGGTCCATTTCAGCTGCACATCTTGAAATCCAATCAGTGCAGATCCTGACCTCCCTGGGGCCCTAAGCAAAATTCTGCTAAGGGGCCCTCTACTTGACCCGTGATGCCGTGAGCTATGTAAACCATTTGCCATTGCCACACAGTCACACCTGACACTTCAGTGCTCCCAAAACAATCCTCCCTTCTTTAAACAAAACAGTCAAAGAATAAGTACAACAATATAGAACAGAATGAGGTCCCCAGAGAGCCCCCCTTACATCAGGGTCCTCAGAGAGCCCCCCTTACACCAGGGTCCTCAGAGAGCCCCTCCTTACACCAAGGTCCCCAGAGAGCCCCCCTTACACAAGGGTCCCCAGAGAGTCTCCCCCTACATCAGGGTCCCCAGAGAGCCTCCCCCTACATTAGGGTCCCCAGAGAGCCTCCCCTTACATCAGGGTCCCTAGAGAGCCTCCCCCTTACATCAGGGTCCCCAGAGAGCCTCCCCCTACATTTGGGTCCCCAGAGAGCCTCCCCCTACATTAGGGTCCCCAGAGAGCCTCCCCCTACATTAGGGTCCCCAGAGAGCCTCCCCTTACATCAGGGTCCCCAGAGAGCCCCCCCTTACATCAGGGTCCCCAGAGAGCCCCCCCTTACTTCAGGGTCCCCAGAGAGTCCCCCCCTACATTAGGGTCCCCAGAGAGCCCCCCCTTACATCAGGGTCCCCAGAGAGCCTCCCCCTACATTAGGTTTCCGAGAGAGCCTCCCCTTACATCAGAGTCCCCAGAGAGCCTCCCCTTACATCAGAGTCCCCAGAGAGCCTCCCCTTACATCTCCCTGGATCTCCCTGGGGCTAGTAGTTCTATCTCCGAATGTATACAGCGGAGAGGGGAGGGGCCTCTGACCCGGGCATCAGCAACAGTGTTCAAGCAGAGTGAAAGTGAAACTGATACCTGCCTGGGTCAGAGGCCGCTCCCTTCTCCTCTCCACTGTATACACTGAGAGTACTACAAACCCCAGGCCGCCGCCCACTCAGGCACCATAGAGCTGCCGATCGCTGCCTTCCACCTCCTCCCACCTCTCCTCACTGCACTCTAAATGGCCAGCCAGAGGTGCAGGGAGGATGCTGGGTCTTGGGGGCCCCCCCACAGCGGCGGGGCCCTAAGCAGCTTGCATAGTGTGCCTATAGGGCCGATCGGCTCTGAATCCAATCAACACCAGACTCTGCTTGTTCGCCACAGCTTTATTCGATCATGTAATTATGTGACCTATACGTTGTAACCATATATATTTGATGTCCATTTGAGAGTATATCAGCTATGAGTAAGCACTGAAATACAGTGCGAAACGTGTCAGCTCTGTACCCCCCTTTTTGCCGTGTTTGGATTATCGTGTCTTTTTGCTTTTAAATAAACCCTTTGGATTTTATTTTAGTAAATCAGTCAAGTAAACTTTAGAATCCAATGAAGGATACGACCTGAGGAGCTCCCGGGCAATCCAGTGGTATTCTTCTTCTGGACCAATGATCCAGCAGCGTCCCGAAATAGACAGGGGCAACATCCAGGTTCCGGGGGGGGGACAGGCCTCAGAGGGGGGGAGGAGAGGGGTCAAGAGGTGCAAAAGTCCTGGGTCCTATAGTGCAGGCATTTTCCAGGCTGCTCCCTTCCAGCACAATTCAGGGGGCTATCAGTGTTCTTGCAATGGGAGAGGGGGGAAGGGGCAGAGTGGAGGAGGACCCTATTCGCATCGGCCGTCTGCCCTTCCAGCTGTATTGTGAAATCACCTGACCCCAGCCCAGACAGGGGGGGCATGGAAGTGCTAGTGAGATGAACAGTTAGGCCATCCCAAACATGGGGGCCATCAGGAGGCGAGTCATGACACCATAAGGGAACAGCATGGCTGGCGGGAGATGGTATACAGTTCCAACACACAATAGACCCCCTCTGAGTATGGGTGGCAAAAAGGTCACAGTGTCTCACCCCCCCCGGAACATACTCACAGTTAGTAGCTGTTGTCAGGAGGACTCAGGCATGCAGTGACTCGGCCCATGCTGCCGCTTCTCTGGGGGAGGTGAAAAATTGGGTGCGCTCCCCATCTTAAACTTGCAGCTTGGCAGGGAAAAGCATGCTATATTTGATGCCTTTTGGCTCTCAGGATGGCCCGCACAGGGTCAAAAGACTTTCTTTGCCTTTGTGTTTCGACAGAATAGTCGGGAAAGATGAGGATTTTAGCATTCTCGTGTTTCAGCTCATCTTGAGCCCTGGCCGAGCGGAGTACAGTGTCCCTGTCCCTGTAGTGGAGAAGTTTAAAAATGAAAGTGCGCGGCGGCGCTTCAGGCGGGCCTCTAAGGGCCAGCATCCGATGCGCCTGTATAATGGAGAAATTATGGGAAAAGCGGGCCCTCTGTAGCAGGGTGGGGAGAAGTTGCTCCATAAAGGCCACCGGATCTGTCCCCTCTGCCCTCTCCGGGAGACCGAGGACCCGGAGGTTGTTCCGGCGGTTACGGTTCTCTGCGTCCTCGGCTCTCACCTCCAGGGCCCTCACCTTGGACTTGAGGATCTGCAGATCTGTGTGGTGGTCCCGCTGTGCGTCCTCCACCCCCGAGATCCATCTCTCCGTCTCTGCCACCTGCTCCCTAAATTTGTCCATATCACGGCGGATTAAGGCTGTTTCAGCCTGCCCATGGTCGATCTTGACCGTAAGGGCCGATTGGCAGCCCGTGATGCCCTGCATAAGTGCATCAAAGGCCGGGGATCCCGCCTGGATGGCGCCGTCGGAGGAGTATGCTGTCTGCGTCTCCATATGACACGCGGGCAATGGCGTAGGCCCAGGTTTCGGCGGCGTGTGGGTAACTTCCGCGGCTCGTCTCTTCTGGGATCCCTTGTTGCTTTTACGCATTCCCCCAGAGCCCTGGGGAGGTGTTGGGAGAATTGGCGGTAAGTTCCAGGAGAATCCACTGCAGGATGAGGAGAGGATCAGGATTCGGAGCGGGAGCTCAGCTAACACGCGTCCGCTCGCTGCGTCATCTTGGCCACGCCCTAACAGAGACTTGTTTAGTGCAGCGATATCACAGGTTCGGGCAGGGGTCCCTGTGTTCAAAAGCGGATATTGAATCAGCTTTCCGGCTTTTGCCAGTTCATCCAGACAGTTGCCGTCTGCCAGGCTGTACCTGGAAGCTGGCATACTACGTGGATCGTTGTCTCCCGAGGAGAGGCTCTATATCATGCGCTATCTCCAAAACGTTCACCCCCTTTGTGGAATGGGCAGTACGGGACGTCCCCGGGTTCAACTTGGTCATTCACTATCGGGATGACTTCGGATGCATTTGGGGGCCCCACATCTACCATTGTTTTCCTGGGAATTGAAGTGGATTACCGATTGTCGATGAACAAGCAGAAAATCTCAAGGCAGAAGTCGTGGGACCATTACTAGGCGCGAGTTACAGCTTTGTCAGTTACTATCGTTGTGGGGAAGCAAAGAATTTGGCTTGCCATATACTTCACAAGGGTAGGGTTTGGCCGCCGACTGCCGGCAGCATCCGATGTAGTCAAGGCTCCGGAGCACCTTGTGGGTCTCAACAGTGAGCACAGAGGGCACTTGCGAGGGGGCAGGAATTCCTGGAGTTGTTAAGGGGCATGCTTTACGGAGGCCTGGTCCCATCATTGATTGCGAGTTAGGTTGTTCACATACGCTTCTTTAGGGAAAATGTGGCGCTGCTTTTGCCCCCCGGCGTGGGGCCTTGTTCTTGAAGAATTTTGTTCTCCTGGAACTGTTTCCGATTGTAATAGTATTGAAAACGTGAGGGGGAATCCTTACGGAACTTGAAGGTGCGTCTCATTTGTGGCAACCTGGGGGGGGGGGCAGTTGGTAACGGCTGTCCGGAAGCGTTCAGGCCGGTGATCCAGTGGTTGGTGACATTGGGCATTATGCGGCTGGCAATGGAACGCTTTCGATTATGCTGTACATTTGCCAGGTATTGGCGAATGCTTTGGATTGTTTTCAGTGTGTCAGGTGCTGGGAGTTGGCATCAGACGCGGAACTACACGGGTCACCTGTTCTGACTTGGGTGGAACATTACCTTGGGGATCGCAGCACAGGGGATTCAATGCCCTGCGATTACGACAACTTGGGGGGGGGGGGGGGGGGGGTATACCAAGGTAGGGCAGGAATGTGTAGCAGGCTAGTACAGGCTCTGTACCGCCTCCGAGGATCCAGTGGTAGCCCACCAGGTAGCAGGTCTCTAATTTTTTCTGCACATGGGATTTGAGAGAGGTATATCGGCAGCTGCCATTGATCGGAAATTGGCAGGCTTGGCCTTTCTTTGCAAGGTACGAGACACCCAGTTTCCATTGACATGCTACGCTGCCTAATGTCGCAGCTGAGCAACATATGTAGCTCAAAGTATAAATGTGCCCTATTCCGCCTGGCCTTCGCACTGGCTTTCTTTACAATGGTCTCGAGGGGACGGCTGGCATGGGGCAGTGGGTCATTTGCAAGACTCTATCAGAAGGTGGGTATGGCGGTTAAAAAGAAAACCATTCAGACCGGTAAGTACATGCGATTGGTGGGTTCCGGACTACGGAGTCACACATTTGTCCGGTATGAGGAGCGTAATCTTTGGGGACATGCAGCCTGGGTTCACGGGCCTTGTGCGGTTACATAGCGAGGGGTCGTCCTTGCCAAGGTTCCAATTCATAGCCGGGTTTCGAAAATGGTTGACAGCTATGATACAAAAAGTTATGCCTCCCATTCTTTCTAAAATGGTGACGGCCACAGAGGTTTCCAGTGCTGGCCTCAGTATGGAATAGATAAGCTTATTGGTAGGTGGGACTCGTACAGATTTTAGTTTTATATTCGCCCACACTCGTGGCAGAATTGGTCTACAGATGGGTTTCGGGTCCTTATTTTGCTGTTAAGCATGGGGGAAATTGCTGGTTGGGCTGTCATTTTATGGTTTACAAGTGCAGAAGTTGGACAAGTGGATCCTGGGTCACTCATAAGTTTTTTGGGGTGGGCCAGAAGAGCTGATGTTCGGCCGAACGGTAGGCAGTGGGCATCCCCAGTCAGTAAGCTCAGCCGGGATGGTTATTGTTTGGTCAGATATGGCGGGCAGTACGCCTTAGTCAAAAAAAAAAAAAAAAAAAAAAGGTTATGTGACCCGAGTGGAAGAAAACATGGAAGGGTGTAGGCTTGTGATTAGGAACGGGGGTGGGATTATACGTCATACAGTGCTGCAGGTGGATACAGGGAGGTATCTTGGGAGAGATGGGGTGCACTTTAACGAAGTTGGAACCGATCTTTGGGCTCTAGGTTTGCAGGAAGGCATACAGCGAGCAAGGAGGGTGTGGAGGTGCACACAAGGGTAAGGTTTTACCCCTTTCGTGCTGTGGCAGTGGTTGGGTCTTTGGAGGAGGAGAATATGGATGTTATATGCATATATAACATGGTTGTTACCCATCTGTGGTATGGGGTTAACATGGTTGGTACCCATAGGTGGTATGAGGTTAACATGGTTGGTACCCATCTTGTAGTATGGGGTTAACATGGTTGGTACCCATCTTGTAGTATGGGGTTAACATGGTTGGTACCCATCTGTGATATGGGGTTAACATGGTTGGTACCCATCTGTGGATGGGGTTATCAGGTACCTTCCGGTTAAATAGGGGTTAACCTGGAAGGGGTAAAAGGTAGGTCACTGCGAAATTGAGTACGGTCTCCAGGTCTGGGGGCTTGCGACTGGAGGCCTAAAGTTAAAAGAAGTTTGTCGCAGTGACCAGTGGTTTTTGTTACCCTCGAAGACCCCAATAGGAAATAAAAGTTGGGTCAAGAATTATTTAAAATGTTATTTGTTTAATTGAAAGTAATTGTTAATAAAAGGCCGTCAAGGCCATTTACGCCAAGATCTTGTCATGTCATTTGTGAGGGGATTTGGATATTATGTTTAACGGATGGCTTAAGTGACTGTGGGTTAGGTCCTTCACATGTCATGACAAATTTAGCAGTCTGCTATGCATCTCTTTACATTTACAAATACCATCTTCTGCTTCTATGTCAGTATTTTTCTATGAGTTTTGACTAAAGTTACAGGAATACACACTCAGTCAGACAATGTAAAAAACATTTTTCTAGTCTTACCCCCACTTTTCTTGAAAAGCTCTTGTGTAGTAAATCCAGTGAGCTGTAGCACCAGCAGTTTGACCAAGCTGCCTAGGATACTCTGCAATTTAATTGATCTGGTCAGGCACATCCCCTCTTCTTTCTGCACACTACTAGCATGTGTGAGGTCAAACAGTGTGGTTGGTATTCATGTATGCCAGGAAAGAACATTGAAGTAGGAGTGTAGGCAGCATATTTCCACTAAGTAAAAAGGGCATTTAAAGGCATTACCAAGTGAAAATAGGCTAAATATCAAAACACACAGGGATACATGACCTTAAAAAAGAAAAAAGTGTGATTGGCCTTTAAGATATTATGACAACCTCTTTTACTAGGGCACAAGCAGATCTTTAGATAAGGCTTCCTGAGACATTGCTGACCCTTCTGGTCATATTATTTTAATAAATCAGATTCATTATACATTGAGAGCTTCAATCAATTGCCAATCTTTTTTTTTTTATTGCTGATGTATTTAAAAGAACCATACTCATAAAAACTACTTAAGAAAATCCTCAGCAATTAAGAAGAGCTTAGATAAATACCAAATGTTGATTTAGTTGGTGAATTACTCTGCACGCCTGCAACGCTGCCATAATAAGTAATTTAAAAGCTGCCAAAAGTATCCTTGATTCAGTTGTTAGAATATGGAATAGGTCTCTTCAGGCATTTATTGGCTTCTGGTTTCCCCATATTTATTTTTAATTTAACATTTTTCCTACTGTACATAAACAGCCCTCACTTATGTGGAATTGTATAGGGGATGAAGTGATAACTAGAACATTCTAATGCAGGGATATAGAGCCTGTGACTCTGTGAGTGTTATTACAAGTCCTATCATGCTTTGCTGCTAGCCATAGTCTTGTAAAATGCTACAATATCACCAGCTTTTTGCTTTTATAAGTGAAAATCAGAGCCAAAAACACATTTAGGAAGAAAATCGTTTGCATTTATTTACTGTATGTGCTTTATATCCAATATGTTGGTATAATTGTTGGCAGTAAAATGTCATAAATATCAAAACAAATATTTCATTTTCATATTATATTAAATCAGATTTCAGGCTTAGGATGTCTGCAAGTTAATTTCCCCATTGATTTCTTGTATCTCTTGAGTACTGTTTGAAGCAGTACTTAACCTCCCCCTATGTTTTTTTTTCTCCTACCTATAGTGTTGCATTCTCTTCAATACACATACTCACCCACACAGAGAATCCAAGGTTGTCCTCTGTTCATCTGCCGTATCACATGTTTCACATAGCCTTCTTGGTCCTTTCCAGCTGGCTGCCTCTTCCAGGTTCAGGCACCCATTTTAAACCTGCTCCCCACCCCTGACCGGCCCACCACCAGACCACCAGCTCTGTGTGCTGATCCTGCAGCCTCCTGGCAGTTGTGATATAAGTATCACAGGAGGCTGCAGGACCAGGTACATATCATTCTGGCCTATATTGGAATGGCAGCGGGGCCCAAAAAAAATAAAAAATGAATTTGTAAACATGTTCAGCAATTCTGCTTGGGGAGGGAGGGAGTTATGAAATGAAACAACCTCCCTTTTGTGGATTTTGATCCGCTTTGGGTTGATGACACTTGCCATGAAAATGCATGCCATGGGTACATTCCCTAAAGCCTGTTAGAAGGTAATGGTCTATTCGTGGCCACAGCAGAAGCCGAAGCACCCCTAATGTAAAAGGCTAACCATCTCTGGCATACCAACCCTTGCTCAGTAACTTCCACTTTCTCTCTCCCTCCCTTATTGCGCAGATGGAGGCCGGTGACTGGATCCTCTGCCTACCCTTCTTGTTGCGCAGCTCTACCCCTTCTCTCCCAGTGGTATCAGGATGTTAACCCACTCCTCCCCTGAGCTTGACAGCCAGGTGGCATCACTGTACCTGTACTTACTCACTTCATCTGCTGCAATATCTGAAGAACATACACAGAGGCCGCATGCGGATAAACTTCTTCTTTACTGAAGACACACTGGGGGGGGGGTGTCAGGCCGGTGCCCCCCTCTGCGATGGAAGCGGGGACAGCGCGTGCGGTGAGTGACAGGCAGCGGCAGGTGTTAGGCTCTGATCTGATCTGTCTCGGCTGTGTCATACAGCCGAGCAGAGTGAAGCCGCCGGCTCCGCCTCCCTCTCCTCCTTGTAGTCTACACGTGTAGACACGCTGCTGTGTGTCCCGCGCTGACACTCCAAGGTACATTATGGGTCGTAGGGGGGGTCTGCATTGTAGTAGGGGGGGTCTGTACTGAAGGGGGGGGGTCACTCTGTACTGTAGGGGGTCTGCATTGTAGGGGGGGTCTGCATTGTAGGGGGGGTCTGTACTGAAGGGGGGGGTCTGTACTGAAGGGGGGGGGGGGGGTCTGCAGTGTAGGGGGGGGTCTCCACTGTAGGGAGGTCTGTACTGAAGGGGGGGTCTGCACTGTAGGGGGGGTCTGTATTGTAGGCGGGTCTGTGTAACATGCAGGGGGTCCAGAGCTGTTAGGGGGGGGGGTGTCTGTGTAACATACAGGTGTCCAGAGATGCAGGGTGCTGTGTAATGTAAAGGGGTCTAGAGGTGCAGGGTGCTGTGTAATGTAAAGGGGTCCAGAGGTGCAGGTTGCTGTGTAATGTAAAGGGATCTAGAGGTGCAGGGTGCTGTGTAATGTAAAGGGGTCTAGAGGTGCAGGGTGCTGTGTAATGTAAAGGGGTCCAGAGGTGCAGGGTGCTGTGTAATGTAAAGGGGTCCAGAGGTGCAGGGTGCTGTGTAATGTAAAGCTGTGCAGGGTGCTGTGTAATGTAAAGGGGTCTAGAGGTGTAGGGTGCTGTGTAATGTAAAGGGGTCTAGAGGTGCAGGGTGCTGTGTAATGTAAAGGGGTCTAGAGGTGCAGGGTGCTGTGTAATGTAAAGGGGTCCAGAGGTGCAGGGTGCAGTGTAATGTAAAGGGGTCCAGTGGTGCAGGGTGCTGTGTAATGTAAAGGGGTCCAGAGGTGCAGGGTGCTGTGTAATGTAAAAGGGTCCAGAGGTGCAGGGTGCTGTGTAATGTAAAGGGGTCCAGAGGTGCAGGGTGCTGTGTAATGTAAAGGGGTGCAGGGTGCTGTGTAATGTAAAGGGGTCTAGAGGTGCAGGGTGCTGTGTAATGTAAAGGGGTCTAGAGGTGCAGGGTGCTGTGTAATGTAAAGGGGTCCAGTGGTGCAGGGTGCTGTGTAATGTAAAGGGGTCCAGAGGTGCAGGGTGCTGTGTAATGTAAAGGGGTCTAGAGGTGCAGGGTGTTGTGTAATGTAAAGGGGTCCAGAGGTGCAAGGGCTGTGTAATGTAAAGGGGTCCAGAGGTGCAGGGTGCTGTGTAATGTAAAGGGGTGCAGGGTGCTGTGTAATGTAAAGGGGTCCAGAGTGCTGTGTAATGTAAAGGGGTCCAGAGGTGCAGGGGGTGTGTAATGTACACAGTAGTGACAAAGAGGTATGCAGGGAGCACAGTGGGTGTTTTTACGTTTTAAGGTGGGGGGGTGCCAGATATAGGATCCGCCCCGGGTGCCAAATGCAGTAGGTACACCCCTGCAGCCAGGACGAGCCTCGCTCCTGTTGAGACTTCCGTGGATGTGCAGGAGTGACAGAGCGCACTCTGTGAAGAAGCAGAGCGCGCTCATGTTACTCCTGCACATGTGCAGAAGAAAGCTTACATCCCCGCTGTCTTCCTCCTCCTCTGCCCCCCCCCCCTCGTCCCCCGCAGCCGGCTTCCCTCCGGGCTGCGAGGGGGGCGAGCGGGGGAATCTGTCAGGATGGAGAGCAGAGAAATGGGACACAGAGCGTTTGTTACCGATCGCTCTGTGACCTGTCATAACTGAGCAGAGTAACCTGTGTGTTACTCTGCTCAGTTTATGAATGGAGAGAAGCCGCTGTCTTCCCTCCATTCATCTTCAATGCAGAGAAAAGATGAAAAAAATGAATCTGTATCCTCTGTCCCTTTCTCTGGGAGATGTCAGGGGTCTCTGTTTAGACCCCTGACATGTCACCAAAGTCCCCAACAGGGCTGTTAAAAAAATATTCATAAATTGTAAAAAAAAAAAAAAACATTTTTAAAAAATAAAATAAAAATGCCCCACTGACACCGACCACTGCCCCACTGACACCGACCACTGACACCAACCACTACCCCACTGACACTGAGTCCGTTCACTGCTCCACTGACACTAACCACTGACACCGACCACCCCCTTTCCCAAAAGCACTGTGAAAAAATATGTTTAAAAAATAAAACCTCACCCTCCCATCATTTTTAAAATAGTACAAAAATAAATATTAAAAAAAAAAAAATTTAAAAAAATTAAATTGTAAAAATGTATAAAAATAAAAAAATCCACTGGTCCCAAAAAACCTTTTGAAAAAAAAAAAAAATATTAAATTGTAAAATAAAAAAAATAATCTGACACTGTCCACTATCCTGACACCATCCTGCATGTACTACCCACCACTGTACACTCCGCATTCCTGTGATTTGCACCGTATTGCTGTTCAGATCACATGCAATGTCTGTGCGATGCGATTTCAGCCATACAATCTGTATGGCTGAAATCGCATCACATTCGGACCAAACTCGCACAGGACCCTTTTTTTGGTCCGCACCAAAATCGCATGGGTGTTCACACCTATGCGATCCGATTCATGTCCTGTCAGTTCACAGTGCGATATGCGAGCTGAAATGGGGGTGTCGTTAACATTGTATGACACTCCCCAGCAGTTCGCATATGGCAGTGTGAACTGCCGTGCGAGTCGGATGCGTTGTGGGAACCCGCAGTGGATTCGCAGGGTTCCTGAATCACAGCCTTGGTGGGAGCAGTCAGGTGACATTTGTAGGCTGTATGCTTGGAGGCTCGGTTCACACTGGTGGGATGCGGGAACCCTGCGAATCCACTGCGAGTTCCCACATCGCATCCGACTCGCACGGCAGTTCACACTGCCATATGCGAATTGCTGGGGAGTGTCATACAATGTTAACGACACCCCCCATTTCAGCTCGCATATCGCACTGCAAACTGACAGTTAGGACATGAATCGGATCGCATAGGTGTGAACACCCATGCATTTCTGGTGCGGACCAAAAAAGGGTCCTGTGCGATTTTGGTCTGAATGCGGTGTGATATCACACATACAATCTGTATGGCTGAAATCGCACTGCACGGACATCGCATGTGATTTGCACTGCAGTGCAGTGGAAATCACATGCGATATCCCACAGCACACTGGTGTGAACTGGTCCTAAGATCATTCAGCCTTACTGGGTGTAATTATAAAAAGTAAGAAATCCACCCCTCCCCCACATAACAAATCCTGGAGATGGGACCGAATGTTATCTGTGATCAGGTGACACACACACACTGCACTATAACAATCATCAGATCACTGCATGTTCTACTCTGCCCAGCTCTGACTACATACATGTCCCCTAAATCACTTGTCTGTCTATAGTCTGCTGACTGTTTACTGCATCCCATGATGAGAAACATCCAGTCAAAACACAGTAAAGCTGGGAGAGCTGGAGGGAAGGGGAGGGGGATGTGAATTGTGAACTTTTTACACAGGATGTGCCTGTCTCAGGCTAGTGCATGAGCCTTGACAAAGTTTTCAAGGCTTTGTCAAGAATTCTCCAACTAAACAATAAAAAAGGATTGCTCAGGCCTCGAGTAAATGGGCAAGACTGGGCTCAAATGAAAGCAAATCTTATTCTCTACATTGACATAAAAAAAAAAAAAAATTGGGGTTTACATCCACTTTAACCACTGTCTCACCATACAGCTGAAACCAAAGTGTTAAATAGATATATATATTTTTAAATTATCACATATTGAAAATTAGGTGCAAAAAGTTCACATTTGTTTGGATAGGTGTGGAAAATTCTTAAGGCCTCAGCTAATTCAGTTAGCCTAACTTTGTAAATAAACACATTTTTCTGTTAAAAGTTCTATTAACATGGCATTGGAAAACAGTGGCTTTCAGCAATGTATTAAGACTAAAATCCAGGCAAAAATGTTTACAGCCTTGTAATCATTAAAGAGTAACTTCACTTCCCTATAGTTTTTTCCACCCCTCTTACCTTTATTGCTGGCTGTTCTCAAAAACATACATGCCCAGTGAATCCAGAGTTGTCTTGTGAAACCTGTAGCTCTGCCACAGGGCGCTGGGTCCCATGCCTCTATCTTTACTACTGGCCAGATGTATCTTCCAGGATCTTGCACCAGGCTCCCTGATAACATGACGCTATACAGGCACAGTGTGCCCATGATTGCCCAGAGCATGTACAGTATGCCCTGCATTGCTCCCAAAGCCTCCTGAAATTCATAACTTGCGTATCCCAGGAGGCTTCCTTTATAGCTTGTTTATAGCGCAAAAAATAAAAACCGCAGAGGTGATCAAATACCACCAAAAGAAAGCTCTATTTGTGGGGAAAAAAGGACGTCAATTTTGTTGCAGTGCTGAATCGCAAAAAGTGCTCTGGTCAGGAAGGGGGTAAAATCTTCTGGGGCTGAAGCGGGTTAATATATCATTAAATGTATTTTTTAGAAGGAAAGCTAGCAATATTAGTGCCTAAATATGGCCTAGTATCAGTCTCTTACACTCCTTGTACAGCAGGGCTGGAGTGTGTAAGAAAAAAACAGAACAAGGAACCGTTCAATTAATGTTTTAATAGAAAGCATACTAGTCAAGAGAAAGGAGAGTGACAGAGATGAGAGATTGTCTCTGTACTATTTCTCTTTTCACTGTAAAGTCACAGGGGCTCAGAGAAAAGGGGTTGAATTAGCTGTTCATTAAACTGAGAATATCTAGTGACAGAAAATAGTACTGCGGGAAAAATGAAACGCTGGTTACGTAATTGTATCCTTTAATGAACTATGCATTCTATCTTGTTATTTTTGGCATTAGCATGGCATTAGCTTTAAATCTGTTGTGTAGGGGCGTGGTCTGGCTATGGAGGAGTGAGGACGCGCTGTGCCTGAGCTCCGTCCGGTCCGCAGCATAAAGAGCAGCTACAGGGGCGATTATCCCCCGTTTTTCAGCCCAGGGCATGTCACAGCGGCGGCGGGCATCCTCTCAACCCAAAAGGACATACCAAACTTGCCAGGGATCGATGGAAGCCTTCCTCTTAGACACCCCGCGCCAACAACAGGAGAAGAAGGGGAAGGAGAAGGGGAAATCCAAGATGGCGCCGGAACGAACGGCCTCACCAGCCCGCCACGAGGCTCGGCCTGCTCAGCGCGCACAGTCGGCTCTGCCAGCACAAACGCCGCTCAATCCGCAGCATGCATGGCCATCGCTGACCACACAGCCTGCACAGCTGAACTTACAGCCTGCACAGCCATCGCAAACAGCGCAGCCTGCACAGCCATCGCAAACAGCACAGCCTGCACAGTCATCGCAGACAGCACAGCCTGCACAGCCATCGCTAAGCACACAGCCTGCAATGTCTCTCATCCCCTCTCCTAGGGTGGTAAGTGACACTATCCCCCCTGCATCTCCCTGCTCTACATCATCACAGGAACAGAATGCTGATATAGCTGACTTAACTTGGGACAGGGACATCAGGCAGCACCTATGGTCTCTCCCCACTAAGGCTGATCTAGAGCATTTTACCAGCAGAGTGGAAAGAGCATTTAAACAGGACATTGAGCAACTGAAAACTGACACAACAGAACTGGGCCGCAGAATGGAGACTCTGGAGCAGAAATTTGACGACTCTGCGCCTGCTATAGCCATGTTAAGAGATCAGTCATCTGCACATGACCAACAAATTGAGGCCCTCATTTGCCAATTAGATGACATGGAAAATCGCAGCAGACGAGCGAACATACGCATACGCGGATTACCAGAAGCAACTGCGCCCAAAGACATTATTCCCTCACTGCAGGGGATATTTTCCGGGACATTTTAAACCTACCAGCGTCTGTTCCTATCGAAATAGACAGGGCACACAGGGCGCTTAAGCCACCGTCAGATGACCCTGAGAGACCCAGGGATGTCATCTGCAAACTCCACAAGTACTCGCTGAAGGAGCGCATAATGCAAAAAATGCGTAACAGACCAACCTTTGATTTTGACGGGGCTCCCCTGTCTTTCTATCAAGACCTTTCCAGAAGAACCCTCATGCAGCGCAGAGCCCTGCGACCGCTACTGACAGAGATCCAGGCAGCAGGACTTACATACCGCTAAGGCTTTCCGTTTAGCCTCCAGGCATCAAGAAACGGCAGATGGGCAGTACTGAGAACCAAAGATGACTTACCACGTTTCCTGCACACTTTGGAGCTTGAACAGGTTGACTTCCCGGATTGGCGCAGCCTCCCAAGCATACAGATCCCACAAATGCCACAACCATGGATGCCCGCCTCTGGCAACAGGAGACCTCGGGACCGTCAGAGGAGAGCAAGAGGACTCTCCCCTATGGCCTCTGTGTCTGGGGACTAACTTGACTGTGGAGACCTTCAGCTACGGCCATCGGTCCGCAAAGCCTCGCCTTTACCCTTCTCCCACTCCAGACGGGATAGGATTGAAGGAGCCGACCGAATGTTCCCCTAATCGAGACGACAAGTTAAAGGCCTCGCAACAATTAGAGAAACGGCGGACAGAGCAACGTTTGCAGAACTGGCCGTGAAATGTTTATCTCCCCTGCGTTCGTGTTTTGTAGCTTTGTTGCCTTTTTTTTTTTTACCTACTGGCCGGGGTCAACAGCTACCCCTAGGGGAGCGCAACTGAATCGCCCTAGAAGAAACAACTGTCAACCGTATCGTCACCCTGAAACAGGATTTCATGGACTGGACGGGGCGCGGGTCCCGCGTCCCCTTTGTGGTTGCCCACGTTACCCATATAGGTTTCACCTACTTAGGTGTTAGTCCCTTGAGGGACACCAGGACGGTACTCGGGGTCTTAGGCCTCTGAGCCCACCGAGTTCTCACCCTGTTAGTGTGAAGTATCTTGCCGGCCGGCCCTGTTAATATAGGCCCGGCCTGAGCTTTATTTAAATCTCGTTGTTTTTCTATTTTTTTTGCCTTTCTCTCTCTTTTATTTATTTTTCTTTTTTACTCTTTTTATCCTCCTTACTTTATTGCATATTTTATTTATTCCTTTCTATACCTACTTCGCTTTCTTCTTTATCCCCCTTTCTGTTTCACTCCCCTACTTAATCTGCTGACTTTTTCTTACTAGGAAGGAAGGAACCTACAAACTACCGCCACCGGATTCTGCTGCAACAAGACGGTCGCCTGGACAAGCATCTCTGCCGCACCATGGCCACGATTAAGGTAGTCACCTATAACGTACGGGGCTTATGCTCCCCTAACAAGAGAAATAAGCTGTGGTTAGAATTGAAGAGGTTAGGGGCGCAGGTGTTTTTTTTACAAGAAACCCATTTCACAGACACTTCCCTCCCCAAGCTGCCCACCCACATGTTTTCACAATGGTTCATGTGTAATTCCCCGAGACCCAAAACCAGGGGCACGGCCATAGCTATACATAAAAACTGTCAATTCTTACCTATAGAACATATAATAGACCCCCAAGGTCGCTATGTGTTCCTGAAGGGCTCTATACTGGGGCAGACATATACGTTTGCCACAGTGTACGCGCCTAACTCCCAACAACTTACATTTATTGATCAAGTCCTCCACAAACTGGCCGATTTCCGTGAGGGTAGATTAATCCTAGGAGGAGATTTTAACGTTAGCCCAGACCCCATGCTAGACACGTCAGCGAATAGGTCATCCCACTCACTTGCTTTCTTGAGACATTTCCGTAAGTCCCTCCAGAGGTACACCTTAGTAGACTGCTGGAGAGCACTACACGCTACCGAGAAGGGCTATAGCTACTACTCCAGCGTACATAAAACATACACTAGGATTGACTTAATACTTGTGGACCAAGGCTCTCTAGACCTGATACTGGGGGCAACTATTGACCAGATAACAATCTCAGACCATGCCCCTGTGACACTTACACTCTCACTAGCTCAGGCCAAGACTAAAGCAAGGACATGGAAACTGAATGAAAACTTATTAGACGACTTAGGGGTGGTGGCGGGGGTTAGGGAGACCCTGACCCATTACTTTGCCGAAAACGATAACGGGGAGGTAAACGAAGGTATCCTTTGGGAGGGTCACAAGGCGGTAGTGAGGGGTACCTTTATAGCCATGGGAGCAAAACTCAACAAAGCAAGGCAGGCAGGCAAGGCAGGCAGACTTCCAAAGAGTATTGCGGGAGCTACAACTAGCAGAGATCAGCCATAAAAAATCGTCGGACCCTGAAGAACTCAGGAGACTGACGGAGCTAAGACAGCTCTTCTCCAAATTGCTTGTCCGCAGAATAAACCGCAAATTACGTTACCTAGCTCACACCTATTATGAGCACGGCAACAAGTGCGGCAGGCTGCTAGCTCGAGCTCTCTGCAAAAAAAGACTCCTGGCACACGTTCATAAACTACACTCCTCTACAGGAGAACCTACACAACACACCACTAAAATAGCATCCTTGTTTCGTGATTATTACGAGAACCTATATAACCTGAACCCCACCTCCTCGCCCACAGAGATGGAACTCAAAAAGTCCCGTATTAAAACATACCTTTCTTCAATCGGACTCCCCACCCTGTCCCCTGAACAAGTGACAGACTTGGAATGCCCTATTACTGCTGCTGAATTACTGACCACTGTCAAGTCCTTGCCGGCGGGTAAGAGCCCTGGACCGGATGGTTTCACCAAGGCCTACTACCTAAAGTTCTTTGACAAAATACAAACTCCACTCTGTGCCCTTCTTAACTCCTTAGCCACCAGCGGATCCCTCCCACGAGAAACCTCCCTGGCCCACATTACTGTGCTTCCAAAAGAAGGGAAAGACCCTACCCAACCACAAAGCTATCGTCCAATTTCCCTCCTCAATACAGATTTAAAAATATTCTCCAAAATTATTGCCAACCGCATGAAACATCTGTTACCCAAGCTGATCCACGCGGATCAGACAGGCTTTATAACAGGTAGGGAAGCTAGGGACAATTCCAATAGAGCCCTCCAGCTCATCCATTGGGCACGTGTACGCGATCGAATAGACTGGGATTTCCTGAGCGCTGTGCTCCAGGGCACGGGACTGGGGCCACATATGCTACGATGGATTTCGGCCCTGTATGTATCCCCCACGGCTCAAGTTAAGGTAAATGGGGGTCTTTCCTCACCATTCCCCATCCGAAACGGCACGAGGCAGGGGTGCCCGCTCTCACCCCTACTGTTCGCACTGGTCTTGGAACCTCTCTTGCAGAAGGTTAGAAACAACCAGAATGTTAAAGGGGTGCAGGCGGGCTCCACCGAGCATAAGCTCTCTGCTTATGCAGATGACATACTATTCCATGTAGTGGAACCCCAGGTCTCACTGCCAAATCTGATGGAGAAATTAACTGCATATGGTGAGGTATCAAACTTTCGGATAAATTTTACAAAATCTGAGATACTCCCAGTCACCATCCCACCAACCATGGCGGATACGCTAAAAAGATCGTTCCCGTTTACCTGGGCCTCCACATCTATGAAATATTTAGGAATCCAGCTTACGGACAGACCAGACTCCCTGTACACACATAACTATATGCCATTACTCAAAAAGACCTTGCAAGACTTATTACACTGGGACAAGACGCACTTCACATGGCTAGGCAGGACAAACATCATAAAGATGACGGTACTGCCCCGTATCCTTTTCATGCTACAAATGGTGCCAATACGCCTACCAAAACGCTTTTTCTCTGAGCTACGTAGCTCATTCATCAAGTTTGTATGGGGGGGCAAGAGGCCCCGTCTAGCCATGGCAACACTCCAAAGACACAAGACAGGAGGGGGTTTGGGAATACCTAATATTCCCCAGTACTATCAAGCGATCGCTTTGAAGCGAATCTTGAACTGGAAGTTTCATACATCATCCAAGTTGTGGGTTCCCTTGGAGAAGACGATGGCAGGCAGAGACTTGGCGAGCGCTCCTTGGATCCCTGCTGGGGACAGGGGACTCTCCAGCTGGGTCTCTCCCCTGACGGCCCACACCCTGCAAACATGGGACAGAGTGAATGCTCGGTTGGCCTTGGCCCCACAAGTGTCCCCTCTGATCCCGGTGAGTGGCTTCCCGTGGTTTCCTCCAGGGGAACAGGTAGCAGCACTGGGCACATGGATAGGGGATGGGGATGTCAGCCTGATAAACCTACTTGAGGGAGACTCAGTGATGCCGCTGGCCACTTTAAGGAAACGGTATGGCAGCTTCCCCTTCGACTTTTGGAGACACCGCCAGCTAGAGACCTTTGTAACAAAGCGCCACAGACAAACGCCACTCAGATCCAGGCTGACAGAATTCGAAAGCATTTGGACAGATACAGAACCACTGCCCCACATGATCTCGGTACTCTATAGACTGCTGGAGACAGCGACCCCCAATCCCAAGCCCCTCCACATTAAGGAATGGGAAAAGGACTTGCAACTAGAATTTACAGAGGAACAACTTAGCCACCTTTACCGACTGACCCACTCGAGCTCCATTGACTCCAAAACCCAGGAAAACAACTTTAAAATCCTGTCAAGATGGTACAGGGTCCCCACCACTTTAGCCAGAATCTTCCCCACTGCCTCCGATCGTTGTTGGAGGGGTTGTGGAATGAAAGGCACATTCCTACACATTTGGTGGGAATGCCCAATACTGAGGCCATTTTGGTCCATGGTGAGCAAACACATCTCAGACAGCCTAGGCATAGATGTCCCAGACCAGCCGAAACACTTTCTCCTCCATGTACCTCCCATGCCCCTGTCTCGATACAAAAAAAAGTGCTCTCCCCCACCTCCTCAATGCGGCCAAACGCTTAATTCCAATACATTGGAAGAGTGCGCAGATCCCAAGCGAACAAGACTGGCTGGGAAAGGTGGGAGAGATCATGGAAGCAGAGAGCTGGCTTGCCACCTCCCGAGACACCCGAGAGAAATTTGAGCTCACATGGGCAGCATGGAGAACCCACACGCAAGACCCAGCCTGGGTCCCCTCTAGCTTAGATGTAGCACTACTTGGCCTAGCAGATCCTTCCTTCCAGAGACTTGTCCAGGCGAACCATCAGTCAGCAACCACAAGCTCCGCCTAAAGGTGGACCCCAGCGAATCCGGTGAGACAGATAGACTTCCACCCTGGCTACCTGTTTCTCATGACTCTCACTCCGTTGCCCTTTCCTCTTATCCTCTCTTCTTCCTACTCTTGAGACTCCTACCTCAATTTTTACTTACCTTCTCTCAATGTTTTTTGTTGTTTTAATTTTATTATGCTAGGTTTCCCCTTTTTCATAATACTGTGAGATAACCATGGGATACATAGCCAATGAAGGGGAGCACCCCTCCACCTCCCAATATGTGGAGAGGCTAGTCTAAATGGACCGAATGTCCAAGACGGGCGGGGAGCCCCTCCGAGCACAAGAAGAGTTACATCCCAACAGTGGTGAATGCACTACCTATTCTAAGGACAATAACCTTGCTCCCCCCCCCCCCTGCTCCTCCATCCCACCTCACCTCCCCCCCTGTTGCCCCCTCCCCTTTACCCCCCCCCCCCCCCCAGTGTCTCCCCCCCCTGATTCTTCTTGCAATGTTATGTTATTGTTTTGTTAACATTTGAAAATGAAAATATAAATTATACAAAAAATAATCTGTTGTGTATTTTGTTCTGCGCCTAAAGTGTATGTAGACTTAATCACTAAAATCTGATAACTTTCAACATGTAAATGTAATTTCAAAAGTTATTTTCAATGTTTTAATTACATTAATACCTAGTAATCCTGCCTCGAAGGTCCTTATTTAGGTTCTTCCTATTACAGGGTGACAACATTTTGTTACTAAAAAAGCAATGGTGGCTGCTCAAATCTGTATTAAAACCAGCAAAAAAAAAAGGAAGAATGGTACACATAGGCAGGGCAAAATATAAAACAAAAACAAAGGATCCTTGGCACATTTTTTAAGCTAGCCAGAATAGCAATACGCAGAGAACATGCTCACCTAGAGGCAGCCCCCCCCCCCCCCCCCCCCCCCGCAAAGGTACAGCTATGTACATACCAGAATCCCAGGCATAAGGCTTTACAAAAAATTCCAATCTGTTTACCAAATGTAGCGCTATCGGTAACCAGTCCTGCCACGTTTGGCTCTACTGATGCCCCATAGGCACACGTGAATGTCCAATATTCACTTACTTGGTTATTATCGTCCCAGGCACATTCCTTCTCCGGGTGAAAGTCTTTTTTCCCGGGGTGGTTGGGGGATTAATAAGGGTGCCAGTCACTTTGCATACATTCTAAATGTTTTAATAATGCACATGCATGAAGAGTGGGAAGGATGGTGGAGGGAACACAGGATTCCTGAGGGTTCCATTAACAATACACAGTCTGTGGTGCCATACATGGTCTTCTCACTAATATTAATCCTTCTGTCACAGAACCCTGCTGGCTGTAAACCTTCGTAAAAGCTTAGTCCTGTCACTCAGGAGCATCAGACCTGTCAGACGTGTTGTTAGAAGCTGTCAGAAGCTCCGGCATCCAAGCCATCCAGGACACCCGGACCTCCAGCAGCATTGAACCGGGACTCCCCCCCCTCCAGTCACTGGGATAGGAACGCGATCCCCCCGGACCCTCCCCCTACCTTCACATCGCGCCGTCCGTCCGCCATCCGGACGTCTCGACCCAGCCCGTCAGCCTCTGCGGGCAGGCTTACAGGACACACTGCAGCTCCGGCCACCCCCGGACCTGACACAGCCACAGCTCCGGCCACAGCTCTCCCGGGCACCAACGCTGACCGGACCCGCCCCCACCATCCACAACGTGACCGCACCAACACCTGGAAGCCCAAGATCCGGACAGCCCGCGGCTCCGGCCCAGCCCGGCGGCCATCTTGGTCCACCCAATCTCGGCCGCGGCACTCCACCGACACTGACTCCGGTCAGTCCCGGCCCGCAGCCTCACCCCTCCATCCAGCCTTGTTGGCAGGCCAAGGCACTAACTCCGACCGGACCCTACCCACTATTCACGAGACCCAAGACCTGAACAACCCGCGGCTCCGGCCTAAGCCCAGCGGCCATATTGGTTCACCCATGCATGGCCACAGGACTTCACCGGCCACCCGCAGCACATACCACGGATCCCCCAGCAGATTCTACCTGGCTCTGGCCCCTGTTCTCAGCCCCACCGTCTTAGGCACCATCCACAGCCAACATTGGTCGCCTCTGCTCTAGCTAGCTAGACGAGGAGGATTGTGGCTAGGGCTGAGCCACCAGCCCACGCCAGCCCACCGCCCAGCTCACCCCCACCTCTAATTCAGCAGGCCGGCGTGCCTTTCCCATCCCAGTATAACGTCTCTTTCGCAACCGGCCCTCACTGCAGTGGTTCACCCCTGACGCCCTTCTCGATCCACCAAGATGCAGCGGCATCACTGGTAAGTAGCTCAGGCCAGGGCCCTAGCGCCTTTTTCTCCTTCCTTAGTCACCCACCTCCTCACCTCTTTTCTTCTCTGGACTATCTCCGATCAGGTAAGCTCTCGGGAACCCCCCCCCCCCCCCAAGCAGTTGATCCAGGGTCCTCTGGACCGACCGCCTCAGGGGGTCAGGAAGGAATTTCCCCCCCCCTACTGCAGCAATTGGCCAGCACAGCCAGGGCTTTTTCGCCTTCCTCTGGATCAATGGGAGGGCGGTAGGTCAGCGGGCCCCCCATGATCGCAACCGGAACCATTAACAGCAGCACCACAACAAACCATAGCTGTCACCAGCAGTATTCTTCTTCAGGACCAGGAACTTTGCTACAAGCAGCGGTAGCTGGAACAGTCATTAATTCACGATTCACGCCTCCACATAGGATTACCCCAAGATCAACTTGCGCACTTACAAATAGCCAAAACACGGCAGCAAGACTGATAACAGGAAAAAAAACCTGCATCAGGATCCACATCGCAGTCATCCTAGTACCACCAACTTCATCCTTTCGCCATGTGCAACTTTAGATACTCAGCGGAAGTTCTCCACAGGCTAAGAAACACCACCTCAACACTACCAGCCTCCATTCAAAAAATCCTACGAAAAGAACAACTACTAAAGACCAACCTACAACCAACCTTCAAACACAGGAAGATACCAACTCAACCACAACAATTAGCATGCACCATAATCAACACCAGGTCTGCAGTCAAACACAGACTAGAAGTACACGACTTCATCACCCAAAACAACATAGGATTGCCTCTTCATCACGGAAAGCTGGCTAACACCCGACTGTAACACCATCCTAAGCGAATTGGTGCCTGAGAACTACAGGATCCTAACTGAGCATAGGAAATGAAAAAAAGGAGGAGGCCTAGCAGTAATTTTTAAATCTCTCCTTGCGCTCACCAAACCAACTTTACAGAACTCAGAGACACTGACTCTACATCTTCAATCAACACCGCAAGACACCATTCACATACTACTATGCTACAGACCACCAGGACCGAAAACTAATCTCCTTACACCCTCACTGAATTCATCTCAATACACACCCTGAAAACCAAAAACTTTCTGGTACTTGGGGACTTTAACCCCTTCACAAACTCTACCCAAGTCCCTGTCGCGACCTCCTGCATCAACCAACTGGAAGAACTAGGTCTCCAACAACTGATAAAGGCTCCCACACATGGGTCAGGACACACTCTGGACCTCATCTTCAAACAAAACATGGACATCAATATACTCAACAACATACCACTACCATGGATGGACCACCACGCTATCAAATTTAAAATCACCACTAACACCACCCTCCAAAAACTGAAACGCGAAACAACAACACACTGGACCAGATCGCAGAAGAAACTACACTCCGAAATCTTCAAAACCACATTATCAAACAAAATAGCAACGCTGAATTTAAGCCACTCAACGGAATATACACTCAACTCCCTAAACAAAGTATTACTACAAACAGCAGACTCAGTGGCTCCATAATGCAGAACACTCATCCGGAAAAAAACCTCTTTTGGGACCAATCATCTCCACAAAAGGCATAGCTATGGATCCCCAGAAAGTGCAGGCAATCCTAGACTGGCCAACTCCATCTGACAAAAAGGGGGTGCAAAGATTTGTGGGCTCTGCTAATTTTTATAGAATATTTATTAAGAACTTTTCCTTGATCATTTCACCAGTAACCCAAGTCACCCATTTACATGCCCGGTTCCTGTGGTCTCCAGAAGCCCAATCTTGTCCGACTTTGACAAGCTGAAGTCTCTATTTACATCAGCCCCAATCCTACGTCATCCGGATCTCACTCTGCCTTACATCCTCGAGGTCGACGCCTCCGAGGTAGCCACTGGGGTAGTTCTCTCTCAACGCCAGTGGCCTAAATCGCTACTGCATCCCGTGGCCTTCTCTTCACGGAAAATGAGCCAATCCGAAAGGAACTATGATGTGGGTGATTGAGAACTTTTGCCCATTAAGACTGCTCTAGAGGAGTGGAGATAACTCCTCAAAGGGGCCTCTCACCCCATAATGATTTTCACAGATCACCGGAACTTAGAATACCTTCGCACCGCAAAGCGTTTAAGACCTCGGCAGGCTCGATGGGCTCTATTCTTTGCCCGGTTCAATTTTCACATAACCTTCTGCCCTGAACCCAAGAATGGGAAGGCGGATGCTCTGTCCCGTATGTTCCCCGATACTCCAGAAGTGGTGGCTCCCAGCACCATTCTGTCCCCACAGAACTTTCTCATAATCCAACCTGATCTGAGTTCTTCACTAAGACAAGCCTCCTCCCACTGCTCAGATCCAAAGGCATCCTCTCTAAGAAACATGGATGGTTTCCTTTGTTACCAGGATAAGATCTTTGTCCCCCAGCAAACCAGGATCCAGGTCCTGAGGACCTTGCACGACCACCAGCTTGCTGGCCATTTCGGGGTTCGGAAAACAATGGAGCTGGTCCAGCGATCTTTTTGGTGGCCGTCTCTGAAGTCGGACTGTAGGAAATATGTAAATTCTTGCACCATCTGTCAGCGAAACAAGGGGTCCAACGTGAAATCTTGGGGTCTACTAGGTCCCTTGCCAGTGCCAGAAAAACCATGGAAAGACATTTCAATGGACTTTATAGTAGAATTACCTCCTTCTGAAGAGTCCACAACCATTCTGGTTGTTGTGGAACGGCTTTCCAAAATGGCCCACCTTTTGCCCATGAAGGGTACACCATCAGCCGCTGAAACGGCAAGGACTTTTATAAGAGAAATAGTCAGACTGCACGGATTACCCAATAGTATTGTATCCGATAGAGGGGTACAATTTACCTCCAGGTTTTGGAAGGAGCTCTGCAAAATGCTGTCAATCAAGATGCACCTATCCTCTGATTATCACCCCCAAAGTAATGGCCAAACCGAAAGAACAAATCAAACTCTAGAACAATACTTATGCTGCTTCTGCTCTGTTTCCCAGGATAATTGGAACTCTTTGCTCCCATGTGCGGAGTTCGCTTATAATAAATCAATTCATGCAACCACCAGTCAATCCCCCTTTTGGGCCAATTACGGTTTCCATCCCTCATTCCTACCCAACGTCATTCCGGAAGCTTCAGTCCCAGCAGTTCAGGACAGGGTGAATGCTACCCAGGCCAACTATCAGACCCTCCAGGTGACCATGCAAAAGGCCCAAGAGGATTACAAGAAGCAGTATGATAAGAGAAGGAGGAACCCTGTGCTTAAGGTTGGAGATAGGGTATGGCTCTCTTCAGCAAATTTGAAGCTTCCTTGTCCCTCCCGGAAACTGGGACCTAGGTTTATTGGGCCATTTACAATCAGACGAGAAATCAACCCCGTGGCATTTGAACTGACACTGCCAAGTTCCTAGAAGAGAAGAAGTTCCACCACCTCCGGTCTCTGTGGGAGACGAAACAGAATATGAAGTGGAAGCCATCCTGGACTGCCGGCGGAGAGGTAGGACAATTCAATTCCTTGTTAAATGGAAGGGTTATGACATCGAAGAGAATTCTTGGGAACCAGCAAATAATATTCATGCCCCCAGACTGTTAGAGTTTCTGTGCCCGCTATCCCGAGAGATGGGCCTGATTGGGCATCCGGAGGCTGCCCCTTGGGGGGGGCACTGTCAGGGGAGCAATCAGAGAATTGTCAATCCTGCCAGAAACCGCCATGGTCGCACTAGGCGAATTCCCGTGCGCATGCGCGCACAAAGGTGCGCGCCAACCGTGGCTAGTACACGCGCCAATGCAGTGCGCGAACGGGAGCGCGCGCCAACGCATGCGGTAACAGTATTGGTGCCCGTGGACCTATTTAGGTGTGCTGCAGACTACAGGCAGGTTGCTGGATTGTCGTCAGCTCCCGTGTCCCTTGTACCTGTTTCCTGTGTCTGATTACCTGGTTCCTGTGACTACTTGGCTTGCCCGACTCTTCCTGATCTCCGCCTGCACCGACCCCTGGCTTGGACCCGACTACGCTTATGCCTGCACCTCCTGTACCTCCGCTTGCCCGCAGGGTGTTGACCCTTGGCCTGGCTTCTGACTCCGTTTCTGATCCATCCTGCTGTACCTCATATCGGCTGGACCCATTGTGTATGACCCCTGGCTTGGCTTGACCCTGCTCTTGGTCGCTGCACTGGAACCTGTCCACGCACGATTGCCCGACCAACTTACCTGCCGCCCCCCAGCAGCCCAGCGACTCAGCTACACAAGCATCCGCATCCGGCAACCCGTGAACCTTTGGGCACTGTATTCCCTGTCCCACTCTCAGGGGTACACTGCACTCAGCCGCAAGGGGCGCCCTCTCAGCATTCCGGCCTCCCGCCAGAGACTTGCTACATTGTCTGCCATATACCACTAGATTTGACAAAAGATAATATGAATCAAGTAGGACTGATGTGCACTGCTATCTATACATGCCCTGCCATGGCTGAAGGAGAAGGCTACACCACAGGGTCAGAAAAACCTTCATCAACTTGGCATAGATTGATCCCTTCTCCAGCCCATCAAAAAAAGGAATAATTCAGCTTAAATGGAATTGCCTTCTAAGGGTTATAAGGTAACCGCTGTATGGTGGTACCCTACTTTACTTTCATTTTAAAACAGCTAAATTAAAGCAAATAAACAAAACAAACTTCTTTAGAAAAAAGTACCCCAGTGTGCAACTAGCTTGCTGTCACTCAACATTATTGATGCCTGTGCTAAAGATTTCACATCTTGCAAACAAGTGCCCTTGGTTTGTTTTAACCTGGAGATTTTGAAGAGGGGCATGGGTGGGCTACCATATAGTGGATACTTAATTTTACAATGTGTATGTGAAAGGCCTGGAAGTGGATAGGTGCATTCGGAATAAAAAATTGAGAGACAGGGAAACAAGCAAGATGTATATGTTAGAACAGTGTTTCTCAACTCCAGTCCTCAAGGCACACCAACAGGTCATGTTTTCAGTATTTCCCTCAAATGAAACGGCTATGGTAATTACTAAGGTAGTGAAACTGATTAAAAAACCTGTGCAAAATTATGGAAAGTCTAAAAACATGACCTGTTGGGGCGCCTTGAGGACTGGAGTTGAGAAACACTGTTAGAAAATAGGTGATTTCGCTCCTTGGAGCTTGTTCCTGCTCTATATAAACACTACAGTACAAACAATGGGCACAGAGCCAGTATCGTCATTTTCTCCAACAAACTTTATTTTACAAGTGCGCCTCCATCGAAGGATCACCCCTATCTCTAAGACCATGCCCAGAAGGGTGAAATGCATCAGTATGGCTCCTTCAGTAAAGGCATGGAGGATGTGCTGTCTTGTCGAAAAAAGTTTTCTGGAGGAATTAACGATATAGTTGTGTGGCCTGTTTGCCATATACCACTGCTAGATTTGACAAAGAATAATATAAATAATCAAGTAGGACTGAGGTGCACTGCTATATGTCCATGCTCTGCTATTATTGCAAAGGGGGAAAGCTACACCAAAGGGTTAGCAACACCTCCATCTGCCTGGTAAAAGATTAATCCCTTCTCCAGTCTAGCCCACCAAAACAGGAATGGAATTGCCTTTTAAGAGGTATTTTTACTATAAAAAAGTCCAAAGGGTGGTGATAAAAAAAATTTACTCTGAATGGTCTAGAGTGATTAGTGTGGTACACCACGGCTCATTCCTGGGACCAATTCTGTTTAACTTATTTAGAAATGATATAGAGGATGGGATAAATAGCTCAATCTCAGTGTTTGCTGACGAAAAAAAATAATGTAGGGCAATAACATTACACCAGGATATAGAAATCTTACAAGAGGACCTGAATAAATGAATTGTATTGGGCTACTAGATGGCAAATTAAGTTTAACATTGGTAAATGTAAGGTAATACACGGGGGGGGGGGATAAAAATATAAATGCAAGTTACTCATTGAACCTCTAAGGGATTCCTGGATGGAGGAGGATCTAGGGGACCTAGTAAAAGAGCAATAGCATGCAGTGTCAAGCTGCAGCTACCAAAGCCAGCAGAATATTAGCATGCATTAAAAAGGGAATTTACTCCAGGGATAAAACGATAATCCTGCCACTTTATATAACTCTGATTTGGCCACATCTGGAGTATTCCGTCCATTTCTGGTCACCAATCCTCATAAATGATGTGCTAGAGCTGGAGAGAGTCCAGAGAAGAGCAACTGGGGATATGGGGAATGGAGGACCTCAATTATGAGGAAGACTAAAAGCGATGAATTTGTTCTCACTGCAGAAGAGACGCTTGAGAGGAGATATGATAGCAATATACAAATATCTCAACGGTGATCCCAGTATAAGTATGACATTTTCTAGTTCCAGGGAGTGTAAGAGGACACATGATGAGACTGGATGAGAAGCGGTTTAACCTTAAGCTGCATAGAGGGTTTTTCACTGTCAGGGCGGTAAGCATGTGGAACTTTCTTCCACAATCGGTGGTGTCAGCAGAAAGTATGGATAGTTTTATAAGACTCTTGCACATGTATCTTAGCGAAAACAATATACGGGGATATGGGAAATACTTTTCTACACACGCACACACACACACACTCACCAACACAGGTTGAACTGAATGGACTATTGTCTTTATTCAACCTTAACAACTATGTAACCACTGGGGGCGTGGTCTGGATGGCCTCAGGAGCGGACCCTTAACACAATCGATCCCTTCCTGGCCTTGCTGTATCTGCCTGCTTCAGCCTCCACTGGCCACCACCAAGGGCAAACAGAAGCCTCCTCGAGACTCCAAGACCCCTGAACCCTCATCTCTCTCCCTCTCTGGCTCCTCCACCATTGATCACTGAGTATTTCGCCCACGGAGGGGCAGTGGGATCGAGTATGCCCAAGATGGTGCTGGCTTCTTCCCTGAGGCACAGCACTTCCCTGCCTCGCCGTCCATTTACCGTCTCACAACTCCGCTAGGGATGAAACTGTCCACTCCAACGGATCTTGCCTACTCCATCCCTTCTCCTCCATCCAGCCAGGCTGCTCAGCTTTCCAAGGATCGCTCTCTCTCCTGTAGCCCTCGCTCCAGACAGAGAGCTGACAGGGAGCCTGCAGCACAGTGCTCTCCTCAATTAGGAGACCCAGCTCACTGAGTGGGATCCTGCAAGATCTCTCCAACAATGTTCTAAAGGGGCCAGAAACCACTTCTCCTCTGCTCATTCCACCCTGCCATAGCCTGCTCTGGTGCCTTCTAAGTCCAAGTCCAATAAATCTGGTAAATATTATGCCCAGCGCTCTCCTCGGCCTCCTCCTTATGCTGTTAAGCAGTCGGCGCATAAGCATCCCACCCAGCCACCTACCTCTGCTGATCCTTTTTTTTTAAAACCCTCACTACACCCAACAACCCTCAGACCATAGGGAGGCTGAACACTCTTATGACTGATATGGAGCATGAAGACTGTATCACTTGATGGGACTATCCTCGCCGTATGCCCATTAAACAGGACTTGCTGCTGATCCAGGAGGTCCGTAAAACTTGTCGCTCAGAAATGTATGTTTTACGCTGACTTTTGCCAACTTTCATCTAAAGTCATCTCTTTGAAAGATGAGTTGCAGGACACTAAACAAGAAGTATCACCATTCATGAGCGCCTCATCTGTCAGGCAGTTATGCTTCGGGACTTCCAGCATCATCTGGAGAATCTTGATAATAGAGGCAGACTAAACAACATGAGAATTTGTGGCCTTCCATAGTCGACGCAAGCCGAGGATCTCAAGGTTACTTTACAAACCATCTTCAATAATGTCTTGGGCTGTCCAATGTAGTATATTATATCTAATATATATATGTGTATGCATGTATATATATATATATGTATATATGTTGTATATATGCATATTTATATATGTGTTGTATGTAGTATATTGTATCTAGTATGTATATATGTATACATATATATGTATATATATATGTATTGTATATATACATGTTTATATATATGTAGTGTTTTTTATGTAGTTCGTATAGGCATTCTATTTAGGCATTCTAAGACAAATTCATTATGCAAGAATATAGATTGGGCATTCAAGTCTATTCTACACCTCAAAAGGGTGTCCAGGTGTCATCTCTTAATCTAATCAGTAGTCGCACACATCAAAGACAATGTTATCTGTTACCCTTTGATGTGTAAATCTTATGCAAGTTGTGTGTGTGAGGGATAGCCTTTTAAACTTAGTATTTACTGATGGTAATTAGAATTGAGGGGGGTATTCATGGTAAACATTTGGTTGACCCCCCCCCCCAGTGTCAGATCAGTATATGAGAAGACAGGCAGGTTGTCAGCGAGTCTAGAGAAAGACGGGTCTAGGAGAAGATATTCTTTGTCATGTACTCTGTTGGATTTTGTCGTCTGTAAGAATGTTCTGTTTTGGAAGTCAATAAAATCTCTCTCTGGGAGAATCGGGTTTTGCTGCGGAGACAATACTTTTAATAACTATATTCCATCTACGAGGAAGGAACGATTATATTAGATCACTACATTGGTGCCGTTCAAGCGACCAGAAGAGCATTTTCAGGACTTTGTAACAGAAGTCAGTGATAACAATCCGTGAGTTGGACAGATGTCTGATGGAGACCCAAGACCTGTGCTGTGACTCTAACATCTGGTTGTGACATAAGAGAGTCTGATCTACAAAATCAAAGAAGTTTGGAACCCCAGAATTATTCTCTGGAGACTGGAAACGAAGAAAAGGACTGTATCGTGTACCAGAAGACCTGAACTGGAAGTTGAAGGAGTAATTAATGCGGTGAGTAAAATATTTCTCTTTTTAAGTTATTAATAATATAGTAAAAATGCTTACTCAGTGTGAAGCTAGTGTCAGTTCTGATAAAGTTAACAGATGGGTGTTAAAATGTATTAAGCGTCATGGCGGTCCTTATGAAGTGCCAGAAAAATATAAGCAGACATGGACTATGATGAATGAATTTTTAGAAAAAACTGTTTTTGAGAGCAAAATTTCAGAAAGTAAAAGAAAAGGTTGTATTGTACAGGGCTTGTTATCTTGCTGTTTAACAATGGAAAGTTCGTTGAAGGATAAGGTTGAGGAAATTACCCAGTTACAGAGTGCAGTTGATAATAGCAACAAGGTTTGTCAGAGGTTACAAAACCAATCAGAATCTGAGACTGTAAATTTAAAATTGCATGCAGTCACCATTGGGGAAGCTCTGCTTGAGAAGTCTAAACGTTGTAATGAATTATCAGAGGAAAATGAGAGATTGAAATTAAGAATTATGGAATTAGAGAAGAGATCTCAGGAATGCAGATATGCATCGAATCGTGGATTCAGCAATCTGCAGCAAAATGCAAATACAAACATTCTATCAAATGAAACAGAACCTCATATTAAATCTGATAATTCATTGCCAGCCGCACCCACTGTGACCACCACAGTTTATAACAATAATAATAATGCAGGTGAAGTTCAGCTTGTAATGAAGCCTTTGAAACCAAAAGAATTAGATGCAATTCTTAAAGAAATAGGAATGATTCCCTGCCATGATTTAAACAGATTTTTAAAATGGTTTTGTGACTTGCAGAATGTCAGAGATATGTACAATCTCAACCCATCTGATTTAGACAGAGTTATGCAACATTCTATAGGAAATAGTCTTTGGGTGAGAATTAAGCAGATCTGTACTCAACCAATGAGGACAAGGGACATATTGATGGAATTGTTATGTGTTTTGTATGGTGTACGTTCTGATGTTACTGTTCATGGGAAGATCAAACAAATGAAAAATGAATCTCCCTACGAGTTGTCAGGAAGGATAAAATCTATTATGGAAATATTGGTCAGTAATAATCTTGCATTTGAGCATGGTGGCTTGTTACATATGAGTATATTTCTACATGCTTTGAACGAAGAGATTAGACAAAATATTTTACTAGTTACCCCAAATCCCCATGATTTAAAAGATGTATTGTTGAAAGCAGACAATTTATGGAGAAAGTCAAATGAGCAAGCTGTCAAGATTGATTTAGCCACATTGTTTAGGACAAATACTGAACATAAAGATCAAAAGATAATGTCTTATGATAACAATCAAAGAGGAGACACCAGGTCAAATATAGGTGATATTAATATGAAAAGCAGAGCTGACCAAAATCATAATAAAAAAGTATCTAAGGCTTGGATACCATTTTCTCAGTTAAAACAGAAATATGACCACTTGAAGATTGAGTACGATAAAATGAAAATGGAACATTACACATTGCTGGGACAGCTAAACAGATTACATTATCCAGATCTGTTTTTGAATACAAATGACATTTCTCTAGCAGTGGGGGTGGTTTAGTTTCAACCTGTGGATGTGTAAATAGTCCTTTGTTTTGACTTCAAACAGTGTTTAAGGACCTTGCTAATTAGTTTTGTTGGAGAGTTTTTTTGTCTTTCAGATATATTGGAGATTCTGCATGTAAATAGCATGTGAACTGCAAGCTGAAATTTCTGGCTAGTGGGGGAGAAACGCTGAATAAACAATATCATGGACTCTCTCAATATTCATCAAGCAATGGACATTTTTTTTTGGAACATAAATTTTTTTTTTTTTTGTCAATGGACTTTTCCCTATTTTTTATTTTTCACCCTTTCCCAGTTTTATTCTTCAAGCCCTTTTTTTAAAATTTTTTAATTTAATTTTTTTTTATTTTATTATGTTTTATTTCTTGAACTTTATCTTAAAACCAGAGCGAAACGTTTAAACCGAAAATAATTTTTCATGTTACATTACATGTTGCATATTACATATTGCATATTGATCAATATATTTGATATCTAAGGTGAGATGCTGCACAATGGCTTGGCATAGCATAAATTATAGTATGTTGGGTGGTTTTCCTAAATTTATAAGAGGGGTGAGTGAAGTTCATCACTCCAGTCATGATTTGAAACTTTGTTGAATCAGTCATTAATATTATTGACATATGGATGAAAAAAAGACCTAACTTTACTGGCAAGATTTTCCACTGCTGCTTTGTCTGGATAGAAGATCTGATAAACGCTGATGTCAAGCTGATTCTATCTGAAAGTGGGGGATTATATATGGATTATATGGATATATGAATTATAGATTGGTATATAGATTGGTATACCATTCAGGTGGAATTATGGACTGAATGATTCAAGCAACTGCTCTATTAAAGATGGAAATGAGGAGTCGGCCTACAGCAAATTACAAAGTACAGCAATAGCAGTTTTTTTCAGCCTTTTGAACTTGAAAGTGAGAGCTGGTACATGGATGGTTCTTCTTACTATAAAGATGGAAGTAGAATTTCGGGATTTGCTGGTGTTTGTGCAAAAGCATCTTTAAGAAAATGAAAACCTTGAGCCTGGAGAGGAATCCTGGATTTATGTGGATCGGAGCTCCCAGCACACCAAGCACACCAAGTCTAATTTCAATGAGAGATGTGATGAAGTTGAAGTTGAAAATTGAAGAATGAACTGTGACATCAGCTCGTTTTTGTGCAATATTCAAGATCTTGATGTGATATAATAAGGATGTTTACCGAATCCTTTTCCAGTCATGGTCTAAAGCTATATTATCTAATGACTGTTTCATGGGGATATTTTAGAGGCTGGTGAAGAGAGATGTAACCAGTTTCAACTTTATATTTCATATGAGCCATTGTGAAGCATCCAATACCTCAAGTCGGTAATGCTATGTTTGTTGCTTGATTTATGGGTCAGTTCTAGTAGTTAGAACGACCCAAGTGGGGGTATATGTAGTATATTATATCTAATATATATATGTGTATGCATGTATATATATATATATGTATATATGTTGTATATATGCATATTTATATATGTGTTGTATGTAGTATATTGTATCTAGTATGTATATATGTATACATATATATGTATATATATATGTATTGTATATATACATGTTTATATATATGTAGTGTTTTTTATGTAGTTCGTATAGGCATTCTATTTAGGCATTCTAAGACAAATTCATTATGCAAGAATATAGATTGGGGATTCAAGTCTATTCTACACCTCAAAAGGGTGTCCAGGTGTCATCTCTTAATCTAATCAGTAGTCGCACACATCAAAGACAATGTTATCTGTTACCCTTTGATGTGTAAATCTTATGCAAGTTGTGTGTGTGAGGGATAGCCTTTTAAACCTAGTATTTACTGATGGTAATTAGAATTGAGGGGGGTATTCATGGTAAACATTTGGTTGACCCCCCCCCCAGTGTCAGATCAGTATATGAGAAGACAGGCAGGTTGTCAGCGAGTCTAGAGAAAGACGGGTCTAGGAGAAGATATTCTTTGTCATGTACTCTGTTGGATTTTGTCGTCTGTAAGAATGTTCTGTTTTGGAAGTCAATAAAATCTCTCTCTGGGAGAATCGGGTTTTGCTGCGGAGACAATACTTTTAATAATAACTATATTCCATCTACGAGGAAGGAACGATTATATTAGATCACTACATCCAATCCATATTTAAATTCAACTGGACTGTGCACATAGAGCCCTGCGCCCACCCTCCAGTCTATAACTTTCCCCTTAAGGAGGGAATCATGCAGAAAGCTTGCAATATTTGCACCGTTGACTTTGATGGAGAGACTCTCCAGCTTTTCCCGGATTTCGCTTGGCTGACTCTCCAACGCCCTACAACCCTCCAGTCTCTCTTGACAACACTCAGGGAAAATGGCATTCAGTATTCCTGGAGATTCCCCTTCAGCCTGACTGCTCTCAAGGATGGCTGGTCCACTACTATTAGATAACCGAAGGTCTTAAACACCTTCTGCATGGCTATGGATATCCATGCGTCTCCTCTTCTTGTCTGGGAACCTTTTCCGACCCTCCCCCCACATCCAGAGCGCTGGACCACTGTCCCCAGCAAGAAGCATCCCAAACTAGTGTCCCTATTGGGGTCTTTCCCGGATCTGCACCCTGAGTGGTCTATATTCATTACTGAGCCGGTACTGTTTGTATAACTGCTATGTTTTCCACAGAGGTTGAAACATTGTTTTTTGTTTTTCCTTTTGTTCCGCTCAATATTTGTGGGTTGTGCAGCTCCCTAACTTAAGATGGGCTTGGTCTTTATAAAGAGTTCTGTCTTTATGTACAAGACGCTTCTCCTGGGTATAGTCATCCCTTGCACGGGTCCTCTAATGCTTCTACTTTTGTGGTCTTGTGCCTTGTTGCTATGTGGTGCCCAAGCACTAATGTGTCCTCACAGAGTGGACTTATTTTATTAATATATTATTGTTGTTTTTTTTGTTTTTTCTTTTCTTTTCTCCACCCATTACTATAACTGAAGGGAGGACTTGCCCAGGGGAAGTTGCACCCTCGCATTTTAGCAGTGATGTCTCTTTCATATGGGTATCTTTACACTTGTTGTTGTTTTGGCTCCTGTGCATAACAGGTTATTTTGTATTCACTGAACATAGGCTGATAGCTAATTACCTTGATAGGAAGTCAGGTGGGATCTGCTCATAGTGAGACTACCCCTACCTCCCCTCTATAGGTCTCCTCATCCACCTCCAACCCTCTCTTTTGTGTGCCTTGATAGGTATGCTACTGCATTCAACCTTCTGTTGATCAAGGAGCCCTTTCCTGCTCTATTAGTGGTAGGTCTTTCTGACCTTCACATTTCCCTTATCTTGTTGCTCTTTTTTAGGTCCTTTTTATTTTTCTGCTCTTTTTCCCGATGCCTGCACGCCCCTGGACTCATGGGCCTAGTGTACCTTTCTCTTGGTGGTTAATCCTCCCTAAATTCATTCCACCTGGGATACACTATCTACTTTGGGGCCTTTCCTGGCTAGCTAAGTATAACAATTATCCATAATCTTTATCCACCATGATTGATATTATTTTTCTTATGCCGCGTACACACAATAGGACATTCCGACAACAAAATCCTAGATTTATTTCCGACGGATGTTGGCTCAAACTTGTCTTGCATAGACAGTCACACAAATGTTGAAGGAAATTCCAAACGTCAAGAACGCGGTGACGTACAACACGTACGACGAGCCGACAAAAATGACGTTCAATAGCTCTTCTGCTTGATTCCGAACATGCGTGGAATTTTGTGCACATGATTGGAATTTCCGACAAAGGATTTTGTTGTCGGAAAATTTGAGAACCAGCTCTCAAATTTTTGTTGTCAGAAATTACGGCAAAAAATGTCCAATGGAGCCTACACACGGACGGAATTTCCGACAACAAGCTCCCATCGAACATTTGTTGTCAGAAATTTTGATCATGTGTACGCAGCATTAGAGTTAAAGGTCTCAATTCAAATTGTAAAAGACATCTGGATTTGGGAGAATTTAAGTGCTCTGCAGCTGATATTATCTTTGTTCAAGTAACCATCTAGATAAATATGTAGTTTGCTTTCAAACATTTTTCTCAAATTTACCTAGATTCTAATCCAAAAAAAAGCTGGAGTAGCGATCCTCATTAAGTGGGGGTCTCCCTTCCAACTACATAAGGTAAACACTGATTTTCTAGGTCGGTTCATTATCCTTACAGGGGGCTGGAATGGCACAGCCCTCACTTTGTGCAACTTGAATTCTCTCAACATGAATCAGTCAGCTTTTGTTGAACATCTATAACCATCTTTTTAGTCTCTCCCATAACCTTTTGGTGATTGGTGGGGATTTTAATGTGCCTTACTTACTGTTTGGATAAGCTGATTGTTACCGCTAAATCCTCTAAGTCTTCTCTGGAGAAACAATTGCTCCTCTTTCGCCAATTAACTAGAAAACGCACCCTGTTCGATGCCTGGCGAGCAACTCATCCTTCAGATAGGCAATTTATTTTTTATTTCTATCCACATAAATCCCACTCTTGTATCAGTTGACCATGCAATATTACCATGCACCGATAACACTTTCGCTCCAACTTCACTCCGCTCCCCTTAAAACATGCCACTGGTAAGCCTCCTCCCCCTGCTCAGGCAGCGACAGACAGTAGTGAGGAATCGGATGATCCCTCAGCTCTGCAATCGGACCCACCGGCAGCGGTATCCAGGTCAGTGGATATTGCCCCACTCCCTGACACAGATCAAGTTGGTATGACCCCCCCAGGCCTCAGGAGGATCTTTCAGATGTGAGGCCTCTGCCCTCCTGTCGGCCTTCCAAGCAGAGTTTGAGTCCTGGGCAGTTAAAATAGAAACCTCGGTCCATGCCCTCCAACAGCAGGTCTCAGCTACTGGGTCCGCAATGTCGGCCCTAACTGACACTCAAAAAGACCATGCAGCCCTTATCACATCCCTTGAACGGGCTTCTAGGGAGCACTTGCACCGCATACGGCAGCATGTTCGTGTCCCAAGGGGGCAATGCAAAAAAAAAAAAAAGCAGTTTTTTCAGGAGTAGTGATTTTAATAATGCTTAAAGTGAAACAATAAAAGTGAAATATTCCTGAAAATTTCGTACCTGGGGAGTGTCTATAGTATGGCTGTAAAGTGGTGCATGTTTCCTGTGTTTAGAACAGTCCCTGCACAAAATTACATTTCTAAAAGGAAAAAAAAGTAAATTTAAAAGTACTTGAGGCTATAATGAATTGTGGGTCCTGGCAATACAGATAAAAGAAGTCATTGAAAAAAATTAGATTTCTCCCATAGACTTTTAAAGGGTGTTCCGCGCCTTTCGAATTTGCCGCGAACACCCCAAATTGTTTGGTATTCGGCGAACACCCGATGTTCAAGTTGAACCCACATTCGACTTGAACATTAGGCTCATCCCTAATTCCAACTTTTGCACACATAGCCATAAGTGCTTCAACTGGTTATTTTTAACTATTAAACACCCGACCATTGGCAGGAACTTAAACCTGTGTATATGGGAGTCCAGACCGCTGGGCAAGGGCACCATTTAAGGTCTATACAGTGGCGTGTCCCCTGGGTCATTCGGCCATATAGTTTCATATTGAGCCTCTGGGCTAAAGTTAAAGAACAAAGCAACAGATGGACCGTAGGCCTTAAGTTCTCTGTAAATTCAGTGCACCATGACTCTTCGTCGGGCTCCAAATCATCCGATCAGATGGCCGATTGCAGGCGTAACGGGAGCCAACATCTGGAGACGTTCACATGGTTCTGAACTACTAACCTGGAAAAAACAAAGCAGGTCTCCAAGTTCAGCCTATGCAGGCTTAGTCTCTGCCATATTGCATTGGCCTTGTTAGTGTGGTTTGGGGGGGGGCATCGTTCTTAGTCAGTGTTGATCTAGGGGGGTTCCTTTCTGGGAGTGTCAGCAGAAAATCAGAGTACCACCTCGGGAGGTCTGTCTGACCCATATTTAAAGCTGTACAGAAATCTGGCAGGTCAGCTGGGGTTCGTAGAATATGTTGTTGACCATTATGTGACACAGAGAGAGCGAATGGAAATCGCCATGTGTATTTCAGCTCCCTTTCCCTTAACTTCTCCAGCAGGAGGCCAAAAAGTGCGCCAGTTCTTGAGGGTAATCTGGAATAAATCTTGAAGTAACATTATGGTTTCCCCATTGAAAATAATATGGTCATTTTCTCCTTGAGGACTAAATTTTGCAAGCAGCATATTATGTCTCTCGTGGTGCCATGTCAGGGCCCCGGGGTCGCAAGGCCCTGTGTGCTCTCACAAAGTCAGTGTCCAAATCCTCCTGTTTGTCTAGCAGGCTGTTAAAGTAGTGCTGGGATAATATGATCAGGTTCCACTGATTCTGGTATCCCCCCACTCTTATGTTGCATCTTCTGCCCCTATTATCCAAATCCTCCAGGTGCCTATTTATTTCTATGAAATGTTGAGATTGGGTGACAGAAATCTTCTCCAGTCTGTGTATGTCCTTGTCTCTGTTTCCCTGCAGTCTCTGCAGATGCTAGTTTCTCCGTCAGCACCAGCAGGTTGGTTTTTAAATCAGTGATCGCTGCAGAGAAGGTAGACTTAATGTCCGCAGCGATCAGGAACATATCAGAGTAGGTGAGGGGGTGTTCTGTCCTGGTTTTGCCCCTACCTGAGTCCCCTGGAGCTGACTGCGTACTTCTCCTCGTGGTGTGTCGGCGCCATCTTGGGCCTGCACACGCTGCTATGGTCCACAGGTCTGTTTTTAAAAAGATCTGTGATGTTCCGTGCTGGGCAAGTTGTCAACCCACAACGTGGGTGAGATTGCGGGGTAGAATATAGTATTTTTCCTGGCATTGGAGGGCTTTTGGTTGGGTGTTAGGCTGAAAATGGCTGTGTGTGTGGAGGAGCTCCTTCAGTGTGCTAAGCCACGCCCCAAAATTGGCCATTTTTGTTTACTACCCTTAGTCATCAGGGAATCAAAGGCTCTTTTTTCTGAGCTATTCTACACCTTTAATCTAATCATACCACCTCTATTAAAATGCCAAATGCAACTTTGCCTTCCTTTTCCATCCGCAATGATACTAGGCAGTGCCCTTTCTCCCCTTCTGTTTGTCCTTTGCTTCGAACCCCTGGCAGCCCACATTAGGAATAATCCTGACATTTATGGTATTCCAGTGCGCACTAAGGAATTCAAGCTCTGCCTCTTTGAAGATGACGTCCTTCTAACACTCACCCAACTGCATACAACACTTCCTAGTCTTCACAAGGAATTTGATTTATTTGGCTCCCTCTCAGGGTATAAAATGAACAACTCCAAAACCGAAGTTCTCTCTCTAAACGTTCCCTGCCCAACTCTACATCGCCCTGTTCGCACTTCCTCTTATATGTGGAAGACCAAAGCACTAAAATACCTAGGAGTGAACTGAACCCCTACCCATGAGGCGCTCTATAGGGAAAACATCCTTTCTCTCTACAATACCATCGATAAACTACTCTTCCAGTGGAAGTCCCTCCCAATCTCCTTCTTCGGTCGTATTGTGACGATAAAAATGTTTATTATATAAATTATTGTATTTATATGAAACACTCCCTGTCCCAGTCCCGCTCTCCCATTTAAAAAAACTCCTAACTAAATTATTTAACTTTGTTTGGAACTACAGACTCCATATAGTTGCCAGATCTGTCTTGTATGCACCACGGCACCAAGGAGAATTGGCCTTCCCGAACCTTTCTAAATATTATCTAGCTGCTCAATTATGCTTATTAGCTTCCTGGCTTACTTTGCATTCTTTCAATAGATGTACAGAGTTAGAGAAGTTGGGGATGGCCCCAGTCCACCCCAAATCCATGTTTTGGAGCTCTACCACTTTATCGAACTCAGCTAACTTGCTCCGGCTTATGATTCTTCTTGACACCCTGTGGAGATGGGCCCATAGGCAATAATCTCTAACCACTGTAGCTTCTCTGGCCACCTCCTTTCTATTCAATCCTGCTGTTCCGGATAGCTTGTCCTCCCAGATGTCTTCAGTTTGGAAAAATAGAGGCCCATTTCATTTTGGTCACTTGGGGGATCCCAGTACTAAGGTTTTGTAATCTTTTCAGGAACTTCAAAAAGTCCAACCTTCTTTTTTTTTTCTTTTTTTTTTAAAGGCAACCTTTTTATGGCTATTTGCAAATCTGCCACGATACCCAATCTATGATGAAATCCCATCAATTTTCTAAAATGACCCGGTTTGAGAATTTTTTTTTGGATGACTTGTCTAGTATGTCTATCTGCACCTTATACAGAGAAAACCAGTATAATATACCTTTTTACTGGTACTATACCCCAGATAAGCTTTGATCTATATATCCCATTACTAATGACAGGTGTTGGAGATGTAAGAAAATTTTGGGAACACATTCACATATTTATTGGCCATGCCTACTCCATCGAACCTTATTGGCGAGCAGCACATGTCCTTATCCATCGAGTCTTTAATCTTTGCTCCTAAAACTTTTATCTTGGGGTTGCCCCTTCTAAGTTCTCTGAAACTTCTAAAAGACTGCTATAGCACCTCCTTACGGCAGCACAGTGTTTGGTAGCGCTTAAATGGAAACATAGTGAGCCTTCCATCTCGGACGGAACCTCATGCTAGGATCAGGGATATCCAGATGATGGAATACTTAATGGCCACCCTGAATGACTCCTTGGACAGGTATAATAGGGTTTGGGAGTTGTGGCACACCTTTGAATATCCACCTTGACTACCCCCCACAGATACATTGAGGGACCTTGCCCCTCTCCGCCTCGGGGGGGTGGGAATAGGCCTGTGGTTCTCATAGAGTCATTGTCAAGAAAGACATTCTGGTAATCCAGCTGCTTGTGGAAGACCTGTGCGCAGAATTCCCATCAGAAGAGCCAACCGGTGCACGTGGGTGCGCATCAGCGCGAACACGCGCACGATGGTGCGAGCAGGCGAACACGCACGGGTGCGCACAGGTGCGTGCAGGCGCGCCGTGTGACGGCACTCGGCGCCAAGAAACTTATTTAAAGATTTAAAGGAGTCTGTCACTATGCCTTCTTGCTATCTGGTCTACAGCGTTTTCTGAGACCCTTGCTACTTGTTACCTACATACCTTATTCCTGTCTACCCGGCCTGTTCCCGACTACTCCTGTATGCTGCCAGTCTCCGACCCCGCCTTGTCCCGACTACTCTTCTGCCTCTCAATTTGGTTTGACCGCTCTCCGCTTGTTACGACCCGGCCTGCACCCGACTACTCTCCTGCTTCCGTCTGGTACCTGCTCTGCCCGCTATTGTTGACCTGGCCTGTCTGACCTTGTCAGTGTTCCTACCTGACTACAGAGCACCTTCTTGCAGCCGGCTGATCCAGTGTTCCTGCCGAACTACAGAACACCTCCTTGCTGTCTGCTGTTCCAGAGTCCCTGCCAAGCTACAGAGCACCTCCTTGTAGCCAGCTGTTCCAGTGTTCCTGACAAGTTACAGTGCACCTCCTTGCAGCCTGCTGTTCCAGTGTTCCTGACGTTCTACAGAACCCCTCCGTTCTACCTGTTGCTCCGACTGTGCTACGGAACTCCTCCCGGCTGTCTACGGTGTTCCAGTCATCAGTTCCAGCCCGCTGTTCCTGCCAGTCTCTCTTCAGCTACTTCAGAGGTCCGGAATAGCCCCGACACTTGCCACCTGTCAGGCACTTGTGCTCCTCTGCACTCTTGAGTCCCTGTCTCCACTACCAGGGGTTCTCGAGCCAGAGGCATACGAGAGGCCGCTCCCTGCATTCTGGGCTCCATCACCAGGTACGTGACAGTCATGGAGTACATCGCATACTCTCTTCTTTCTCATATTTTTATTTTCTCTTGTTCTTCCCTCTTCTTTTTCTCTCTCTGGCATCCACCTCTGTCCCCATTTAAGGCTTACCTGATAACATAAATTTGTTACCCGCAAATGGACTTTGTCTGCGCCACTTATTTATACTGTGCTATACTGCAATTTCCATGTGCTGTTTTGATGGTTATATTTTTGGTTGTATTTTTTTTTTTTTATTGAAAGCTAAGCTGGAAAAACCACATGGGAACCCATTCTGTTTAATTCTTTCTGGTCTAGCTTGTGTGATAATGTGGATTTCCACCCTCTTTGTTTTGTATACCCTTTTACTCAATAAAAAGACAGTTTTCCATAACAAAAAAGGTAACCACTGTATGGTGGTACCCCACGTTCCTTCTAAAATAGCTAAATTAAATCAAATAAACAGAACATACTTCATTAGAAAAAAAAGCAGCCCAGCTTGCCTAGGCACCAGTGATGTCACTCAACATCACTAGTATCTAGCCGAAGGATCCCACATCTTGGAAACAAGTGCCCTTGATATTTTTCACATGGACATTTTGAAAAGATTAAAAGGTTGGGCTACCATATAATGGATACTTGATTTTACAACGTGTATGTGAAAGGCCTGCTTTTAGTGGGTGAGTGCATTCTGAATATAAAGTTGAGAGACAGGTAAAAAAGTGAGAAACGTGTTATGCCGCGTACACACGATCGGAATTCTCGTTGGAAAAGCCTTGGATGGTTTTTCCGACGGAATTTCGCTCAAGCTTGTGTTGCCTACACACGGTCACACCAAATTCTGACCGTCAAGAACACGGTGACGTACAACACTTTGACGAGCCGGGAAAATTAAGTTCAATGCTCTCAATCTTTTGCTGGCCGAAATTCCGCTGGCAAAAGTATGATGGAGCCTACACACGGTCGCATTTTCTGATGAAAAGCTCTCTCATCAGTCTTTTGCTGGCCGAAATTCCAACCGTGTGTGCGGCATTAGAAAATGATAACAAATGCTGGAATGAGTATATCACGTCTTTAAACAGGACTGGCTGGTGACTGCAAGCAGATCCACATCGGAGATGATTGCTACAGATTGTCTAATGTCTATTTGTTATTATTACAAGGTTTAATCTGTTTTGATGAGTAGTACTTGACAGACAGCACACTGGCACCCTGTGTGTTCCTTTCTTTTGACATTAGCAGTAGCCATGTTATGAAATCCAAGATCTGTGCCCCTTGTGACATTATCTGGAATTCTTTATCCATGAGGCACTAATTATATCTGGCTTGATGTGCCATAGGTGGGATTTGGGGCTTCAGTTTCTCTTTTCTTAAAATCCATATTGTTTCATCTCGAAGTTTAGGTTTCCTTAACCCTAAAATCCACTTCAAAGGATGACCCGCATACAGAGGGCATTCCCTGCCATGCAGACTGACCTCTTAGATCCTGCTGTAGATATCAGCAGGGTGACTTTGTGAACACAAGCACATATAATATACCATCATTATACAAACTCAGAAAAAGAAAGAAATGATAGGTTTCCAACCTGGTAAAAATGCAGAGGAACATTGTCTTTTTGTGAAAATGTGGTAATATGTGCTTACCAAATGATCAGATGGAAGTACACAGGGGACCATGTTCCGGAACACAGTGAAAAGAGCAATGCAGTAAGCTGGAGCAATGATCAAAAAAAAAAAAAATACTAATAAATGCATTGTACACACAGCAGGTAAAATAAGTATTGAACACGTCACCATTTTTCTAGGTAAATATATTTCTAAAGGTGCTATTGACATGTAATTTGTTTAACCCTTTCACCACCAGGTCCGTTCCTCGTAAGGACCTAACAGTGGGGGGTATATTACAATATGTGTGTGAAACTGTATGTGTGTGAAACTGACAGGCGGACTCCTGTCTGTCAGGTGAGAGCATTCAGTCGGCTCTGCTGCCGCCAGATCGCTTGCACACACCCCGACATGCTTACCGAGCTCCGCTTGCCCATCGGCGGGCCTAGGATCTCCATGGCGGGTGCCGGAAGGTGGAGGGGAATGAGAAGAGCGGACACACGTCCGCTCTCCTCCCCAGGAAATAATGTTTTGCAATGCAATCTGCTCCTTCAAGTTGGATGGTTTGCGCTTGTAAACAGCAATCTTTAAAGGGGTTGTAAAGGTAAAAGCCCCCCCCAGCCCCCCGTTTTACTTACCTGACCTCTCGAAAGTCCCACTCTCGCACCCGACATCCTCTTCGCTGATCAGCCTGGCCGCTGATTGGTTACAGTGGATGGATTGAAAGCAGTGCAGCCATTGGCTTGCGCTGCTGTCAATCACATCCAATGATGCGGCGCACCCGGGGGGCGGGGCCGCGTGATACAGCGAGCGGCTATGGCTGCCGGCTGTATCACGGGAGTGCACCTGCAAGCACTTATCACCATGTGAGGGAGCTCGCATGAAAGTGAGAAGTCCTTGCAAGGGGGAGCGGAGACAGCCGCCGAGGGATCCCAGAAGACCAGGTTCGGGATCACTCTGTGCAAAACGAGCTGCACAGTGGAGGTAAGTATAACATGCTTGTTATTTAAAAAAATGTTAAAAAAAATAACTTTACAACCCCTTTAAGTCTGACCACAGATTTTCTATTGGATTGAGGTCTGGGCTTTGACTAGGCCATTCCAACACATTTACATGGTTTCCCCTTAAACCACTCAAGTGTTGCTTTAGCAGTGTGTTTGGGGTCATTTTCCTGCTGGAAGGTGAACCTCCGTCCTAGCCTCAAATCACACACAGAGTAGTACAGGTTTTGCTCAAGAATATCCCTGTATTTATCACTATCCATCTTTCCCTCAACCATGTTTCACTGTGGGTATGGTGTTCTTTGGGTGATGTGATGTGTTGGGTTTTCGCCAGACATAGCGTTTTCTTTGGCCAAAAAGTAAAATTTTTGTCTCATCAGACCAGAGCACCGTCCTCCATACATTTTGGGAGTCTCCCACATTCCTTTTCACAAACTCAAAACGTGCCAGTTTGTTTTTTGCTGAAAGTAATGGCTTTCTTCTGGCCACTGTGCCATAAAGCCCAACTCTATGGAGCATACGGCTTATTGTCGTCCTATGTACAGATACTCCAGTCTTTGCTGTGGAACTCTGCAGCTCCCTCCAGGGTTACCTTAGGTCTCTGTGCTGACTCTCTGATTAATGCCCTCCTTGCCCGGCCCGTGAGTTTTGGTGTGTGGCCGTCTCTTGGCAGGTTTGCTGTTGTGCCATGTTCTTTCCATTTGGTTATGATTGATGATCCCCGGGAGCACCATCAAATCTAAGATCTGGATATTTTTTTTATAACCTAACCCTGACTTGTACTTCTCAAGAACATTGTCCCTTACTTGTTTGGAAAGTTCCTTGGCAGTGTTTGGTTAGTGGTGCCTCTTGCTTAGGTGTTGCAGCCTCTGGGGCCTTTCAAAAAGGTGTGTGTATATGTAATGACAGATCATGTGACACTTAGATTGCACACAGGTGGACATCATTTCACTAATTATGTGACTTCTAAAGGTAATTGGTTGCACCAGAGCTTTTTATGGGCTCCATAACAAAGGGGGTGAATACATACGCAAATGCCAATTATAATTTTTTTTTTCTGAAAAATTGTTTTATGTATATATTTTTCAAATTTTACTTCACCAACTTAGACTATTGTGTTCTGATCCATCACATATAATTCAGATTAAAAAAACATTGAACTAAAGGCTGTAGTGTAACAAAATAGGTAAAAAGCCAAGGGGGTGAATACTTTTGCAAGGCACTGTAACTTGATTTCTGAACTTATTTGTCTTGGTTTCATTGTATGCATGGATTGCATGGGTTGTTATCAACATGTGGTGAAAATTTAATGTCAATAGCATCTTTAGAAATAAATTTACCTAGAAAAATGGTGACGGGTTCAATACTTCAACTACTTTAATTTCAGCCGCTGTGCTAAAAGTTAGTCGATTGTTTGTTATTATGTGTATATGTTGCCTTTATTAAATACCTAATTTTAGACTCAGTGATGTCATCACTGGGTCTCTGATTCTCTATGCAATGCAGGCAAATCATGGCTGATGGGAGCCCCTCCCATGGCTGATGGGAGGGGCTATCAAGGTGCTGTACAGAAAACACAGGACTCTGCCTCTGTACCACTCTCATGAATCCCCAGCCCTAATGCAAGCAGCGGGCTAGGTCTTTGGGAGGTGGTATGCAAATACCAAAATACCTTGATGGGTGAATAGGGAGTGGTTATTCCTAAGCAGGCTGCATTTGCATGCAGACTGCCCTAGGTAATATTCACACGTGATGCTGAGCCTCTGTGATTGAAAGAACTGAAATCTAATGAATAGAAGAGACAGGCCAGGGACAGTAAAGCTGGGAAGAAAAGAATGAACCCAGATAGCAAGGATAACTTGCCACAAATTTGTGGCATTGTTGAATTTTAAGTTTGTTAACTTGCTGCACATTTTCACTGGCAAGTTGTACACTTGCAGAGCATTTGAAGCACAAGTTCTAGTTAAAACTTTTCCAATTTGTAGAAAATTTCCATGGCAAGTCTCTAGCAAGAGCAAAGTTGCAGTGGTGAGTCTACATCAAGAGCTCTGCAAGTCTACAGCATGACAATTCAGCCACAGTGACCCCTGAGGTGGGATGATTATTGTAAAACATAACTGAACCAGAACTTGCAGCAGATTTGCAGAATGTTTGCAAAGAAAGTTGATCTGGAGTCATGTAATGCAGACTTGCTTCAATTGTGCAACAAACTTGTGAAGCCCGGCAAGTCTAAAGCCCCATACACACGGTCGGACAATCCGCGGACCAGGTCCGTCGGATCATGTCCGTCGTACTTTGTCCGATGTTGGTTTTGCGTACACACGGTCGGACAAAGTTGTCGGAAAATCCGATCATTCTGAACGTGGTGACGTTTGTTGCCTACGACGGGACTACGTAGAGGCTAGTAGCTAATAGCTTTGGTCTTGTAATGTGATCTGAGCATGCGTAGCACTTTGTCCGGTCGGACAACCGTACACACGATCGGGTTTGGTGTGATCGGACCGGGTTGACGGCAAATCTTTCCAGCAGGAGATAAGACTTTGTCCGTCGGCCAAACCGACGAACACTGTCCGATGGTGCATACACACGGTCTGATTTTTCAACAACCTTGTCCGATCGGACAGAATCCATGAAAAAGTCCGACCGTGTGTATGGGGCTATACAATAGCTTAGCATGTCATTTTCAAACTTGCAGCACAAATGCTTGCTATCTGGCTATAGAACCTGCTGCAGCAAAAATTGCATTTATAAAGGGCAAAAAATGAAATTTTCCCTGCAAGCTTTCTTTATTTTTATAAACAATGGTTTGGGGAGCCAGTCTGTAGGATGAGGCCACAATTTAGTGCACTGGGAACAAGATTAGAGATCTTTTTGGATAAATTCTGGTGCCTGTTCCGCAGACTTTGGATAGAAGTAACAGGTCCAGAAAATTTGGGCTTTGAGTATTGGTGGTCCCTTCACACTGTAAGATTTTGGCCTTGCTGTCAAAAATTGAAATGATATGCACCCGTCAAACAGGTGCAGACAAATTTGTCCTTGGGTGTTAATTGGGCCCACGAAACCTATACCAAAAAGTTTCTTCACGATAAAATCAACACCCACAAAGCTAGGCAGCCTAGACAGTCTTGCACAAATTCCACATCCCAAAAACACTTAATCAGCAACATCGGCATCAGACTTGATAGCTGCTGCTAATCCAGGAATTATTCATTTTGATAAATGTCAGCCAGTCAACAGAGTCTGTGGGCAGACATGCTCTTTTATCTGTCACAAAACCTCCAGCAGCACTGAATGTCCCTTTGGAAAGCATGCTGGATGCCCAGAAACTCAAGTGCATCACTGAGGCCCCCTTCTCCACAGCTTCTCTCTTCACAAACAGAAGCCTTAAAACTAGCATGAGACTAACCTAGCAGAGTCTGGAAAGGCATTACATAAACTCCTCTTTAACCCCTTCAGCCCCGGACCAATTGGCAGCCAAAGGACCAGGCCCCTCTTTGCGATTCGGCACTGCGTCGCTTTAACTGACAATTGCGCGGTCGTGCGACGTGGCTCCCAAACAAAATTGGCGTCCTTTTTTTCCCACAAATAGAGCTTTCTTTTAGTGGTATTTGATCGCCCCTGTAAATAGAGTGACAATTTTGAAAACAATGCAATATTTTTTGCTTTTTGCTATAATAAATATCCCCAAAAAATATATAAAAAAACTTTTTTTTTCCTCAGTTTAGGCCGATACGTATTCTTCTACATATTTTTGGTAAAAAAAAAAATCGCAATTAGCAATTATTGATTGGTTTGCACAAAAGTTATAGCGTTTACAAAATAGGGGATAGTTTTATAGCATTTTTATTAATATTTTTTTTTTTTTTTTTACTAGTAATGGCGGCGATCAGTGATTTTTATTGTGACTGCGACATTATGGCGGACACATCGGACATTTTTGACACATTTTTGGGACCATTGTCATTTATACAGCAATCAATGCTATTTAAATGCATTGATTCCTGTATAAATGACAGTTGTAGTGAAAGAGTTAACCACTAGGGGGAGGGGTTATGGGCTGTGACGTGTGTTGTGTTTTTTACATTAGGGGGCGGGGCTGATGTCTGACGTCATTGATCGGCTTTCCCGATGACCGGGATCAGCCGATCAATGACATGCAGAGTAGGAAGCACGGGGAGAGGTTTGTTTACACAAACCTCTCCCCGTTCTTCAGCTCTGTGACCCGATCGCGGGACACCAGCGGCGATCGGGTCCGCTGGTCTCGCGGCCGGGGTCACGGAGCTCCGACCGGGTCGCGAGCGCACCGCTGGCGGCGCGCACGCGACCCACGGGCAGGTATTTAAAGGATCACGTACAGGTACGTGATTTTGCCTGCCCGTGCCATTCTGCTGACGTATATATGCAGTGGGCGGTCGGGAAGCGGTTAAGGTGTCCTCAAGATATTTCATTCTCTGCTCCCTCTGTAAGAACGGGGTGAGTTCTAAGACTTTCCCCTTGTAACGGTGGTCAAGGAGGGTTTGCCAACCAAAAGTGATCCTTCTCCTTGATACCACAAATTCTCTTCTTTGACGGATGAGGGAGCCCATGCACCACAATTTTGTGGTGGTCAAGGAGGATTAAAGTATCTGGAACTGTCTCCTCCCTGCCACTTACTACTCCCAAGGGTTCTAGGGATGGAAAACCATCTCTTAAGATTTGACGTACTACCATCATCCTCCTCCTCCTCTTGTGTGTATTTGCAGCATCGCAAGAATAGTGTCTACATAAAGCTGGCCTTGCAAGGAAAGGAAGTCCTCCTCTTCCTCCTGCTGCTCTGCCACGGGTGCCCTGTCCATAAGGCCATGCAGAGTCTGCTCCAACAGGAACACAACAGGGATTGTGTCACTGATGCATGCATTGTCATGACTCACCATTAGGGATGAGCTTCAAGTTCGAGTCGAACTCATGTTCGACTCAAACATTGCCTGTTCACCGAACAGCAAACAATTTGGGGTGTTCGCGGTAAATTCGAAAAGCCGCAAGCACCCTGTAAAAGTCTATTGGAGAAAAAAATAATGCTTAAAGTGAAACAATAAAAGTGTAATATTCCTTTAAATTTCGTACATGGCGGGGTGTGTATAGTATGCATGTAAAGGGGAGCATGTTTCCCGTGCTTAGAACTGTCCCTGCACAAAGTGTAATTTTTGCAGGAAAAAAAGCTATTTAACCACTTCCCTACCGCCCACTGTCATATGACGCCCACAAGGTGGATCTCCCATCCTGGGTGGGCGTCATATGTCATCCTACCATTCCCGGCCGCCTAGGGGGCGCGCGCGCGCCGCCGGCGCTCGGGACCCGGTGCGCGTGCCCGGTGGCCGCGATGTCCACCGGGCACCCGCGATTGCCCGTGAATACAGCGGGACCGTGTGGGACCGTGGAGTTGTGTGTGTAAACACACAGCTCCACGTCCTGTTAGAGAACCGCAGAGGTGATCAAATACCACCAAAAGAAAGCTCTATTTGTGGGAAAAAAAGGATGTCAATTTTGTTTGGGTGTAACTTCGCACGACCGCGCAATTGTTAGTTAAAGTGACGCAGTGCCGAATCGCAAAAAGTGCTCTGGTAAGGAAGGGGGTAAAATCGCCCGGTGCTGAAGTGGTTAAAATCACTTGCGGCTATAATGAATTGTCGGCTCCCGTAATACAGAGAAAAGTCATTGAAAGTCATTGATAAAAAAAGTGACGTGGGGTTCCCCCTCAAAATCCATACCAGACCCTTATCCGAGCACGCAACCTGGCAGGCCGCAGGAAAAGAGGGGGGGACGAGAGAGCGCCCCCCCCCCCTCCTGAACCGTACCAGGCCACATGCCCTCAACAAAGCACCATGTCGATGAGGAGAAGGGTCTCTTCTTCACAACCCTGGCCGGTGGTTGTGGGGGTCTGTGGGCGGGGGGTTATCAGAATCTGGAAGCCCCCTTTAACAAGGGGACCCCCAGATCCCGCCCCCCCCTGTTTGAAATGGTAAGGGGGTACAAAAGTACCCCTACCATTTCACAAAGAAAGTGTAAAAAAAAATAGTAAAAAAAACACACAGACACCGTTGGGAAAAGTCCTTTATTAAAAATAAAAAAAATAAAAAAGATTCCAGCGGTGGTAATCCACTCTTGCTATCCAGCGATGGGTGGTCTCTTCTCCGGGGTCCAGCGATGGCTGATCTCTTCCGATGACGTCCAGCGCAGCGCATCCTGTCTCCATGGAGACATTGAGGGAATCCGTCTTAGCAGAGGAGGACCGGGCCACACCGTCACCTCACCCCGCCCCCCTCTGACGCAATGCAAGGGGGAAGCTGGGATTCCCCATTGACGTACGGGTGTCCCTGCCCCCTCTGATGTAATGGAAACCTGCGTTACATCAGAGGGGGGGCGGGGTCACCCGTACGTCACTGGGGAAACCCAGGCTTCCTCAGTGATGTAAGGGTGACCCCGACCCCTCTGATGTAACGCAGGTTTCCGTTACATCAGAGGGGGGCAGGGTCACCCATACATCACTGGGGAAGCCCATCTTTTCCCTTGCGTTGCGTCAGAGGGGGCGGGGTCAGGTGACGGAGTGGCCCGGTCCTCCTCTGCTAAGACGGATTTCCTCAGTGTCTCCATGGAGTCAGGATGCGCTGCGCTGGACGTCATTGGAAGAGATCAGCCATCGCTGGACCCCAGAGAAGAGACCACCCATCGCTGGATAGCAAGAGTGGATTACCACCGCTGGAATCTTTTTCCCAACTTTTCCCAACGGTGTCTGTGTGTTTAACAATTTTTTTATTATTATTATTATAATTTTTTCTATTACCCCCTTACCATTTCAAATGGGGGGGTGGGATCTGGGGGTCAGAATCTTCCAGATTCTGATAAGCCCCCCGCCCACAGACCCCCACAACCACCGGCAAGGGTTGTTGGGAAGAGACCCTTCTCCTCATCAACATGGGGACATGGTGCTTTGAGGGGTCACAGACCCCCAAAGCATCCTCCCAATGTTGAGGGCATGTGGCCTGGTACAGTTCAGGAGGGGGGGCGCTCTCTCGTCCCCCCTCTTTTCCTGCGGCCTGCCAGGTTGCGTGCTCGGATAAGGGTCTGGTGTGGATTTTGAGGGGGACCCCCACGCCATTTTTTTTTTATTTGACCCGGGGTTCCCCTTAATATCCATAGCAGACATGGAGGGCCTGGTAATTGAATTTGGGGGGAACCCCACGCTTTTTTTTTTTTTTATCAATGATTTTCAATGACTGTTCTCTGTATTACGGGAGCCGGCAATTCATTATAGCCGCGAGTGATTTTAAAAAGCTTTTTTTACTGCAAAAATTACACTTTGTGCAGGGACAGTTCTAAGCACGGGAAACATGCGCGCCCCTTTACATGCATACTATACACACCCCCCAGGTACGAAATTTAAAGGAATATTACACATTTATTGTTTCACTTTAAGCATTATTAAAATCATTGCTCCTGAAAAAACGTCCGTTTTTTTAAAACTTTTTTGGCATTGATACATGTCCCCTGAGGCAGAACCGGGTCCCCAAACACTTTTAATGACAATAACTTGCATATTAGCCTTTAAAATTAGCACTTTTGACTTTGAACATTCGAGTCCCATAGACTTTAATAGGGTTCTAAAGTTCACACAAACTTTAGGTCTGTTCGCAGGTTCTGGTGCGAACCGAACAGGGGGGTGTTCCGCTCATCCCTACTCACCATCCTTATCGCCTCCTCAAATGGTGACAGTACAGTGCATGCATCCTTTATCAGCCAACCTGAGCCTATCATTGTGCCATACTCACACAGGTACCTCCTTGACAGCCCTGAATTTTACCCAACTGAGCACTGGCTGTGTATAACCACCTGAAATGGCTACAGAATCATGTGGCCTGTATTAGCAAATCTTTCAACCCTGGGTATCTGTTTAACCACTTCAAAGCTGAGCACTTTTAGCTCCTTTCTACCCAGGCGAATTTTCACCTTTTAGCACTGTCACACTTTGAATGACAATTGCGCAGTCATGCAACAATGTACCCAAATTTAATTTCTCAAATTTTTTTCACACAGAGCTTTCTTTTGGTGGTATATAATCACCACTGGGTTTTTTATTTCTTGCTAAAAAAACAAAGTTTTTCATAGTTTCTGTCAGAAAATTTGGTAAATAAGGGATTTTTCTCCTTCACTGATTTGTGCTGATGAGGCTGCACTGATTAGCACTGATAGGCTGCACTAATGGGCACTGATGAGGCAGCACTGATGAGACGGCACTGATGAAGAGGCACTAATATGCCACACTAATGGGCACTGATGAGGCAGCACTGAGAGATGGCACTGATGAGGAGGGGCTAATATGCCGCACTGATGGGCACTGATAGGTGGCACTTATGGGCAATGAAAGGCGGAACGGATGGGCGGCACTGAAAGGCAGCACTGACTTGTTTCACTAATGAGCACACTTCTGGGCACTGTTGGGGCTGCACTGATAAGGGTACTGATTATCTGTACAGTCAGAGGTAGTTAATAAACGCTGCACCACCAAATTTAGGATATGTGCCAGTCATAGCACGTGTCAACTTTCCCTGTCTAAGGGCGGACAGGAGGTCAGTGCCATTATTGGACACCAACATTCCTGGCTCCAGCTGACGTGGCGTGAACCACCTCTGGGCCTGTCCCTGCAGAACTGCAAGAATCTCTGCTCCGGTGTGGCTCCTGTTCCCTAGACAGACCAGCTGAAGCACTGCATTAGCCTCACTCATTGAATAGCCCCTTAAATTCTTAGGAGGTACTGGTGGTTCATAGGAAAATTCATCAGAGAAGGGCACGGAGGAGGAAATGGAGGAGGGCATGGTAGAGGAAGAGGAGGAGGAGGAGGAGGAGGAGGAGGGGGTGGAGCTGACAAATCTTGCATCATCATCACCAGCTGTATGGAGACATGGGGGCAAAACAAGCTGAAGCACTATGCCCTGTTCTGCACCCTTCTGAGTTGCAAGCAGAGTTACCCAGTGTGCTGTGAACAAAAAATAGCGTTCCTGACCATGCTTTTAGGACCATGTGTCAGCAGTAACATGAACCTTGCGGCTGACTGCCTTGTCCAACAATGCCACAACATTGCCTTCTATGTGATGGTACAGAGCTGGAATGGCCTTACGTGCAAAGAAATAGCAACTGGGAACCTGCCATTGTGGTACAGAACATTCGGCAAAATCACAGAAGGGGGCAGAATGCACCAGACGAAAAGGCAGGAGTTGTAAAGCCAGCAGCTTTGACAAGCTTGAATTTAGATGCTGGGGATGTGGGTGGCACTAACTGTATTTTTCATTTTGCTGTAACAGCTGGGGCAGAGAAGTTTGGCTGTTATAGTTTACAGCTGGTGATGTGCAACTGGCAGACATGCTGCAAGGACCTGTGACACCCTTTGCTATACCATCCTCCCTGTCAGTGGAGGCTGCTGAGAGGTCATGAGATATAGCAGGGGCAAACCTGAAAGGAGAGAAGTGGGGAGGAGCAACATTGTATCCCTTTTGTGTGTTTTCCAGGTGCTCTTGGCAATGGACTGAGTGGTTGGAGGTTAAATGCCTTGTCAAGCATGTTGTACCGGCTGGTGTTTTTGCCACGCTAGATCTGCTTGAGGCAAAGTTTGCAAATCGCAACAGTGCGAACAGCTGAACATGTGCTGAAAAAGGCACAGACAGCTGAGCTGCGGGAACTGGGCCAGGAGATAACAGCTCCACAAATGATGCAATATAGTAGCTGCTCTCTAGACATGTGCACACTGAAATATTTCATTTCGGAATTTCGTTTTCGTCCGAAAAATAAATTTTACTCCCGAAATTAGTTTTAAATGATTTAGTTTTTCGTTAAAAATTGCATTCATCCGAAAATCCAAATTAATTAAGGTTGAATTTGTCATTGATGGCTTATTGGTGTCTGTCGAATGTTCAAAGAAGATTCGACGGAGCAGCTAAACTGTATGAGGCCTTATAGTTTAGCTACTCCGGCGAATCTTCTTAGAACTTTCGACAGACACCATAAGCCAAAGATTCAACGTTTGTATGTTTTTCGCTGCTTTGTCGAATCTTTGTTGTTCATGCTGAATGTATATTGTTCAAACAGAAAATGTACTGGTGATAGTGATCACTGATCAGACGGGTAACAAGATAGGGTATATAGAATCTATATAGAATCTCAATCTATAATATAGAATCTATAATAATAAATCCCCCCCACAGCACGGGCAGTCTCTGAGGCTATCACAACACTAGCAACACTAGTATCACTATCAAGTTCACAACACTAACACAATAGCAGCAGATTATTATGAAAAAGTTAAGTTGAACTGTAGCTTGCTTCACTATTGTTTTGCTGCTGTGCTTATGCTTAAAGCGGGATTCCACCCTAAAGTGGAACTCCCACTTTTCGGAACCCCCCCCCTCCGGTGTCACATTTGGCACCCACGGGAGTTTACGCAAGTTCCTGTCCCGGCGCGCTGTCTGCCGGGACACACACGTGTCCCGGCAGACATCGCTGAAGATTCTCATTGCGCCGCGCGACTCGCGCATGCGCAGTAGGGAATCGGGAAGTGAAGCCACTTCCTGATTCCCTCACCGAGAATGGCGCCGGCTACAGCAGAGAGCCGAGCGATCGATCGGCCTCTGCTGCCGACACCGCTGGACCCTGGAACAGGTAAGTGTCCATTTTTTAAAAGTCAGCAGCTGCAGTATTTGTAGCTGCTGGCTTTAAAAAAAAAATTTCAGTACAGTCCCGCTTTAATTGCTTAATAATTCAGGCTCTCTGACAAACGGACCAGCTAAGATTGACTGTCTTTTGAAATGATTCAGTGTGTGTGTCTCTCTCTGCTAGCAATCGTAAGTGAAAGTAAGTTGGCTGTACGTGTGTACTTAGTTCTAGCTATTTTACTGCTCCTCCTCTTTGGTTACAATCAGCCAATAACATTCATCATCCTCATTATTTTTATTTTACTTCCCCCACCCAATTCCAGCAGCAATCTTTTCTCTTTATGGCAAATCTTTCCTCTCTCTGTAGAATAATCTTGGACTAATAGAGTTAAGGTTAGGCACATTCGACCACAGGTTCGATAGACACAGATTGTTATTGTCAGCCTCATGTCAAATCTCCTATCTACATCGAACTGTTGTCACAACGAAAGCGAAAATAAAGCATTTGTTTATGTCGGATCTTTCGTTTTTCGGATTCTGCACTTTCGTTATCTATGTTAAAACGATAACGAAAATACCTGAAATTCGGACGAAAACGAATGCACATGTCTACTGCTCTCTACTCTTCCATAATGGCTGCTTCATTGGGGTTGTGCCTCACCTTAACTTTCCTCCTCTGCTCTAGCCGGCACCCAAGATGCGTCAGTGACCTCATCATCCTCATCCCCTTTATCCTCATCATCACTGGAGTCAACTTGGCAATTTGCTGCGGCTGGGGGGGACATGACTACCAATTTGTTGTTTACCAGTGTCCTCCCCTCTCTAAAGTAATGTTCTAAACATGGGAAAACTGTGCCACTTTACAGGCATACTATAGACACACCCCAGGACAATATTTAAAGGAATATTTCATTTTTTTTGTTTTACTTTATTAAAATCACTGCTCCCGAAAAAACTGCAGTTTTTAAAACTTTTTTTTTGCATTGATACATGTCCCCTGGGTCCCCAAACACTTTTTATGACAATAACTTGCATATAAGCCTTTAAAATGAGCACTTCTGATTTTTCATGTTATTGTCCCATAGACTTTAACAGTGTTCCGCTGCTTTCGAATTTGCCCCGAACACCGCATATTGTTCTGTGTTCGCAGAACGTCTGAACAACCAAAGTTTGGCCCGAACTTATGCTCAGGCCGAACCAATCACCTATCCCTACCTTCCTCAACTTCAGAAGCAACTTCAGAATCAAGTAATGCTTGTGCATTGTCAAGGCGCAAGTGGCTGACGCTGTGTTCAAATAACTCAGCTGACTCCTTCATGCTTGATGCTGGGGCTATGGCAGGAGTAACTGTGGACAAGGAGGGAAAATAAGCTGCTCTAGCAGCTGCGGTGGAGTGCACACTAGTCTCTGCTTGGATAGTTTAGTAAGCCAGTCCACCACCTCCTCTGTATGCTGTGGCAGGATAGCACGGGCAACATTGCTAAACAGTGGAAATGGTGCCCTGCCTGAGGACAGACCACGTCCACCTTTGCCTGTGGACACAGACGCTGCTGGTCCCCTCACAGAGCCATGGGAACATCTACTGCTCCTTGTTGGTCTCCCAGACATGATCAGGGGCTTATTACCCAAATGTAATAGAGAAGGGGAAATGTGTAATTGGATGCACTTTAATCAATGGAAAGTGGTGTTTGATGCACTTTAACTTGAGCACTCACTTCACAGACGCACTCTACTGACACGCTACAATATACTGCAGTAAAACTGCACTGATGCACTTCAATATACTGCAGTAAAACTGCACTAAGGCATGTCAATATTCTGCAGTAAGGGTGCACTAAAGAAGGTCAATATACTGGAGTAAAGGGGCACTAACACACCTCAATACACTGCAGTAAACGTTCACTAAGACACTTATATATACTGCCGTAAAAGTGCACTAACGCACATTAATATACTACAGTAAACGTGCACTAACGCATGTCGATAGTGCACATTTATTGTAGTATATCGACATGCGTTAGTGCGCGTTTACTGCAGTATATTGACGTGTGTTAGTGCACATTTATTGTAGTATAACACACGTCAATATACTGCAGTAAACGTGAACTAACGCACGTCAATATACTGCAGTAGGCCTGCCCTGAAACACTAAACTGATACTAAAGTAAAAATGAATGGTTGCACTATACTATCACTATAGTCACACTAAACTGACACTCTACACTCACAATAGAATCACAATAGCACACTAACTTGCTAGTAGCAATGATCAGAGCCCTGGTCTATCTTTTTCCACTCCAATATTACACTACAAATGGCTGCTGTGGGAAGGATCCTTTTATAGAGGGGGTGGATCTATGAGCAATGAGCCATGATTGGGCACAGTCATTACTTTCTCCAATCATGGCTCTGACTGTTTTCTGTAGCCTGATTCGGCAAATCCTTCATTGCTTCAGCTGACCAGGGCTTCCAATGCACTGCATGGCTTACAATGCATTGTGGGGCACTTGGCGGACCAAACAAACAGTGAAACGTCCGACAATTCAGGGTGCTTGTTGAACGGGGCGAACAGCCAATGTTCAGCACAAATTCTTGCTCGAGCAAAGCCTTTCGCCCAACACTGACCACAAAGCAGGACATATTAACCGCTTCCCGACCGCCTCCTGTAGATATACATCTACAGAATGGCACGGCTAGGCAAAGGCACGTATATTTACATCCTCTTTAATTGCCTAGCCGTGGGGTCGCGCGCCGCCGGCGGCGCGCTCGTGACCCAGTCGGGAGCTCCGTGACCACGGCCGCGGGACAAGCGGACCCGATCGCTGGTGTCCTGCGATCGGGTCACAGAGCTGAAGAACGGGGAGAGGTCTGTGTAAGCAAACCTCTCCCCGCGCTTCCTACTCTGCCTGTCATTGATCGGCTGTTCCCTGTCATCGGGAAAGCTGATCAATGACGTCAGACATACAGCCACGCCCCCCTACTGTAAAAAAAAAACACAACACGTCACACTAACTCCTCCCCGCCCCCTAGTGGTTAACTCCTTCACTGCCACTGTCATTTACATAGGAATGAGTGCTTTTTAAATAGCACTGATTTCTGTATAAATGACAATGGTCCCAAAAATGTGTCAAAAATGTCTGATGTGTCTGCCATAATGTCGCAGTCACAATAATAATCGCTGGGGATATTTATTATAGCAAAAAGTAAAAAATATTGAATTTTTTTCAAAATTGTCGCTCTATTTTTGTTTATAGCGCAAAAAATAAAAACCGCAGGGGCGATCAAATACCACCAAAAGAAAGCTCTATTTGTGGGAAAAAAAGGACGCCAATTTTGTTTGGGAGCCACGTCGCACGACCACGCAATTGTCAGTTAAAGCGACGCAGTGCCGAATCGCAAAAAGGGGCCTGGTCCTTTGGCTGCAAATTGGTCCGGGGCTGAAGTGGTTAAATCACAAATAATAGGCCTAATTTGTATATGCCCAACTTCCATTTTTGTAATGGAATGGGGGGTGCAGTAAAAGCAAGTGATATCATTTTAGGTAATATAGGTACACACTATTCTTGCAATTTTTCTTTCATTGAAATGAAGCAGCAGTGCGCTGTGAACAAAATTCAGCTCTGAGAATAAGTGGCCAATAACAAGCGAAGGCTGTGCTTTGAGCACTCCAAAAAAAAAAGTCCACATCAACCTAAAATAAAAATCAACAAACCCTTAGGACCAGTTCACATCAGATGCAGTTTGTGCGCTTTTTTTCTGCACTAAAAATGCATGCACAATTTTTTCCATGTATTCCAATGGCTCTAGTTCACACCATGCAGTCAGTTTCTGGTGCAGAGACTGACCAGAAACTTACTGGAACTGACTGCATTGGTGTAAACTAGAGTCATTGGAATACATGGAAAACACTATGCATGCATTTGTGCAGAAAAAAAGCACACGGAACAGCATCTGGTGTGAACTAGCACTTAGAAAAAAACATGAAAACCTTGCCAAAACGGCCACTGAAACAAAAAATACTATGGAAGAGACAGTAGCTAATAGTGACTGTTGCCCTCAAATCAACCACAAGTTAGAAAAAAGGCAACAAAGGGGTTAATTGTCCAAAGCGCTAGCAATCAGAATTAAAGCACAGTTGCCTAACCAACTCTTATCTCTTTAAGACTCGATTCACATCTATGCATTTTGCTTTTGAGCGTTTTTGCAGTGCTTGCCGCGTTTTTGGACACACGTTTTTACAGCGATTTTGCGTTTTTGTATTTTTTTATTTACATTTTTTTTTTACACTGTGGTTGCTTAGCAACCAGTTATATACAGTTTTAAAAAAACGCAAAATGCAAATCGCGGCAAAATCGCTGTAAAAACGCGCTTGGATGCGGGTCCATTGACTTCTATTACATGCAAAACGCTGCATTTTGCATGAAAAAAAGTCCCCGACCCTTTCCAAAAATGCAGAGGCACAAAAATGCATTGTATGTGAACATTTTCCATAGGAACCCATGTTAAAAAATTTCCCTGCATTTCTGCAAAATGCAAAATGCATCAAAAAACGCGCTAGTGTGAATGGAGCCTAAGTCTGTTAGCTTCCCCCATACTATCCCACAAAGCAAATTCAATGTCCCTATAGATGCTCCGTGTCAGCATTTTATAATGAGGGGACTGGATTTTTAAAAATAAATTCTAATTCTGCTGGTTATAGAGCAAAAGCCATGCAGTGTATTTTTTTTATTTTATTTATATATATATATATATATATTTATATATTACCAGACAAATTTGGACACTTTAAAAGTGAAACCGATTCTGTTCCTTCCTCTTCTAGTCTATGCTGCTGTATAGGGTATTGGCTGATACAAATTAAGGTACTTAAATTAGCTGCATTTAAAAAATACATTTAATGATTAACCGCTTGCCGATCAGCTGCCGTAGTTGTACTGCGGCAAAATGGCTCGGCTGCGCGAATCGCCGTCATGTTACATCGGTAACATATTCGGGCACACAGAGCCGATGCGAGTGCCCCGCGGTCGCGATCACCGCCAGGCTCCCGCGATCGCTCGGGGCACACCGAGAAGCGGGATCTGTGTGTGTAAACACGCAGTTTCCTGTTCTCTGAGGAGGAGAACAGACAGATCGTCTGTTCATACAGAGTATGAACAGCGATCTGTCATTTCCCCTGCACAGTCCTCTCCCCCCTTCAGTTAGAACACACACTAGGGAACACATTAACCCCTTGATCGCCCCCTAGTGTTAACCCCTTCACTGCCAGTGGCATTTTTACAGTAATCAATGCATTTTCATAGCACTGATCGCTGTATAAATGCCAATGGTCCCAAAAATGTGTCAAAATTGTCCGACGTGTCCGCCATAATGTTGTTTTTCTGATAAAAATTGCAGATCACCACCATTACTAGTAAAAAAAAAAAAAAAAAATTATAATAAAAATGCCATAAAACAACTATCCCCTATTTTGTAGATGCTACAACTTTTGCGCAAACTAATCAATATACGCTTATTGCGCTTTTATTTTTATTTATTTTTTTAACAAAAATATGTAGAAGACGTCATCGCGACCTGTGTTGAACGGGTGTATGCTAGCCGGACAGCGAATAGTTTTCATCCTAGATGCGTGTTATCACTGCAGATATGTAAGTGCATTTTTAACTTTAATAAATGTATCCTATGGATTCACACTATGGCCAGTTTCTCTTTTGTCCTCATGAACCTGTAATCAAGGTATATCCGTGACTGCTATTATTCCTGGTTTTCTTTTGATGCTGGGCTAAGGAGAGGTGATGCTATTGCTTCAATATATCTGGAGGGTCTGTTGTTATACGGGCTAGTCTATGGTGGTTTGCGGAGGTGTCCTGGCTGAGGTGATATCTCGATGCATCAACTATACAGGCTTTAAAAAGCTTGCCCTCTGGTAAGTGCAATATCTATGTGGTGTTGGATCACACGTTGATGGTGTCTGTGTCTCTACATACTCCATTCACTTTCTTTATATTTGGACTTCATTGGACTTTACATTTTCTTTTTTATATATGTGATGTTTTTATACATATATATAAGGACATTGGTTAGAGACAGTATCACTATTGTATACATTAGTGTGGCTTTTTTCTGTTAGAATACATATTGGCTTAAACTGAGGAAAACATTTTTTTTATATATTTTTGGGGGATATTTATTATAGCAAAAAGTAAAAAATATTGCTTTTTTTTTCAACAAAATAAAAACCGCAGAGGTGATCAAACGCCACCAAAAGAAAGCTCTATTTGTGGGAAAAAATGGACCTCAATTTAGTTTGGGCGCATTGTCGCACGAACGCGCAATTGTCAGTTAAAGCAACGCAGTGCCGAATCACAAAATGTGCTCCGGTCAGAAGGGGGTAAAATCTTCCGAGGGTGAAGCGGTTAATGAATATCTAGATGCAATAATGTGTGCATTTAATATTTGCCAATAGTTCAGCTTTCGCTTGCAGGATTAGCTGATCCTTCCTATGCATTCCAAAGTAAAAACATTATAAAACGATTGGCAAGATTATTTTATCGTTTTAAGCAACTTTCCCCATGTCACTTAACAATGCAGTAAGTCCCAGCAGCTGAATGGTTAAGCCACAGTTTAATTTGGGTCTCCAGGGGATCTCATGCCTCCTAAATAATTGAGTGGCAGGAGATTACTTGTGTGTTTTTACTGGTGTATTGATTGTAGAGCAGTTAATCGGTTGTCTCTGTGGAGTGATAATGTTGTACCAAGCAGATTATTGGAAATCACATTTCGTAATATCATTAATAAATCCTTTCTGAGAGGGTCTGTTGCAGGTTGAGAACAGAAGGCTCACATTAACCATGATTGGGAAATACCAATATTTATATCAGTTGAGAAAACAACTTCTCTTCCATGTTAATGAATTCATTAGATAACACTCAGAATCCTATTATGTGTCCAATAGCTATTAAACAGAAGGTCCCTGATTCCTGAAATGGGAAGATTTAAACATATTAACCTCAAATTGAATAAAGACTGGATGTCTCTTCTGCAGTAATTTGAACGGGGGACATATAGAATTAGATGAAAATGCTGAACAAATTGCTATATTCCAAAGACACAGATTCCATTCAGATTTTCTTCAGTGGTGTACATAGAACGGTCACAGCTGAATCAAGATCTAGTGCATTTTCTTGAAGGACTATACCAGTTGGCAATACACTGTACATCCATTCAGGCAAATACAGTACGCTTGTAAAGTTTTTTTGCTAAGAGTTGAGCTTTACATATATTTAGAAACAAGATAAACCTGTGCTCAGATCCCAATAGCTTGTACATGCATATAATCTATCAGGTGCTAAAGGGGTGTGACCACATTAACTCTAAAAAGACTGAATGAACCCTCTGCACACTGCTATACTCTTTCAAGCAGTGGCGGCCGGTGGTAATTTTTTTGGGGGGATGGCATTTGCTGTTGTAACTTCTGGGTGGGCTCATGGCGCAATGCTTTTCTCTCTGAGCCCACCCTATTTTAAAGCCTATTAGAGCCTATGGCCTTAATCAGGTGCTTCGAAAAAACACCCCACCGCTGTAATTCAGACGCCGCGTCCTGAAAGGGGCCGGACGCATGAACAGTGGTGGCGGGCGTGGATGGATTCATGCTATGCATGTATCTATCCATTATTCATATAGGTTGTAAGGATGAGCTCAGGCGTGTTCGCAAACAGCACATGCAGAGCCCGCCAGGAAGTCGGCAATGCACATCGCTAATCACAGGCGGTAAGACATTTCCCAATCTCTGCAGCCACGCATCGGGACAATGCGGGTTATTTACTAAAGGAAAATCCACTTTGCATTGTAAGTGCACTTGGAAGTAAAGTCGCTGTAGATCTGAGGGGGTACATGCAAGGAAAATAAAAAAAAACATAATTTTAGCTTGCACATGATTGGATGATAAAATCAGCAGAGCTTCCACTCATTTCAGATCTACCCCTTAGATTTAGAGCGACTGCACTTGAAAGTGCACTTGTAGTGCAAAGTGGATTTGCCTCCGCAGTGCCGACTTCCTGGCGGGCTCTGCACGTGCTGTTTGCGAACACGCCTGACCTCATTGGAGGTGGCGTGGATAGAGAGGCTGGTGCCCGGGCGCGCCTAATGGATGGACCACCACTGCTTTACATCAAACTTTGCAATAAAAAAAAAAAATAGGGATGTTTAGTATTATCACATATTGCAATACATACCCCTTTAGCACCTGGTAGAATATATGCATGTACAAGCTATTGTGATCTGAGCACAGGAATATATTGTTTCTATTGTATTGCAGGTCAGTGGCCAGACCTAAATCGTGTAGCTCTCCCCCATTTCTGTCTTTTTGCCCCAGGTTAGCATTGTGTCCACAGTAGCATTTGGCTAAAGAGGGATTACTTTGATGCAGTTGGCCAGCTTAAACATGTATTGCATTATATGTGAACTAAATATCCCTATATTTTTATTGCAAAGTTTGCTTGAAAGGGTATAGCAGTGTTCAGCGGGTTCATGCAGTATTTTTACATATATGTAGGGCTCACCCCCCAAAGCACCTGCTGGGTTGATTTGTTGAATTTACACTTCTCCACCAATGACCTAACCAGAACCCAAGACGTACCAACACACCTTGTGGGTTTTAATGGACTTTATAAAATGTAAACTCCATGTAGGAGGACATTTGGTTAGGGAAAGTTAAAGGATAAGTTCACCTTTCATAACATGTTACACCCATATTCGTGGTATAACATGTTATGAATGCAACGGCCCCCTGCACCTCCCCGATCCCCACTGTGCCAGCTATCGAGGGTTCTTCTCCACCCACTAGCTGCCAAAATGTTTTAAACAACGTGGCCATTTGAAGCACTCTGTGAATGGAAGCCTTTGGCTTTTGTCTGCAGGAAACCTGCATGGCATTAATGATCTGCTGATCGCTGGTGCATTGCTTACAGGCTCCTGCAGCAAAAAATAATAAATGCAAACTTTTTTACCTGCAATAAAATGTGCATTTATTATTTTTTCTCAAGCCCAGGTTGACACTTGTGTGAACGCAGATATCGCATGTGATTCGCACCCACACTGCAGTGCCGATTGCATGCGATGTCTGTGCAATGCGAGTTCAGTCAGACAGTTGTCTGGCTGAACTTGCATTGGATTTGCAGTAAAATAGCGCAGGGACTTTTTTTTACCCGCACTAGAACGGATCGCATGTGTGTTTTCACCCATGCGATCTGATTCCTGTGCGAGTTCACAGTTCGCACTGCGATCTATGAATCTATCTGTGGGTGTCATTACCATTGTATTGACACCTGCATCGGTTTGCAGAGGGCAGTGTGAACTTGTCCATTAAGCCTAGGTTCACATATATGCGATGCAGGAACCAGCGCGATTCCATTGCCAGTTCCCGCATCTCTCCCGCAGGCAGTTCACACTGCCCTCTGAAAACCACTGAGGGTGTCAATACAATGTTAATGACACCCCCAGAACGGTTCACAGATCACAGTGCAGACTGTGAACTCGCACAGGGATCCGATTCTAGTGCGGGGGAAAAAAAAGTCCCTGCACTACTTTCCTGCAAATCCAATGCAAGTTCAGCCATACAACTGTATGGCTGAACTCGCATTCCACAGACATCGCAAGAGAAGCCCAGAGTGGGACGCAGGCTAAAGGGAGGGCTGACATGACAGGGTAGCTGAGGAAACCAGCAAGGATAGGGGTTAAAATAAGGGGAGTATACAAGCTAAAGGAAAGGGGGTGGCCAGGTTAGTGTTCCTGGAGGGGGTAGGAGGAGCTAAGGTCCTGGGCTCAGTCTCTTGCCACTGGAAGAAGAAGCAGCTCCCACCCTTCCGCCCCTTTTTATTTTTTGTTTCTGATATATTGGGGATATATATATATATATATATATATATATTTATATGTAAAATATATGTGTGTGTTGGGGATCTTTGGAGGCATTAAGAATTATGTGGCTGAAGTGGGGAACCATCTTGGTATGGTATCCTTGGTTGATGCCAGTTAACCGAGGTTTAACTGACATCGGGAGATGGGTATCAGCGTGTAAGGTTGAGTGGTGTCGTCTGAGTTGGAGCGGCCGCGATTGACGGCCTTGTGTGGACACGCTAATTCGGTGAAATGTGGTTAGGGCCTCCAAGGATCCCTAACAATGGTTTAAAATGTATCTGATGGAATATTGTGTTTTTTCCTGATAAAGTTATGGTTGAAACGTTTAATAAAATGGCCGAGGAGGCCAATTTACTCCAAACAGGTGTGGTCTGGTTACCTTATAGGTTAAGTTGTGGGGTTGGGTATTTAATAGGAAAAGACAGGTTTGCATAGGCTATACCATAGTCATGCAATCGGCACCGCAGTGCGGGTGCGAATCACATGCGATGTCTGTGTTTACAGAGTGTGAACCTGGGCTAAAAGCGATACCACAGATGAAAGAATTAACATGGCACACAGACTCAACCTATATAAGGCAGGTGGTTAATCAAATTACCTAACTACAAAGCCCCTGAATACCCTTCTGGTCATTCGTACAAAACTCAGTCCTGCTTGTGTTGGGGAAACAGGGATTGTTTACTCCCAAAAGGAAGGGTTTCAAGATAATCCCAGAAAAAGGAGCAGCACTATCCCACTGAACAAGTAACAAGGAAAGTCAGTGTCAAATAGGTCTCTCACCACTGTAGTTGGTCTAAGCAGTCCCACATAATTATTAGCTAAAATTCATCTTTAAATTAAACTTCCTATAATACTCTGAGCAACCAATGTTGTAAGCCAATAAAGCTTTTTTTTTCCTTTGGCAGTGCTGACAATCTACAAAGTAACACTGGAAACTGCATGGATTAAGGTTGTTGTTCAGAAGGTGTAGAACACAGGGAGGTCCTCAGTATTGTTGTTATACTGATGTCCAATCCAATGTGCAGCCCAAAGGCAGGGCAATAACACTGGAAGTCATTAAGTTTCAAACTGTGAATAATGGTGTCATTCACTGGCTATATAGTGCGACACAAGTCTGTGTATCAAAAGAGCAGCTGAACAGAATTACAAATGCTGCCTTTTCACTTACTTAAAATTTGTAATTTGGTTGTAGGCACATCGGGCCGATCTGACATGTGATTTGAGAAATCACAGCCTATTGTTGCAATGGCACCGTCCGAATTGGTGCAATGCCAACTTTGCGGTGCTGCACCGATTCCCAAAAGTAGTTTCTGCACTACTTTTGGTGACTTTGAGGGCTATTTCAATAGACATCTGTGCACAGATTTCTTTGACATCGTCCCCGAACTTGCACTGAAATGCTGAACTCGTACGATGTCAAACCCACCTTGTTCATTCGTGTGAATGAGGTCTTAATGTCGCTAGAGAAAAATTCCAGGCATTAAGACCATACAGACAAATCAAAATGTATTTTAAAGCTAAGCACAACCTCAGACTCAGAACAGTTTAAGAGGGGAGATCTTCCCCTACTTTGGAGGCTTTTATTTTCTAAATTTAGCTATGGGGCAGTAAGTGAAGGAATATCTCCCCAATGGGACAGAGATAACAAAAAGCTGAGGGAGGTAACAACCCTCCTTTACTTTATCCAAAATTAAAAGAGATGTTTTGTCTTTATCTTTACTTTAATCACATTTTTAGGCAGAACTAGCATACGTTTTTGAATTTCCCTTGATAGTCTATGTACAGCGGTACTCTCACTAGAAGAACACTCCTGAACCAGTCAGGTATGTGATTCTTTGCACAATGTTGTCTGTAAAAAGAATTTTAACAGAATGGTTAATTGGTTAAATGATAAGAGCGTAAAGCCTCGTACACAACGGTGCACAAAAAAAAACATAATAATATTATTCTTTATCACTAGAAAAAAAAAGCCTTGGAAAAATTGTTTGCAATAACTCCATCAGTATCACCAGCAAAGCAGCTTCATTATTATCCCATTAAAGAAGAATGTGCGCTGCATTTCGAGATTTCATAATTTGCCACGTCACGGACGTTAATTCTGCATTACGAACGCTAGTTTACAAGACCGACCGTTTCTGGCCTGTCCTTGCTTCCCAGCATGCGTGTTTGTACTTTGGACAACAGACATTTGTCCGCAGAAAATTTTTAAACCTGCTATCCAAAATTTGTCAGCGGGAAATCCGACAACAATTGTTCGATGGAGCATACACAGGGTCGGATTTTCCACCAACAGCCTCTCATCACACATTTCCTGTCGGAAAATCTGATTGTGTGTACGAGGCTTTACTGTAACTTCACACAAGACTGCCTAATTGCAGTACAATGTTTTAGTGCGACTGAGAAGGACAGGCGCAGTGCCCAGCCCTGCCGCCTACAGTCTTTCAACGTTTTAGCAGGCTGTGGCTGGACACTGTTCCTCTAGGGGGCACTAAAATGTGGGGAAGAACGCACTGCAGTTAGATGGCCTCCTATGTAAGGGGTCCAACTCGCAGTTTACTGAACAGGAGCAAAGGTAAAATGTAAAATTGAAATCAGTTTCAGGCTCCATGCACACTAGACGCTCAAAAATTGCTAATAGTTAGCATTTTTTGCTAGCATTTTTGCAGTTTTTAGGAGTGTTTTGTATGATATGTGGGACCGCTGGGCCAGAAGATGGAATACCAGACTTTCAGGGGTACAGACCCTGTCAGCGTGTGAGGCTTCCCTCTGGATTGTTAGAAGAGACCAATGTCAGTGGATTGAGTGGGCTGACAAACATGTTTCAGGAACACGTTCCTTTGTCGATGTCATCTGAACCCCCAAAGTACCTTATTCCCATGTTGATGATGATAAGAGCCTCTTCTCCACAACCCTGGCACGGTGGGGGTGTGGGGGGTGACATCAGAATCTGGAAGCCCCCTTTAAGAAGGTGGCCTCCAGATCCCGCTCCCCCCTTGTAAATGAGTATGGGGTACATTGTTCCCCTACTTATTCTCCAAAGAAGTGTCAAAAAGTACACGAAAAACATTACGCCCAGGCTCACACTGCGCTGCGGGAATGAAGCCGTGCAAGTTCAGCTGAACTTGCACGATTTCACTCCCGCATGTCAGTCCCGATTCCGTCCGTGATTTCAGAGACATCTGTGCAGGTTTCTGCACAGATGTCAATGTAAATCGCAGCCTGAAATCGCAAAAAGTAGTACAGAAACTACTTTTGGAAATCAGTGTGGCGCCGCAAATGCAGTGGCGCATCGATTAGGACGGTGCCAATGCCGGAAATTGCCGCCGATTGCCGCATGTCAAAACATACCAATGTGAACCAGGGCGAACACACAGTTTTTGTCAAGTCCTTTATTTAAAAAAAAAACAAACAATATCCCTGTTGTAGATCCATCGTCAATCACGATGTATGCTGGCCGCTGCTGCCAAAAAAAGGTCCGCACCTGACGAGGGCTCCTTCCGTTTGACAGCTCCACCGCTTCCTGCCGGTAAAAAAAAAAAAAGGGTGCCCGCCCCATGACATCATTGATTGGGGCATGCCAGATCGATCACTTCACCAGGGGGCGGTTTACCTGGTGAAGTCGCCATGTGGCCCCACCCCTTATTTTAATTACGACGGGATGTAGCGGAGCTATCAAACAGCGGGAGCCTTCATTGGGTGCTGACCTTTTTTTTTGATTGCCGATGGATCTACAATGGTGGACATTGTTTTTTTTATAAAGGACTTGTCAAAAACTGTGTGTGTCTTTATTTACTTTTTGGTGAATGAGTAGGGGTATAATGTACCCCATGCTCGTTCACATGGGAGAGGCAGGGATCTGGGGACCCCCTTGTTAAAGGGGGCTTCCAGATCCCGTTAAGTCACCCCCTGCACCCCCATAGCCACCGGGCCAGGGTTGTGGGGAAGAGTGATGAATGAGCGGGTTTGGGGTAGAGGAACTTGACTGGCCTGCACAGAGTCCTCAACCCAATAGAAAACCTTTGGGATAAATTAGAGCAGAGACTGTGAGCCAGGCCTTCTCATCAACATCAGTGTCTGACCTCACAAATGCGCTTCCGGATATGCGTGTATTCCCATATACACATACTCCTAAACCTTGTGGACAGCCTTCCCAGAAGAGTTGAAGCTGTTATAGCTGCAAAGGGTGGGCCACCTCAATATTGAACCCTGTGGACTAAGACTGGAATGCCATTAAAGTTCATGTGCGTGTAAAGGCAGGCATCCCAATACTTTATTTAATATAGTTTATATTGTAGAATAATGAAAGCTGCACAAACATGAACTCTTTACAGCAATGTCTCTACAACTCATTAAGGGTAATGCGGCTGCTTAGCATAGTCTCAATAAGACTCTATAACAGAGAGTCTAACTGAGAATCGCTACATCAATAACAGGGTTCAGAACACAAACATCTACTTGTGATTATCTTCACAGCAAAGTCCAGTGTAGCTCTAGAAACAGAGGCAAACAGCTGGAGGGATCCAAGGCTCAAGGACAAAGCACCACTGGAACTGGAGTACTCTAGTAGCAAATTGGGGAGGGGTTCCACACAGTAGGTGGGTCTGTGTAAGAAGCTTCATGCTAAAGCCCCATACACACGGTCGGATTTTCCGACGGAAAATGTCCTATCGGACAATGTTGTCGGAAATTCCGACCGCGTGTAGGCTCCATCGGACTGTTTCCATCGGATTTTCCGACGGACAAAGTTTTATCTCCTGCTCTCAAATTTTCCGACAACAAAGTCCTATCGGACTTTTTTCCGATCGTGTGTAGCGAATTTCGACGGACAAAGTGCCACGCATGCTCAGATCACATTACAAGACCAAAGCTATTGGCTACTAGCCTCTACGTAGTCCCGTCATAGGCAATAAACGTCACCACGTTCAGAATGATCGGATTTTCCGACAACTTTGTCCGACCGTGTGTATGCAACATTAGTGTCGGACTAAATCCGTCTGAAAAAATCCGATGGATTTTGTGGTCGGATTTTCCGACCGTGTGTACGGGGCATAACAGTGGAGAACCTCTCACCTGGTTATAGATCACAGAGCAGAGAAATGTTATATTTTCTGGGTGTGTCCAGGAACCTAGGGAGTTGTAGAAAAAGAGGTTAAAGGGGACTACACCTTGCATCTGAGCAGGAATTTGCAGCTTCTACTAAAAGAATATATGGTGATCCTGTCATGTAGGTTCATATTCAAGTACTCCATTAGTCTGCCCTCTAGATGGTTTTAGCCCAGATAGCAAGCAATTGTGCTGCAAGTTTGAAAATGACTTGCTAAGCTATTGATAGACTTGCCAGGCTTCACAAGTTTGTTGCACAATTGCAGGAAGTCTGCATTTTATGACTCAAGATCCACTTTCTTTGAAAACATTCTGCAAGTCAGCTGCAAAATCTGGTTCAGTTATATTGTGCAATAGTAATCTCACCTCAGGGGTCACTGTGGCTGAATTTTCATGCTGTAGACTTGCAGAGCTCTTGATGTAGACTTACCACTGCAACTTTGGTCTTGCTAAATATTTGCCATGCAAATTTGCTACAAATTGGAAAAGTGTCAACTAGAACTTCAAGTGCTCTCCAAATGTACAACTTCTGAGTGAAAATGTGCAGCAAGTTAACAGACTTACAATTCAATAGGGATGGGACGAACGACACCCTGTTCAGTTCGCACCAGAACTTTCAAACATCGGGAAAGTTCGGAACAGATTAACGAACCCCATTGAAGTCTACGGGACCCGAATGTGAAAAATCAAAAGTGCCCATTTTGAAGGCTTATATATAGGTTATTGAGCATATAATTGTTGGGGGTCCAGGTTCTGTCCTGGGGACATGTATCAATGAAAACAAAGTTTGTAAAAAAATTCATTTTAAAATGACCAGTGATTTATTGATGCTTAAAGTGAAAGTATAAAAATGAAAAATTCCTTTTAATATAGTGCCTGGGGGTCCCCTTAGTCCACCTGTAAAGTGGCACATCTGTACTGTGTATAGAAGCTGCTGCAGCAATAAGTGCATTTATAAGGCCCAAAAAATAGAATTTTTTAAATACAGCTTACCTGTAAAATCCTTTTCTTGGGGTACATCACAGGACACAGAGACTTTGATAATTACTTAGTGGATTAGATGGTCACCATCAGGTGATTGGACACTGGCAACCCTAATTACAAGGCGAGTTCCTCCCCTATATAACCCCTCCCATCAGGGCCGGTACAAGGCAGGGGCGGGCGGGGCCACTGCCCTGGGCGGAGTGTGGGAGGGGCGCCAAAATACTGGAGCATCATGCTTTGTCTCAGCCCCTGTGATGCTAATTCTGTCCAAAAGCAGAGCCGAGAATGTGCCCATACTTGCTGCAGGCTTCCCCAGAAAGGACAGAGACACTCTCCTGGGCACAGATCCCCGACAGGCTGGACGGTTGGATTGGACAGTGAGAGCTCCAGTACAGGTGGGCGGAGCAGGCAGACAGCACTACACTGAAGCCCTGATCACTGCTTTCTGCTTAGCCGACATCAGAGCTTTCCTCTCTCGTCTGGCCAACTGAAGATGAAGTGACAGATAACAGACTGATTTTCTCCTCCTGTAAATACAGACCTGTACTGCTATCCACACTGTGCAATGCTGTGCTGTAAACCTGTGCTGACCCTTGCAGTGCAGGTTTACCAAAGTAAAAGTATAATGTTTATAAATAGTTTAGAAATATACTGGGATAGATGTATTGCACACACACACTGTATCTTTATAAAAATCATGCATTTTAATAAAATATAGTGTGTATGTGGAATACATCCATGTAGCGCCTGAAAATTCCCAGTATATTTCTAACCTATGAAAAGTTTTGACCACAAACAGCAGGTGATGTAATGCAGCCCAAAGTAAAAAAAGTCCACCCTTGCAGTGCTGGGGGAAAACTTGTACTTGCTCAAGCCAGCTGCAGTGCTCTCCTCCCTGCACCCAGACCTCAGCATTATTATATACTATTTAGGAACATTAACCCTGTATGGTATGATGAGGCTGAAGTGTGACCACAGCCACTAACAATTCACCAGGAGCTCCACAGGACCAGTCACAGCACTGAGAGAGCCTAGTGGACCAAGGAATAAGGTAAAGCTGGGTACACACAGATTGCAATTCTTTCGGTTTAGCAGGAACCAGCTGAATTTTGATCTATGTGTGGCCTTGCCTGTTACAATCCACCCCATCAGATCAGCTTCTGTAGAATGGGACTGCTGGAAAACCTTGTTCGACCAGCGGCTTGCAGCCAATCACCTGCAGCGTTGATCAATGTATTCTAACAGAGAGTCCCCACTGTCAGAATATGTCTCGGTAAAGGGGATGTATGCATCTACCTCTCTTGTGTGGATGGATGAATCTGGCTGGGTTCGCACTGCTGTATGGAGCGGCTCTGTTCTCCATTTCAGGTCTGATTTTGGTCTTAAATTTTGGCTGAATTCGGACCAGAAACCAGGGTTATCAACCTCCCGCAGCATTTTTTACTGACAAAACATGCAAAATTTGCTGGCGAAACACATTTTTTACTGGCAACCTGAGAAATTACAGAACTCTATTTTTTTCAGATTTTTATTTTGTGCAAATACCATGCTAATTATGCGAAAACCGTTCGTTCTGTACTCTTACAATAATTTTTTTGTGCTTATTTTGTGATATTTTCACATGAACTGGCGTAATCAGGTCTTGAAAGCTGTGTACTATTGATCAGATTATCAGACAATCGCTCCAAATGCCATTGTTTTCATCCAATGGTCTCATCCTTTGTACTAAGCATTAATGAGCATTTAACCCATGCGTAACCCGGGGGGGGGGGCAGTTTGGCATGTTCGCCCTGGGCGCTGAAAGACCTTGTCCCGGCACTGCCACCCATATGGAGAGTACCTCCAGTTTTGTATCAATAAGTAATTGTAGCAATAAGTATCCCAACGTATAATCCCGATGTTGAATTCCCAAGAAAATAATTTTACAGGTAAGCTGTATTTAAAAAATCCTATTTTCTTGTTCATACATCACGGGACACAGAGACTTTGATAATAATATTGGACCCTGTGAGAGTAGATCTGGGCGCCACGGAAGAACCCAAGGTCTTCCTTCTGCCATCTTTATGATCTCCGCATACCAAGGTCGCCTGGGCCAAGCCGGAGCCACCAGAATTACCAGCTTCCTTGTCTTTTGACTCTCCGAAGGAATCGTGGGAGAAGCAGAACTGGAGAGAACGCATAGATCAGAGGTTACTGATCCCATGGAATCATTAAGGCATCTGACCCTTGTGCTAGCGGATCCTTTGTTGACGCAAAGTTGTCCAGTTTCTTGTTGAACCTGGAAGCCGACATATGACCTGAAATATGTTGGGGTGTAGAGACCATTCTCATGGGCACAGCTGCTGGCGACTTAGGAAATCCAGCTGCCAATTTTCTACCCCTGGAATGAAGACCGCAGACAGGCAAGGAACAGAAAAATGTGATTGACCTCTTTTTGGGCATCCAGACTCCTGGTGCTCCCTTGGTGATTGATATAGGCCACTGTCGTAGCATTGTCAGACTGTATCTGGACAGGACAACCCTGCAACCTGCAAGTACAGACCCCGAGGGCTAAACGAATTGCCTGAATCTCCAGAATGTTGATGGGCAAGAACCTGGGCAAGAACCTTTCGGCTCTGGACCATCTTCCCTGGGTGGAAGTTTCTTCCAGAACCACTCCCCAGCCTATTAGGCTTGCATCTGTGGTTATGACTTTCCAAGTAACTGGAACAAAGGATTTTCCAGCAAGGGAAGAATTGGAAAGGTCTACGCAGCCTGTGGGGATTTCCAGGATCCCAAGGAGAAAACAGAGGATATGGCGACAAAGGGAAGACACATGCCAATACAGGCTAGAGAGTGCTGCTCACCCCCAAGATATGAAAAAATGGGAAGTGCTCCCCCAGAAATTGGATTTTTAGGCAGCAGAATTATAGGTCGAGTAAACAATGTACGAAAAATCCAAAATGAATTTATTAGTAAAAAAGGAGTATAAACATGATAATTAAAAAATGAGTTCCAGCAGAACAGTTGTATTGTAAATAATTTTAATATACATGTTGGATTTTTCGTACATTGTTTACTCGACCTATAATTCTGCTGCCTAAAAATCCCATTTCTGGGGGAGCACTTCCCATTTTTTTAACAAAGGATATGGCAGCCTCAGCATAGGGTAATCTGTATTTGGTACACACCAACTCAGTACCTGCACCTGTACTTTGAGGGCCTGGGAGGCAGAAGCGAGCTTCTCCTCTTCCCCTGAATCGTCCGACTGCTCCTGACCCCCATCCCCAGATAGGGATATTTCATCATTATCAGAATGCTCATCCGATAGGGAACCCAGGGCAGAGGGAGGGGATCTACCCCTTTTTCTGCTACTCCTTAAAGTGGATGTAAACCCATAATGTAGAGAATAAGATTTCCTTTCATTTGAGCCCAGTCTTGCCACACAGATTTACTCCAGCCCTGAGAAATCGTCTTTTATTGTTCAGTTAGAAAGATCTTGACAAAGTGCTGAAATCTTTGTCAAAAACGCCCCCTTGCTGTGAGTGATAGGTGGTTTATATATATATATATATATATATATATATATATATATATATATATATATTTTTGGGGTTTACATCCACTTTAAGGAAGCTGTGATAAAAGTAGTAATCCTTCCTTCTAAACCATCCAATGTAGCCTTCATAGTGTCTTCAGTGACATATACAGAGACTGTAACATTGGGAGAGGCTGCAAAGCCTGACATGGGCACAGACTCATCCTGTAAGGCTGCCTCCAGTCTTTAAGGGGGGCATGGAATCCTGCAGGCATGTCCAGAACCCCTAAATCTAGGCAGTGATTTCTTAGTGCCTCTTTTACCTCCCCCTGAAGCCCTATTAAGAGGAGACATAGTCCTAGGCTGCAAAGCAGAGGTACTACAAATGCAATCACTGTTGTGCCTTAGTCTTACAATATAAACATTCGCTCAATCTGCACAACCTGATGCCGAGTAGGTGTCTTAGGTATGCCTGGATCCGAATCCACTGAGATGCTTACTGCCACAGCTCTGTGTCCCACTGCTTACAGGAGCTCTGGCATACTGGGCTTTAAACATAGCCGCTTTTCGCCTGCGCACTGGTGCACCAAGCACGCCGCATGTGCAATCAGCCCCCCTCCTTCCCCGCCGAAAACCGACATAAAAGCGTGCCCCCTGAGTGTGCGTAGGACTGTCATGGCAGCGACCGGGGGCGGGGGGCAAGGGGGAGAAAGGAGACCACCTGAGGACTGCGTGGGACCCCCGGACGGCGTGGGATCCCCCTTTCAGATTATGTGGCAGAGCCTGCATCGGAGGAGGTGAGCATCCTCTCAGACCAGCTTCACTGAGCATGTATCCTGGATGGCATGTAAGTATACACCGGGTATGTCTCTTACTCCCTCTAGTGGTGGAAACCAGGTAACACATGCAAACTACTCAAAAGAAGATAAAACATATGTGTATACTTTAGGGTTGTCTTCACTTACCTTATCCCCACCGCAGAAACTGCTGAGAACAGACAGATCCAACCTTCACCCATCACGGTGGGTAGCGTTGTGCCAACATTCAGGGTTCTGGGTTCCTACTCACGGGATCCTCTTCCCCTGGACCTGTAGAAATACTTTTCGCGCAACTTCATTTTGTGCACCAAAGCGCTGGATCCCAGAGCCCAGTCCTCAAAGAGACATTACAGGCAAAACCTTGTTTCTTCTTTAACGAGGCCCGGGTACCATCCATCTTAGGCGTATTTATTGGCCCGAGGTATGGATCCGATTGTATAGCTCCTAGGCCCCCGCAGAGACCATCAAGCAGAGCTTTCTTCTTAGCACATCTTTAACGTGACCAACCACCTTAGACACTGGCAAAAAACTGAGGTACTCTCCATATGGAAGGGGTTATATAGGGGAGGAACTCACCTTGTAATTAGGGTTGCCAGTGTCCAATCACCTGATGGTGACTATCTAATCCACCAAGTAATTATCAAAGTCTCTGTGTCCCGTGATGTATGAACAAGAAATTCAATTTTCCCTGCAAGCTTTCTTTATTTTGTAAGCAACGGCTTGGGGAGCCAGTCTGTATGATGAGGCCACAATGTAGTGCACTGGGAACTTGGATAATTTCTGGTGTCTGTACCACAGGCTTTGGATTTCTACTTCTGTAACGGGTGTGGAAAAATTGTTCTTTGGGTGTCGGTAGCGCCTTCACACCGTAACCATATATTGGTAATTTTGATGAAAGCAAGAATTGGCCTTGCTGTCAAAAATTGCAATGATATGCACCTGTCAAACAGGTGTGGAAAAATGGTTCTTTGGGTGTTAATTGTGCCCATAAAAATACACCAAAAACATTCTTCCAGATTAGATCAACACCCACAACACTAGGCAGCCTAGAAGTCCTGAAGAGATTCCACATCCCAAAAACACTTAATCGGCGACATCGGCATCAGGGGCTTCGTAGCTACTGGTAATCCAGGACTGATTTCATATCAGATGGTCCACGAATCGCGTGGTCAGACGCGTTCTATGATCAGTAACAAAACCTCCAGCAGCACTGAATGCCTGTTTGTAAAGCACGCTAGATACAGGGCAGCCCAGCAGCTCAATAGCATACTGGCCAAGTTCTGGCCAGTGGCCTATTTTCATGACCCAGTAAGCCAGTGGATCGTTGACTGGAAAGCTCCCCATCTCTGTTTTAGCCCCTAGATAATCATCCACCATGTGATGCAGACGCTGCTGATGGGATGGAGAAGCTGACAGCCCTGGACTGTGAGAACTAAAAAAAATTGAGAAATGCATCACTTAGGCGATCGCCTTCTCCACCGATCCTCTCTTGACCAACAGAAGCCTCAAAACTACGTTTTCCATGACACTGTAACCTACCAATGTTGGGAAAAGCATTCGATTAAACTCCTGTTTGAGGTGTCCTAAAGAGATTTCAACTTCTGCACTCTCTGTGGGGACGAGATGAGTTCTGAGACTATCCCCTTATAATGGTGGTCAAGGAGGGATGCCAACCAATAGTTTTCCTTTACGCCATGTATTCTTGGGTAGGGATGGCCCCGTTGTTCGATTCAAACCCACGTTCGAATCCAGCACCGGGCGTTCGCCCGCTCGGCGAGCCCAGAACTATTTGGGCAGTTCGCATCACATTCGTGTGATGCGAGCGGCCCGCAATGCATTGCGGCCGGCGCAGTGCATTGCTGGCTGATGATTGGCCAAGCATGCACTGTGACCCTGCATGCTTGGCCAATCACAGCACCGGCAGCGAGGAGAGCAATAATTGGCTACAGGCAGGATGCCTGTAGCCAATTAAAGCTCAGGGGCTTTAGTACACGCCCCACTGTATAAAAGGCCGCCGCGCCGTCGGCCCAGTGCACATGTGTTCCGGCTTTGATAGAGTGAATAGGCAGACTGCTGATTGATTCATTCATTGCTAAACCATTGCTGATTCATTGAATACTGATCATTTCTGCTGATTGCACTGCTGAGTGTGACATTATCTGCTGCTTGGGATTAGTCTGGTGTGTGCGTGCTGTTAGTACAGCATTGCACCCTAACTTTCTGTCCCAACCTTCTGTCCCAACCTTCTGTCCCATCCCAGGCAGGCAGGCAGGGATTTATAGGAGCTATATTGTGTTTGTGTCAGCACACATAGGAGCTAGTGTGTGTGTGTCAGCACACATAGGAGCTATAGTGTGTTGTCAGCACACATAGGAGGCAGAGCTATAGTGTGTTGTCAGCACACATAGGAGCTATAGTGTGTTGTCAGCATACATAGGAGATATAGTGTGTTGTCAGTACACATAGGAGCTATAGTGTGTTGTCAGCACACATAGGAGCTATATTTTTTTGTCAGCACACATAGGAGCTATAGTGTGTTGTCAGCACACATAGGAGCTATAGTGTGTTGTCAGCACACATAGGAGCTATAGTGTGTTGTCAGCACACATAGGAGCTATAGTGTGTTGTCAGCACACATAGGAGCTATAGTGTGTTTGTGTCAGCACACATAGGAGCTAGTGTGTGTGTGTGCGTCAACACACATAGAAGCTAGTGTGTGTGTCAGCACACATAGGAGCTAGTGTGTGTGTGTCAGCACACATAGGAGCTAGTGTGTGTGTGTGACAGCCCAGTTCTTGTCATAAGGCAGCCTCTATCTGCCATAGGGCCCTGTTGCTGTCATCTAAGGCATCCATCTGCAGGAGTTAGTGTGTGTGCTGTGTGACTCCAGCACAATATACACTACCCACTACAATGCCTGGAAGACCGCCAAGGAGAGGCAGACAGTCCAGAGGCAAGAACACAGGGCAAGCAGGCTCTGTTTCTAGAGACAACAGTGCTGGTCGTGGACGTGGTCGTGCATCGTCATCAGCACGTGGCCATGGGACACGCTTGTCCTTCTTTTCGGCAGCTGGACATGTTGAGCCGCATCATGCCGAAGGCTTGGTAGAATGGATGACCAAGCCCTCCTCATCCTCCTCATCCTCTCTCACCCAGGCTCAGGGTACTGGCAGAGCAGCTGCCAACGCGTACTCAATGGCATCATCAGGCACCCCTTCCCTAGACCCACCATGTCCTCCTGAGGAGTCCCCCGAACTGTTTGAGCACAGTGTTGGGTACATGCTCCAGGATGATGCCCAACGATTTAAAGGCTCGGATGATGATACCCAGCTTGAGGAAGGCAGTAGTGTGCGCGCAGAGAGAGGGGATGCTGAAGGACAGCAATCTGGCAGTCATGTTCCACCAGCTGCAGCTTACTGCCAGGTTTGCTCTAGTGGTGAAGAGGGAGGGGATGATGAGATCACTGACTCCACGTGGGTGCCTGAAGGGAGAGAGGAGGAGGAGGAGGTGGCGGCACATGTCCAACGAGGCAGGATGCCCTCCGGAGGCCAGCTAGAGGCCAGCACACCAACTGAATCACACCGCAGAGCTCCGCCTGTGCAGGGCGCTGCCTCTGCACGTTAATCACAAAAGTTCTTTGGTGTGGGCCTTTTGTGAGACGAGTACATCAGATCGCACCACTGCTATTTGCAATATTTGTCTCAAGCGTATCTCGCGTGGCCAAAACATCAGCCGCTTGGGCACCACAAGCACGACCAGACATATGTCGACCTGCCATGCATCTCGTTGGCAAGCGCACATTAAAGACCCACACCAAAGAACAAAGCGGACCTCTCCTTGCTCATCATCAGCTGGGATCTCCAACCCCACTATATCTTCAGTCCTCTCTGAAAGCTGCTCTGAGAGGACTGAAGGTGTAGAATTAGGTGTGTCACAACCAAGTACTTGCAGTACACCGACGTCCGATTGTAGCAGGCAAATTTCCCTGCCCCAGCTGCTGGACCGTCGAAAGAAGTTTACTCCCAGCCTTCCACATGCCCAGCGGTTGAATGCTAGCTTGGCTAAATTGCTAGCACTTCAACTGCTGCTTTTTCAGTTGGTAGACTCGGCCCCCTTCCGTCAGTTTGTTAAATGTGCGGTTCCTCAGTGGCAGGTTCCCAAACGCCACTTTTTCTCACGGAAGGCGATTCCGGCTCTCTACCGGCATGTGGAAGGCAATGTCCATTTTTTCAATAAGCTCTTAGTCTCTACTATACAGTTCAGAATATACAATTAATTAACCTATTAATTAATTCAGTATCTCATGTTGGTACTAGCGCCCCTCATTTAATTAAACTACCAATTAAATCATCTAGATTTCATAGGGAGCAGCTGTACTTGGTTTATAGTATTAATATTAGTATAGACCTTTTTGAATTATCCTAAGCGCGGAGCTAGACAAGCCAATGTGAGTGGCCGTCTACAATTCTTAATGTCCATGCCTCGCTGGACAGGGCGGTCAGCGGTAAGGTGCATATTACCGCTGACTCATGGTCCAGCAGGCATGGACAGGGACGTTATCTGTCTTTCACGGCCCATTGGGTCACTCTATTGGCAGCTGGGAGGGATGCAGGACAAGGTGCAGTAGTGTTGGAGGTTGTTCCGCCACCACGCCTCCAAAATGCTACTACTGGTTGTGACACACCTCTCTCCTCCACCCCCTCCTCTTCTTCTTCCTCCTCCATGGCCTCTTCGAGTGCTCTGTCCTCGGAACCAGCGGTGCTCCGTAGGCGTACAAGGGGCTACGCGAGTACGCAGGCAAAAAGATGCCATGCCGTGCTTGCGCTGGTGTGTTTGGGGGACAGGAGCCACACTGGGGCAGAGGTTCTGGCAGCTCTGCCAGGTCAGGCCGAGAGGTGGTTGACGCCACGCCAGCTTAAGCCAGGAATGGTGGTTTCTGACAATGGCACCAACCTCCTCTCCGCCCTTCAACAAGGGCAGCTCACCCATGTGCCCTGTATGGCTCACGTCCTCAACATGGGGGTGCAGCGGTTCTTGGGCAGGTACCCAGGCTTACAGGATGTCCTGAGGCAGGCCAGGAAAGTCTGTGTGTATTTCCGCCGATCCTATAATGCCAGTGCTCGGCTGGCTGACCTGCAAAAGGAGTTGAACCTGCCCAAGAACCGCCTAATATGTGACATGCCCACCAGGTGGAACTCAACGTTGGCCATGCTGCAGCATCTGCACACGCAGCAGAGGGCCATCAATGAGTACCTTTGCGACTACGGCACCAGGACAGGGTCAGGGGAGCTTGGCTTTTTTTCCCCACGCCAGTGGAGCATGATCAGGGATGCATGCACTGTCCTGTCACCATTTGAGGAGGCCACGAGGATGGTGAGCAGTGACAGTGCATGCATCAGTGACACTGTACCTCTTGTCCACCTGTTGGAGCATACGCTGCGTGGGATAATGGACAGGGCACTTGAGGCAGAACAGAGGCAGGAAGAGGAGGACTTCCTTGCCTCTCAAGGCCCCCTTTATCCAGACAGTGTTCCCATGGGAGCACATTCAGTGCTGCTGGAGGATTTGTCACCGATCACAGGGTGCTCCTGACTCGGTTGATCGACTGACCTTCATAAAGATGAATCAGTCTTGGATCACCACCAGCTACCAGGCACCTGAAGCGGATATAACTGAATAATTTATAATGTCACATCCCTTCAAGACTGCCTATGCTGATGCTGAGTGACTGTCCTGTTATGTTCACTGACTATCCTCTTCCTCCTCCTCAATGATCCATTCCTTGATAGCTTGGAAGAACATTTTTGTTTCTGGGTGCCACCACACCAGTGCCTAAGGCACAATTTTTCAGCCCCTGTATAACAGGGGCGTGTAATTACAATTTTTCAAGCAATGCTTCGCAACAGGTCTGACTGCTGTGCTCCAAGTACAGTATCTGTGAGGGGTTGCAGTGTTGTGGCACCAGCACCAGTGCCTAAGGCCCAATTTTTCAGCCCCTGTTTAACAGGGGCGTGTAATTACAATTTTTTAAGCAATGCTTCGCAACAGGTCTGACTGCTGTGCTCCAAGTACAGTATCTGTGAGGGGTTGCAGTGTTGTGGCACCAGCACCAGTGTCTAAGGCACAATTTTTCAGCCCCTGTTTAACAGGGGCGTGTAATTACAAATCTTGATCTAATAGTTCACAGCAGGGCCCATTCCTGCGGCCACCAAGAGTAACTGTGAGGGCTTACAGTCTTGTGGCAACACCGTCCACCACCACCACCAAAGGCCCAATTTTTCTGCCCTGTTCAACAGGTGCATGCAATCACAAATCTTGATCTAATGATTCACAGCAGGGCCAATTCCTGTGCCCACCAAGAGTAACTGTGAGGGATTACAGTGTTGTGGCTACACCAACATCTAATGGGGCAAATTTCTGCAGAGTATATACGGCAGGCCCCTACTTTCAAACATCCAACTTACAAACGACTCCTACTTGAAAACGGAAGGAGAAAACAGGAAGTGAGAGGAAATCTACCCCTAGGAAGGGAAATTCTATCCTGTTAGATTTAATTTGGGAAAAAGGTATCTCCTCTCTACTGATGCTTTATCACCAATCTTTGTTTCAATTAAAACCCCACTTTTACAAAAACATTTGTCATTGGGACGGAAAGTGAGGTGAAATGTTCTGAACAGAATGTGCAAAGACAGCAAATGTTACAGAGGTGATAACCCCTCCCTATGTTCTCCAAAAAGCTTAAAAATTGATTTTTTTTGGATGGAGCTACACTTCATAATGTACCTGTTCAGATTCTACTTAAGAACAAACCTACAGTCCCTCTCTTGTTTGCACCGCCTATATACTGCTGTTCAGAGTATATAGGGTTGTAGGTATAGGGTTTTATTTTGGGTGCTGGGTCCCCCTTAATATCCATACAAGACCCACTTTCACTTTATGCATCATTAAAATGACTGCTCCCGAAAAAACGTTAGTTTTTAAAAGTTTTTTTTGCATTGATATATGTCCCCTGGGGCAGGACCCGGGTCCCCAAACCTGTTTTATGACATTAACATGCATATTGCCCGTTATAATTAGCAATTTTGATTTCGAACGTCCGCGTCCATTGTAACGAATAGGGTTCGAAAATTTGCGCGAATTTTCGGTCCGTTCAAAGGTTCTGGTGCGAACCGAATCCGGGGGTGTTCGGCTCATCCCTATTCTTGGGTCCTTTCGCAGGCTTTAAGCATGAGGGAGCCCATGCACTGCATATTTGTGGAGGCATGAGAAGCAGACTCCTCAGGATCACTGAGGATTATAGTATCTGGAACTGCCTCCTCCCAGCCACGTACTACTCACAGGGGTTCTGTGGATGGAAAACCATCTCTTTCTGTTTGACGTATTTCTTTCTCTGCTTCAATGCCTTTGAAACTGCCAGAATCCTCCTCCTCTCTCTCATCGTGAGCGTTATGTGGCATAGGAACAATGGTGTCTGTATAAAGTGTGCTCTTAGAGGAAAGGAAGTACTCCTCTTCGTCCCACTGCTCTGTCTCGAGTGCCCTGTCCATAATGCCATGCAGAGTCTGCTGCAGCAGGAACACAACAGGGATTGTGTCAGTGATGCATGCATTGTCACGACTCACCATCCTTGTGGCCTCCTCAAATGGTGACAGTATAGTGCAGGCATCTTTTATCAGCAGCCATTGGCATGGGGAAAAAAAGCTGAGCTGACCGGAGCCTGTCATTGTGCCATACTCACACAGGTACTCGTTGACGCCCCTCTGCTGCATGTGCAGCCGCTGCAGCATCGCCAAAGTTGAGTTCCACCTGGTGGGCATGTCACAAATCAGGCAGTTTATGGGCAGGTGGAATTCCCACTGAATTTCAGCCAACCAAGCACTGGCTGTGTATGACTGCCTATAATGGCTACATACTCTTCTTGCCTGCTTCAGTAGATCTTCCAACCCTGGGTACCTATTTGGTAAACGCTGCACCACCAAATTAAGGACATGTGCCAGGCATGGCACGTGTCAAATTTCCCTGTCTAAGGGCGGAAAGGAGGTTTTTGCCATTATTACACCCCACCATTCCTGGCTCCAGCTGGCGTGGCGTGAACCACCTCTGGGCCTGTCCCTGCAGAGCTACAAGAATCTCTGCTCCAGTGTGGTTTCTGTCCCCTAGACTCACCAGCTAAAGCACTGCATGGGACCGTTTAGCCTGACTCATTGAATAGCCCGCTTAGGGGGTACTTGAGGTTCATAGGACAATTCAGCAGAGAAGGGCATGGAGGAGGAGGTGGGGGTAGAGCTGACAAATCTGGCATCATCACCAGCTATATGGAGACGTAGGGCACAACAAGCTGCAGCACTGAACCCTGTCCTGCATCCTTCCGAGAAAAAATATTTTGATTGTGTTTGGGACTTGAGGCAATGACCTTAAAAGGTCATATGCCTCCATCCCTGTTTAATGGCAAAGAAAGGGGGAAGGACACAAGTTGGGACTTTGAATAAAACTCATGGCTGTGAAAGAGTACAATAATTGTATATAAATATATTTATTAATTGATAAACTCAATAACATGGGTAAAAAGATAATGCATCATGATAATAAATTACATGATGCAATTGATAAATACAATATTGTATAAATACCCGTCCTGTGAGTGAAGAAACATGTAGGGAGGAGCGACGTGCTGACATCACTGCGTGTTACACTAGTCCCGGAAGCAATGGGCTGCTATCGAGAACTGGCTGGCTCGATTTTCCTAATGCTGCTTTATCCCTCTTTAACTGTAAGTGTCCATTCGTCTTTTTAAACTATAATAAATTTTAAAGGTTTTACACTATGCAAGCCTTCTGTTGTTTTATGGGGATCCATTAACTGTGCCATACTCGGATGAGGATTACCATCGCTGAGGCTGAGGTGTTTGATGCATAGTACAGAGACCCCAGGCTGGGTTATAAGCCATCTGCGCTCCGTGGTCCCCTGTAAGAAGGGACCATAACCATCTGGTAAGTGGCAGCGTGTGCTCAGGTGGAGGCACTTTTCTATCTCTACATAGTTTCTGTGGTGTCTGGATTACCTATCACTGTGGATGAGCTATTAATATATTGTGCATGGACTATTTTTTGATTCGTTTTCAATAGTCACTATTATCACACTTGGACTTATTTTTTGTTATTTTTAATATCTATTTCTGGGTGGATTTTAATATTCATCACTGTAACTTTTGCTACTAATTGTCATCACATGATCCTAGGTGTTCACTTTAGTCACAATCATTATCAGATGCTGTTTTTTTTTCAAATTTAGTTTTTGTACCTGCCTTATTGGTATATTTTGCTTTATTCTATGTTAATTTAAGTGGATTTATTCACCTTCATTTTGGATTTAAATTTTGTTAGTTCATTTATTATCATATTTTCATACAACATTTTCTCTTTAGCTGTGAGTGCACCTGTTTATTTTTTATTGGTTAGCGTCCCACAGGTCAATTTATCTAGGGCAGCTTCACCTTTTTATATTTCTGTTTGGTGCAGCTTGGTTTTTATAGTTACGGTAATAGCGCAGTTTCCTTTTTATAATAGACAATTATACATGATTAGATTGGCTTGTTGTAGTTCATATAAATACACTTATGCACATATGGAGATGGTGCAATTAAATGGCAAGTAGTTAAAGTGGTGTTTCGACCACCAAAAAAAAAAAAAAAAAATGGCTTAAAAATCGTTAAAAAAAAAATAAAAAAATAAAATAAATTGGAATTTTTTTTTTCACTCACCTCTAAATGCCTGTTGCTAGGGGGCCCCTCGTATTGTGCCTCCTGCATAGCCTCGGCTGGTGACATCACTTCCCCTCTGCGCAGGAAGGGCTCCCCAGTCATCTGGGACCTGTCACGTGTCCCAGATGACTGTGCGGCCAAAGAGCTTCTACTCCCTGCATCGTTGGACCCTGGAACAGGTACGTGTCGGATTATTAAGTCAGCAGCTGCAGTATTTGTAGCTGCTGACTTTTAATTATTTTTTTTTGTTTAAGGGATACACCTCTTTAATAATATATAACCTCCAAATTAGCTCCACCACAAAACCTGCAAAGGGGCATAACCCCATGATACGTTGTATATAGATCCTAAAGCCACATAATATCTAGTCAATATGGCTAGTTGGACATAAATATATGTAGAGTTAGAGCACGGCTTCTAATTTCTTGACGCGTTTTGTGGTTGGATAATTGCCACTTATCAGGAGCGAGCACGTGATCTGAAATATAAGGATATAAAAGTTGCCATAAGGACCATAACCCATCAGGGAGATACTAGAGAAATCGGATAAATCAAGCTCTATTAAGTTACTTACAATCAGTAAAGCTGTATGTGGGAGGTTCACTGCTGGGGGCCCGGGGAGTACCCGGGAGCATCTTGCACGGGAACTGTGGGAATGTGATCAATGACCGCAATCCATGGCATCAGCACGGGCGAACCAGCATAGTCTGCATCTCTCTGAATATAAAAAGAGGGGATGAGGAAAAATAATGACTAGGTGACTTCTGTGAACATTAAAAAATGTTGCGATTACCATGGTACACAGTGTACCCCAATGGTATTGTGGGGTACACAGGGGTAGAAGTAGGTTCAGATGGTGCAACAAGTGGAAGAGGGGGATTATATAAGATATAATAAAGTGCATAAAATGAGATATTAAAGTGAAGATATTAAACCAACCTTTATGGCTAAATACAGCATAACGGTGAAGAAACAACAAAGCCTTGGCCAAGTGCAACGCTATCCACAAAGTCACTTCATAGAGAGAGAGAGAGCCCGACAGACACTGGGCCATACAGGGGCGGACCTTTTATGGGTGTAGCCTGGGCACATCCCAAATTCACGCCTATGCAGAGGAGAGAAAGGGGCGTCACCATCCAGGCGGCATATCCTTCCAGCTTTGAACGTCAATGTTCTCGTAAGATAGGCAGATAAAAAAAAATGCCAACGTGCCAAGGAAGTGACGCCGCATGTACGGTAGGCGTGGCATCGACATGCAGTGCAGGAGCACCCGCCCATCCCATGTCATTGACGGGATTGAAGGGATAATTCCACGGTGCACGTCGAAGTCCCCCGATTGGATAGAGGCCGGATCATCCCACAGGCACCGCCAGGTCACCTCCGACAGCCAGCCACAGCATGCGTAAAGTGTCCAATCACACTGCATAAATTGATAGATAGTCTAGGAAAGATAAGCTTAGAGATTCTATCCGAGATCATGTTCCCTGCAGTCATGGGAGAAAAATGGAGCAGGGAGAAACCAAATGAACCAGTTATATAGATAATGTGATAATACACTGTATAGTGATAAAGCAGAGCCACATGCTTCCATCCCTGATATCATTTAAGAAAAAATATTTTGATTGTGTTTGGGACTTTACATGAGGCAATGGACTTAAAAGGTCATATGCCTCCATCCCTGTTTAATGGCAAAAAAAGTGGGGAAGGACAAAAGTTGGGACTTTGAATGAAGCTCGTGGCAGCGAAAGAGTACAATAATTGTATATTTGTACTCGGAGTCAATCTGTGGATAGTATGGAAGGGAACAAAGAGCAAATGAGAACATTGACCTGTGGTGTGCCAGGGGTCACGTGGTCGGTATGCCTAAAAGGGGGCATACCCAAGTATGAAAATGAAATGAGATAAAAGAGAAAGAAAAGGGAATGGGTGGGTGGGATACGAGAGCCTCCGACCATGAGGGGAGGAGGCAAAGGAGGGCAGGCTTTATGCAGCCTGACTCCTCCTACAAACACAGGCTGACCTGCGGTCAGCCTTACTTTTGTACTCGGAGTCAATCTGTGGATAGTATGGAAGGGAACAAAGAGCAAATGAGAACATTGACCTGTGGTGTGCCAGGGGTCACGTGGTCGGTATGCCTAAAAGGGGGCAAAAAATAACCACAGTAGGATGAAAGCTTGCAAACAGAATTGCCGTACAATCTGCCGAATTGACAAATGCTTGCAACACCTCCAAAGTGGCTCAGGGACGTGCCCAGAGAAAACAAGACAACCTCCACCTACCTAAATCCCAGATAATGCCGGGACCCCCTGGCGCAAGCCCATCACGGAAGCCCATCCTGAATGAAATAGCCAAAGTGTGCTTTGAGGGACCAGAACCTGATTATCCAAAAGGGGACGGTGATGAAGCCTGCATTGAGCTGCAGAGAGGGGAGCACAAGGAAGGGCAACCGGGGACCCCCCTGGGTTTGTCAGATGTGGTACTGACAGGCTGTTACAAAACCAACACCGGGCCCACACTCTGCCTGGCTCTAAGAACCTGATGACAGGGCCACCTCCCGAATGCGTCGTCGAGCGAGCAATGCCGATGTAACAGAAAAGACTGAGGTGCCAACCAGTTGATTAGCCAAAGTATGCGAGACCCTGGGCCAGAAACGCAACTCCCCTGGCCTTAGGAACCATAAAGGACAGATAAAGCACTGCTTTGAGCATCAAGCAGGTTCACGACGCAAAGGAGACCTGGAGAGCATGTCGGATATGTCATGAAGAACTTAACCCACGATGGGAAGTCTGCTGGGCACAGCAGGAGGTCAACTCTTCTGGATCCCTGAGGAAGGCTTAAATAGAGTGCGCAGAAAATGAAGAAAGGCCTATCAAGGTATTCCAACAACATGAAATGCAGAACTCCCACCAAATGCGCCCTGATAGGCTGTGAGGCCGATGCGAGTTGGAAGAGCCAAAAAAAAAACAGAAAATCAAAAATGGGCACTGGACATCAACCGTCAGGACTAAGAAACCTTGACCAGAAAGCTTGGAGACCCTCCCAAGCTGTGTCATGAGCCTACCTGGAATCTAAAACAAAGATTTATTGATCAAGGCTGTTGCGTCCGCCCAATGGAAACCTAATCCATCACCAATGCTGGAAACTGAAGAGAAGGTGTGACGCCGGCCTCTGTGGCCTGAGACCAGGGCCTACTGATACCGGCCCAGGCACAGAGAGGGATCCGGAATCCCCTAAGCCACAGAGCCAGTAGAAGCTGCTGGAGCTGCAATAGGCTGACTTACCAATAGTTCCATACTATTGCGCAACTCCTGGCCGGACAGAGCTAGGACATAGAAGGTAACGTGAAAATGACACAGAACTGGGACAGGAACATGAATTGCGAGAGAAACTTGAGAAGACTGAGAACCTGCGACCGGAAAGTAAACTGCGTGAAAGAACGTGACTGGACAAGAACATGAGTAGCGCGATCAGACTAAGACGTGAGCAGCACACGGACAGAGGCTGCACGAAAACGCAACCTGCATAAGAAACGCCGGTCGCACGAGAACGTGAACCGATGAACAACGAGAGAAACCTGGGAAAACGAGAGAAACATTAAACGTGAGTTGGCATAGAAACAAACAATTGCATGAGAAACGTAAGTTGCATGAGAAACGTAAGTTTGTACGAAATATGTGAGCAGTGCAAGAAAACAGATGAGGAGACTTGCCACTGAACAAGCCAATTAAAAACGATCATCTCAATCTGTTTAACCCATAGACGTGATGGGCAACCCGCAGTGGAAGAACATAGACAACCCAGCTGTAAAAAATTAACAGAGAACATAACAATACCCCTGGAACCTAACAAGTATAAGGATGTGGGTGCAGAAATGACAAGACCAATCAGCGCAGGAATGTGAACCTAATGACCACCCCCCCCCCCCTACCGTATGCAGTAAGCGAGCCCGAGCAACCTGCCGCGCTAAGACAGGCAATTAAAAACGAACACTCAGGGCTAAGGTACCCACAGACCGTGGTGGGTAGTAGTAATGGTGAACGTGCATGTATGACGTATGGACTACAGGCGAGAAGATTGTGGGACGACAATCCATTAAAAACGAAAACCTCAGCCCGTATGGATCTGTAGACGTGACAGATCCTGGATGTAAGCACTAGCTAACGGAAATGCCGCAAACGAAAGGCAATGACATGAAAAGGCATATGACATGCACAAGAACACAACATGGGACCCGTGAACACAACATGGGACACGCAAGAAACCAAGAGAAACGTAAGAAACCGTAAGAAAGCATGAGAAACGCAAGAAACATGAAAAACGTAAGAAAACATGGAAACATGAGAAACGTAAGAAAACACGAGAAACGTACGAAAACATGAGAAACGTACGAAAACATGAGAAACAGAAGAAACCACGAGAAACGTAAGAAAACATGGAAACATGCGAAACGTAACAACCATGGAAAACATGAGAAATGTAAGAAAACCTGGGAAAACGTGAGAAACGCAAGAAACCTGAAACGTCGGAAACATGAGAACCGTAACTTTGCCTGAGAACCGTAAATTTGCATGAGAACCAGAAATTGCATGAGAACCAGAAATAGCATGAGAACCCCCAGCATGTGACCGAGTTCAGCTCAAACACCCAAAGTTTGACATGACCCCACATCTGCGATCAGTCCCCGACAAGATGCATCCTTCATGATAGGTCTACTTCAGCTCTTCCCATGGTCTAGCACCCAGTAATTCAAATGAGAAACGTAAAATCGCATGAGAACCTAAATGACCCAAAACTTACCTGAGAAATGTAAATCGCAGGAGAAACGTAAATCGCAAGAACACAGGTGCATGACCAAACTTACCTGAGAAACGTAAAACCGCATGAGAAACGTAAAACCGCATGAGAAACGTAAAACCGCATGAGAAATGTAAAATCGCATGAGAAACATAAATGACCCAAAGCTTACCTGAGAAATGTAAAATCGCATGAAACGTAAAATCGCATGAGAAACATAAATGACCCAAAACTTACCTGAGAAATGTAAAATCGCATGAGAAACGTAAAATCGCATGAGAACCATAAATGACCCAAAACTTACCTGAGAAATGTAAATCGCAAGAGAACGTAAATCGCAAGGACTCAAGTGCATGACCAAATTTGCACGGGAAACACAACAGCGCATGGGAAACACAACAACACATGGGAACGAGAAACACACAAAAAAAATAAAAAATCGCATGAAAAACATAAAATTGCATGAGAAACGTAAACACGCATGAGAAATGTAAACACGCATGAGAAACGTAAATGCCCAACCTTACCTGAGAAATGAACTACAACCCCGCAGCCCCCTGAGGACCCCCACAAACTGAGATGACAGGCGACATGTGGTGACAGGGCAGGAGAAGCGGGTGCCCAGACCTGTGACCGGGGAGGAGCTGGCGGGCGACTGAATCCCCCCCTGCATGCCACACCGGGAGGGGCAGACGGTTGGCCCCCCCTGGAGACCAACTGTATGGCTAGAGGAGCCATCGGGTGGCCGAATCCCCCCTCCCCCCCAGCAGAAATGCAGGCGGCCCCCTCGAAGAACAGAGGACCTGTCAGGCTGACTCACCCCCCCCCCATCTCCCAGGGGAACCCCGGCGCGGGAGGGAGAGGCGGCTCCCAAGTGGAGACAGCGCAGCTGGCGGCCATGCTCCCCCTCCTCCCGGAACCCAGGGAGAAGCGTCTCCCACGTGGAGATAGAGGAGCCGCTAGGTGGCCATGCACCCCCCCCCCGGAACCCAGGGAGAAGCGGGCGGGAGAAGCGTCTCCCACGTAGAGACAGCGGAGCTGTCAGGCGGCCAAGCTCCCCCAACCCCCCTTCTCCCCGGAACCCAGGGAGAAGCGGGCGGGAGGAGGAAGCGTCTCCCACGTGGAGACAGTGGAGCTGACAGGCGGCCATGCTCCTCCCCCGCCCCCGAACCCAGGGAGAAGCGGGCGGGAGGGAGAAGCGTCTCCTCCGTAAATACAGAGGCGGTAGAGTAAAGGGGACAGAGGGGCCGACAGGCGGCCGCAACCCCCCCTCTCCCCAGGCGGAAAACTGGGAGAAGCGGCCCCCTGTAGCCCAAGCAGCTTCAGGTGGCCGCAACCCCCCCCTCTTCCGGCGGGTCCCAGGGAGAAGAGGGCGGGCAGGAGAAGCGGCTCAGTCATGGGGACAGAGGGGCCGACAGGTGGTCAACACTCCCCCTCTGCCGGCAGAACATCTAGCGAAGCAAGGAATTGCCACCACCAGCAGGGAAAACAGAGCCGCAGGGCGTCCTGCACGAATGACCAGGAGAAGTGAGGCACTGTACGACCTCCTCGTCAACCCGGAAGTGAATACGAGAGCCTCCGACCATGAGGGGAGGAGGCAAAGGAGGGCAGGCTTTATGCAGCCTGACTCCTCCTACAAACACAGGCTGACCTGCGGTCAGCCTTACCTAAATATATTTATTATTATTTATTGATAAACTCAATAACATGGGTAAAAAGTTAATGCATCTTGATAATAAATTACGTGATGCCATTGATAAATACAATTTATACTAAAGGATACAATATTGTATAAATACAAAGATAATAGACAATTATACATGATTAGATTGGCTTGTTGTAGTTCATAAGTGTATATATGCATATTGATGATACATATTTCTATACAATTAATGTACTCTTTCACAGCCAAGAGCTACATTCAAAGTCACAACTTTTGTCCTCCCCCTTTCGCTGCATCCTTCGAGTTGCAAGCAGAGTTACCCAGCATGCCCTGAGTGAAATATATTATCCCTGCCCATACTTGCTGGACCACGTGTCAGCAGTAACGTGGACTTTGCCGCTGACTGCCTTGCCCAATGATTCCACAACATTGCCTTTGATGTAATGGTAGAGAGCTGGAATGGCCTTATGTGAAAAACAATAGTGACTGGGAACCTGGCATTGTGGTACACTAAATTCTGCAAATTCACAGAAAGGGGGCAGAATCCACCAGGCGGAAAGGCAGAAGTTGTAGAGCCAGCAGCTTTGACAAGCTTGCATTTAGACGATGAGCATGTGGGTGGCAGGCAGTGATGTAACTAACTGAGTTAAAGTAAACGGCGTTACTTAACGCCGTTACTTTAGAGGGTAACGAGTAATCTAACTGATTACTCTTCCCCTCATGGTAACACCGTTCCCATTACTTGGGCGGCGTTACCGCAATTACATCTAACGCCACTAGGGGTGCAACGGATCATCACCCGCTGCGATCGCTCCAGAGCGGCGTCATCTTGGTGCACCCGTCGGCCGTTTACAATGTGATTGCTCCGTCAAATGACGGATCGATCACTTGTAAACAAACAGGCGTCATGATGATGTCGGTTTCTCTCTCCCCTCTGTGTACAGATCTGTATAGTGGAGGGGAGAGATCGGATGGCAGCAGCGTTGTGGGCTGGATCTGTAGTGCCTACAGCGCTGCTCTGTGACAATTGCAGTCACAGCCATCCCTCCATACCCTGCCAATATTGTGCCATACACAGCCAATACCAAGCCATACTCTGCCATACTCTGCCATACTCTGCAATACTCGGTAATACCAAGCAATACTCTGCAATACTCGGTAATGCCCAGCCATACTCGACGATACCCAGCCGTACTCAGCCATGCTCAGCCAATATTACAGTGGGGGACGATGACGTGGATATTACAGTGGGGGAGATGTATATTACAGTGGGGGATATTGTGGATATTACAGTGGGGGAGTTGTATATTACAGTGGGGGAGATTGTGGATATTACAGTGGGGACTATATGGTGGTGGAATTTTCACAGGTTTTTGCAAATTCAATTATTATTTGCTGATCCAAAAAATGGTCCGATCCGTGACTCTGATCCGAGGAACGATTCGATCTGTGAGTTTGGGGGGGCAGATGTACAGTGTGTGTGGGGGGGTGACAGACGTGTAGTGGGGTACAGAGGGGGAACAGATATGTGTGTGGGGGGGGGGGGGCAGACGTGTAGTGGGGTACAGAGGGGGAACAGATATATGTGTGGGGGGGAACAGATGTGCAGGGGGGTACAGAGGGGTAATAGACTGCAGGGGGGTACAGAGGGGAAATAGATGTGCAGGGGGGAACGCGCCCCTTGCTTACAGTAATACTAGACCCGCCCCTTAGAATATAAAAAGTCAGTTACTTTGCTGAGTAACTAATTACTTTTCCAATGTAGTAACTGAGTTACTAACGCAATTTACTTTTTGGAAGTAATTTGTAACTTAACTAATTACTTTTTTAAAGTAAGATGACCAACACTGGTGGCAGGTACTGTTTTTGATGGGGCAGAGAAACTTGCCAACTATAGTCTACAGCTGGTAGTTTGCTGCTGGCAGATGTGCAACAAGGACTTGGGACACCCTGCGCTATACCATCATTCCTGTCAGTGGAGGCTAATGAGAGGTCATGAGGTATAGCAGGGACAGACTGAGGTGAGTAAGGAGAAGGGACACATTTGTGCCCCTTTTGTGTGTCTTTTAGGTGCTCTTTCCAACAGGCAGAGTGGTGGGAGGTTAAATGCCTTGTCAAGCTGGTGGTATCCAAATGGTTGGTGTTTTTGCCACGCTTTATGTGCTTTATGTGCTTGAGACAAAGTTTGCAAATAGCAACAGTGCGATCAGCTGCACATGTACTAAAAAAGGCTGAGGGAAGTGGGCCCGGGAGATAACAGCTCCACGATGTGATGGAATACGGTGGCTGCTCTCTACTCTTCCATGATGGCTGCCTCGTTGGAGTTGTGCCTCACCACCACTTTCCTCCTCTACTCTACTCTATCTTCTCTGCACCCAAGTTGAGTCAGTGACCTCATCATCATCCTCAACATCTCCTCCATCCTCATTACAACTGGATACAACGTGGCAATACACTGCCGCTGGGGGAACATGAATGCCAATTTGGGTACCAGTGTTCTCCCCTCTCTGTAGGCTCATGTTCCTGACTTCATCAATCTCAGAATGAACCAACATCTGAATCGAGTAATGGCTGTGCATTGTCAAGGAGCAAGTGGCTGATGCTGTGTTCAAATAACTCTGCTGACTCCTCCATGCCTGATGCTGGGGCTATGGCAGGAATAGCTGTGGACAAGGAGGCAGGTTTTGCCACTCTGGCAGCTGCAGGTGACTGCACACTAGTCTCTGCTTGGGTGACGGAGGATGAGGAGAATGAGGACGGTTTAGTAAACCAGTCCACCACCTCCTCTGCATGCTGTGGCTGGATAGCACAGGCAACATCACTTTAACAGAGGAAATGATGCCCTGCCTGAGGACTGACCACGTCCACCTTTGCCTGTGGACACATATGCTGCTGGCCCCCTTACAGTGCCATCAGAACATCTGCCTCTCCTTGCTGTTCTCCCAGCCATGATGGGGGGAGTGGGGGGTGCTTATTAACAAAATGTAATACAGATATGTAAATGTGTACGTGGATGCATTTTAATCAATGGAAAGTGGTGTTTTGTGCACTTTAATTTGAGTTTCATTCACTTCACAACGAATACAATATACTGCGTGCAGTAACGCACGGAACTACATCCATCCATCTTTTTCCTCCGATCCGCTTCTACTTGCTCTGGTCTTCTCATCCGGCATCTTCTTCCAAGGCGTCTCTTCTTCTTTGTCGGGCCGCTCCACGCAATGGGAGGCTCCCACTGTGTAAGGCTTTGCTTCTTCTGACAGGTCTTTTATAACGGAGGGCGGGGCCACCTGGTGACCATGCCCCCCTCTGACGCATGGGGACTTGATGGGGACTTCACTATGGCTTTCCCCATGACGTCAGAGGGAGTGGGGGACGGATCGGAGGAAGAAGATGATGGAAGAAGAAGATGAAGAAACCGAAGGATGAAGAAAGGAAGAAAGAAGAAGACCAGAAGATGATAGAAGACTTTAATAAAGGAATTGTCAAAGACCGTCTCCTGTCATTTTCAAAATTTTTGTCACTTTTTTAGTGAAATGGTAGGGGTACTTTTGTACCCCCTTACCATTTCACACAGGGTGAGGCCGGGATCTGGGGGTCCCCTTGTTAAAGGGGGCTTCCAGATTCCGATAAGCCCCCCGCCCGCAGACCCCCACAACCACCGCCCAGGGTTGTGGGGATGAGGCCCTTGTCCCCATCATCACAGACCCCCCAAAGCATCCTCCCAATGTTGAGGGCATGTGGCCTGGTACGGTTCAGGAGGAGGGGGCACTCTCATCCCCCCGTTTTTTCCTGCAGCCTGCCAGGTTGCGTGCTCGGATAAGGGTCTGGTATGGATTTTGAGGAGGACCCCACGCCATTTTTTTTTCTTGGCGCGGGGTTCCCCTTAAAATCCATCCCAGACCTGAAGGGTCTGGTATGGATATTTAGGGGGAACCCCATGGAATTTCTTTTTTTAATTTGACACGGGGTTCCCCTTAATATCCATAGCAGACCTGAAGGGCCTGGTAATTGAATTTGGGGGAACCCCCACGCTTTTTTTTGTTTTATCAATGACTTTCAATGAATGACTGTTCCCTGTATTACGGGAGCCGACAATTCATTATAGACGCGAGTGATTTTAAATAGCTTTTTTTCCTGAAAAAATTACACTTTGTGCAGGGACAGTTCTAAGCACTGGAAACATGCGCCCTTTTACATGCATACTATAGACACCCCCAGGTACGAAATTTAAAGGAATATTACACTTTTATTGTTTCACTTTAAGCATTATTAAAATCACTGCTCCCGAAAAAACTGCAGTTTTTAAAAGTTTTTTTTGCATTGATACATGTCCCCTGGGGCAGGACCCAAGTCCCCAAACACTTTTTATGACAATAACTTTTTAAAAATCAATGACTTTCAATGACTGTTCTTTGTCTTATGGGGACGGGAGCCGACAATTCATTATAGCCGTTCGGGTCCCCATTGACTTCAATGGGGTTTAGGGTCAAGTTCGGTCCCGAACCCGAACTTTTTTCCGAAGTTCGGCCGAACCCGAACATCCAGGTGTCCGCTCAACTCTAGCAGTAACGCAATGAAATATACGGCGTTAACCACTTAAGGACCGTTAAGGAAGTTAAAAACTTTTTTTGCTAGACAATTACTTAGAACCACTAAACATTATACATTTTTTTTCTAACATCCTAGAAAATAAAATCTCGGCGGTTGCAATACTTTCTGTCACATCGTATTTGCGCAGCGGACTTACAAGCGCACTTTTCTTTGCAAAAAACACACTTTTTTTAATTAAAAAATAAGACAACAGTAAAGTTAGCCCAATTTTTTTTTATATTGTGAAAGATAATGTTACGCTGAATAAATTGATACCCAACATGTCACGCTTCAAAATTGCGCCCGCTCGCGACAAACTTTTACCCTTAAAAATCTTCATAGGTGACGTTTAAAAAAATTCTACAGGTTACATGTTTTGAGTTGCAAAGGAGATCTATGGCTAGAATTATTGCTCTCGCTCTACCGATCACGGCGATACCCCACATGTGTGGTTTGAACCCAATTTTTATATGCGGGCGCTTTCACGTATGCGTTCGCTTCTATGCACGAGCTCGGCGGGACGGGGCCTAAAAATAAAAATGGCACTTTAAGAGCTATGGGCGGAAGTGACGTTTTGACGGGTGGGGGCCATCTTTCCCTCACTTGTCTCCATACCCAGCAAGGACAAGCATCCGATCGCCTTCACCACTACCAACGTCTCCGGTAAGTGGCGGAGGGCAGCGGAGAGCGGCGGGAGGGGGGGCCCCTCTCCCGTGCCAATAAAAGTGATCTTGCGGTGAATCCGCCACAGAGACCACTATTTCCTGTTTGTAAACACTGTTTTCACTTTTAATGATTTTTATTAAATGTGAGTACCGATCAGTATTAATACAATTTTGGATATTTGTTCAGTATCACACTATGGAGTCTCTTTCCTCTTTACATGTGGGCAACATCTAAGAGGTTAACAGTGAGGAGACCGCTTACGGCCAAGACAAGGAGGCACTTGGAGAACACAGGACAGGAAGTTTCCTCCCACTCCACAGGCTACACAGTGGCTCATACTGTGAAGGTGAAATCCCTCCTTGTGGGGTGAATAATAGCGGTGAGTGCGTTTCTTATGGGGCACTGTTTTCCAAGAAGCACAGAACAATTTGAAGGAGCACATTGTCACTTTATAGGACTTTTTTTTATACACCAGGGTTTAAGGACGGTATATACATATTTCTGAACCCAGTTTCACAGCAACAATATACACCAGTCATATAGGTTGGATTTTTTTTTGCACAGAAATGTCACTTTGAATTGCAGGTTTTCAGAGGTGAAAGGGAGATCCTCCAATCATTGTCCAACCAGCTGGGAATGTAGCTTCTCTCCGGCAGAAACTGTGGTGTGGTACTGGAACTCAAAGTCAGCCTATCTTACCTTTCTAATTTGTTATGCAGCCGAACCTCTAACTACCAAAAGTGGCCATAGGATGCCTAACCTGGCCCCAACCTATGCTGGTTTTTGAGCCTCGAGCTAAAACTAGCAATTGCATCCCAGACCAGAAGGGAGAGGGTTAACGAAAATAACAGGAGTTGCATATAAACTCTATTGCAATTAACAGGTTTACTTACTAATATACTAAAATGTAACCACTACATTCATACTGTAGCACAGATCTAGCCATCTGGAACTATGCATGTGATTTAATAATAAGACAGATACACACTCAAGAAGCTATGGACAGCTACAGGCAAACTATTAGAACATAGGATCACTTGCCTAATAGCTTATATGTCTAACCTGGGTGAAATACAGCAGCTCCTGTGTATAAGGTCATGCTCAGTTCTGTGAGTCTACTTCATAGAAACTCCCCTTTATATAACATCACAGTCCTCCAATCAGGGCTTTCTGACCCAGCTAGCAGGAACAGGAAGTACCTGTCTGTAACTAACTAACTCTTTGGTAATTACAGTATTAAGTAAAGTTATTTCCAAATACAGACGTTACAGGGCAGCAGATCCCTACAGCTTTATTGAATGTACTTGCAAGATTTTTCATACAGATGTAGCACCCTGGAGTTTAAGCAGGGATGCTCCTCACAAATTTACTTGCCAGGAGTAGTTATCCTGGTTGATTGTTAGAGATCTATTGATTTCTCCCTAAGTTTGGCCTTATTGCACTTTTCTCTTCTACTACTAGGTGGCCGGGTACTTGGGGGTATTAGATATGAGAAGGGCACCTCAAGGTCAGGTTATGGGTATATGGGGTATCTCAGGCAATTGGTAGGGTTTTTCTTAAATCCCTTGGCCTGCTGAGAGAGCCTGAATATTCGGGTGAAGTCAGGTGATCTATGTTCTGTGCCACCTGGATGGCTGTCTAGTTGAACATGTGTTGTGTTGCCCCAGGCTGTTAGGCCAGAGATTGGGCCTATCCCGGGGGCATCTTGCTGCTAGGCTGTCTGAGGGTCTATCCAGAAGCAAGAGAGGAGTGCAGGGTTGGGACTGCACTCCAGAAGTGATGGTTCTGCCGGCCAGAGAACCTGTCAGTGGTCAGAGGTAGAGGGGAAGCTGTCGCCACAAAGGGACCAACCACCTTATTACCAGGGACCACAGTGAGTAACTGAAGCAAGTACCGGAGCAGTATTCTCACCAAACGGGCACGGTAGAGAATCGGGAAACATCAGGCAGTGATTAAGTCAGGGACGCTTTCAGAGCAGCCTTGTGTGTAAAGCCAGGGACCGAGCAGGTCAGTGGGGTGAAGCTTGAGAAATATCGGGAGTGCCAAGCTAGGGACCCAGCAGAGAGGCGGGGTTGACGCTTGTGGAAGATACCACCGTGAAGCTTGGAGGAGCTCAAGGGGATTTACTGGCAGTGAATCAGTGGGTCTAGTGAGAGACCGGAAGCTCAATGTACTGAAGAACTACAAGGAAAAGTTGTAGCGAAGGTGAAAGAATTGTTACGCTTTGTGTTAGGAACTGTTAAAGACTGTTGCCTTAGGAGACAGCATTCCGACACGTGCAGGTGTGGCTTCTTGCTGGAGGCCTTTCCTTGCATGGCTGTCCTCCTATTGAAGTCTCAGAGTCTGCTAATTGAACTTGCAAGGGTGTCCTGGCTCTAACCCTCTTTCCCCATAAAAGTATGTAAGAGAAATAAACATCTCTTTTGCAATCAAGAAGTGTCTGGCGCCCAATAACTCCCACCTTCCCTGTCAGATTTTTATTTCTGTCTTTTCCCTGCTGCAGATTTTCCTCACTTCCTGTGTGGTAGGAAGGATAGGAAGATAACGTGGTATTAAACCCAAAAGCAAACTTTTTATATTGCAGCTTATCAATCCTTGTGATGGCTGCAAGAGTTAAATTTTTTTTAGGCTTTCTAAATCCAGGTGATCCAACCACTAAGTCTGTTATTTTTCAACAGCATAGTTCTCTTTTGCAGTTACAGGAATGGGACAAACCATTTAATACTGGGATGCATAAAATAATCCAGCTTTTTTAATTTCCATAAAACCATTACCCCAAAGGAAAAAAAAAAGTTGTTTGTTGTATATGATTTTAAAGTATTATTCTGCGTTACTTTGTTACTATATTTAAGTGTTAGTACTTCTAATGCGGCATACACACGATCGGACTTTGCCGCGGGACCTTCCAGCGGGGCTTCGCCGGACTTTCCGAGCGTGTGACTTGCCCACACACGCCCGGACTTCTCCGGCGGACAATCCGCGGGAAAAAGTCAGCGGGACTTTTGAAAATGAACGGACTTGCCCACACACGGAGCAGTCCATTCATTTAGAACGTAACTGCAGGTAGACGGGGCTAGCGAAGGCAGTGAATGCCGCCGCGCTAGCCCCGTCACCTGGTATGGATTTAAAGGGAATCCCCACGCCGAAAAAACGGCATGGGGGCCCCCCCCCAAATCCATCTCAGACCCTTATCCGAGCACGCAGCCCGGCCGGCCAGGAAAGGGGTGGGGACAAGCGAGCCCCCCCCCTTCTGAGCCATACCAGGCTGCGTGCCCTCAACATGGCACCTTGTCCCCATGTTGATGAGGACAAGGGCCTCTTCCCGACAACCCTGGCCGTTGGTTGTCGAGGGTCTGCGGGCGGGGGGCTTATCGGAATCTGGGAGCCCCCTTTAATAAGGGGGCCCCCAGATCCCAGCCCCCCACCCTATGTGAATGAGTATGGGGTACGATGTACCCCTACCCATTCACCTAAGGTGTAAATTGTAAATAAAAAAAAAACACAATTTTTTTAAAATATTTTATTGCACTGCTCCGGGGGTCTTCTTCCGTCTTGGGGGGTCTTCTCGCTGGACTCCTCTGCTATTTTACCTAGCTCTTTTACCAAGCAGAGGAGCCCAGCTACCTTCTTCGTCGTCGCCGCCGTCGTCTGGGGTCTCGATCCGCCTTCGGGGGTCTTCCGGGGGTCTATTCTGTTCTTGCCGCTGTCGTCGCTTTCTGCGCCGCCGCCGCCCCCTTCTTCTCCTTCCGATGTTGACTCGTCGCTCTCTCTGGTCGGAATGGCAGAGCCGCGCTGTGCTGGGATTTATATAGGGACAAGGGGGCAGGGTCACATGCTCATGTCACATGGTGACCCCGCCCCCCTATGATGTCACAGTCCCAGAGGATGCTGGGACTGTGACATCATAGGGGGGCAGGGTCACCATGTGACATGAGCATGTCACCCTGCCCCCTTGTCCCTATATAAGTCCCAGCACAGCGCGGCTCTGCCATTCCTGCCAGAGTCCGCTCGTGTGTACGCGGCATAACACTCCCCTCTCCCCAGACTTCCAGTGCTGTTGTCCAAATCGGCCCTCTGTGCTCCTTCATCCAGAGTGGGGGCACGCTTATACAGGAGGTGTTGCTGGCCAGATCACCAGGTGAAAACAGATGAAAATAAGCCTTAAAAAAGAATCATAATACTGCCACTACATGTTTAGTAAGATGTAATGTATTACATTTTTGGTTTTGGGTTTACTGCCACTTGGGAAAATCTCCAGAGCCCTGTATAGCAGTAAAAAACAGACAGGGGAACTAATTCTTCTGTACTCTATACAAAACTGAACAAAACGTTTTTGACTTGACATACACTTTAAAGAAGAATTCCCTGCAAACAGGAAAATACACAAGGGGAATACATGCAGTATATGTCAACTCTTTAAACTGACAAACGATTCGCAATTCAGTTCTGCTAATCTTGTGATCCAGGCATACTAGGAGACAGCAGAGCTAGGTTGTGGACCTCTCTGCAGACTGCATTGCAGTTAAAGTAGACGTAAGCTCAAATTGAACATTATGTTTGATAAATAAAAACCACTGTACTATAAATCATTGCAAGTTTTAATAAATTTGATTTTAAATACTTTTCATCTATTTTTCCATCCTTTGTTGCAGTTCAGAGCTGTTGAGCTCCTGTGACCTCTTTGAAATTCATGGATGGTTGCATATAATTTCTCAGGATGACAACAGTGGACCATGCCTGCATAATGTTGTTAAAGATGGCTAATCCCCCTGTAAGAGGAAATATTTGAATATGCATAAAATCATCCAGACTAGGAGTCTAGTATGTTTTTTGTATCTAATGTCAGACTCCCAGGGACATCAATCCAATTATATAATATAAAAAAAGCAAATATGTACACAGGACTTTATATATAAAGTCAAAACTAGTCATGAAGAAGGAAAAACATTTTTATAAAAAACAATAGATTTGTATTACAATATATGTATATACACATAAACAGATAGCATCATTATCACAAACAAATGAAAATATATCATATGTGACAATCATAGATGTACAGATCAAGGTAACACAAGTCAGTCTACGCATTTTGTGGGCCACCTCGCTTCATCAGGACTGTATGTGTCATATAAACAGAGTAGTTCAATCTTAGATGCAGTCACTTGTACTGCAAAAAGAAAATACAATGATTATATATTAACGGCATCCAACAGAATATGTATTAAACATTACATCATAAAATACAGTCCTCGAAAGCAGGAAGAAAAAAGAAAAACATATCACCAAACCTTACTCAATAGCAGTGTGGAGGTCACCCTCTAGATAGCAAGGATAACTTGCCATAAATTTGTGGCAGTGTTGAATTGTAGGAATGGGGGAACAGTTCAGCCCGAGCATGAGTTCGGGCCAAACTTTGGCTATTCAGACGTTCTCTGAACAACCGAATTATAGGGTCAGTCGACCGTTTGTTTGGCCCGCCAAATGACCACAATGCACTGCGCCGCCGCCACACAGTGCATTGAAAGCCCCGATTGGCTGAAGCAATGAAAGTTAATCAGGGCACAGAGCACTGTCAGAGCCATGATTGGACGCTATCATGATTACTGTATCCAATCATGGCTCATTGCTCTAAATCCCACCCCACACTATAAAAGTATTCTTTACGTATCGCCAATACAAGTCCTTCTTTACACTTATGTGCAGGCGCGCATCTGTTAGCCGGACTTCTCTTACACACAGCAAGTTCACAAAAATGGCTAAATTAACATAAAATCTAAATGTGGGCCTATAACCATACATAGCATGATCAAGAGTTGTCAATAAATGTATTAACATCTATGTCTACATTAAGCTTGACGTTTATTCGTTTATTCGAAATTTGGGCGCATTCGTATTTATTCGTAATCGGAGCATAATTCATACGTTTTATGTAATGTGTATGCTATTATTACATTTTAATAATTTACGAATCGAAAAAAAAAGTTACGAATCGAAAAAAAAAAGTTACGAATGTACGAATTTTTTCGTTCATTCTATTCGAAGCACGTTAAGCAGCACCATTGTAAGGGACATGGAAAATTACCAATTCAACAAAAAAAAAGTCACAAATGTACGAATTTTTGCGTTCATTTTCGTTGTTCCTTTTTTTGTTTTTCGGATTTTCTTCATTCGTTGTTTCTAATTAGTTTTTTTCGGATTTTCGTTGTTTTTCGGATTCGTTCGATTCGAACGATTTGTTATTCGGATTCGTTCGATTCGAACGATTCGTTCATTCGTACGAAAACGAACGAATGAAAAAAATGAAAAAAAACGAAAAGAATTGCACATGTCTAGTCTCTCTTCACAGAAGCCCTGTCCTGGGTGGAGGCACTAATAACTTTATTATCAAACTCACTGTTCCACTTGCCTTTTATCATACCCCACCCTCCCTCAAAAGAGGGCAACAATGCCATCAGAAGCATGATGATTGCGGTTCAAAAGTACTTCAAAATGTCCTTCGAGTTTAACATTTAGTTTGGTAATGAATAGAATTTTCCAATTGAAAACTAAATTCAAGTTACATTAGAATAAAGTTTGATAAGAAACAAAAAAAATCTATCCTGCTTCTTTGATTTTTTGTTTTTATGGTTGATAATGGTTGTTGATTTTATCCCATTAACTATCAGGAAAACAATTAATCATTATGTATATAAAACATTTTGAGTGAAATTCTACTAGTGTATGGCCAGCTTTAGGCCCCTTTCACACTGGGGCGGTTTGCAGGCGCTATTGCGCTAAAAATAGCGCCTGCAAACCGACCCGAAACAGCTGTTGCTGTGTCTTCAGTGTGAAAGCCCGAGGGCTTTCACACTGAAGCGGTGCGCTTGCAGGACGCTGAAAAATGTCATGCAAGCCGTATCTTTGGCTCGCTGTAGGAGCGGTATATTTACCGCTCCTATAGTGCCCGTTCCCATTGAAAACAATAGGGGAGCGCTCCGAACCCGCCCGCAAAACGCTGCTGCAGCGGCGGTTTGCGGGCGGTATTAACCCTTTTTCGGCCGCAATGCACCGCTAAAACGATGGTAAAGCGGCGCTAAATATAGCGCCGCTTTACCGCCAGCGCCCCCAACGCCCCAGTGTGAAAGGGCCTTACTCTTACCTCTCTGGTGAATTATTGTCAGAAGGAAAGAATGTGATGGAAAAAATTCTCTAACAAAGCACTGGACAGGGGTTCTAATTATTCCCCACTATCCAAAGTAAAGAAAAGTTTTGTCTTGACATACATTTTAAGCATTATTAGTAGAATTTGGTCTTTGCAGACCATTCTTTGTGAACAGCAGGAGGACCCTTCTACATGCTGAACATGTGGCCCCTCATGTGTTTTTTTTTTTATTTGCTTCTCGTGCATAGGTTGCACTAACAGTGTACAAAGTAACCAGAGTTCTCCATCAAACAGAGCATTGAAAGATGTTTTTTGATTGGCATACATTTTAAATTTTGCCTTATCAAATAATAAAAAAATACATTTTAAATATTTCCCATATTGTGTTTATGAAACAAAACAAGATGGCTGATATAAACCCCTTCACCTGCCTCCCCATGGCTCTTTTTTTTTTAACTTTATATCTTTATTTCGTTTTTCACATTTATCCAAAATGAACCATCTCATACATCTTGATTACAGAATATGCACATTCACATATAACTTACTTACATTACACTGTAAAAAGCAACACAAGGTAATTTATAGATATTGTTCCCCTCACATTACCCACTCAGTTCCACCTTTCTCTCCCTCACTACACCATACATCCACCTTCTTACTTTCCTACACCTTATATAGCCCCACATCCTGCTCCTTCAACTATTTTTGTCATGCTAGTTTTACTGTATACTATTTTTCTCAATCCACAGATTCCATACCAACTGAAATTTAATAAAATTTCCTTGTTTAATATATGTCGTTTTTTCCATAAGGATCACCCTCTCCATATTCTGTTCCCATTCATAGGAGGATGGGGAGGGTTGGGGACTGCCATTTCTGGGCAATACGTTTTCTAGCCTGAAAGAGGCATCGTATAATCGCCAACTGAACCTCTCTTGGCCTACCCTCTTGCTCGAGCCCCCCCAGTACACACAAGGTGGGATCCAAATCAAGATGGGGGTAAATACCTGAGCAATCTTGTCTACCACTTCCTTCCAATATCGATATAGTTTTGGACATCTCTAAAACATGTGGATAAGATCTCCTCCCGGTCTCCCACATCTGGGACATGAATCGTCTTGTCTACGGCCAAACCTAAAAAGTTTTGCTGGGGTAAAGTAAGCTCTGTGAAGTAAGAAAAGGTGTGACATCTTCTGGGGTGGGGAGAGTGAGACCCGTGGGGCAAGAGCAAGTATCCTTTCCCACTGAGGGGCAGACATAATTCCCACATCTCTTTCCCAAGTAGCTTTGTGTGATCCTGTTTGGAGTCCTTCTCTATTCCCTTTATGTATGTGTACATATAGTTTTAATATCATCCCTTTTCGGGTGTCAGTCTTAACTATGCTCTGTAGTAACGGCATGTTGGTCCATTCAAATAACGTCCCTTTAAGCTGTTCGGTAAGGGCATGCCTTACCTGTAGGTACCTAAAAAAAAAAAAAAAAAAAAGACTTCTTGGGAAGCGCATATTGATCTCTTAGGTCCTGGAAGCTTCTTATCCTACCCTCCTGGTAGATCTGGATAACAAACTTTAGGCCCATTCTCTCCCATTCTCTAATGGTCCCCATGTTTTGTACCTCGCACAGATTGTTGTTTTCCCACAAAGGGGAATATTCCGTAAAACCTCTGTATCCCATTATTTTTATTTTTTTTATTTTTTTTATTTATCATAGGAACATCAACCAACAGAAAACAAGAATTTACAACTTATTGAAGCTTTCCCTGGGAATTTGGAAGGTGGGTTGTCAGTACGTGTCATGTCAGGGTATAGTTTCCCGTCTTCTGCTTAGCATTAGTAGGATGTGTTTGGTTGGGGTACTGTGGGAGTCAACATCAAGTGGTGAGATTTTAAATAGACTCTCCCTACCATTAAACAAAGTCGTCTGGTACTGTAGGGAAGCTGTGTAGATGTTTGCAGCCCCTGTCTCCCATTTTCCTTTTTCTTTTATATATATATATGAAGTCCCCCCCCCCATTGACCCCTCGCCGCGGCCCCCCTATATGGGGGGAGCTACCGCAGCTAGGAGCAATGAGGGCGGGAGCAGGAAATAGGTTAGAGAGAAAGAGAGAGTGGAAGGAAGAGAGGTTGGGGTAGTGGGGAAGTGGCCCGCGGCCATGGAGCATCAAACGATCGAGTGGCACACCTTGATTACATGTTGGTATGTTCCCCCGTCTAGAGTGCAACCATGTCGGTGGCTATATTACACTATGATTAGGGGTTTGTTTCGGAACCTCTCAGGGCCTGGCCCTCTGCAGAGTATATGAACATAGTCCATAGTTGCCAGGTTTTGGTGAAAGTCTCTTGTCTTTTTTGCGCTGTGAGGATAAGGTCCTCCATTTTCCTTATGTCTTCTACCTTTTGGAGCCATAGGTCAATGGATGGCGGGAGGGCAGATTTCCAGCAAAGTGGGATACACGCCTTAGCAGCGTCAAGTAGGTGACGTATTACCAATTTTTTATATTTCCTATTAGGAATGTCATTCGCGTGAAGGAGAAAGAATGCTGGGTCGGCCGCGATGGGCCTTTCTGTGAGTTTTTGTATCGTCTCGCGAATGACCTTCCAGAAATGCTGTAACTTGAGGCATGTCCAAAAGATGTGCAGCAAGGTCCCTTTCTCAGTTTGACAGCGCCAGCACATATCTGATGCCGTTGGGAAGATTTTATGTAACAGTACCGGGGTCTTGTACCAACGTGATATGATTTTATAGTTGGTTTCTTGGGTCTTGGCACAGATATAGGACTTATGTGTGTATTGAAGGACGTGCTGTCTTCTGATGGGGCTGAACTGAGTCCCTAGTTCCTTTTCCCACTTAAGTAGACCCGGGGGTACAAAGTCCTCTGGGGGGTCATTTATGAGAGTGTAGGTCAGGGAAAGTGTGTGATGCAGAACTCCTATGTCATTACAAAGGTATTCTAATGTCGTGAGCTTCTGGTCATTGTCTGGGGGCGGTGGGATGGTTTTAAAGGAAATGGTGTAGCTGTAGGGCTCTCATGAAATCTAGGCGGAAAGGACCTGTAGGGTCCGATAGTTCCTCAATCGATTTCCACCTCCCTCTAAAGCTAAACTGGTAGGCTTGGTGTATACCTGACTCTGCCAGGGGTCTAAAGGGTCCATTTCCAATACCTGGAGTAAATAGGGGATTGCCCAGTATTGGGTATAGAGGAGAGTTTGGGGCAGAAAGAGACAACTGGGACATGAGGCGAGCGCATATCTTCAATGTGTTTCCTACCAACGGGTGGCGTTTAACCTCTGGTGGCAGTCCCATATAGCACCATGGAGTGCCTCGGAGAGGAATTGTACTTTGAGCCTGTTCCACCTGAGTCCACAACTTGGTCTCTTGGTGGCGGCACCAGTCTAGCAATCTACCCAAGTGGACCGATTGGTAGTAGGCGCGTAGGTTTGGCAATGCCAAACCGCCGAACTGCTTGGGGAGGACAAGAAGCTTGTTGGCTTGTCTAGGTCTCTTCCTGGCCCAAAACAAACTCAGTGAACAGGGATTGTATCTGCTTGAAGTATGTGGTTGGTATGTGTATAGGTAGGGCCTGCATTAAATAGAGGAACTTCGGGAGAATAGACATTTTCAGGATATTGCAGCGGCCCAGCCACCAATGTAGGCCAGATTGCCACTGCTGTAGCAGTGCCCTGATCTTTTTTAAGAGGGGGGGAAAGTTGAGATCGTAGATTTTCGAGAATTTCTGAGGGATGTATGTGCCTAAGTATTTCAGGGCCGTAGTTGTCCATTTCAACTTAAAGTTGGATTGGAGGTGCGTGAGTTGGGCTGGCAGTATGTTTACTCCCATCGCCTCTGATTTGGCAAGATTGATCCTTAAATTGGATAGTGTGCCATATGTTGTGAACTCACGTAATAGGTTCGGGAGAGAGATCACCGGGTTTGAAAGGGTGAACATTAAGTCGTCGGCGTAAGCTGACACCTTGTATTGGGTTTTCTTTACCAGGATCCCTGTGATATTCGTGTTCTTCCTTACGTGTGCCAAGAATGGTTCCAGTGATAGTGCGAAGAGGATGGGTGAGAGTGGGCATCCCTGACGTGTCCCATTTGTAATTAAAAAGGGGTCTGACAGAATTCCATTGGCTCTTACCGTTGCCGCTGGCAATGTATATACTGCTGCAATCCAGTTCAGCATATTATTACCTAGGTCCATATGTTTCAGTGAGGTAAACATGAAGTCCCAGTTTACCCTATCAAAGGCTTTCTCAGCATCAGTGCTGAGAAAGACACTTGGCGTTTTGGTGAGGGTTGTTTGGTACAGCAGGTTTAGCACTTTAGTAGTGTTGTCCCTCGCTTCCCTGGAAGGTACAAAGCCCACCTGGTCCAGGTGAATAACTCAGGGTATATGTGATTGAAGTCTCATGGCCAGTATCTTTGTGAACAACTTCAAATCTGTGTTCAACAGAGATATTGGGCGGTAGCTCCCACACTGTCCTGGGTCTTACCCATCCTTGGGGTTCACCGCTATTTGGGCTTGCAGCGTGGTGTTATGTCGTTTTTTCCCCTTGATGAGGGCATTCAGGAGTGCAACTAAGTGGTTGCCTAGCGATGGGAGAAATGTCTGGTAGTACTGCACCGTGAGGCCATCCGGCCCCGGGGCCTTACCTTTTTTAGTGTTCGCTATCGCCCCCTGCACCTCGATCAAGGTTATGGGTTCTTCTATAAGTTGACAGGTCTCTGCTGTCAAGGAGGGCATCATGGAGTCCTCTATATATTCCCTTATCTGTTCTGCCGGTGGACGCGTGTTGTTCAAGTTATATAGGGATTCGTAATATGATTTGAACTCTTGAGCTATTTGTTTTGGCAACGTTTTTTTCTGTCCTGTTGGGGTGTGTATGTGTGGTATATAAGATGCCTCTGTCTGGGCCTTTAGAGACTGCGCTAATAGCCTGCCACATTTGTTTCCTGATTCGTACGACTTTCTACGGGATATCTGTAGTGCCGCCTTGGCTTTAAACTGGAGCAGGTCTGTCAGTCAATTGTGTACGCACTGTGTCAAGTTCACTCCCTATTGATCTGGTCGGTGTCTGCTTGTGTTCCGCTTCTAGTTTCTGGAGTTTGTCAAGTAACCCCAATATCTGGGCAGTTCTCAGTTTTTTGATCCTCGCCCCGTGCTTTATTAGCACTCCGCGAATCACCGCTTTGTGCGCTTCCCATACAAGCCCCATGTCGAATTCAGGGGTAATGTTTGTACGGAAGTAGTGGCCTAGTTCCTTCGTGACATCTGCTAGAGTTTCTGGGTCTTGGAGTAGGCTCTCGTTGAGCCTCCATGTTTGTTTTTGTTTTGTATTGTAGTCAGTCAGTGCGTATGTCATTGTAACTGGTGCATGGTTCGACCAGGTAACGGACCCTATGGTCATGTTTTTAACTGCTTGTAGTTGATGGTGAGGGATCAGGAAGTGGTCTATGCGTGAGTACACCTGATGTGTACGGGAGAAAAATGTGTAGTCCCGTTCGCCGGGATGAAAGAGGCGCCAAGCATCTACTAGTCTTGCATTATGTAGGGCTGTATGGATTGCTTTACGTGCCCCCCTGGGGGACGAGGAAGTTCCTGTGGATGTGTCTTCTGTCGGAATCAAGGGGATGTTTAGGTCCCCCCCTACAATAAGTTGTCCCTCTGAGAAATTTCGGAGAATTTCGAAATGTTTCCTAATGAAGGAGTCTTGTTGATTGTTTGGGGCATAGAGGTTTGCAATAGTCACCTTCACTCCCCCGATCAGCCCTTTCAAAAACAAAAATCTCCCCGCCGGATCTGTCTTCCTATCGATCAGAGTCCATGGGACTCTTGCTGCAATCTGAATGGACACCCCTCGGGATTTAGCGTCTAAGTGGGTGGAGTGATACACTGTTGGGTAAAACCTGTTCTTCAAAATCGGGAATTTGTCTGTTTTTTTTATTTTTGAAATCTGCTGGATCAGCAAACCCCGAAGGATAGCCTTGACTGTGTCCCAGATTACCCCCTGGGGGGCTGATCCATTGTTCATGTCTATACTTTCTCTCAAGACATGTAAAACCTCAAGAGGATCACCCATGAGTTCCAACCAGGAGGGATTAATTCTCCATTCCCGATATGTGGTTCTTACCCCCAGCTCCAATGAAGCTGTCAGTGGAGAATGGTCGGAGAGGCCTCTTGGCCTGTACCTAATGTTATCTAACATAGACATTGAGTCCTCATTGCCGAGCAGCATATCGATCCTCGACAGTGTGGAGTGTGTGCTGGAGAAGCAGGAGTACCCCCTAATCCAGGGATTCCTCAGTCTCCATATGTCTTTCAGGCCCAGTTCCTCCAGGAGTCGAGGGAGACGGCTATCCGCTAACCCTCCCCGCTGGCTCCCCTGGGGAAGCCTATCCATTGTCGGATCTAATACCATATTAAAATCTCCAAAAACCATGACCGGGAGGCCCGGCCTATCCAACACAAACTCCACAAGGTCGAGAAAGACCTCAATATCAAAGGGCGGTGGGATATACACATTAGCCAGCAGGACAACTTTATTTTCTACCTTACAGTGTAAAAAGATGTACCGTCCCCGGTCATCAATTTTACTTTGATTACATTTAAATGTGATCCCTGAGCTAATCAAAATGCTAACACCTCTTGAAAAGGAGGAATGAACCGAGTGGTACTGTGAAACAAACTCACCCCACCCTAACCTAGGTATGGAAACGTTGGTAAGATGGGTCTCCTGGAGGCACAAAATAGAAGCCCCATAGGATCTAACCATAGACAGTGCTGCAGCTTTTTTTCCTGGGTCACCCAGTCCCCTAATATTCCAAGAACATATAGTGATTATACATTTCTATAATTTCAACAGCAGCCTTAATTCTTACTCCCGTGCTCATTATTACCCTCCAAAAAATATATAATTAATGTTTGTGAAATCCTTTTGATCAAACTTGTCATGAAAACGTGGGTTTCTAGTCAATACTTGTGAAATCTTACCGATCAGACTTATCAAGTGAATGTGTTTTTTTTCCTTACATTTTTTACCCCTCATCCTTACACCTTCATACATATTGTACCTCTCCCACACAGCCATACATTCACATCCAAGAATTCTATCACTCCTTCTACATTCATCTTTGATTACCACCCTAGGTTTGGCCGGGGGCCTTCTACTGTGACCTACCCATACACACCTCTTTTGAGAAAATCTTAGTGTCAATTCCAGTGAATCTACCCCATCCCTACCCCTCCCTTTCCCCCAAGTTAGCCATCCTTCCCCCTCCCCCCCAATAGAAAAAACACTTCCCCCCCCCCCAAACAAAATATACACTCATAAAGACCATCCTGCAGCACCCCAAAACCAGGGGAATAAGCCACCGTTTGCCCTCTTCCCCCGTGCATTCAGATATCTGCCGTGTGCTTCAGAAACTAAGAGGACCATCTCTATTGTAAATTGGAGAAGTGCGAATTCCATTGTGAACAGGTTAAATTCCTGGGTTATGTAATTTCCACTGCTGGTTTTTCGATGGACCTAGAGAAAAATTGAGTAGTCCTACAGTTGCCCCGACCTGTGGGTTTACGTCCTCTGCAGCGTTTTCTTGGCTTTGCCAACTATTATCGGAAGTGTATTCGTAACTTCTCATCTCTGGTAAAGCCCCTCACTGATATGACCAGAAAGGACGGTAACCCACAGAGTTGGTCTCCGGAGTCCATTAAGGCCTTTGAGACTCTCATGGCTGCCTTCGTTTCTGCTCCTACGTTGGCACATCCCGATCCTACATTACCTTTTATCCTTGAGGTTGATGCTTCTGAGACTGGAGTTGGCACCCTTTTGTCTCCACGTCCTACCTCTGAGAGCGCTATGCATCCTTGTGGCTTATTTTCCAATAAATTGTGACCTGCGGAGTGCAATTACAAGATTGGTGACAGAGAGCTGTTATCAATCATTTTAGCCCTGAAAGAATGGAGACATTTTTATCAAAAAGGTTTTTATTGACCAATAGAAAAGATAAACATACAGCTCAATTTACATCTCCAAACTCAGACAGATAAAAAAATTGTGATCCAAAAAGGCACATATAATCCTGCAGGAGGGCACAACAGCATTTTAACACTACTACTCCCCCATCCTCCACAGGTCCATATTGGCAATATATTACTCTGTACAATATAATCACGGTACCGTCACATCATGCAAACATCAATCTATCCGCACACCCCCCTTCAGTTCAGCTAATATTTTTACAGCAATCTATCCATTATCAAATCCACCGGTGACAGGCCTGGTGTATCCAACCAGGGAGCCCACAGACTGTCATACTTTTCTGGTCGTCCCCTGTGCTGAAAAACATATTTCTCCATTCTAATAGTGTCCCCCATTTGTGTTATCCATTCCCCCAGCGTTGGCGGGTCTAAGGCCTTCCAGTGCCGGAGAATCATTTTTCGTGCCTGAAACAAAGCCCTGGCTACCGCCTGCCTAGTAATGGCTGTCATAGGGATGTCATCCAGGATCCCCAATATACATGGTTTTGGGTCAATCGGAATAGTAAGTCGGTATGCTCCGTTAATCGTGGCCACCACCCCCGTCCAGAACAAGGGAAGCTTAGGGCATCTCCATAGCATGTGGATCAGGTCCCCATGGTCCCTTGCACATCTAGGGCAAATATCGTCCTGTCGTACCCCCATTCTAAGGAGCCTAGCGGGCGTAAAGTGTACTCTAAGGAGTAGATACAGTTGGGACAACCGCTGGGCTACATTAACTGAGCACAATTGGACTGCCTGAAGAGCCTCCTCCCACTGCTCACTCTCGAACGTACCTACATCCTCCTCCCATTTTGCAAATGCTGTCTGTGGGAATCCCTTCAGGTAAGTATGAAGAACTGCCGAGTAGATTTTTGAAATAAACCCCCGAAACTGCAATACGTCCTCCATCAGTCTGAAAATTGGGGTCGGTGAAAGAGTCCACGGGGCCTCCCCGGCCTGCACATTCACTGCGTGCTGTAGTTGTAAATAATGAAAGAACATAGTCTGAGGGAGTTGAAACCTCTCCCTCAGCTCCGCAAAAGGCATCAGGCTACCAGCAGTAAAAATATGTCTCAGATGCGTAATACCGTGTCTCTTCCACCGTTCCCCAGAGTCCAGCGATAGTAATTCCTCAAAATACTTATTTTCCCATATCGGTCTATATCCAGTAAAGCCCTCCACGCCCTGCATTTGTCTGAGCTTGTTCCAAACTTTCTGCATTAATGTGTAAGTGGGGTATCATTTGTTCGACTTTGCGTATGCGAGGGCCTCCATGCCCGTGGGTACATTTCCATGACCAGTAGCCAGACACATCAGTTCCTTAGTGGGATCGGAATGTGTGGGCGTCTCCGCCCCCTCTTCCGTTGGTAGCATAGCCCTGGCAATATGTTGTGCCTGGGCTGCCAGGTAGTAAGCCCAAGGATTGGGGAGGGCAAGGCCTCCCGCCTCCTTGGGTTTTTGGAGCTGTTCCAGTTTTATCCGTGGGGGCTTATCCAGCCATATAAAACTTCTGAAAAGTGAGTTAATAATTCTAAACAGTTTGAGGGGAATCACCATAGGTGTGTTGTGCAGAATATACAGGAGTTGGGGCATGAAAATCATCTTTATTAAATTAATCCTGCCCACCAGTGACATTTTGAGTTTTGCCCATATTTTGTTCCTATCCCGAATCCTGTTCAACAATGGGGTCAGATTGAGTAGAATATACTCAAGTGGTTCCCGCGTTACTTGTATTCCCAGGTACTTCATGCCGGTAGAAACCGGTATATTGTGTAGTGTCTGACCCGTTTTGTCCGAGGTGTCATCCAGCAGCAATAGCGCTGATTTTGACCAGTTAATGGTCAGGCCTGAGTAGATTCCGAAATTTCGGATTATATCCATGGCTCCCCTGAGAGAGTCCGAAGTGTCTCCCAGAAGGAGCATGGTATCGTCCGCGTAAAGCATAACTTTTTCCTGAAGATTCCCATACTGAAACCCTGTTACCTCTGGGCTTGCTCTAATCAGGGCTGCCATGGGTTCGATGGCGAAGAGGAGGGGAGATAAGGGGAAGCCTTGACGGGTGCCCCTAAGCAGGGGAAATGTGTCAGATGTGTCCCGCCTCCCTAATAGTTGCCCGGGGCCCGGGGCGAGCAATACAAAAGCTTCACCCAGGACAAACTTACCCATGACAGCCCAGAGATACTCCCACTCCACGCTATCGAACACCTTGTTGGCGTCGAGGGAGAGCAAGGCTCTGCCCCCCATATTGTCAGATTGTGTTTGAACATTCAGAAACAGCCTGCGTAGATTAATACCTGTAGATTTTTGAGGCATAAAGCCTGCCTGATCTGAGTGGATAATAGTGGAGATGGCTCCGTTAAGTCTAATGGCCAAGACCTTGGGCAAAATTTTTATATCACTCTGCAAGAGCGATATCGGTCTATATGGTCCTGGGTCTAAAGGGTCCTTTCCTGGCTTTAAAATGAGAACAATACTGGCCCTGGTCATGGATTTGGGCAGTCTCTGGGTTTCCCTCGCATAGTTAAGTACTTTTAGGAGGCGGGGTAAGATTGCCTCTTCATATTGTTTAAACACTTCCATTGGGAGCCCATTGTCTCCTGGTGCTTTAGAGTTAGGGAAGAGGCTAAGAGCTCCCTGCAGTTCTTCAAGACTTATTGGAGAGTCAAGGAGTTCGCGCTGAGAGTCGGACAGTCCAGGCAGTCCAATGCCACCCAGATATGCTTCTAGGTCAGAAGTCGAGTAAGTCGCTCTAGAGCGGTATAAATCTGAATAAAACCTCACTAGTTCCGTCATAACTTGGGCCTGATCATTTACCAGTCTCCCACCCTCTGTGCGTAATGCTCCAATAGATGGAGACATCTGTGATGCTTGTACAATTTTAGCCAGCAGGCGCCCCGTCTGTTCTCCCTCTTCATAGAAGGCCTGTTTATTAAAAATTTTTTTCCGGTCGGCCGTTTCCCCAGAGATGCGGGTAACCGCTTCCTGGGCTGCCGCCCATGCGGCCCTAGCCGCATCTGAAGGGTCAGCAATGTATTCAGCCTCAAGTCTGCTCACCAAGCGGTCTGCCTGTTCCTGTATAGCATGTGTCTTGTCCTTGACGGCCGTCACTTCTGTAATCATAATGCCCCTGAGAAACGCTTTAAACGTCTCCCAGGTCAGTATGAGGTCAGGGTAGTCGTCGTGACGCCTCCAAAAATCTGAGATTTCAGCCGACACCCGGTCATGAGAGGGAAATAAATTAAGCCAAAATGCATTAAGCTTCCATGGCGCCCTTTGCAAGCTTACCTCCTGCCTGGCGAGCAGGGAGACCAACAGTGGCGAGTGGTCCGACACCCCCCTAACAAGATAGACTATGTCCTTCAGCAGACGCACTGCCTGCGACATGCAGAGACACAGGTCAATCCTGGAGAGGGAGAGGTAGGCTTTGGAAAAAACACGAAAATTGCTTCTGGAGGGGATTACGACCACGCCAAGGATCCACCCATCCAAACGCCTCCGTAAACTTCCGCAGTGCCGTTCGAGCCCTTGTGCGGGAAGCCGGGGGAGGTGGATGTTTGTCTAAGACAGGATCCATGTAGCAGTTCAAATTGCCCACCAGAATAAGAGGGACATCTGGGTGTCCAAGCTGGAATTTCAGTAATACCTGTAAAACATCTGTGGAAAAGGGGGGTGGTATATACACAGCAGCAAGTATGCACTGTAATTGGTAGACCTTGCATAGTAATATCACATAACGCCCCTCGTCATCAATTAGTTTATCTATCAGTTGAAAGGTAATGGCACGGTGCACCAGTACGCTCACACCCCTGGAAAAGGAGGTGCGAGTGGAGTGGTGCACACACCACACCCATGAGAAGGCCACACACGAGACCGTCTCCGGTGTCAAGTGAGTCTCCTGTAATGCATAAATGGCGGGGGAGTGTTTTTTAAGAATAGTGGTTACCATTGTACGCTTTACCGGGTTTTGAATTCCCCTAATATTCCAAGACATTATAGATACTGTACCCATTTAACATAGCATAATTCAATATTCACAGAATATAATATCGTATGTTCCCTAGGCGCTGTAGGGAGTGTGTGGCAATAACGCGCCAAGTGTGTCAAAAAAAGCCAGGTACCTGCGTTCCGGAAGGAATACCTGAGTGTGTCCTGGAAGATGGGGCTAAACAATGCCTAGTCCCTCCTGCTCACTTGCTGGTTTCCGTCTGAAGTAGAGCTGCAGTGCAAACAGAACAAAAGGAGAGAAAAAAAGAGCACAACAGAAAAACATACCCAGAGGGCACTCTTATCCCTGCCACTGCCCATGGGGCAGGGTTCCCAACATAGGGAGGCGAATGACCTCATCTTCCTACAAAGAAGGCTGCAGTCATTTAGTTGAGTGTACCATGAAAAAGATAGGATAGGTGCAAAAAGCAGTGAGTCACTCATCCAACTTAACCCCCCAACCGCCGCCTAAACTGCGGCTTGAACTTGTAATTGTTGCAGTTTAGTAAATTACTTAACTGTGTTATAAAGTCACTTCACTTGCTCACAATGCCTGTGGAATGTAAATGGTATTGGCTTCCCAGCCCATAGGTATCAGACCTGGTTAGGTCTAAGCACAAGTGTATGATCAATTGATCAATCCCCGGCTGCTGCATCTCTGCCCGACTGCCTCACAGCATGTTCATTGGCGTCCAGCCACGCAATGGCCTCCGCCGCGCCCTCAAAAAAGTGGGCCTGGCCCCCCGCAGTAATCCGGAGTTTTGCCGGGAATAGCATAGCATATTTGGCCCCCAGCCTTAACATCAATAAATCTGGCTCTTCTTTTTTGTACTTCTGCTGAATAATCAGGATAGAATGAGATCCGGGCCCCATTAAATTGGATATTGCGTTGCTCTCTTGCCTGGTGCAGAACAATCTCTTTATCTTTGTAGTTAAAGATTCTGGGGGGGCGTGGCTTGGCCAAGCGAGGAGATGGCCGCTTGAGAGATCTGTTCCCGCCGTTGCCTCTCTTTAAGCTCCTTCAGCTGTGTTTTTTTGCCTCATAGAACCCCCTAAAAAGATGGGTACAGCTTCAAGACATACTTCTGCCTCCAGATCCCGCTCCCCCCGCGGACCACCGGGCAACGGGAGCCGAAACATCCCTGAGATGTTTAGTTCGCAGAGGAGCAATATGGCGCCGGCCCGCCACAATGCCTCACAATCTGCAGCGCCGCTCTTAGCCGACCCAACGATTCACCATCCACCTCAGGCTATAGACAACGATCGCTCCCTGCCTCCTCAGCCTCAACTCTCCCTGCAAGATCTGAGGGTGATCGCGGCCGACATTAAAGACACGCTGTCGGCCGCCATCTCAGACCTGAGACAGGACATTCGCGCGCTTTCCGGGCGGGTAGTAGATGTGGAGAAGACTACGGCTCATCACGAATCGGTCCTCAGGAAAAATACCCAAAAAATTGACTCGCACACCCTGCTACTTCGTGATGCCAATCGTCACCTCGAAGAATTAGATAACAGAGGACGCCGCCATAACCTCCGGATCCGTGGGATGCCGGAAAGTATTGACGCTGAAAACCTTACAACTGAAGTGACGGCCCTCTTTAACTCAATACTCCGCAGGCCACGAGAGACCCGTATTGAATTTGAGAGGATCCACAGGGCTCTACGTCCCAGAGGCAAGGAATCTGACCCGCCAAGGGACATCGTGTGCTGCATAGTGGATTTCCATATAAAAGAAGATATTCTGAGACAAGCCAGGGATGTCCCACGACTGCAGCATGAGGGTGCCCCCATACAGATTTTTCAGGATCTGTCGGCAATTACCCTGCAACATCGCCGACATCTGAAACCTCTACTTGAATCCCTGCGCGCGCAGGGCATCCAATATAGATGGAAGTTTCCCTTCTGCCTGTCCGCTTCCCGCCTAGGCCGCACGGCCCTCCTAAAAGTTCCAGAAGACCTCCGCCACTTCTGCCGCACGCTGGATATCCCGCTCATTGATATACCGGAATGGTATGCCGAATACCGCCCGCACCTACCCCGATACCCGTCACCGACTGAGGATCTGATGGACACACATGACACCCAGCAGTATCGGCGCCGATCTCCCTCGAGCTCCAGAATGCGACCCGCCAGACACCCGGACCGTGGCTACAGTCCAGCTGAGTCTCCAAGATCCCGGAGAACACACAGAGACTATTGAAGATGCCTGATCGTCTCTCCGTCTTTCACACTGGGGCCTCTGTTGTTTTTTGTTTTGTTCAATTGACCCCCGGCTGAGTTTCCTGATCGTTTGGCTGTTTTTTACTTTTTCTATTGTTTCCCCTTAGGTTGTCTCCCGCCGTTAACGCCGCTACACATGTCATCACTGACTACCTCTCGGTTTCAGGATCGCAGGTACGGAGCGATCCTCTGCTCTTTCTTTTGAACTACTGCCTATTAAAGAACCGCGTGAGTAAATGTTTGCTGGGCGCTTACTGTGGCTGCTTTGTTGATTCCTGCCTTTTTAAACTGCAGTCTCCTTCACCATCTTTACCTCACCTCGCTTGCACCTCCCCTGCACTACAACTAATATTTCATCCTCTGCTCCTGGACACCTGATTCCCTTCCCATCTGAAAAGCATGCTACCCATCTATTGGTTTTCTAAATTCCAAAGTGATTATAAATGCATGGCCTCTACTTACTACCTCTCTGCTCTTGCATGCTAATAGCAAAATGTTCTATACATCATTACTACTGTGCTTCCTAAGTTGATATACTCATTTTGACTCTGTATATTGTGTTGTGGATTTTATGGTGTAATAGGCTGTTACCCCACACCTTGCTTTACCCCATATGTTTCAACCCAGATACGGCAGCAAACGGTGAACAGGGGCACTGTAAACTTTCACACGCTATCCTTTCCCAACATACCACCCCCCCCCCCCCCTATCTCTAACATGAGATGCCTACCCTGTTGTCTGTCGTCTGCCAGACTAACTATGCCCAGGCTAACAGTCGATCATCTCTTTGCACCATAGAGACTTTATTCCCCCCGCTTATGTGGGGCTCATTCAGATCAGGTATTGCCTATGAAAGGCCCCCCCTCCTTAAACTCAGGCTGCTGGCATACTCTTGTTAAAGTTTTCAGCTCTTCCCGTTCTCCAGGAATACCGATCCCGTAGCTCACAACAGATTTGCACCGATGCATGCAGTAATGGTTGTGTCTCACCGCTTATCTGACTGAAATGTCATTTATGTATATTCTCCGTTTAGCCCAAATTCTTTAGAGTCTCCCACTAATACAAAACTCAGCCTGCGAGTTACTTTATACGCCACCTATACCATAATGTAAACTGCAATACCATGATTATTATAGTATGTATATACTCGGAATTACAATATCATAGGAGAATATAAGGTCCTTTTTTATGTCATAGTGAAGTACTCGCTAAAATACTTATATCTATGTATTAATTTGTCTAGTCCCTATAATGTTATTAGTCTGTTAAACCTATGAGCGCATGCTACTGTTAATATCACAATAATACGAGGTTAGCTATGAAGCCAAACACACGGCTAGGAATAATCAAATATTATTTATTTCCCAATAGTCAGGAACGCTAACATAAAGCATTAAAAGACATTACAATATCACAAAGCTTACAATCAAATCATATAATATAAGAATATCAAAGATACTTATCACAGGGCCCTCCTTGTAGTCTCGAAAGATGGCCGCCAGACCATGAGGTGACTAGAGACATCCTCTCATGACCCCATTCCCAGCAAAACAGACAGAAGAGCTCTCTGCGAATTCCTTTTACCAAGCTCACTCATTCAAGCTCCCCCCCTTGCCAATCCTAGCTGCCCCAATCATTGCTCCCATGACAATCCATGACTGTCCTGCTGCAGTCTGTGCCCCAGGCTATCTCCGTCCTCAATCTATTTGAAGCTTCATGCACACCAGGTGGGCTGAAGATAACTCCTTTTGCTATGCAGATCTTGTTTGGGGCCACATTTCTCAGAGGTGTAGAACTTTAGAAAAATAACATTCATGTTTGATTCCAACATATGCCGCTTTGCGACTGAAAATCGCATAAAAACCCTTCTTCAAACACGGCTCCTATTGAACAGTCCATAACTGTTTTGTCCCTGACATGCGTTTCCAAACCAGTATCCATAGAACAGTCCTTCAAACGTCTTAACGTGTTGTATTTTTACAACGTATCCCTGACATGCGTTTCCAAACCAGTATCCATAGAACAGTCCTTTAAATGTCTTAACGTGTTGTATTTTTACAACGTGTGCAGAAACAGCTCCTATGGAACAGTCCATTGTGGTCTTACCATGTTATGCTTCCAACACGTGCCGCTTTGCCACTGAGTAACACATCCTTCTTCAGCGACAGCTTCCATGTCACCAGTATGTATCTTTGGTATCTTCTCCTTTCCGGTGTCTTCAGGACGGATGCAGTACAGGCAAGGGGTGTCCATTCATTCACCATTCACCAGTACACATTCAGAGCACCATATCAAACAGCTCTCAAATACTGATCTATTATTTAGATAAGTCTCGAGGAGGGCCTTATTCACCCACATTAATAACCTACAATACTCATAGGTCACACTATACCATAATATAAATCGACTTATTACCATACTATATACATATATATGTGTCCCGTCCATTTACGCACCCCGCTCCCAACCCTATAACCCTTTACTGTACATATGGGTCGGGATTAGGCAGGCTTGCTCACAGCGGTATTGCAGGGCCCTGACTTGGCAGCAAGGTCTCTAATTTGAACACAGAGACCCTACCGTCAATTCGTCCCTCAACTTGCATAGACAAATGGGAGATCCTTCTATATAAATATCGAGTCTAATCACACATATAGATCTGCAAAAATGACACAAAAAAACACACAATTCCATCCCTGTGCCTGGATTTCAGTGACCATTCCCAGGGTATACCATGCACCTCTACCTATGGTTAGGTTCAAGGAACCTTCCAGTTTTATGACTAGCGTTACATCGGTATTCTTTAGGACAAAGAAATAAACTCGTCTATGCCCCAAATGACACCCAGGTGTTTCCTCCCCAGCAATGATCCCTGAAATAACTTCCCAACATTTTTACGTTCACCACCATGATGTATTGACCTGGCATACAAAGGACATCATGGTCAGGCTTCCGACCGAGGGAAGTATCAACCTGCTTCCATCTCCTCTGATCACATGTGGGTGATTTAGCCTCAAATGCGACAAGATAGAATCCCCAATCAGTAAGCCCATTGATGCCACCAAATATACAGACCAAGTCCGCACTTCTGTATATGGGATCATACAGCCTAACACCTTTCACCATCCAAACTGGTACAGCCCATCCAGGCATTCGACCACCATTTTGGATTAGTGTAAGCGACGTGTTGTGGCAGAGTCTTACTGAGCGGTGATGTTAACTCATCAGGCCACTGCCCTTTAAACAGAGATTGCCCAATCAGCTTGATGCTGGTTGACACTTCCGCCCGTCACTGCGTGTACGCTAGAGCCCATAACCGATTTCTATCCTGTACCCTCACACCCTCCACCAACCTCTCAATATGGTTCACCAAATCTGGAGCTAATTTACCCTGGGTGTTTTGTGAATGCTATTAAGGATGCCACCAATCTCTCTGAGTGACAAAGTCCCGCTCAAGCTATGGCTGAGAGTTTGTTCCTCAGGATACCGATGTCTACTCCATTACCAACACCCATCCCAGCTCCTATTCCCCCAATATAGTGCTGAATACATGCCTCCTCTTGTGGTTACTCCTCAGAGATAAGCATCCTGCATGCACCTTATTCTGTGTCCGCACATCTCTGGGAGTAAGTCACTGGTACGATGACAGCACTTGATTCAGCATATACTCAGCACATATAGGGTAATAGGTTTATCAACCACTGTGAGATGTTGCAGTGCCATATGGTGAAGGCATACTGTACTCTGGTAGTCAGCGTTTGTTCCCTTTATCTATCGGAGCATGCTCCTGTGTGTATTCACTGGCATTCCCTGTGCAGGGTTTCAACTTCTCAGGTGAGACCTCAACCAGGCGCATCTCCCCCATACAAGGAAATGTTCACCCCATTGATGTGTCACCTGACACCCTCTAGTCCGGCCAACAGACACCTTATTATGCATAAGTGCCCGCCTCCTGGGTACCTGCACCATATAAATTCCATTACGTCAATACATGTCATACATTACACAACTTTTCTTATTTCAACTCCTCCCTCCAACAAAAACATATATATTTTACATTTTCATGTTCTGATGGATTGGATGTGTTATGCTCCTTCCCCCAACCTCCAACCCATTGTACGTATATTAATAACACGTTTGCATTCATCAGGAGAGAGTCCAGCAAAAAAATGTTTCAAGTCTTATTGATAGGCACAGTCTTTCAGATTCAGCACCAGATCGTCCATAGGAAAAGAAAAAGTGTTAAAGTGAATCTTTTTGTTTGTCCCATCTCTCCTGATATTTAGTAGAATAAATTTGGGGTGTGGTATGGCACAGACAAACTGCCAACCAGATGATCATCCGTCATCCATTTTCCAGAACCTTTCCAATCTCGCTCCACCAGGATTCTGGAATTGAAAAAACAAGAGCAGAATCAAATTCTTATCCATAATATCTGCTTGCTTATTATATTTACTCCTATTTCCTTCCTTGGAACCCAGGAACTTAGTATTCCTGGCTTCTGCAATTTGACCAAACTATCAAAACAACCATGACCTCTTTAGGCAGAACCCACTCTAAAATGGATCCCCACGGTATGGTCAAAACTTTAAAAAAACGAACGTCACTATTGTTTCTCAAAAATTCTCAATTTAAAAACGCAAAAAGAAAAACAACCAATGCATTTATCTTTATCTTACGATCTATGCACTAACTTTATCTTACGATCTATGCACTAATTCCCCTTTCAGGTGTATAAAGCCTAAACCTTTTGGAGCTTTTTACACCTGAACAAAACAACAATAAAATAGCTGATTAAGCCAATACCCAAAAACAAAAAAATGTTTTTTTTTTTTTCAAAAAAGAAAACAAAAATTTAAAAAAGAATAAACATTAAAAGTCTGGCCATTATCACCCAAGAACAACATGACAAGACAACCACCATACAACAATGACAAACACTCAACTTTTAATTAAAGACATCCATGGATTTTCTCCTGAGAAGAGTACATGTTTCTTTTTTTTATCTGAAAGACAATAAGTTAATGGGAAAAACAACACAAACAAAACATTTGTAACTTCATCACAACATTTGCTACCTCATTTGTAACTCTTTAGTTTTGTCAGATTATTGTTTAAATATTTTCATTGTTTGCAAACAATTACTAATTAATGAGCTCATGGTACCATGTGATAATCGATTATGCATTTACAATAACCTAACCCCCGTGTTGGTCTCACTTTGACGGACCTGCAAACAAAACACAAATGTTTAGTATCCCAAACCTGTTCTCTCCCTGGTCTCTGGAAAAGGAACACAAAGACAATGATTAAACACGATTATCATGACAATTGACTTTAAGTGCCCCAAGTCTCTTCTCATTAATTGTACTGCTAGGGGAACACCGAGTTGTAGTATAAACAACTAAACTAAAAAAATAAAAATTACAAACATTAAAACTAAAACAAAAATTAATAAAATAAAAAAAAAATTGAAAAGTGAAAAAAAAAATTAATAATTAAAAAAAACAAAATATGGAAAAAAATAATTCATAATAAAAAAAAATGAAAACATTAAAAATTAAAATAAAAAAAACTACTAATAAAAAAAATTCATAAAAATTAATAAAACATTAAACCTTATATAAAAAAAATTACAAAAATACTTAAAACCTTATTCATAGGAAGGAAGCTTTGATCAGAGTATTTTTAACATACTTGCAGCTGACTAAGTGCTGCCAGCATTGCTTCCCCCAGTGCTATGTTTGAATAACCATTCGGCTACTTCCATTTTGATTTTATGCAACTGTCCTACATATTGCTTTTCAGTTTGTAGACTCCGTAATTGGGTCTTAACGGGGAATTGGGTTTGCTTACTATGGGCTCCATGCTTTGGATTGCTACCCCACCTGGCCGAATAACATTCATAATGCCTTGGGGTAGTTTTCAGGTATGATCTTTTTTTGATATCGTTACTCGCCCAACAATACTTTGCGATGTGACCTCCCCTTTTACACAAACAACATTTTAGCTCTGGTTTCTCTGCATAGGCCCTATTTTTAACATCTTGTGCTGGAAATTCACCTTGCTGGATAATATTACTGTGATTGGAATTAACAGACTTTACACTTTCATCGTCTGAGGAGTCATCAGAAGTTTCTATTTCAATTCCTGAATCAATTTCAAGCGCAGTTACCACGTTTGTATTTACGTCTCCAACATTGATTCCCATCATAGTAATATGATTTGCAGCAACAATAGTATATGGGTCCTCTTTATGTTCCACTTCTACTTCTGTACACTGAGCATGTGCGGAGGGTACCTCCACCATTGCATCTTCGGCTATTGTATGTTTGGAGGATAAATCCATTATGGCTGCCTGTGCACCCTGTAACTCCTCCTTAAGCATTGTGATAACCTGCAAATTCTCAGCCTCCCTTTGATTCAAAAAGACGATGCAACCTTCTCTTAACTCACACGTTTTTCCTAATTCCTCCAATCTCTGTTCTAATTCGCATTTTTCCGTCACTAATTGTTCAATCTGACTACGCGCTTGTGCATCTGCATTTTCAACCCTAATTAATATATCTTTTGTTATATTTTGTAGCTGCTGCATGAATTGCTTCCTTTCATCTATCCATTCTGATTCCTTCCGTTCAGAAATGTCTCTAATTTTTAAAAACATGCACATCAAATTTGCTAATCTCTGTTTCCTGCCTTTTTTTGAATTCTTTTTAAATGCTATGGCATCATTATGATTATTGCATTGTTCCAATAGGTTGATGAACTGGTATGTTAAAGGACCCTGAGATATACTGTCTAATTGAATAGACGCATGTTTCTTAAGAAACTCTTCAAGGATCTCCATTGATATGCTAAGCAAGCCCTCTATACTGGAGCTGTAAAACCTGTTTTGGTTACACTGAAATACAGATAAAAAGATAGGCTATTCAAAGGTTTCGCTTGCAAGCTAACTTGTAGTCCCACAACAGCCTACAACAAACAAAAACTACCCCTTGCTACCTGTAGTTCTACAGCCTACACAAGGCACATCCTAAGACACAAGGCAGACTCTTAATCAATGCCTTCCTGTTAGTTTGCAGGCCACATTGAACTTCTATTGGATCAGAGAGTTATGTCACTCTCACGTGAGTAGAAATAATAAAATGACAAAAAAAAAAAAAAAAAAAAAAAAAAATGACAACAAAAAAAAAAACTTCCAAAAATAAAACTTCCAAAAATAAACTAACAATATCTCTATCACTTTTTTTTTTTTCCTCAAAGATGTATGGTAATTCCTGTCAATTCCTAACCAAGGGTGATCAGCCCTTTACTCACCAGCCCTCTTGACCAGCTACAAGTATTCTAACACTTTGCATTAGCAATACAACATTTTAACATATATATACATATCTCGGATAATAAAAAAAAAAAAAAAAAGGTCTCACCAGATTTGTCGCGCGTCCGCTATCCGATGAAATATTTCACAAAATTTTTATGATCATCCAAGCGTGGTTTCAGAATTCGCGAGCCAGCGCCAATCTTGTCCACACGAGAGACGATTTTCAGTTCTGGGTGTCTTTGATTACCAGGACTCAAAACAAAAATACATTAGTTTGTGGATTCTGTGTAAAAATACATTCTACACGCCTTGTGGGGTGCCAAATGAAGTACTCGCTAAAATACTTATATCTATGTATTAATTTGTCTAGTCCCTATAATGTTATTAGTCTGTTAAACCTATGAGCGCATGCTACTGTTAATATCACAATAATACGAGGTTAGCTATGAAGCCAAACACACGGCTAGGAATAATCAAATATTATTTATTTCCCAATAGTCAGGAACGCTAACATAAAGCATTAAAAGACATTACAATATCACAAAGCTTACAATCAAATCATATAATATAAGAATATCAAAGATACTTATCACAGGGCCCTCCTTGTAGTCTCGAAAGATGGCCGCCAGACCATGAGGTGACTAGAGACATCCTCTCATGACCCCATTCCCAGCAAAACAGACAGAAGAGCTCTCTGCGAATTCCTTTTACCAAGCTCACTCATTCAAGCTCCCCCCCTTGCCAATCCTAGCTGCCCCAATCATTGCTCCCATGACAATCCATGACTGTCCTGCTGCAGTCTGTGCCCCAGGCTATCTCCGTCCTCAATCTATTTGAAGCTTCATGCACACCAGGTGGGCTGAAGATAACTCCTTTTGCTATGCAGATCTTGTTTGGGGCCACATTTCTCAGAGGTGTAGAACTTTAGAAAAATAACATTCATGTTTGATTCCAACACATAGTGAACGCCATTTGGAGGCGGCAGTTTTTAGAGAACGGAAACAATAATATTCTTAGCTCTCCCCTCTCTGACACGCCAGCCCCCTATCTTTGCAGTGATATACTCAGCCTTTATATGAGGCATACACTGGGCAGAGTCCCCCCAAAATACCCTTAAGCCTACCTACAAACCGCTGGGATCATATCCCTAAGCATTCATAGTGCATTCTTGGCTTAAATACACCCTGAATCATCCTACTGCCCTTTTACGGTGCATGCAGATCCCCACTAATCTGATAACTGTTTTGGTTATACCCGTTCTCCAAGAGCTCCATCCCATCATGGCTGAACTAACCTGTACTGTTGCATATATGAATGTTAATGTCATTTACTTATAACACTAGGAACCTCACAATATTGACTAGACACCAGGGTCTTATTTTATAACATTCTCTTGATATATTGATCCCTCCACATGTGCCCTATTGCTCATCTCCCTTCAACAAACCACATAGACACCGCTCTGACCAACTACATACGGCATAATCTCTCCCCTATTTTAATGTTTTTTACACCCAAAGATGTTTTTGGTCTTCAAAACTCCCCTCATTTACTGCAGGCTCCCTCTTCTACTGTCTCCACTTCACAACTGTATAACAATACTCATCCTCTCCCTGCCCTCCATTACATTATTACGGAGGTTCTTTTACAACTACAACTTAAAATGCTGCTGGGTCTTGATGCAACTATTTCGTTGCACTCTTCCCTCCTCTCACCCACTATATACTTTCCTGAGGGGCAACGGCGGCCTCACCTTGTAATTTTTATCCTCTGTTCATACTGGTTGTCTCCTTGTTCAGATCAAGCCAACCCCCCTACAGCGCAGTATTCTATCACATACATTTTATAATACTCAATCGACCTGCTTACTGTCGACTGTACCCACCTGACCTGAATCCAGCTTGACTGGATTGGGCTAGTCTTTGTCTACCCCCTCCCCACCTTATACGGACATCTCTGCTGGTTTTCTTGCTTCTACCACCCCCCCCCCCCTCCTTCCCGAGTCTCTGCTTGACACTTCCCCACTACTCTTTACAGGCCTGATCCCCTAGACACAGGTTTGCGATTTACAGCATAGCATGACGGATGCATCTCATAATCCGGAGTCCAGAATGCCTCCTCCCAATGACACACAATTCCCTCCGGTTAGATTTTGCTCACTTAATATACGCGGCCTGAATGTTCCTGAAAAACGTTCACAATTACTATACCATTTACGTAAAGATAGGACCCACATTGCATTTATACAAGAAACCCACTTCCGCTCAGACAGTATCCCAAAACTTCACAACCACTACTTCCCCACGGTTTATCATGCCACTACAGATGTTTCCAAATCTAAAGGGGTCTCCATTTTATTATCCAAACACTGCCCATTACTGGTTTCTGATATTAAACAAGACAGCAATGGCAGATATATTTTTATCAAAGGCACGTTACACAACAGACCCATTACATTAGCAAACATTTACGCACCCAATGTAAGACAGGTCCCTTTTTTCCGAGAAACCCTTGACCTACTTACGGAATTCCATTCTGGCATGATCATCTTAGGCGGAGACTTAAATGTGACACTCACACCTGCCTTAGACTCCTCCACCGGATCCTCTACTCTAACGTATAGAGCTTTAAGAGACATCAAAAAGAAGCTCCAAGAATTGACCCTCCATGATACATGGCGTACCCTGCATCCCAACGAGAAAGATTACACATTCTTCTCACCCCCGCACAACAAATACACCAGACTCGACCACTTCTTTATCTCCCAAGCTGACCTGACTCTCCTTACAAAAGCGACAATAGACCCTATGATCCTTTCGGACCATAATCCTATCTCTATGACGCTCTCTATACCACATACCCGAAATCTCAATCCCATCTGGCGCCTAGACGACTCTTTATTGACTGATATATCCAACACCCAGAAACTCAACACCCGACTAGTCCAATATTTTCTGGAAAACCCCACAACTGATTGCACACCTGCAATTACTTGGGCAGCTCACAAATGTGTGATCAGAGGTGAACTTATATCCATGACGGCACATAGAAATAAATTACGACGCCAACACATTTCTACCCTGTCGGCTAAAATCCACGCCTTGGAACGTCTGCACAAAGCCTCACTTGCCCAACAAACCCTTACGGACCTCATTCAGGCTAGGGACGAACTTAAGGAGGAACTACATAAAAGACTTAAACGCACGTATCTTCTATCCCAGAAATTATTTTATCAATTTGGAAACAAAACAAGCAAATTACTCGCCAAAGCACTACAACGTAAAAAGGCTACTGCAACAATACATAAAATCATTGACCCCGACGGCAACTCACATGTATCCCCAGAATCCATTACCAACCAGTTTCTCTCATACTTTACTAAACTCTATAACTTACCACGGACTGACGAGGTAAAACACCCTTCCCGTAGACAAGAATCTATCTCAACCTTTCTATCGCATTTTGGCATTCCCCCGATTTCCACAGCGGACGCAGAAATTCTTAATACCCCTATTACTTTAGAAGAAACCTTGTCTACCTTGAAACAACTTAAACCAGGTAAGAGCCCAGGCCCGGACGGACTAACTGTTAGCTACTATAAAACCTTCATTGACGTGCTTGCCCCACATCTGACTACCACCTTTAACTCTCTTGCCTCCCCTGACTCAGTTCCCAATGATCTGTTAGAAGCGCATATCACGCTGATTCCCAAACCAGGTAAGGATGACACTATAGTATCTAACTATAGACCCATTTCGCTTTTGAACGTGGATATAAAACTATATGCTAAAATTCTTGCCAATCGTATCCTTCCACTCCTTCCTAAATTAATCTCCTTAGATCAAGTAGGCTTTGTCCCTGGGAGAGAAGCCAGGGATAATACAATTAAAGCCCTTGCCATCCACCGATGGCTCTCACACAAAACTACCCAGAAAGGATTTCTCCTATCGCTTGATGCAGAGAAGGCGTTCGACAGGGTGGCTTGGGACTACATGACCGCTACGCTTGTAGCCTTGGGCTTCCCTCCCAAATTCCTACAAATGATACTATCATTATATTCGCACCCGACTGCTCGATTACGGATTAATGGTCGCCTGTCGAACGCCTTCTCTGTTTCCAATGGCACCCGCCAAGGATGCCCGCTTTCACCCCTTATTTTCATCCTTACCTTGGAACCCCTCCTGCGTAAACTTAGAACAAACCCGGACATTACTGGAATTGAGATACACAATCGACAATTCAAACTAGCGGCCTACGCAGACGACATACTCCTCTTCCTATCCAATCCGCTCACTTCCCTACCTAATCTTCTGAAAGACTTTGCCATGTTTGGACGACTATCTAACTTGCAGATTAATTTTTCGAAATCAAAAGCTTTAAACATATCCCTCCAACCACAAACTGTTTCTCTATGTAAATCCAACTTCCCCTTCACTTGGGAAGACAAATCCCTTACGTACCTGGGAATCCAACTGCCTACCAACTTAAATGACCTCTACCAATTGAACTACCTTACAATGTTACAGACCATTCAAACTGACCTCCTCAAGTGGACATCTGGACACTTTTCATGGTTTGGGCGAGTTGCAATAATAAAAATGAATATCCTACCCCGCATACTATATGTTCTACAGGCCATTCCGATCGGACTACCTATCTCTTTCTTTACAACCTACAAAAGAGTATGCCGTAACTTCATATGGGCGGCAAAATCTCCTCGGATTAGCTGGGACACGCTCACTCTCCCGAAATCCAAAGGGGGTGTAGGCCTTCCTGATATCCAAAAGTATTCTATAGCTTGTCACCTCACGAGGATAATTGACTGGCACGTACACACGCCTTCCAAAGACTGGATTGCAATTGAGAATTCCTTTAATAACATTCCACTCACCCTCTTACCATGGATTGCTGAATCCAAAATACCCAAAACCTGTTCCGCTCACCCTCTCACCGGCGCCACCCTAAGAGCCTTCACACATGCCTCTCGGGCTTTGAAGTGGTCACCGTCCCCTGGTCCAATGACCCCATTACAGGGAAACCCAGACTTCCCTCCGGGGATACCTTCACAGAATTTGACTGACAATTCGGGACCCATTACACTTCGGGCTTCTCATTTCTTTCTTAACGGTTCCCTACTCTCCTTTCACGACATCCAGACACGCTTCCCAGACCACCACATTCAGTTCTATAACTTCCTTCAGATCAGACATTACCTCAACGGGGTTCGAAACACTGCTCTGTGGTTCAGAGATCTCAATCCTTTCGAATCCCTATGTACCACCGACTCTCCTCACAGGCATCTTATCTCACAAACCTACGCACTCCTATTTGATGATTATGATCTTAAACAAAACAAAATAGTCAAGACATGGGAAGGAGAACTAGAGATGGATCTCTCCAGTAAGGAATGGGAGCTTATTTTCCAATGTATTCACAAAAATACTATAAATGTCTCAGCACAGGAGAACTCTTACAAAATATATGCCAGATGGTACAGAACGCCAAATATTATACATAAATATCACCCCGAAATTTCTCCAATCTGTTGGAGATGTGGTCTAGAAACGGGCACTCCACTGCACATTTGGTGGGATTGTACTAAGATCCAACCTTTCTGGAAGGAAATCCATGCTACCATACCACGCATCTCCACATATACTGTGGACTTTTCGCCTTCCCAATTTCTCCTTCAACACATCTCGCTACCTTATTCAGTTTATAAAAAATCCATCATTCCGCACTTACTCAACGCTGCCAGACAATGCATACCTACTCGATGGAGGACCACAACTCCACCGACCTTATCAGACTGGTTTCAACGTATAGAAAAAACCTCGGAAATGGAAAGTATTATCCATCAAACCAAAGACACTCCGACCGCATATGGTAATATCTGGTCTTGCTGGATACATTTTAAGGCCTCCCAAACGTACCATAATCTTCTAGGTGCACCTTAGAAATACATCTTCTGGTCTCTGTACTAACTCCCATTTCCCACTTCCATCTGGACAGGTTTCCGTCATGCTATGCTGTTCTCGTTCTCGTTTTCGCTCTCAGTCTCCTACTAATATAATAGGCTCACATGCTGGTTCTCATGTTTCATGACCATCTTCCTCCACACCCTCTAGGTCCTTTAAATGCCTACATCTCGACTTTCACTGGCCCCCTTGGTCTTCTGTCCCACCCTACTTCTAATCATATTAGGCTCTGATACCTACATGTTCGATTTATCTCTCCCCCAAAAGGATATAGGTCACCACCCGGCACACCCAGGCTCGACATGCCCTTAGTGGTTCACCACCCATGTCATACTTAATGATCCTCATTTTCCGGCTCCCTTGGCACAGCATGTCCCCAGTTGGGGTGCTGGGGTCGAGCGGGAATTGCCCCGGTTGTGTTCGACAAATGACAAGCACTCTTACGCGCCCTGGGCCTCCACTGACTTTAAATAAAGAGGACTCGTGATACCATATTTCCTTATTATCCTGGTCCTCGGCTTCATCCTGTACAAGACTCCTTAACCAACTACCTTATTTGGTGTTTTGTTATGTTCACTAATTGTTTCACACGTTCTTCCTTTACTCCATTCACGCTATCTCAGATGTACAACATACCAATGTATTACCTCTGCTATCTGATATGATTTCGATGAAGATCTTGTACGGGAGTAAATTGTTCATGTATACTGTTTTTGTATTCGATATGTACCTATTGTATCCATTGTTCTGTTATTTTTCTCAAATAAAAATTTTATTGGAAAAAAAAAAAAAGATTCTGGCTATCATGGTGCGTGGTGGATGGCCTGGTGGCAGGGGTCGGGATGGCACCCTATGCGCACGTTCCACCGAATATAGTGGGGTGAATACCTCCTTTCCAAATACCTGTACCAGCCATTGTTCAACAAATTCCGTGGGGTCCCATCCCTCCGACTTCTCAGGGAGCCCCACTATGCGGATATTGTTTCTTCTCAAATGATTTTCAATCTCGTCAGATTTAACTTCGTTTGCTCTGGCAATCCTGGCTGTAATTTGGGCCTCTCTCATCAGGGGTGTCAGCCTGTCCTCTATCTCACTGATGCAGCCTTCAGCAGCAGTAGTGCGCTCCCTTGTTTTCTGTAAATCATGTCTAATGAACCCTAGCTCTTCCTTCAGGCCTCCAAATTGATCTTGCAGTATGTGGACCGAGGCTGTGCATTTATGCACGGCTCTCAGTATATCTGCTAGGAAGGGCTTTGCTGTCTCCTCTTCCTCCTCCACCTCCTCTGCTTCAGGGAGACTCTGGCTGGGAGAGGGTGCAGGGCCTGGTGTCTGTGACTCACCCTCCTGTAGCATGTGAAACACTGCAGGGGTGGCTGACATGTCTTCCCCCTTTCCCTGAGTTGCCTGGGCCATCATCTTCTGTGTGAAGAAGAGCATGTCTCTGGGGGGCTCTTTAGCTGCACTCTGGGGGGTTTTAGGTGGCTTACCCTGGTCCTTGGGCTTCTCCCAGCCACATGTGCGCTGTGTAGATGGCGCGGCGGCATGTTGGAAATCCGGCAGCCCGGTCTCCGCGTTCTTGCGGGTCTGCATTCCAGCAGATTCGCCCGGTAAGGGGTCCGGGGGCTGCCTGGGGGTCTCTGCTCCGTGCGGTGCCCTGCTTAGGGCTCAGTATCTGGCTGGGAAGAGGATCGATAGAGGATCTGAGCGGGAGCTCAGTGATGCATGCCCCCCGGTTCTCATTCTTACTAACCATAAGAATCTCACATTCTTGTCTGAGGCTAAACGCCTCGCTCCCAGAAGGGCGCAATGGGTTCTTTTCTTGTCAAGTTTCAATTACATTGTCTTATTCTTACCCGGTACTAAGAATGTAAGGGCTGACGATTTGTCACGATTCTGGTGGCCTAGTCTACGTGCTGATGTAACCACCTTGGTAGCTGCCTGTTCCATGTGTGCTCAGAGTAATACTCCACGACACCTTCCAGTGGGTCTCCTACAACCCATACCCAACGGAGAGAGGCCCTGGGCCCACCTGTCTATGGATTTCATTGTGGAGTTACCCAAATCCCAGGGCAACACAGTTATCCTTATGGTGCTTGACCAGTCTCATTTTATTCCACTTAAAGCGGAAGTAAACCCATTGATTTAACAGTTTAAAAAAAAAAAAGACATGCCGGGAATGCTAACTGCACATTGGCTGTGCTCTCAACCAAACAGTCAAACCATCCAATGGCTGGTGTCATAACGGATCACATGTGCAGCACTGTGGCAGTTGAAGATTAAACAGAGGCAAAGATGGCAGCTTCCTTGGCTGAAAATGATAGGGGGGTTTACTTCCACTTTAAGAAGTTGCTCACTTCTAAGGAACTGGCTTCCATTTTTGCTCAGGAGATATTTCGCTTACATGGGCTACCTAAGGTGATTGTCTCGGACAGGGGTAGTCAGTTTATGTCCCGGTTCTGGCGAGCCTTTTGTGCACAGTTGGGAACTCAGCTTGCTTTCTCCTCTACGTATCACACGCATTCTAATGGAGCTGCAGAACGAGCCAATCAGTATTTGAAGCAATTCCTACGTTGCTATATTTCTAACCATCATAACAACTGGTCAGACCTCTGTGGGCAGAGTTTGCTCACAATAGTGCCTTGAATTCTGCTTCCCGATTGTCCCCGTTTATGGCGAACTATGGTTTCCAACCTTCCATGTTGCCTGACTCATTTGTTCCGCAGAGTATTCCTGCGTTAGAGGGGCATCTCCGTGGTCTTCGTTCCACTTGGGCACAAGTCCAGGAGGCTTTGCGACATGCTAATGATAGGTACAGATTCCATGCTGACCAAGGACGCCTGCCTGCACCTTCCTACCAGGTTGGGGACAGGGTCTGGCTGTTATCACATCTGACTTAGTGTTCCCTCTCTGAAGTTCGCACCTCGTTTTATTGAGCTTTTTCGTATTCTTTGCAGGATTAACCAAGTGGCTTACGCATTAGACCTTCCTTCTAATATGCATATCTCAAGTGTATTTCATATCTCCTTATTAAAACCTTTGGTCTGCAACCACTTTACCACCTCGGTGCCATGTCCTCACCCTGTTCAGGTTGAGAACCATGAGGAGTATGGTGTACAGTCCATTGTTGACTCCAGTAGGTTCTGTGGCGCATACAGTACCTGGTGCATTGGAAAGGGTCCCATCCTCGGATGTACATGCCATTGTCCTCCTCTGTGTTTTCCATAGATGTTTTCCCCTCAATCCTGGTGGTCCTCTGAGAGGGAGGGGTCGTTGAGGAGGGGGTACTGTCAGGGCTGGGCCCAGCCCTTCCTTCTCTGAGCTGGCCGATCAGCTGTTGGCTAATTTCCAGCTCCTATCTCTCCACAGTGACTCACCTGTTGATGATCCCGCTCGTCAATCCTGCCTACTTAAGCTGTCCAGTCCAGATGATCTTTGCCTTTCCCTTGGTCACATCTCTAGAGATGCTCTCCTATGTTCCTGTTAAAGACTGGCTTGGCTGGCATTTTTTCTGGCTCCAGATCCTTACATAGTTACATAATTACATAGTAGGGGAGTAGGGAGTAAGTCCATCAAGTCCAACCTATGTGCGTGATTATATGACAGTATTACATTGTATATCCCTGTATGTTGCGGTCGTTCAGGTGGTTATCTAATAGTTTCTTAAAACTATCGATGCCCCCCGCTGAGACCACCACCTGTGGAAGGGAGTTCCACATCCTTGCCGCTCTTACAGTAAAGAACCCTCTACGTAGTTTAAGGTTAAACCTCTTTTCTTCTAATTTTAATGTCTTGTTAAACTCCCTTCCGCAAAAAAGTTTTATCCCTATTGTGGGGTCACCAGTATGGTATTTGTATATTGAAATCATATCCCCTCTCAAGTGTCTCTTCTCCAGAGAGAATAAGTTCAGTGCTCGCAACCTTTCCTCATAACTAATATCCTCCAGACCCTTTATTAACTTTGTTGCCCTTATTTGTACTCGCTCCATTTCCAGTACATCCTTCCTGAGGACTGGTGCCCAGAACTGGACAGCATACTCTAGGGGCGGCTGAACCAGAGTCTTGTAGATCGGGAGAATTATCGCTTTATCTCTGGAATTAATCCCCTTTTTAATGCATGTCAATATTCTGTTTGCTTTGTTAGCAGTAGCTTGGCATTGCATGCCATTGCTGAGCCTATCATCTACTATGACCCCCAGGTCCTTTTCCATCCTAGATTCCCACAGAGGTTCTCCCCTCAGTGTATAGATTGCATTTATATTTTTGCCACCCAAATGCATTATTTTAAATTTTTGTACATTGAACCTCATTTGCCATGTAGTTGCCAACCCCATTAATTTGTTCAGATCTTTTTGCAAGGTTTCCACATCCTGCGGAGAAGTTATTGCCCTGCTTAGCTTAGTATCGTCTGCAAATACAGAGATTGAACTGTTTACCCCATCCTCCAGGACGTTTATGAATAAATTAAACAGGATTGGTCCCAGTACAGAACCCTGGGGGACCCCACTACCCACCCCTGACCATTTATCACCACCCTCTGAACTCGCCCTTGTAGCCAGTTTTCAATCCATGTACTCACCCTATTGTCCGTGCCAACGGACCTTATTTTGTACAGTAAATGTTTATGGGGAACTGTGTCAAATGCTTTTGCAAAATCCAGATACACCACGTCTATGGGCCTTCCTTTATCTAGATGGCACCTCACCTCCTCATAGAAGGTTAATAGATTGGTTTGGCAACAACGATTCTTCATGAATCCATGCTGATTACTGCTAATGTTACCGTTCTCATTACTAAAATCTTGTATATAGTCCCTTATCATTCCCTCCAATTAGTTATTCGAATGAATTTCGTACGAAATGTCGTATTCGTAAACTAAATTTCGTATTTCGTACTTCCTCTGAGTGATTGGTGAACATTAGACTTGTGTTATGTAACGTTAATATGTTTTCGGATAATTCGTTATTATTCGTAGAGTGTCGTTATTCGTTATCCAAATTAACGATTCGTAATGATTCGTACGTATTCGTAAACAAAATTTCGTACTTCCTATGAGTGATTGGTAAACAATAGACTGGTGTTATGTAACGTTAATACGTTTTCGGATAATTGTTTTTTATTCGTAGAGTGTCGTTATTCGTTATCCAAATTAAATTTCGTACACAAATTACGTTTTTTTTTTTTTATACGAAACGGAACAAAACAAATTTTTTGACGGCTCCCATGTCTAGTGAAGAGTCAATGTTTGTGCAACTTTCATTATTTGTTTTGTATTATTATGCAATGTATGCATGCCGTTTGCCATTTTTACCCTGTTTTTTATTATTGATTCAAACTTTAGACCTGTTTAGTAAACTGCAAAGTGCAGTCACTCTCTGTCGGATCATTCAACTAAGATTTTAGAGACAGAGGCAGTGCTGTTAATCCAGATAGCACTGACAAGCTGATATCCATGCCCCCTGCAATATTTTTTTTTGTATCCCATTGTAGTTCAAGTAGTATTGGAAACTCTGATCTGAGTACAAAGCAATGCAGCATCCTTGCCACACCATCACAGGAAGCTACATTATGTGGACTTCAGTGGCAGAATAAACAGGCATATCTGGGAATTTTGAAGGGAACTAGAGAAAACTGTAAATGCAGATACACCTAAAAGTAAGTGCTGCAGCACATTCTACTTTAGGTTCTGCTTTAAAGAAGGCAATCATAGAAAGTATGGCATTCATTCAGAAAATCTTCTAAATGGCTTCTATGCAAAGCTGCCAAACTCCTGTTTTCAGAATGCAGCAGCTGCTCAACATGGGACCTGGAAGCAAGTGGAGATCTCTGGAGTAGCAATGTCTACTTCAGTAAGTTCCATCTTCCAGGGTCATCGGCTAGGTATGGTATATTTATAGTTACATTGACCCAACCTGGATCAATAATAAATCCAAAAGTTTACCAAGGCTCCATCACAGGATGGTGCTGTGGGAGTCTTAATGATACAGCAGTGACACGTCCTACATATCAATTTTGAATCAAAGAGCAATACAGAAAAAATGGACTTTGTAGGCACCAATTATAAAAGTAACAATCATTTCTTAAACACATAATACAAAAAAGGAAGTCATATTAAAAATTATTTTGCAAAATATATAAATGCAAAAACTAGCTAGTATCTCTCTAAAACAGCAGGTGCGTGATATTAAACATCATAATGGTCCTGCAATCGTTGCAGGGTGTGCAGGAAAAAACGCTCTACATGTTTGGCAATTAAATGCTTCTTCGGGAGCTTATTAACTGTTCTACAAGAGAGAGAAATGTGTAGGCAGATAAAACAGTACATGATCAACAATAACATATTGGTAAAGTGTTTCAAATTATTGGCAGGGTTTACCAAGGGGTAACCACAAAGAGGACTCCCATAAGTGGCATGCATCAGGTAGTTCAGGGTAATGCGTGGGGGCGTGCACCATTAGGTGTATATAAAGGCAAAAGTCTTTAAAACCATGGAAAAAACATCCATCATCCAAAATGGACAGGTAGACCAGCAAGGGGATAACCAAAAAAGGGAAAGATCACTCCATGCAGGGAAACACTGAAGAAAATATCCCAATAGCTTCTCAATAATCACCTTGAGTCTATCTTAGCAAAATTACCAACGAGATGGTCTCTCAAGGAACCAAATATTCAAATAGTGTTGGTACTGATAATAAAATACGTAAATAGACAGCAAAAATAGCCTAGAATAAAAATAGAAATGTCAGCAGTGAACCAAAAGGTTATAGCTTGTAAAACTCTAAAAATGACAGGGTAGAAAATTTGGTAGCCTTTAGAAGGACACTCTCACCTGACATATTTTGGTAATTAATATAGGCAAAAAAAAAATAATTTGCTGGTTAATGCCAGGAGACAAAATGGTAACCAGGCACCTAGCAACTGGCCCAGAAGACACAAAGTATCACAGCTTATAGGAAGGCGGCATAGTAAGAGACAGATATCCAGTCAGCACATCTGAAAATCAAAGAGGGAGTTGTGGCTAAGTCTGGGGTATTATGCAAAGTCCCATATACCAGGGCAATGGCTAAAATAACCATCATAGAAGAAAGTAGTAGGTACATACCTTGATATAATACAAATAAACAAACGTCTGATGGTGGAGTCCCGAAATGAACCGCCGCCTATGGAGAATGCCATGGTATAGGGCTAAGGGGAGCCGCCCTATATGCACGCCCCAGACAGGTGTGCGACTAATCATCGTGTCACCTGACTCGGCCAGAGAAAGGGTGCACACGCATCTCCGTCGTGGGCGCGCATGCGCGGTGTACGAATACCTCCACGCTGTGCAGCCCCACCCCCAAGCAGCCCTCTAGGTCACAGAGCTGAACGCTCCCCCTAGTGGCCACAAACCCACAATACCAGCAGTGAATAACACTGAAGGGAGGCAGATATTAGAATGCCTATCTAACAGATCTGAAACGTCCTATCTCAGGACAGGGGGGGGGGGGTTGGAATGGATAACAGAAAAGGGGATAAACCATAAAGGTGCTAGCAAACTGGACCACATGCCGCAATTACAGGTCACAAGAACACTGAACTGCGGCTGTCTGACCGAACGCATACCCATCATACCAACATGTCAGGGGAGTCCAAGAAGTGGTGCCTGAGGAATTTCCACTGCAGGCTTCTGAAACATAAAGCCACAATAAATGACAGTTAGATATAATACGATCTATAAAAGATACAAAAAAAATGATATCAAAAAGCAAAAAAACAGTAATAGTCAGTTTCAAAACTGTAATGTAATCAAAAAGAAAAGAAAAAAGTAATCGTATGTATCCGTGGTGTAGTGTCAGGTACCACTAACCTCGAACGGAACTATCAATTGGACGAGAGATGGAGGGAAAAGCAAGAGGGAGGAGGGGGACAAGGAGTGTCACGACAGAAAGAGACACATTCTGAAGTCCAAAAGTAGGGATGGGCCCGGTGCTCGATGCGAACCCACGTTCGCATCGAGCACCGGGCGTTCGCTCGCTCGGCGAGCCCAGAACTATTTGGGCCGTTCGCATCACATTCGTGTGATGCGAGCGGCCCCGCAATGCATTGCTGGCTGATGATTGGCCAAGCATGCACTGTGACCCCGCATGCTTGGCCAATCACAGCGCCGGAAACTCGGAGAGCAATAATTGGCTACAGGCAGGACGCCTGTAGCCAATTAAAGCTCAGGGGCTTTAGTACACGCCCCACCATTTAAAAGGTGTTACGGCTTTAGGAGAGATCAGTCTGCTGATTCTGTGTCTTTGCTTGATTCATTGCTACAGAAAGATTTGCTCTTCTTTGCTAAACCATTGGCTATTTATTTGCTAAACCATTGCTACCTGTCATTGATCGTCCATTGCTGCTGGTTAGTGTGTTATTAGCTGCTGCTGGGGATTAGTCTGGTGCGTGTTTTACTGTTAGTACAGTATTTCAGTAGTACCAACCGCAGTGCTGTTAGCACAGCATTGCACCCCAAAAGCACCCATAGGACTTCTAGTGTGTTAGTGGCAGCAAACAGAGCTCCTATATTTTCTTCCCAGAAGCACCCATAGGACTTCTAGTGTGTTAGTGGCATCACACAGAGCTCCCATATTTTCTTCCCAGAAGCACCCATAGGACTTCAATTGTGTGTTAGTGGCATCACACAGAGCTCCCATATTTTCTTCCCAGAAGCACCCATAGGACTTCTAGTGTGTTAGTGGCATCACACAGAGCTCCCATATTTTCTTCCCAGAAGCACCCATAGGACTTCTAGTGTGTTAGTGGCATCACACAGAGCTCCCATATTTTCTTCCCAGAAGCACCCATAGGACTTCTAGTGTGTTAGTGGCATCACACAGAGCTCCCATATTTTCTTCCCAGAAGCACCCATAGGACTTCAATTGTGTGTTAGTGGCATCACACAGAGCTCCCATATTTTCTTCCCAGAAGCACCCATAGGACTTCTAGTGTGTTAGTGGCATCACACAGAGCTCCTATATTTTCTTCCCAGAAGCACCCATAGGACTTCTAGTGTGTTAGTGGCATCACACAGAGCTCCCATATTTTCTTCCCAGAAGCACCCATAGGACTTCTAGTGTGTTAGTGGCATCACACAGAGCTCCTATATTTTCTTCCCAGAAGCACCCATAGGACTTCAATTGTGTGTTAGTGGCATCACACAGAGCTCCCATATTTTCTTCCCAGAAGCACCCATAGGACTTTTAGTGTGTTAGTGGCATCACACAGAGCTCCTATATTTTCTTCCCAGAAGCACCCATAGGACTTCTAGTGTGTTAGTGGCATCACACAGAGCTCCCATATTTTCTTCCCAGAAGCACCCATAGGACTTCTAGTGTGTTAGTGGCATCACACAGAGCTCCTATATTTTCTTCCCAGAAGCACCCATAGGACTTCAATTGTGTGTTAGTGGCATCACACAGAGCTCCTATATTTTCTTCCCAGAAGCACCCATAGGACTTCAATTGTGTGTTAGTGGCATCACACAGAGCTCCCATATTTTCTTTCCAGAAGCACCCATAGGACTTCTAGTGTGTTAGTGGCATCACACCGAGCTCCTATATTTTCTTCCCAGAAGCACCCATAGGACTTCTAGTGTGTTAGTGGCATCACACAGAGCTCCCATATTTTCTTCCCAGAAGCACCCATAGGACTTCTAGTGTGTTAGTGGCATCACACAGAGCTCCTATATTTTCTTCCCAGAAGCACCCATAGGACTTCAATTGTGTGTTAGTGGCATCACACAGAGCTCCTATATTTTCTTCCCAGAAGCACCCATAGGACTTCAATTGTGTGTTAGTGGCGTCACACAGAGCTCCCATATTTTCTTCCCAGAAGCACCCATAGGACTTCTAGTGTGTTAGTGGCATCACACGGAGCTCCTATATTTTCTTCGCAGAAGCACCCATAGGACTTCTAGTGTGTTAGTGGCATCACACAGAGCTCCTATATTTTCTTCTCAGCAGCACCCACAGGACTTCTAGTGTGTTAGTGGCATCACACAGAGCTCCTATATTTTCTTCCCAGAAGCACCCATAGGACTTCAATTGTGTGTTAGTGGCATCACACAGAGCTCCTATATTTTCTTCCCAGAAGCACCCATAGGACTTCAATTGTGTGTTAGTGGCATCACACAGAGCTCCTATATTTTCTTCTCAGCAGCACCCACAGGACTTCTAGTGTGTTAGTGGCATCACACAGAGCTCCTATATTTTCTTTGCAGAAGCACCCATAGGACTTCTAGTGTGTTAGTGGCATCACACAGAGCTCCTATATTTTCTTCGCAGAAGCACCCATAGGACTTCTAGTGTGTTAGTGGCATCACACAGAGCTCCTATATTTTCTTCGCAGAAGCACCCATAGGACTTCTAGTGTGTTAGTGGCATGACACAGAGCTCCTATATTTTCTTCTCAGCAGCACCCACAGGACTTCTAGTGTGTTAGTGGCATCACACAGAGCTCCTATATTTTCTTCCCAGAAGCACCCATAGGACTTCAATTGTGTGTTAGTGGCATCACACAGAGCTCCTATATTTTCTTCCCAGAAGCACCCATAGGACTTCAATTGTGTGTTAGTGGCATCACACAGAGCTCCTATATTTTCTTCGCAGAAGCACCCATAGGACTTCTAGTGTGTTAGTGGCATCACACAGAGCTCCTATATTTTCTTCTCAGCAGCACCCACAGGACTTCTAGTGTGTTAGTGGCATCACACAGAGCTCCTATATTTTCTTCCCAGAAGCACCCATAGGACTTCAATTGTGTGTTAGTGGCATCACACAGAGCTCCTATATTTTCTTCCCAGAAGCACCCATAGGACTTAAATTGTGTGTTAGTGGCATCACACAGAGCTCCTATATTTTCTTCCCAGAAGCACCCATAGGACTTCTAGTGTGTTAGTGGCATCACACAGAGCTCCTATATTTTCTTCTCAGCAGCACCCACAGGACTTCTAGTGTGTTAGTGGCATCACACAAAGCTCCTATATTTTCTTCCCAGAAGCACCCATAGGACTTCTAGTGTGTTAGTGGCATCACACAGAGCTCCTATATTTTCTTCTCAGCAGCACCCACAGGACTTCTAGTGTGTTAGTGGCATCACACAGAGCTCCTATATTTTCTTCGCAGAAGCACCCATAGGACTTCTAGTGTGTTAGTGGCATCACACAGAGCTCCTATTTTTTCTTCTCAGCAGCACCCATAGGACTTCTAGTGTGTTAGTGGCAGCAAACAGAGCTCCTATATTTTCTTGTCAGAAGCACACATAGTACCTATAGTGTGTTAGTGGCAGCACCCATAGGACCTACAGTGTGTTGTGAGCACACATAGGAGCTCTATTTTTTATACTATATACACTACCGACTACAATGGCTGGAAGACCGCCAAGGAGAGGCAGAGCGTGCAGAGGCAAGAACACAGGGCAGGCAGGCTCTGTTTCTAGAGACAACAGTGCTGTCCGTGGACGTGGTCGTGCATCGTCATCAGCACGTGGCCATGGGACACGCTTGTCTTTGTTTTCGGCAGCTGGACATGTGGAGCCGCATCATGCTGAAGGCTTGGTAGAATGGATGACCAAGCCCTCCTCATCCTCTCTCACCCAGGCTCAGGGTACTGGCAGAGCATCTGCCAACGCGTACTCAATGGCATCATCAGCCACCCCTTCCCTAGACCCACCATGTCCTCCTGAGGAGTCCCCCGAACTCTTTGAGCACAGTGTTGGGTACATGCTCCAGGAGGATGCCCAACGATTCGAAGGCTCGGATGATGATACCCAGCTTGAGGAAGTCAGTAGTGTGCGCGCAGAGAGAGGGGATGCTGAAGGACAGCAATCTGGCAGTACTGTTCCACCAGCTGCAGCTTACTGCCAGGTTTGCTCTAGTGGTGAAGAGGGAGGGGATGATGAGGTCACTGACTCCACGTAGGTGCCTGAAGGGAGAGAGGATGAGGAGGAGGACGAGGAGGAGGAGGATGCGGCGTCACATGCCCAACGAGGCAGGATGCCCCCTGGAGGCCAGCTAGAGGCCAGCACAGCAACTGTACCACACCGCAGAGCTCCACCTGTGCAGGGCGCTGCCTCTGCACGTTATCAGAAAAGTTCTTTGGTGTGGGCCTTTTTTGAGACGAGTGCATCAGATCGCACCACTGCTATTTGCAATATTTGTCTCAAGCGTATCTCGCGTGGCCAAAACATCAGCCGCTTGGGCACCACAAGCATGAGCAGACATATGTCGACCTGCCATGCAGCTCGTTGGCAAGCACACATAAAAGACCCACACCAAAGAACAAAGCGGACCTATCCTTGCTCCTCATCAGCTGGGATCTCCATCCCCACTATATCTTCATTCCTCTCTGAAAGCTGCTCTGAGAGGACTGAAGGTGTAGAATTAGGTGTGTCACAACTAAGTACTTGCAGTACACCGACGTCCGATTGTAGCAGGCAAATTTACCTGCCCCAGCTGCTGGACCGTCGAAAGAAGTACACTCCCAGCCATCCACATGCCCAGCGGTTGAATGCTAGCTTGGCTAAATTGCTAGCGCTTCAACTGCTGCCTTTTCAGTTGGTAGACTCGGCCCCCTTCCGTGAGTTTGTTCAATGTGCGGTTCCTCAGTGGCAGGTTCCCAAACGCCACTTTTTCTCATGGAAGGCGATTCCGTCTCTCTACCGGCATGTGGAAGGCAATGTCCATGCCTCGCTGGACAGGGCGGTCAGCGGTAAGGTGCATATTACCGCTGACTCATGGTCCAGCAGTCATGGACAGGGACGTTATCTTTCTTTCACGGCCCATTGGGTCACTCTATTGGCAGCTGGGAGGGATGCAGGACAAGGTGCAGTAGTGTTGGAGGTTGTTCCGCCACCACGCCTCCAAAATGGTACTACTGCTACTGGTTGTGACACACCTCTCTCCTCCACCCCCTCCTCTTCTTCTTCCTCCAGTGCTCTGTCCTCGGAACCAGCGGTGCTCCGTAGGCGTACAAGGGGCTACGCAAGTACGCAGGCAAAAAGATGCCATGCCGTGCTTGCGCTGGTGTGTTTGGGGGACAGGAGCCACACTGGGCCAGAGGTTCTGGCAGCTCTGCAGGGGCAGGCCGAGAGGTGGTTGACGCCACGCCAGCTTAAGCCAGGAATGGTCGTTTCTGACAATGGCACCAACCTCCTCTCCGCCCTGCGACAGGGGCAGCTCACCCATGTGCCCTGTATGGCTCACGTCCTCAACCTGGTGGTGCAGCGGTTCTTGGGCAGGTTCCCAGGCTTACAGGATGTCCTGAGGCAGGCCAGGAAAGTCTGTGTGCATTTCCGCCGATCTTATAATGCCATTGCTCGGCTGACTGACCTGCAAAAGGAGCTGAACCTGCCCAAGAACCGCCTAATATGTGACATGCCCACCAGGTGGAACTCAACGTTGGCCATGCTGCAGCGACTGCACACGCAGCAGAGGGCCATCAATGAGTACCTTTGCGACTACGGCACCAGGACAGGGTCAGGGGAGCTTGGCTTTTTTTCCCCACGCCAGTGGAGCATGATCAGGGATGCATGCACTGTCCTCTCACCATTTGAGGAGGCCACGAGGATGGTGAGCAGTGACAGTGCATGCATCAGTGACACTGTACCTCTTGTCCACCTGTTGGAGCATACGCTGCGTGGGATAATGGACAGGGCACACTTGAGGCAGAACAGAGGCAGGAAGAGGAGGACTTCCTTGCCTCTCGAGGCCCCCTTTATCCGGACAGTGTTCCTTCTGTCCCACCCATCACACAGGAAGAGGATGAGGAGGAGGATTGTGTGAGCATGGGGGTGGAGCCTGGCACTCAGCATCAGCAGCAGCAGTCTTTTAGGGATGATGTACAGTCCCAACAAACCAGTGGACTTGTACGTGGCTGGGAGGAGGTGGCTGGCGATCATGTCATCCTCAGTGACCCAGAAGACTCCGGACCGAATGCCTCAGCTAACCTACGCTGCATGGCCTCCCTGATCCTGCAAAGCCTGCGGAAGGATCCTCGTGTTCTTCGGATCAAGGAGAGGGACCATTACTGGCTGGCCACTCTCCTTGATCCACGGTACAAGGGTAAGGTTGCGGACCTTATCTTGCCGTCGCAGAGGGAGCAGAGGATAAGACATCTCAGGGAGGCCTTGCAGAAAGGTCTGTGCAACGCGTTCCCAGAAACTGGGAGGTTACAAACTCCTGGTTCTGGACGACGAGTTGCTGAGGCTTCGGTCAGTAGCAGAAGGAGCGGTGGGGAAGGTGGACGTCTGACCGATGCGTTCAGACAATTTTTTAGTCCGCAGCCCCAAGGTATGATCGGTTCCAGCAACCATCGCCAGCGTCTGATATACATGGTGCAGGAATACCTAGGGGCAAGGTCAGACTTGGACACCTTTCCCACTGAAAATCCTCTGGCTTACTGGGTCCTGAGGATGGATCACTGGCCAGAGCTTGCACAGTATGCAATTGAGCTACTGGCCTGTCCTGCCTCCAGCGTTCTTCCTGAACGCACATTCAGTGCTGCTGGAGGATTTGTCACCGATCATAGGGTGCGCCTGTCCACTGACTCGGTTGATCGACTGACCTTCATAAAAATGAATCAGTCTTGGATCACCACCAGCTACCAGGCACTTGAAGCGTATATAACGGAATAATTTATAATGTCACATCCCTTCAAGACTGCCTATGCTGATGCTGAGTGACTGTCCTGTTATGTTCACTGACTATCCTCTTCCTCCTCCTCAATGATCCATGCCACCACACCAGTGCCTAAGGCACAATTTTTCAGCCTCTGTATAACAGGGGCGTGTACTTACAATTTTTTAAAAAAAATGCTTCGCAACACGTGTGACTGCTGTGCTCCAAGTACAGTATCTGTGAGGGATTGCAGTGTTGTGGCACCAGCACCAGTGCCTAAGGCACAATTTTTCAGCCCTTGTTGGGGCGTGTAATTACAATTTTTAGGCAATGCTTTGCAACAGGTCTCATTGCTGTGCTAAGAGTACAGTATCTGTGAGGGGTTGCAGTGTTGTGGCACCAGCACCAATGCCTAAGGCACAATTTTTCAGCCCCTGTTTAACAGGGGCGTGTAATTACAATTTTTTAAAAAGATGCTTCGCAACAGGTGTGACTGCTGTGCTCCAAGTACAGTATCTGTGAGGGGTTGCAGTGTTGTGGCACCAGCACCAGTGCCTAAGGCACAATTTTTCAGCCCCTGTTGGGGCGTGTAATTACAATTTTTAGGCAATGCTTTGCAACAGGTCTCATTGCTGTGCTAAGAGTACAGTATCTGTGAGGGGTTGCAGTGTTGTGGCACCAGCACCAATGCCTAAGGCACAATTTTTCAGCCCCTGTTTAACAGGGGCGTGTAATTACAATTTTTTTAAAAAGATGCTTTGCAACAGGTGTGACTGCTGTGCTCCCAAGTACAGTATCTGTGAGGGGTTGCAGTGTTGTGGCACCAGTGCCTAAGGCACAATTTTTCAGCCCCTGTTGGGGCGTGTAATTACAATTTTTAGGCAATGCTTTGCAACAGGTCTCATTGCTGTGCTAAGAGTACAGTGTCTGTGAGGGGTTGCAGTGTTGTGGCACCAGTGCCTAAGGCACAATTTTTCAGCCCCTGTTGGGGCGTGTAATTACAATTTTTAGGCAATGCTTTGCAACAGGTCTCATTGCTGTGCTAAGAGTACAGTGTCTGTGAGGGGTTGCAGTGTTGTGGCACCAGCACCAATGCCTAAGGCACAATTTTTCAGCCCCTGTTTAACAGGGGCGTGTAATTACAAATCTTGATCTAATAGTTCACAGCAGGGCCCATTCCTGCGCCCACCAAGAGTAACTATGAGGGCCTACAGTCTTGTGGCAACACCGTCCACCACCACCACCGCCAAAGGCCCAATTTTTCTGCCCGGTTCAACAGGTGCATGCAAGTACAAATCTTGATCTATTAACTCACAGCAGGGCCCATTCCTGTGCCCACCAGTCTTGTGGCTACACCAACATCTAATAGGGCAAATTTCTGCAGAGTATATACGGCAGGCCCCTACTTTCAAACATCCAACTTACAAACGACTCCTACTTGCAAACGGAAAGAGAAAACAGGAAGTGAGAGGAAATCTACCTCTAGGAAGGGAAATTCTATCATGTTAGATTTAATTTGGGAAAAAGGTATCTCCTCTCTACTGATGCTTTATCACCAATCCTTGTTTCAATTAAAACCCCACTTTTCCAAAAACATTTGTCATTGGGACGGAATGTGAGGTGACATGTTCTGAACAGATGTGCAAAGACAGCAAATGTTACAGGGGTGATAACCCCTCCCTATGTTCTCCAAAAAGCTTAAAAATAGATTTTTTTGGGATGGAGCTACACTTCATAATGTACCTGTTCAGATTCTACTTAAGAACAAACCTACAGTCCGTGTCTTGTTTGCACCACCTATATACTGCTGTTCAGAGTATATAGGGTTGTAGGTATAGGGTTTTATTTTGGGTGCGGGGTCCCCCTTAATATCCATACAAGACCCAAAGGGGCTGGGGGGGGGGGGGGGGGTGATGGGGTAGCCATGCCATTTTTCTCAAGGATTTTCAGCCATATGGCGGCCAGGACAAGACATGACATTAAAGCCGCAAGTGGTTTTAAATGGCTTATTTTTTTCCTTTACAAATGTCATTTTGTGCAAGGACAGTTCTAAACACGGGAAACACATGCCACTTCACAGGCATACTTTAGACACCCCCCAGGTACCATATTTAAAGGAAAATTTCACTTTTTTTTTTTTCACTTTATGCATCATTAAAATGACTGCTCCCGAAAAAAACGTTAGTTTTTAAAAGTTCTTTTTGCATTGATATATGTCCCCTGGGGCAGGACCCGGGTCCCCAAACCTGTTTTATGACATTAACATGCATATTGGCCGTTGTAATTAGCAATTTTGATTTCGAACGTTCGCGTCCATTATAACGAATAGGGTTCGAAAATTTGCGTGAACTTTCTGTCCGTTCGAAGGTTCTGGTGCGAACCGAACCCGGGGGTGTTCGGCTCATCCCTATCCAAAAGGACAACATGGTAATTAAATGAAAATCAAAAATAAAGAATGATGCAATAGTTGAAAAAACAGCTATTTCATTACAAAATGATTTATAAGTGTGTACTTCATTAATGCCAGGCCACTGTGTGGCATTAAGGCATTCAATCCATTTTTGTCTCATGCTGAAGTATCCTCCTATCCCAGTCTCCTCCCCTGGGGTCCTGGGGAATAACTGCCAGGACAATAAAAGAGGCAACTGTAGTATCGAACCTGTGACATAGATCAAGATGTCTACTTATGGGACTGAGCATTTTACCATTGGAGGAGAAGTAGACATGGTCATTAATTTGCTGTCGTAGTTGGCGAATGGTTTTGCCAATATAAAAAATTATGCAAGTACAGGTCATTAACCACTTTCAGACCGGACCAATTTGCAGCCAAAGGTCCAGGCCCCTTTTTGCGGTTCGGCACTGCGTCGCTTTAACTGACAATTGCGCGGTCGCGCGATGTGGCTCCCAAACAAAATTGACGTCCTTTTTTTCCCCTGCGGTTTTTATTTTTTGCGCTATAAACAAAAAAGAGCGACAATTTTGAAAAAAAAAAAAAAAAAAAAACGCATTCTTTTTTTGCTATAATAAATATCCCCCAGAAAATATATAAAAAAAAATGTTTTTCCTCAGTTTTTTTTTTTTATCGAACAAAAGTGTTTATTTAAATTGCACAGGTACATTACACTTGAAGCAACATTGAATTCAAAGTAGCAATACAGTTTGTCCATACAGTACACAGGTTTCATCATTATCAGTACAGTTTCAGTCGGCCATTGTGCCATGGCAAGTTTCACCATTCCATATCCCTTTGTTTTTCCTCAGTTTAGGCCGATACGTATTCTTCTACATATTTTTGGTAAAAGAAAAAAAAAAAAAAAAAAATTGCAATAAGCGATTATTGATTGGTTTGCGCAGAAGTTATAGCGTTTACAAGATAGGGGATAGTTTTATAGCATTTTTATTAATAATTTTTTTTTCATTAGTAATGGCGGCGATCAGCGATTTTTATTGTGACTGTGACATTATGGCGGACATATCGGACATTCTTGACACATTTTTGGGACCATTGTCATTTATACAGCAATCAATGCTATTTAAATGCATTGATTCCTGTATAAAATGACACTGGCAGTGAAGGGGTTAACCACAAGGGGGCAGTGTAGGGGTTAAGTATGCCTAGGGGTGTGTTTCTTACTGTGGGGGGGGTGTGGCTGTCAGCTAGTGAATGCTGATCTCTGCTCCAATCACAGGGAGCAGAGATCGGCGTCACTAGTTGCTAGGCAGAACGGGGAGATGCTGTTTATTTCCGCATCTCCCCGTTCAGCCTTCCCGAGAGACGATCGTGGGTGTCCCCGCGGCGATCGAGTCCGCGGGACCCGCGACCGGCCTCATGGGGTCCCGACCGGCGCGCTCCCGATGGCACGGATGGTATTAAAGAGGGACTTATATATACGCCCTCCTGCCTGTCCGTGCCATTCTGCCACCGTATATCATCGTGCGCCGGTCGGGAACCGGTTAAATAAATTACCCCTTGGGTCTCACAGTCGGCCCGAAAATGGGGATAGAAAAGTTCCCCATTGGGTAGTTTGAATCTTTGGCCTGTAGACACCCAGGGGCAAAAGGCACAATGGCCACATTTAAACATTAGCTTTATTGTTACATCCATGGAACGGAGTGTAGTGACTTCTAGTCAGTTTATCACGAAGTGAGATTGACCTCTTAAAAGTAATCTGAGGCTGGTCAGTAATGTATTTCCTCAGTAATGGTAATGTTGTTGTGAGTATTGTGTAATGAACTTCACAGTAGGATGGTCGTCCAACCTGGATCAAACTGTATTAAATATTAATTTTGTAAGATGGAATGCATAAAGTATTACTAAACCCACAACAGTAAAATAAGTCTGTATATGCAGCATAGCATGCTTGTTATACTCAAGGGGTTAATCCTCTCCATTGTGTAAAAAGGCTGTTTTATCCTGTATGCACAGATCTTCCCTCTCCCATACCTCCCAACATTTTGAGATGGGAATGAGGGACATGTACTAGCAAATGTATGTAGGCGTAGGACACGCCCCTGCCACACTCCCTTAAAGGAGAATTAACCAAAAAAAAAAGGGGTTAAATAAATAAGTGCTTTTTTTTACCACTACTATTCATTTACATTGGCTTTTAAAATTTACAAATGCAGCAATTTAGAAATTGGATGAAAGGTTTAGCACTGGGGAACACTTGAAAGGTAAAAAGTGCATATTATATGCAACTATATAGATCAGACCAAAATGAGGTACAAATGAGGGGGAAAGAGCGACAGAGGGACATTGCTCCAAATCAGGGACAGTTGGGAGCTATGCTCTCCTGCACTGTCTATCTGGGGAAGGTCAGCTAACACAGGCAGAGTAGCCGCCGACCTGCACATGCTCAGTTGTGTCTTGTATGCTGGAGAGAACATTTACTTGTTCTCAGAGCTAGCCAGGTCACATGATATTGACATCACACAAATGGGGGCGAGTATACAGGCTGTAGTGAAAATCTCCTCCTTCCTGAACTCTCAGCACTGGAGAAACTATGCCGTTTATCATGTAACCGTGATATACAGATCATCCAAAAAAAAGGTATATAGTGGTAATATTTTAAAGTAAAAAGAAGATTTATAAGCTGTAGGCACTGTTAGGGGGGTGAACTATTTTCATATTACTGGTTTAGTAACACTTTAAGTTGGAATTTACAGACAGGCCGGTTTAGTACTGTATGACCTACTTTGCATATGTAGCACCCACTGCAAAAAGTCTCAATCCGTGATTCCAACGAAACTTTGTGAAACAAAAAGAAAGTCCATATAAACCACTTGGAATTCTTGATATCACCACAGTGTACAAACACAGACAGGAGCGTACCCGACCACTGTAATTTAGACTCTGCTTACAAGATGGCAAGCATAAAAAGGGCAGGTTGCTATAACCCAGCCATGGCCTTTAGCTTGCTGATGACAACAGTGATAGCAATAAACCAGATCGTGCAGATCGCTTCCTCTCTCCAACTATGGTGTCCATTTTAGCTCAAATGGATAACCCAGAAGAAAAAAAAGATTTGGCCCCGAATCCAATGCATCGGAGAGGCACAGGTAACATCACAATTCCTTACAGCGGGGCTGGAAACTCAACATCCTAGCCTCAAACTTGTTCAGAAGTTCCTATGAAACTTGTTCAAAATCTATGTACTGTCTGCCTGAAAGAGAGCTGATTGTTTGATAGAGTGTGCTCTGGTGACGCTCATGCTGGCTTGATGTTTTACACTGATCCAATAGCAAGAAGACATATTGGACAGTGGAAGAAAACCTAGCAGATGACAGCATGGATGCAGATACAGCCCTGGCCAAATAGAAGGGGATGTGCCCCATGGAATGCTGGGTGCCTGTATTTAAGTCCGAGGATAACATGGGCTCAGGGTTCCAGCCCAGCCCACCTCTGAGGAGAGAGGTTCAGGTGGGGAGGAGGCTGCTGCCTCTCCCCAGTAGTAATGGATGAACTTCTGACAGGACGTTTCGCAAACGCGATCCGCGAATGTGCCCAAATGTTCGCAAAACCACAGGTTCGCGGCAGGCCCCATTCATTTTAATGGCAGGTGAACCTTAAAAACCTCCAGGTCATATTTGCAGCCACAAAATACTTACTAGCTGTGCACACATAGTCCCACAACATGGACACTGACATACCAGAAGTATTAAGTGAATCTGGGATCGACAACGACAAGCATTCTTCTTTTTTTTTTTTTTTATCTGTGAAATTTTGTCAATTCAGGAGCGCATGAAGGCCATAGTGGAGAGGCAAGGCCAGGCCAGGCTATGAAAGTGGAGGGCCACCCTGAAAAACAAAAACTTCATAAAAATGTTAATAAGAATTTAAAATGAAAAAAATATATATATATTATTATTTTTTTTTACTTACCAGAAATGGCTGTTGCTAGGCAGATCGTCCTAATCTGCCTCTTCTTGTTCCACGGAGCTGTTCTGTCTTCTGCTCCTAGCGCCGTCTTCTAGTGAATGGGGCGCAGTGTGTTATGGGAACGGTGTGTCCCAACACACATCCCGTTCCCCATTCACAAAGCGCTGCGCGACTCGCGCATGCGCAGTAGGAAACAGGCAGTGAAGCCAGCAAGGCTGTGCTGCCTGTTTCCCTTAGGTGGAATGGCGGCACCGGGAACCGAGACCCGAGGGACGATCGGTCTCGGGCGACCAACATGGCGGGCACCCAGGACAGGTAAGTCTGCTTATTAAAAGTCAGCAGCTACAGTCTTTGTAGCTTCTGACTTAAAAATTTTTTTTTCCCGGTTGGCCCTCCCCTTGAAGGGGGTGCAGGAGATGATCAGTGCCACAGTCAGGGCAGCGCAGTCCTGTGCCAGTATCCTAGTGTGCCAACCTGTGCTTGAGCCTCTGACCTCTCCCTGTGCCCGGCCCTTACCCCCACCTATGAAGGGCTCCACTGCGGTGGTCCGGAGGTGCCAGTCCAGTGCTGATCCTTAGCCATGGTGCTAGCAGCAGAGAAGCCAATCAGCAGGCAGTGCCATCTCCCTCACTGACACCAGCACCGCGATAGAGAGCACTGACACCAGCAACGAGATAGAGAGCACTGACACCCGCACTGACACCAGCAACTCGCTGCAGGATCCAAAAATACGACACCTCTCAACCTCTTCAAACAGGAGGGTACAGGCTTATAGTACGGTGTGCTTTTTTTGTACAAGTGTACCAAAAAGGTAGAAAAAAGGTCCGTGTGCTACATTATATAAATCGTTTATAGAGTTATGCATATACATGGTCTACTGGTCACATGTGTTGAATTCCTCTGAGATCCATGCCCCATTCATTTTTATAAATGTGAGGTAGTCAACACTGTTGTGAGCAAGGCGAGTGCGCTTTTCGGTCACGATCCCCCCCGCTGCGCTGAATGTCCTTTTGGACAGGACACTGGATGAGGGACAAGCCAACAGTTCCATTGCAAATTGTGCAAGCTCTGGCCAGAGGTCAAGCCTGCCCACCCAGTAGTCCAGGGGTTCATCACTTCTCAGAGCGTCCACATCAGCTGTTAACCCAATGTAGTCGGACACCTGTCGGTCTAGGCGTACCCTGATGCTGGATCCGGATGACACCTGTCGATGGGTCAGCTGAAAGAATGATCTCATATCAGAAGTGACCAACACATCTTCAAACCGCCCTCTTCTTGCAGGCGCTGTTGGATTGATCCCCGCAACTATTTCTCTGCGAGTGGAAATTCCTCTGCCAGCGTACGCAAAAGCAGAATGCAGCATTTCTCTAAGCAAGGCCTGGAAGTGCTCCATTCTGACAGCCCTCTGTGATGGTGGTAACATTTCCGCCGTTGTGTGTTTGTACCGGGGGTCTAAGTACATTGCCACCCAGTACTGGCCTTTGACCTTTATGCTTTTTATACGGGGGTCCCTCTTAAACCACTGGAGCATGAAGGCCCCGCCCCCATTTGCACTAAACTGGAAGCGGTGTGGTGACCTGGCTCCTGCTCATCATCCAGGATAATGTCGTCCTCCTCGTTCTCCTCCCCCCATCCACGGACAACAACAGGGATCCCAGAAAGGTTTAAAGCATGCTCTTCTTGCTCCTCCTCATCCGCCCCGGCACCATCCTCCTCTGACTCCTCTTCAGACTCCTGTTGTTGACTTGTCTCAGATAGAGTAACCCCCCCCCCCCCTGGGAATTCATCCAGCATTGCGACTTCCTCATCTTCCTGCTCCTGCTCCTCCACGGCTTGATTAATGACGCAACGCAATGCACGCTCCATAAAGAAGGCGTAAGGTACGATGTCACTGAGGGCGCCGTGGCTGCGACTGACCAGTTTGGTGATCTCATCAAATGGCTGCAGAAGTCTGCATGCATCGCGCATGAGCAGCCACTGGCGCGGTGAAAAAAAAAAAACAAGCTCCCCAGAACCTGTTCTGCCGCAGAGTTCGTACAGGTAGTTGTTAACTGCAAGTTTCTGCTGGATCTCGGCCTATAAAGCATATACAAGGTTGAGTTACATCGCGTCGGGCAATCACATATAAGACGTCTGACCGGCAGATTGTGTCGCCGCTGAATGTCAGCAAGGTGAGCCATGGCCGTGTAAGATCTTCTGAAATGGGTCAAGATTTTCCTTGCCTGCCGCAAGATGTCCTGGACCCCAGGGTATTTGACAACGAATCGCTGCACGACCAAGTTTAAGGTGTGTGCCATTCATGGCACATGTGTAATTTTGCCCTGTTTCAACGCGCTCAGCAGATTGGCACCTTTTGTCGCACACCACTTTACAAACTGTCAAATTGAGCGGTGTTAGCTACTGATCTGCCTGTGAACGCAAAGCTTAAAGGAGTGTAGGGCCAGTGTGGCTCTTGGCTTTCAGGCACAACAGACACAGCACAGCATGGCAACGTCTCACCTGGCATGTCGAATAGGTTCTGGGGATCTTGGGAAGCGCAGCGGAAGCGACGCTAGCAGCGGAAAAGGAGGAGTCAGCCGAGGAGGAGAGGGAGAATGGAGTAGGAGAAGAAGAGGCAGGCCTGCATGCAATCCGTGGCGGTAAAATCAAATCTACATGGGTGCCATGGGTTACATGCTTGACTGCCGTCAGAAGGTTCACCCAGTGTGCAGTAAAAAAGTTATATACCTTCCCTGCCCGTCTTTGCTAGACCACGTGTCTGTGGTCAGATGTATCTTGGCACCGACACTGTATGCGCAGAGATACATTCACTTGCCGCTGAACATGGCCATATAGCTCTGGGATGCCCTTCTGTGAGAAATACTTCCTTCCTGGGACCTTTCATTGTGGTGTTCCAATGGCCACAAATTTTCGAAAGGCCTCAGAGTCCATCAGTTTATATGGCAGTAGTTGGCAGGCTATCAGTTCTGACAAGCCATCGGTCAACCGTTGGGCAAGAGGGTTATCCGGCATCATCATTTTTTGATGGGCTTTCAGGAGACGGTGAGAGCCTGGGAGTGTGGCTTTGTGGGTTCTGACGGCGTTGCTCCCACTGGGCTCGGTGATGGCAGCTCATGTGCCTTCTTAAGGCGGTCGTCCCTAGGTGAGTGTTGGGCTTACCGCGACTTATGCGTTGACTGCAAAGGCTGCAGATGGCAGCACTATTGTCAGCAGCGGACACATTAAAAAAAGCCCACACTGCGGGGCCATGTGCCGGCGTCCTGGGAGTGCCAGATGAGACCGTACATGGTTGATGGCTCGCTTCTGATACATTAGCAGTCCGGATTGTCCCTCCTGTTCAATGTAAGTTCTGCCTGCTTCTCCTCCCTATCTGCTGGTTCATCTCTCCCTCTGAACTCCCCTCCTCTTCCTCTCTTGTGGGCACCCACGTGACGTCCCTAGACACGTCATCATCAACATCACCTTCCCCACCACTATAATTAGAGATCTCGGAGTAGGCAGCAACAGCGAGGACCAACCTCCTTGGGCTGAACTGGGTACTGTTGTCAGACTGCTCCTCTTCCTAATCCAATGCCAAGAATGGCTGCGCATCGGAAATGTCTTGTGATGATGGATCGGAAAATAATTTCACTGACTCAAGTGGAGGGTATATGGTGGTGGTGGTGGTGTTGGTGGTAATGTCTTTGGGGGTGCACACAGCAGAGAGTGAAGAGGGTGCAGATAGAGAGGATGAGGAGGATGCAGAAGAGTAAGGCTGAGTGAGCCACTCAACCAAGTCTGGTGCATCCTTTGACGTAATCAAACGCACCTTCTGCAGCTTCCCACTTTGGCTCAAGCCTGGTGCTCCTGCCCTACCCCTACCACCCCTGCGGAAAGGGCCTGCCTCTTCCTCTGCCTGTCATTTTTTAAATGACCCTGTGACAAAAGTCTCTAGAGAAGTGCAGTATATGTGGAAGACGGTATATAACACCCCGCTTCAATCTGTCGTTTTGGGGGGCCACTGGTTTATCACACCAGTTATAATACTTTTTTCTAATTGCGTTTGTCACTCTTTGTAGTATCGCTGCAGAACCCTTTCAGCAGTCACAATGCTGCACAGTATAAATGCACTATACTATGCTTTCTATATTTGAAAGTATTTTATACCTGTATTACACCCATATATACTGCACACCAAATAGTACACCTATACCAGTCCTTACAAGGACTTTTGTGGACCTATATTCGTTACCGATTTGTGTCGCTACAATCTGTTCCCTGCGACACACAGCAACCTCTCCCTACACTGACAAAAGAGCTGCGGAACCTCTCAGCAGTCACAATGCTGCACAGTAGGAATGCACTCACTATACTATGCTTTCTATATTTGAAAGTATTTTATACGTGTATTACACCCCTATATATTGCACACCTATACCAGTCCTTAAAATGACTTTTGTGGACCTAATAGTAGCTAGCTAGTGAATTACAGACTGTCCCTGCTCCAAACAGAAAACTTTCCCTACACTGAGAAAAGACAGCTGAAGAATCGCTCAGCACTGCAGTGAACTATAATATGCTTTCTATATTTGAAAGTATATAAGTGTATTACACCCCTATATACTGTACACCTATACTAGTCCTTAAAAGGACTTTTGTGGACCTAATAGTAGCTAGTGAGTACAGACTGTCCCTGCTCCAAACAGCAAACTCTGTCCCTACACCTCTCTCCCTCTCCTATACCAGTCCTTAAAAGGACTTTTGTGGACCTAATAGCTAGCGAGTAAAGACTATCCCTGCTCCACACAGTGTCCTATCCCTACACTGACAAAAGCCAGAATGTAAAATGGCAGCCAGATCAGGTCTATTTATAAAGGGATACCTTATAAATAGTCCATGTGCTGAAATGTCTCAATTGGCTGTCCTGTACCCCATGATGGATGTGTCATTAATCAAAGTTCTTCACAATGTAAAAGAATATGGCCAACACGAAGAGCGACATAAGTCCGCCGGTTTGGCGAATCGCAAACGAGCAAAGTTCGCCGCGAACCGACCGCCGGGCGAACCGCAAGGCCATCTCTACTCCCCAGCACAGGCTGCCATGCGGCCTCAGTTGGGAGAACGTAGGGCCTGAAACACTGAAGCTACAACCAATGATTCTGCAAGCTGACTGAGGGTGGATGTCCACGGATCCGGTCTGGTAATACTGGTATAGGAGTGTCACTTGGAAATTGGAAGGAGGCTACCAGCTGTCCCAGGACATTGTGTAAATACAGACCCATACCTCACAACATTTGAACTTCTGAATGAGGGACACTTGAGCGAGAAAGTGACCTGCAGTGCGCCACTCCAAAATGTGGGCGTGGCCAAACTCTTAACAATGGGCGAAGCTTAAGAGTTGTGTTTACACAAAACCTGGGCTTCCTTGTACCTATAAAATTAGCTTTGATTGCTTTGTTTAAGCCTACCACAACCACGTTCCAGCCCGCCATATAGTCAAATGATGGCTGGGCGGGACCACTCTAGTTCTGGGAGAATGTCCTTCCATTCTTGCCGTGCATGGCGATCAATGGTAAACTGTGTCCATAGGTCATCACCGATTTGGTGTAAAGAGCCAATGACAGCAGCTCTTTACCACATAATTGGACACAGCCAATCTCAGCTGATCACATAAACACATTTGCTGGTTATCGGCATTCCATTCCTCGCTCTGTCACAGCGTGAGGAGAGGAGAGAGCCAGTAACCAGCTAGTGTGGATGGGGACATCTACACTGATAATTAGTGCAGCCCCAACATACCTCATCAGTGCTGCCCATCAGTACCAACCAGTGCGTAAAAAGTACTAACTATCAGTGCTGGGAATCAGTGCAGTCTCATCAGTCCCTCTTCATTAGTGCCGCCTATCGGTGCCCTTCAGTGCTGCCTATCAGTGCCTAGTCATCAGTGCAAGCTGAATGTTTATCACAGACCTCAGAGCAATGCAACATATAGGAGCCCTTTCCCTCCTCCTGTTTATGTACAAGAAAGCATCACAACCAGGGGGGAGGAGGTGGCGGGTTAAGCCACTCTGCAGTGTGTGAGAGGCAGCCGGCTGACAAACAGAGATGTGCTGCCATGCAGGACCCCAGACACACAGCACAAGCGTGGGCAGATCTTACTGGTGACCACGGCTTCTGCGCTCCTGCTGGGTAAGTCCCTTGATCCAAGTGCCTACCTGATTCCTACACTAACCTCTACACTGACCTACCTGCCCACTACACTGATCTACCTGACCTCTAAAATTACCTACCCGCTCACTACACTGACCTACCTGTCCACTATAACCTACCTGACCTCTACCCTGACCCACCTGCCCACTACACTGACTTCCCTGTCCCCTGCACTGACCTACCTGCCCACTACACTGACATACCTGACCCCTGCACTGACCTACCTGACCTCTACACTCTTTCCTGCACTACTCACACTACTGACTACTCTCCCACACCAACACAAGGTAGATCGGTGGATTTCTCTCACCACTCCAGGACTCCTCAAAGATCATTTGAGGTGAATGGTGACAATAGGTCACCATGGTCACAATGGTACAATCTACACCACTGGGCTGGCCCGGCCAGATGACATCATCGACATTCGGCAGTCAATGGAAAATCGCCAACAGGGCTGCATCAGTTTTATTCCGGGACACTGTATTGTCCCGGAATGAGGGTGCCTGGGTCCCGAGACAGAGCTATCAATTGCGGGAAGGTCCCGCCAAATCAGGGGTGGTTGGGAGGTATGCAGACCCCCTAAAGGGATCCCTGAGACCGATTGTTGCATGTGTGAGCTAAAGGGGCCACTGGCTAGTGTCTTGAAGTAGCAAAGTCTTGCAAACTCTCTCTAGCTAAAAAGGGTCTTGTTTCACTATATACAGCCTGTTGCATAGTGCTACTGACAGTCTGCTACACAGTTCTGTTGAGAAGTTGTCCTCGCTGTGAGTAGTTAATTTGGAGTATCCTACTAATTCTCTTATCCTATCCAAGTTCCAAATAAAATCTAAAAACCCAACCCCTAGACTGGTTATTGGAGACAATGAGTGGAAGGGTGTGTGCAACTGGCTGTGGATCAATCAGTGGGAGACCCGGGAAAAATTATTCAAGCAGCTCCTTCGTGGGTATCGCTACACATACACAACAATATGGTTCATAAGCAGTAACATATTGACTGAAACATTATTGCAAAATCATCTTGGGCCATGCATGTATTCTAACCTTCTGCCCCCCCCCCCCCCACTCTTGGAAGACTAGTTAATTATTTAATCATAAGTGTCCCTTGCCTACGTTTTTATCTTTGATAGCTGATTGAAATATAGTATGTATGTGCTTCTTTACACCATTGTACTGTCACTTTAGATCTCCTGAAAGCCCATCAAATAAAAACAAAACCTAAGGGGAAATATTTAATCTTGCAAAATAAGCTAGTTTTGCATGTTCAAAAGACAGACATGTTCTTTTATCTTGCTAAAATTGCTATTTGTTTTGTCATTCAAAGGCTTTCTTGATTTAGTTTTTAGTGATGTTGGAATATACAGTGCAAAGAGAATGTACGGTATACAGATGGCTTAAATAGCAGTAGGAGGGTCATTAACTAAATGCAGACATAAAGCGTCAGTTTACTTTAGCATTACTTAAAGCAATGTATGTGTTGTTATTCTGTACACTGAAAGATCAAGGCCCAAGTTACAATACTGCTATTTCCAAGTTATGTCTGTTCAGTGTAGTTGCAATGAGGTACTGAGAATTTATTAAGCAACTATTGGTGTGTTCTGTGTGTGTAGTAGTAGTACAGTATGGTCACTTTATGGAACAAGCCTTTTACTGAAACTAGCAGACCTGCCCTTTCTTTCTGGAAAAAGAAGGGTTCATGTTTGTCAAAAGGTAAAATTTGCAAACCAAATCAAGTTTATTTTTTAAAGTATAACACTTAATAGTTAGGCCGGCCATATACCAATAGGGATGAGCCGAACACCCCCGGGTTCGGTTCGCACCAGAACCTTCAAACCGACCGAAAGTTTGCGCGAATTTTCGAACCCTATACGTTATAATGGACGCGAACGTTCGAAATCAAAAGTGCTAATTACAACGGCCAATATGCATGTTAATGTCATAAAACAGGTTTGGGGACCCGGGTCCTGCCCCAGGGGACATATATCAATGCAAAAAGAACTTTTAAAAACTAACGTTTTTTCGGGAGCAGTCATTTTAATGATGCATAAAGTGAAAAAAAAAAAGTGAAATTTTCCTTTAAATATGGTACCTGGGGGGTGTCTAAAGTATGCCTGTGAAGTGGCATGTGTTTCCCGTGTTTAGAACTGTCCTTGCACAAAATGACATTTTTAAAGGAAAAAAAGAAGCCATTTAAAACCACTTGCGGCTTTAGGTTTGTTCTTAAGTAGAATCTGAACAGGTACATTATGAAGTGTAGCTCCATCCCAAAAAAATCTATTTTTAAGCTTTTTGGAGAACATAGGGAGGGGTTATCACCCCTGTAACATTTGCTGTCTTTGCACATCTGTTCAGAACATGTCATCTCACTTTCCGTCCCAATGACAAATGTTTTTGGAAAAAGTGGGGTTTTAATTGAAACAAGGATTGGTGATAAAGTATCAGTAGAGAGGAGATACCTTTTTCCCAAATTAAATCTAACAGGATAGAATTTCCCTTCCTAGGGGTAGATTTCCTCTCACTTCCTGTTTTCTCTTTCCATTTGCAAGTAGGAGTCGTTTGTAAGTTGGATGTTTGAAAGTAGGGGCCTGGCGTATATACTCTGCAGAAATTTGCCCTATTAGATGTTGGTGTAGCCACAAGACTGGTGGGCACAGGAATGGGCCCTGCTGTGAGTTAATAGATCAAGATTTGTAATTGCATGCACCTGTTGAACAGGGCAGAAAAATTGGGGGGGTGGTGGTGGTGGTGGACGGTGTTGCCACAAGACTGTAAGCTCTCACAGTTACTCTTGGTGGGCGCAGGAATGGGCCCTACTGTGAGTTATTAGATCAAGATTTGTAATTGCAAGCACCTGATGAACAGGGCAGAAAAATTGGGCCTTTGGCGGTGGTGGTGGACGGTGTTGCCACAAGACTGTAAGCTCTCACAGTTACTCTTGGTGGGCGCAAGAATGGGCCCTGCTGTGAGTTATTAGATCAAGATTTGTAATTGCAAGCACCTGATGAACAGGGCAGAAAAATTGGGCCTTTGGCGGTGGTGGACGGTGTTGCCACAAGACTGTAAGCTCTCACAGTTACTCTTGGTGGGCGCAAGAATGGGCCCTGCTGTGAGTTATTAGATCAAGATTTGTAATTGCAAGCACCTGATGAACAGGGCAGAAAAATTGGGCCTTTGGCAGTGGTGGACGGTGTTGCCACAAGACTGTAAGCTCTCACAGTTACTCTTGGTGGGCGCAAGAATGGGCCCTGCTGTGAGTTATTAGATCAAGATTTGTAATTGCAAGCACCTGATGAACAGGGCAGAAAAATTGGGCCTTTGGCGGTGGTGGTGGACGGTGTTGCCACAAGACTGTAGGCCCTCATAGTTACTCTTGGTGGGCGCAGGAATGGGCCCTGCTGTGAACTATTAGATCAAGATTTGTAATTACCCGCCCCTGTTAAACAGGGGCTGAAAAATTGTGCCTTAGGCACTGGTGCTGGTGCCACAACACTGCAACCCCTCACAGATACTGTACTTGGAGCACAGCAGTCACACGTGTTGCAAAGCATTTTTTTAAAAAATTGTAATTACCCGCCCCTGTTAAACAGGGGCTGAAAAATTGTGCCTTAGGCACTGGTGCTGGTGCCACAACACTGCAACCCCTCACAGATACTGTACTTGGAGCACAGCAGTCACACGTGTTGCAAAGCATTTTTTTAAAAAATTGTAATTACCCGCCCCTGTTAAACAGGGGCTGAAAAATTGTGCCTTAGGCACTGGTGCTGGTGCCACAACACTGCAACCCCTCACAGATACTGTACTTGGAGCACAGCAGTCACACGTGTTGCAAAGCATTTTTTTAAAAAATTGTAATTACCCGCCCCTGTTAAACAGGGGCTGAAAAATTGTGCCTTAGGCACTGGTGCTGGTGCCACAACACTGCAACCCCTCACAGATACTGTACTTGGAGCACAGCAGTCACACGTGTTGCAAAGCATTTTTTTTAAAAAATTGTAATTACCCGCCCCTGTTAAACAGGGGCTGAAAAATTGTGCCTTAGGCACTGGTGCTGGTGCCACAACACTGCAACCCCTCACAGATACTGTACTTGGAGCACAGCAGTCACACGTGTTGCAAAGCATTTTTTTAAAAAAATTGTAATTACCCGCCCCTGTTAAACAGGGGCTGAAAAATTGTGCCTTAGGCACTGGTGCTGGTGCCACAACACTGCAACCCCTCACAGATACTGTACTTGGAGCACAGCAGTCACACGTGTTGCGAAGCATTTTTTTTAAAAATTGTAATTACCCGCCCCTGTTAAACAGGGGCTGAAAAATTGTGCCTTAGGCACTGGTGCTGGTGCCACAACACTGCAACCCCTCACAGATACTGTACTTGGAGCACAGCAGTCACACGTGTTGCGAAGCATTTTTTTAAAAAATTGTAATTACCCGCCCCTGTTAAACAGGGGCTGAAAAATTGTGCCTTAGGCACTGGTGTGGTGGCATGGATCATTGAGGAGGAGGAAGAGGATAGTCAGTGAACATAAGAGGACAGTCACTCAGCATCAGCATAGGCAGTCTTGAAGGGATGTGATATTAAAAATTATTCGGTTATATCCGCCTCAGGTGCCTGGTAGCTGGTGGTGATCCAAGACTGATTCATTTTGATGAAGGTCAGTCGATCAACCGAGGCGGTGGACAGGCGCACCCTATGATCGGTGACAAATCCTCCAGCAGCACTGAATGTGCGTTCGGAAAGAACGCTGGAGGCAGGACAGGCCAGTAGCTCAATTGCATACTGTGCAAGCTCTGGCCAGTGATCCATCCTCAGGACCCAGTAAGCCAGAGGATTTTCGGTGGGAAAGGTGTCCAAGTCTGACCTTGCCCCAAGGTATTCCTGCACCATGTATATCAGACGCTGGCGATGGTTGCTGGAACCGATCATACCTTGGGGCTGCGGACTAAAAAATTGTCTGAACGCATCGGTCAGACGTCCACCTTCCCCACCGCTCCTTCTGCTACTGACCGAAGCCTCAGCAACTCGTCGCCCAGGACCAGGAGTTTGTAGCCTCCCAGTTTCTGGGAACGCGTTGCACAGACCTTTCTGCAAGGCCTCCCTGAGATGTCTCATCCTCTGCTCCCTCTGCGACGGCAAGATAAGGTCCGCAACCTTACCCTTGTACCGCGGATCAAGGAGAGTGGCCAGCCAGTAATGGTCCCTCTCCTTGATCCGAAGAACACGAGGATCCTTCCGCAGGCTTTGCAGGATCAGGGAGGCCATGCAGCGTAGGTTAGCTGAGGCATTCGGTCCGGAGTCTTCTGGGTCACTGAGGATGACATGATCGCCAGCCACCTCCTCCCAGCCACGTACAAGTCCACTGGTTTGTTGGGACTGTACATCATCCCTAAAAGACTGCTGCTGCTGATGCTGAGTGCCAGGCTCCACCTCCATGCTCACACATCCTCCTCCTCCTCCTCCTCCTCCTCCTCCTCCTCCTCCTCCTCCTCATCCTCTTCCTGTGTGATGGGTGGGACAGGAGGAACACTGTCCAGATAAAGGGGGCCTTGAGAGGCAAGGAAGTCCTCCTCTTCCTGCCTCTGTTCTGCCTCAAGTGCCCTGTCCATTATCCCACGCAGCGTATGCTCCAACAGGTGGACAAGAGGGACAGTGTCACTGATGCATGCACTGTCACTGCTCACCATCCTCGTGGCCTCCTCAAATGGTGAGAGGACAGTGCATGCATCCCTGATCATGCTCCACTGACGTGGGGAAAAAAAACCAAGCTCCCCTGACCCTGTCCTGGTGCCATAGTCGCAAAGGTACTCATTGATGGCCCTCTGCTGCGTGTGCAGTCGCTGCAGCATGGCCAACGTTGAGTTCCACCTGGTGGGCATGTCACATATTAGGCGGTTCTTGGGCAGGTTCAGCTCCTTTTGCAGCTCAGTCAGCCGAGCACTGGCATTATAAGATCGGCGGAAATGCACACAGACTTTCCTGGCCTGCCTCAGGACATCCTGTAAGCCTGGGAACCTGCCCAAGAACCGCTGCACCACCAGGTTGAGGACGTGAGCCATGCAGGGCACATGGGTGAGCTGCCCCTGTCGCAGGGCGGAGAGGAGGTTGGTGCCATTGTCAGAAACGACCATTCCTGGCTTAAGCTGACGTGGCGTCAACCACCTCTCGGCCGGCCCCTGCAGAGCTGCCAGAACCTCTGGCCCAGTGTGGCTCCTGTCCCCCAAACACACCAGCGCAAGCACGGCATGGCATCTTTTTGCCTGCGTACTTGCGTAGCCCCTTGTACGCCTACGGAGCACCGCTGGTTCCAAGGACAGAGCACTGGAGGAAGAAGAAGAGGAGGGGGTGGAGGAGAGAGGTGTGTCACAACCAGTAGCAGTAGTAGCGTTTTGGAGGCGTGGTGGCGGAACAACCTCCAACACTACTGCACCTTGTCCTGCATCCCTCCCAGCTGCCAATAGAGTGACCCAATGGGCCGTGAAAGAAAGGTACCGTCCCTGTCCATGCCTGCTGGACCATGAGTCAGCGGTAATATGCACCTTACCGCTGACCGCCCTGTCCAGCGAGGCATGGACATTGCCCTCCACATGCCGGTAGAGAGACGGAATCGCCTTCCGTGAGAAAAAGTGGCGTTTGGGAACCTGCCACTGAGGAACCGCACATTGAACAAACTCACGGAAGGGGGCCGAGTCTACCAACTGAAAAGGCAGCAGTTGAAGTGCTAGCAATTTAGCCAGGCTAGCATTCAACCGCTGGGCATGTGGATGGCTGGGAGTGTACTTCTTTCTACGGTCCAGCAGCTGGGGCAGGGAAATTTGCCTGCTGCAATCGGACGTCGTGTACTGCAAGTACTTGGTTGTGACACACCTAATTCTACACCTTCAGTCCTCTCAGAGCAGCTTTCAGAGAGGACTGAAGGTGTAGTGGGGATGGAGATCCCAGCTGAGGAGGAGCAAGGAGAGGTCCGCTTAGTTCTTTGGTGTGGGTCTTTTATGTGTGCCTGCCAACGAGCTGCATGGCAGGTCGCCATATGTCTGGTCATGCTTGTGGTGCCCAAGCGGCTGATGTTTTGGCCACGCGAGATACGCTTGAGACAAATATTGCAAATAGCAGTGGTGCGATCTGCTGCACTCGTCTCAAAAAAGGCCCACACCAAAGAACTTTTCTGATAACGTGCAGAGGCAGCGCCCTGCACAGGCGGAGCTCTGCGGTGTTGTACAGTTGCTGTGCTGGCCTCTACCTGGCCTCCAGGGGGCACCCTGCCTCGTTGGACATGTGACGCCGCATCCTCCTCGTCCTCCTCCTCCTCCTCATCCTCTCTCCCTTCAGGCACCCACGTGGAGTCAGTGACCTCATCATCCCCTCCCTCTTCACCACTAGAGCAAACCTGGCAGTAAGCTGCAGCTGGTGGAACAGTACTGCCAGATTCCTCAAGCTGGGTATCATCATCCGAGCCTTCGAATCGTTGGGCATCCTCCTGGAGCATGTACCCAACACTGTGCTCAAAGAGTTCGGGGGACTCCTCAGGAGGACATGGTGGGTCTAGGGAAGGGGTGGCTGATGATGCTCTGCCAGTACCCTGAGCCTGGGTGAGAGAGGATGAGGAGGATGAGGAGGGCTTGGTCATCCATTCTACCAAGCCTTCAGCATGATGCGGCTCCACATGTCCAGCTGCCGAAAACAAAGACGCGCGTGTCCCATGGCCACGTGCTGATGACGATGCACGACCACGTCCACGGCCACGTCCACTAGAAACAGAGCCTGCCTGCCCTGTGTTCTTGGCTCTGCACGCTCTGCCTCCCCTTGGCGGTCTTCCAGCCATTGTAGTCGGTAGTCCTGTGGGTGCTGCTGAGAAGAATATATAGGAGCTCTGTGTGATGCCACTAACACACTAGAAGTCCTGTGGGTGCTGCTGAGAAGAAAATATAGGAGCTCTGTGTGATGCCACTAACACACTAGAAGTCCTGTGGGTGCTGCTGAGAAGAAAATATAGGAGCTCTGTGTGATGCCACTAACACACTAGAAGTCCTATGGGTGCTTCTGCAAAGAAAATAGAGGAGCTCTGTGTGATGCCACTAACACACTAGAAGTCCTGTGGGTGCTGCTGAGAAGAAAATATAGGAGCTCTGTGTGATGCCACTAACACACTAGAAGTCCTGTGGGTGCTGCTGAGAAGAAAATATAGGAGCTCTGTGTGATGCCACTAACACACTAGAAGTCCTATGGGTGCTTCTGCAAAGAAAATAGAGGAGCTCTGTGTGATGCCACTAACACACTAGAAGTCCTGTGGGTGCTGCTGAGAAGAAAATATAGGAGCTCTGTGTGATGCCACTAACACACTAGAAGTCCTATGGGTGCTTCTGCAAAGAAAATAGAGGAGCTCTGTGTGATGCCACTAACACACTAGAAGTCCTGTGGGTGCTGCTGAGAAGAAAATATAGGAGCTCTGTGTGATGCCACTAACACACTAGAAGTCCTATGGGTGCTTCTGCAAAGAAAATAGAGGAGCTCTGTGTGATGCCACTAACACACTAGAAGTCCTGTGGGTGCTTCTGCAAAGAAAATAGAGGAGCTCTGTGTGATGCCACTAACACACTAGAAGTCCTGTGGGTGCTGCTGAGAAGAAAATATAGGAGCTCTGTGTGATGCCACTAACACACTAGAAGTCCTATAGGTGCTTCTGGGAAGAAAATATAGGTCTGTGTGATGGGACTAACACACTTCAAGTCCTATAGGTGCTTCTGGGAACAAAATATAGGATCTCTGTGTGATGGGACTAACACACTTCAAGTCCTATGGGTGCTTCTGGGAAGAAAATATAGGATCTCTATGTGATGGGACTAACACACTTCAAGTCCTATGGGTGCTTCTGGGAACAAAATATAGGATCTCTGTGTGATGGGACTAACACACTTCAAGTCCTATGGGTGCTTCTGGGAAGAAAATATAGGGTCTGTGTGATGGGACTAACACACTTCAAGTCCTATAGGTGCTTCTGGGAACAAAATATAGGATCTCTGTGTGATGGGACTAACACACTTCAAGTCCTATAGGTGCTTCTGGGAACAAAATATATGATCTCTGTGTGATGGGACTAACACACTTCAAGTCCTATAGGTGCCTCTGGGAAGAAAATATAGGTCTGTGTGATGGGACTAACACACTTCAAGTCCTATAGGTGCCTCTGGGAAGAAAATATAGGTCTGTGTGATGGGACTAACACACTTCAAGTCCTATAGGTGCTTCTGGGAACAAAATATAGGATCTCTGTGTGATGGGACTAACACACTTCAAGTCCTATAGGTGCTTCTGGGAACAAAATATATGATCTCTGTGTGATGGGACTAACACACTTCAAGTCCTATAGGTGCCTCTGGGAAGAAAATATAGGTCTGTGTGATGGGACTAACACACTTTAAGTCCTATAGGTGCCTCTGGGAAGAAAATATAGGTCTGTGTGATGGGACTAACACACTTCAAGTCCTATAGGTGCTTCTGGGAACAAAATATAGGATCTCTGTGTGATGGGACTAACACACTTCAAGTCCTATAGGTGCTTCTGGGAACAAAATATATGATCTCTGTGTGATGGGACTAACACACTTCAAGTCCTATGGGTGCTTCTGGGAACAAAATATAGGTCTGTGTGATGGGACTAACACACTTCAAGTCCTATAGGTGCTTCTGGGAACAAAATATATGATCTCTGTGTGATGGGACTAACACACTTCAAGTCCTATAGGTGCCTCTGGGAAGAAAATATAGGTCTGTGTGATGGGACTAACACACTTCAAGTCCTATAGGTGCTTCTGGGAACAAAATATATGATCTCTGTGTGATTGGACTAACACACTTCAAGTCCTATAGGTGCCTCTGGGAAGAAAATATAGGTCTGTGTGATGGGACTAACACACTTCAAGTCCTATAGGTGCTTCTGGGAACAAAATATAGGATCTCTGTGTGATGGGACTAACACACTTCAAGTCCTATAGGTGCTTCTGGGAACAAAATATATGATCTCTGTGTGATGGGACTAACACACTTCAAGTCCTATGGGTGCTTCTGGGAACAAAATATAGGTCTGTGTGATGGGACTAACACACTTCAAGTCCTATAGGTGCTTCTGGGAACAAAATATATGATCTCTGTGTGATTGGACTAACACACTTCAAGTCCTATAGGTGCTTCTGGGAACAAAATATATGATCTCTGTGTGATGGGACTAACACACTTCAAGTCCTATAGGTGCCTCTGGGAAGAAAATATAGGTCTGTGTGATGGGACTAACACACTTCAAGTCCTATAGGTGCTTCTGGGAACAAAATATATGATCTCTGTGTGATTGGACTAACACACTTCAAGTCCTATAGGTGCTTCTGGGAACAAAATATATGATCTCTGTGTGATGGGACTAACACACTTCAAGTCCTATAGGTGCCTCTGGGAAGAAAATATAGGTCTGTGTGATGGGACTAACACACTTCAAGTCCTATAGGTGCTTCTGGGAACAAAATATATGATCTCTGTGTGATTGGACTAACACACTTCAAGTCCTATAGGTGCTTCTGGGAACAAAATATATGATCTCTGTGTGATGGGACTAACACACTTCAAGTCCTATAGGTGCCTCTGGGAAGAAAATATAGGTCTGTGTGATGGGACTAACACACTTCAAGTCCTATAGGTGCTTCTGGGAACAAAATATATGATCTCTGTGTGATTGGACTAACACACTTCAAGTCCTATAGGTGCTTCTGGGATCAAAATATATGATCTCTGTGTGATGGGACTAACACACTTCAAGTCCTATAGGTGCTTCTGGGATCAAAATATATGATCTCTGTGTGATGGGACTAACACACTTCAAGTCCTATAGGTGCTTCTGGGAACAAAATATATGATCTCTGTGTGATGGGACTAACACACTTCAAGTCCTATAGGTGCCTCTGGGAAGAAAATATAGGTCTGTGTGATGGGACTAACACACTTCAAGTCCTATAGGTGCTTCTGGGAACAAAATATATGATCTCTGTGTGATTGGACTAACACACTTCAAGTCCTATAGGTGCTTCTGGGATCAAAATATATGATCTCTGTGTGATGGGACTAACACACTTCAAGTCCTATAGGTGCTTCTGGGATCAAAATATATGATCTCTGTGTGATGGGACTAACACACTTCAAGTCCTATAGGTGCCTCTGGGAAGATAATATAGGTCTGTGTGATGGGACTAACACACTTCAAGTCCTATAGGTGCTTCTGGGAACAAAATATATGATCTCTGTGTGATTGGACTAACACACTTCAAGTCCTATAGGTGCTTCTGGGAACAAAATATAGGAGCTCTGCCTGCCTGCCAGGAACACACTACAAGTCCTATAGGTGCTTCTGGGAACAAAATATAGGAGCTCTGCCTGCCTGCCACGAACACACTACAAGTCCTATAGGTGCTTCTGGGAACAAAATATAGGAGCTCTGCCTGCCTGCCACGAACACACTACAAGTCCTATAGGTGCTTCTGGGAACAAAATATAGGAGCTCTGCCTGCCTGCCAGGAACACACTACAAGTCCTATAGGTGCTTCTGGGAACAAAATATAGGAGCTCTGCCTGCCTGCCACGAACACACTACAAGTCCTATAGGTGCTTCTGGGAACAAAATATAGGAGCTCTGCCTGCCTGCCACGAACACACTACAAGCCCCTCTTTCTAAATCAATCTTTGTAAATCAATCTATCTAACTCAATCTCTCTAACTAACTAAATCCAGCAGAGTGTCACAGATCTATCCTGCTCTATCTGCGCCGGAACAGCATGTGACCGGCGCAGACGGCGTGGCGGCCTTTTATAGGGGGGGGCGTGTACTAAAGCCCCTGAGCTGTAATTGGCTACAGGCGTCCTGCCTGTAGCCAATTATGGCTCTTCGAGTTTCCGGGGCTGTGATTGGCCAAGCATGCGGGGTCACAGTGCATGCTTGGCCAATCATCAGCCAGCAATGCACTGCGCCGGCCGCGCCGGCCGCAATGCATTGCGGGGCCGCTCGCATCACACGAACGTGATGCGAGCGGCCAAAATAGTTCTGGGCTCGCGAGCGAGCGAGCGAACGCCCGGTGCTCGATGCGAACGTGGGTTCGCATCGAGCACCGGGCCCATCCCTATATACCAATAGAATTTTGTTCGAAAATGTTCATTTTAGGAATGTTCATTCAATTTTATAATGGTTAGTGAGGGCAAATCAACCTTTGTTTTGGCCTATAGTGAAGAAAAATTTAGAATGAATGAAATTCTAAATGTAAGCCTAGGTTCCCACTGCTGCGGGTTTGAAATTGTGCGAGTTCAGCTGAACGCATGTCAGTCCAACTTTGGGAGCGATTTCAGAGACATCTGTGTGGGTTCCTCATCAGATGTCTATTGAAATCGCACCCGAAGTTGCCAAAGTAGTACAGAAACCACACGGCGTGGCACCTTTTTGGATGCTGTCAATAGCTGCCGATTTGCCATGTGATTTGACATGTCAAAACGCATCAATGGGAACCTAGGCTAAATGTGTTCATATTGTACATATTGTAATGTGCATATTATAGGCATAACCTGTTGGAGGAATGTCTGGGATTCCATTGAAATAGCAGGATTGGATGAAATGTTAAGGCTTTTGAAAGAAATTAGTTGACTAGATAAAAGAAAGAAAGAATGCCCTGGCAAATCATTTTTTATAATTTCTATACCAACATTCAAACAAAATTATACTGGTACACGCAAGCCCAGATTGGCCATAGGCCAAAACAGGCGCTTGCCTGGTGGGCGGCCAGTCCTTGTGGGGCCCGCACCGCTCATCCAGCCTCTCTGCACCCGCCCGGCTGCCAATTAAGCTCAGCCATTGTCGCCGGGGGGAGGAGCTCTCCGCGGCCGCACGGGCCCGCATAGGCCAGCCGTTGTTGCCGGAAGGGCTGCGAATGGGGGAGGGGCCAGAGGAGACACCTTGGGGACGGATAACAGAAAACATGAGTACAGCCCCCCCCTGTAACCTGCATAGGAGGAGCAGCGGGGGCGGCTGCATATAGAACAATCATTCTCTTCATCTTCCTCCTGCAGTATCGGAATGCCTGTGAGAGGTAGAGGAGAAGCAGACATTCCAAGACTGCAGGAGGAAGATGGAGAGAATGATTGTTCTATATGCAGTCGACCCCACTGCTCCTCCTATCCTGCTTCTTTCTGCTGCCCCCCCTGGGCTCTCCACCCCCCACCCCACCCCACCCATACTCTTTGCCTCCTCGTGCTCTCCACCTCCTCCCATGCTCTCTGCCGCCCCCCCCCCCAGTGCTCTCCACCCCCCACCATGCTCTCTGCCGCCCCTCTGTGCTCTCCACCTCCCCCCATGCTTTCTGCTGCCCCTCTGTGCTCTGCACCTCCCCCCCCATGCTCTGCCACCCCTCTGTGCTCGCCACCTCCCCCCATGCTCTTTGCCGCCCTTCTGTGCTCGCCACCTCCCCCCATGCTCTTTGCTGCCCCTCCTGTGCTCTCCACATCACCCCCATGCGCTCCGCTTCCCCCCTGTGCTCTATACTGCCCCCCTGTGCTCTCCACCTCCCCCTATGCTCTCTGCCACCCCGTGCTCTCCACATGACCCCCATGCTCTCCACATCACCCCCATGCTCTCCGCTACCCCCCTGTGCTCTCCACCACCCCCCATGCTCTCTGCCACCCTCCCTGTGCTCTCCGCTGCCCTTTGCTCTCCACCTCCCCCCCCCCAAGCTCTCCCTGTGCTCTCCCCCTCCCCCAAGCTCTCCACCACCCTCCCTGTGCTCCCCCCCCCATGCTCTCCGCCGCCCTCCACCTCCCCCCCCAAGCTCTCCGCCACCCTCCCTGTGCTCTCCACCTCCCCGCCACCCTCCCTAGGCTCTCAACCTCCCCCATGCTCTCTGCCGCCCTCTCTGTGCTCTCCACCTCCCCCTGTGCTCTCCACTGCCCCCCTCTTCCTCCCTGTGTTCTCTGCCTCTCCCTGTGCTCTCGCCCCACCCCATGTTCTCAAGGATCTTCTCTGTGCTCTCCATCCCCCATGCTTTTTCCTGGCCCCACCTCACCCCCCCCCCCCACCTCTGCTGGGTTCCCCCCTTCCCTCTCTCAGGGGATCTGTTAGGGTGGAGAGTGGGGAAGGGGCCAGTTAACATGTCATGGGCTGCTCAATCGGGTACACGGCCTACTTTATTGTAGTCCAGTTGCTGTTTCAGTTGTTGTAGCTGCAATAGGTGGGTAGAGTCACAATATTTTATACTAATATGAAAGTAGAGAACAGAACTTGTATGTAGTAGTGCATAAATAGAATAGGAAACCAACAGGGAGGTCATAGTTTGTAAATGAGCTAATATTTCTAGGTAAAATTGATCCAGGAAACATCTGATTTGCTGTTGGGGGGTCAGGAAGGAATTTTTTCCTTGCTGGAGCCAAATTGGATCATACTTTATTGGGGTTTTTGCCTTCCCGGATCAACTGTGGTTATAGAATTGTGTATATACGATTGTATGATTTTATTTTTTTTTCCCTTCTATTGGAACTGGATAGACTTGTGTCTTTTTTAACTATGTAACAGGAGCAGCAGAAGAGTGCATAGATGTTTTACATTTATACTGAAATCTGACAACTCTTTGTAGGTTTACACTTACCAGTCTTAAAGTGGATATAAACTTGAAGATTTTTTATTTTTTTTTTTTTTAAGAAATTCTTTTAAATGAAGACTTATACCTGGTACAGTAGAGGATGTTAAGTCATCTTGCCACGAAGAGTTAATCCAGCTCTGAGCAATCATCTTGTCTTTTTTTAGTAAGATAAAATAGGACACACAGATAAGTTTGTGTCGCCACATCCTCCCCTACCGTGACTGACATCTGATTTTTTTATCTAATGCATGGCATGAGGGCAGAGAATGTGTTACGATTCCAGATTCACATCCCTCCTCCTTTCTTCTCCAGCTCTCCCAGGATTGGCTTCTCCACACCTCAGCATGATTGGGTATGTTGAAGTCATGTGCTGCCTTTCCTGCGTTTTGACTGGATGTTACTCAATACTCAGAAATAGGAAAGTGTAGTGGTGGGTGGGGAGTCTTGTGACATCACGACTCCGCCCACCAAGCTCCAGCAAAGAGACCCACCCACCGATTCCAGAGTTTTGCAGGGCTCCTACTGCTGAAGTTGGTGACATTTGCAAGGTAGGGATACATGCAGGAGGCTTGCATGTATATACACATTAATACTGTGCCATTAGTTTATACTGGGTAAGTGGTGGGTTTAGATCCACTTTAAAGAAGACCTGAACCTTAGAAGCTGTGCCCAATAAAATCAAGTGAAGGGCAAAGGTCTAATCACCAATGTTACCCTTGGGCTTCCTTCAGCTGAGCCTTTTCCCATTACTGACTTACCATGCCTTGTTCTGCATTACGTCTCTTTGTGGAGGTGGACATCTTGGTAAGAGTAGGGTTTTATAGTTTTATTTCTTCACATCACAGGTGCTCGCCTAATGATTCATGAAGTAATGTTTACGAAGAAGCAGAAGAGGTGCAGGACCACAACACATGCCAACGTAATGTCATTCCACAACGCACGCACACTTCACCTGGATGGTCACAAGCTAATGTTATATGCTGACTATTTGCAGGAAGTGTCCCGCAAACGGAAAGCCTTCCAGCCCATCTGCTCTGCTCTTCACTTAAAAGGCGTGAAATTCACTTTGGCATACCCTGCCACCCTGAGGCTCACCGACCAATCCGGGGATACAAAATCCTTTTCACATCCTGAAGAAGCAGCCTCCTACCTCCAAACATATTTACATATAGCACAGGAGGTCTCGCCTATGGAGGAAAGACACTTTCTCAGCACTAAAGATGAATGAACAGGAGACAGGCTTCTGTTCATTCATAAACTGAGCAGAGTAACACAGTTTACTCTGCTCAGTTATCACAGGACACAAGAGCGATCTTGTGCACTGTGTCCAATTACTGACAGTCCCCCCTCCCCCCAACCAGCGGAAGAGGAGAAGAGTGGAGCCGGCTGCCGGGATGAGGGGGGGGGGGGGAGAGGAGGAGGACAGGAGGGGCAGAGGAGAACATCCCATTTTTTTTTTTTTTAAAGCCATTTTTTTTTTTAAAGCCATTTTTTTTCAGTTAAGGCCGATATGTATCCTACATATTTTTGAAAAAATTAATTAATAAAAAAAATAAAAAAAAAATCGCATAAGCTTATATTGATTATAGATTATATATATATATATATATATATAATTAGTTAAAACAGGTGAACATTGTATACCACCTGTCTATACTGGTTACCACTGTTTGCTTTTGTTTTTTCAAAAAAAGTATCAAAAACCATCTTTTTTGGGGCGGGCGGGGGTTGTCCCTGAATGGCAGTTTGGAAATGTGGTCACCCTAGAGCCAATGTGTTGTGTTCTTCTTGTGGGGGAGTGTTGCAGGGAGTCATTCTTGCTGGAAGAATACAGTAAAACCAGCATGTGGGACTTCTAGCACTGATAATTGCATGCAAGAAATCCGACTTGCTGGTTGTGTCCAAGTCTATTAATGGATCGCCTTAGATACAATCAGCCTGCCCATACATGGATCGAATCTTGGCTGGTCCCTGCTGAACTGGCTGTGATTGGAACCATCTATGGCTGGCTTAAGTCTGTCTGCTGTCAAGTGGGATTTACCCCAGTTGGGTGACCATGGGTGTAAATCTCAAGAGAGACTTATCTCTGTACAGTGCCTGGTATAGTTGGTGATTACTGATGATAAAAATGTAAAATGTGACGTTTACTGCTGCTAGAATGCATGGACAAAATGTTGAGTTGGATGTGGTAGGGGTAAACACTTAACAAGATGTGTTATATCCCCTAGCAACAGTGTTCACCTCAGCAGAAACCTCTTAGGATCTCAATGCCAGAGTCTTCCCAGGGCAACTGTGTTGCCACCCTAGAAAGCAGGAGAAGAGCTGAAGCTGAAAATGTTATACTTACCTGACGGTCATTTTCGTTTCCTGATGCAAAGCATGACAGCATACACAAATGGGATAGGCTCTGCCTACCGCCCAATCAGGACTGGTTATACTATATTTAAATAAGTCACCTCCCCCTAGGCGTCATTCTCGTAACTATACTCAAATGTGAAACGCACAAGGGGAGGGACCTGTATGCTGTCATGCTTTGCATCAGGAAAGGAAAATTATCGTCAGGTAAGTATAACATTTTCAGTTTTCCTGACACAAAGCATGACAGCATACACAAATGGGATGTAGCATGCCCACAAAATCTATAAAGGGAGGGCCATGCTGAAGCATTTGAATCAACATATCATTCGATTAGAACTGAAGTCATTTCCCCTGCTTCCAATGTTGCCTGATTGACTTTGCAATAGGCAAAAAAAAATGTTTTTTAGTATATAAACCTGGTTGGTATCCTATAAAATTCTGGACCTCTGAATTTTGTCCATGAGCATACCATCCATCTGATAAAGTGAGCTCTGCACTAGATTGATGATTTTATCTTCCTTCTATAAGCCCCTTAGGCTACTCTGACCTGAGATAATGCTATTGTCTTAGCGGACATTGTAAGTCTTCTTCTGATACTGCCAGGCCTGAAGAGGCCACTGTCTGACCTTCTAGAGAAGGAGCACTTCCATGTATTTCTTCCACATAGAGTCCATTACTCCAGCTTGTGGTGACGCTTGACATTTTAGGTTGGACATGCCGGAAGGGTGATGTCTTGACCCAGAAGCAAAGATGCAGACCTTCGTCTGGTGCTGGTGAAGAAGAAACCAGAGCCATTTTGTTTGATTATGGTAGCAATAAGGTAGTTTACTGCTTGACGCTTGGATCTCTGAAAGAGTTCTCACAGACGTGATATCCTTAAGAAATAATACTTTGGTGTCACTGAACCTATTGAGGTAGTCTTGTTCAGAAGAATGACCCTAGTTGCAGTCGAGAGCAGAGGATTCATCCTGAAATTCTGCAAGATTTTCCATGTTCTAGTATACCTGGAGTTTGCTGCAGGTTTCCCTGGTTTCCACAAGGTTTAAAAAAAAAAAAAATGAAAGCGAGATCCCGCAATGAGCCTTTCTAACTTGGTCTCCCAGTTGCTAGATGTAACGTTGCTGAATTTGGATACACTTGGCTCTGCTGTGCAAGGTCTGAGATCTCAAGAAGACAGGAACTTGGGGCAAAGACTGTACTTTGAGGACACCATGGCCTGTACGGCCACCAGATCATTGCCCTTATCCCAGCTGTATGACTACGGATCCTGGTTGAACTAGATGGACTTGTGTCTTTTCAACCTGCCCCACCATGGACTATGATCCTGATGAGGAGCTTAGAGATCACGAGTCTTGTGGCTATACAGGTTAACCTGCTGACCCAGCTGGAAGTTAGTAGATCCACTGCTTCCAGCTTCCACTGGGAAGCTCCTCTTGCAGGAATGACTTCCATTTCTGACCATTAAGTTTATTGCCAGGTTGAGATTCATTTAACTGTTTGTTGGTATCGGACAGTCATTCTCAACCAGGGTTCCTTGAATAGACTTTAATGATTGTAACGTCTGGAAGTTTATGAAAGTTAATAAGATTAACTATCCTTAGCCACCATCGACGGCACTAGTCTCCTATGTGGGGTAATCTTCCCTGGACTAGGAAGCAAAATCTTTCATTACCTTAGAAGGCCAGTTTATGATGTTCTTAATCTTCTTGACCATTTGAGACCATGGGATACAAACAGATGGGATAGAGCTAGGACTTGCCCACACGAAGGGTGTCAGTATTCGGTCTTATGTGGAGGCAACTCTACAGTATTCTCCTGAACGTCTAAAACGTCATTATTAAAATGAGATTAATTGGCCTTCCCTCTGAATCAGGGTTTGCCAGGACCTGGAGGATGTTGAGCCACCCGCCTGTTGTCCACATGAGGAACCTGAAGCCCTTGCTTCTGCAAGACGGCCACTACTGGAAGCAATTAGGGATGAGCCGAACACCCCCCTGTTCGGTTCGCACCAGAACCTGCGAACAGACCTAAAGCTCGTGTGAACTTTAGAACCCTATTAAAGTCTATGGGACTCGAACGTTCAAAATCAAAAGCTAATTTTAAAAGGCTAATATGCAAGTTATTGTCATAAAAAGTGTTTGGGGACCTGGGTCCTGCCCCAGGGGACATGTAGCAATGCAAAAAAAAAACGTCAGTTTTTTCAGGAGCAGTGATTTTAATAATGCTTAAAGTGAGACAATAAAAGTGTAATATTCCTTTAAATTTCGTACCTGGGGGGTGTGTATAGTATGCTTGTAAAGGGGCGCATGTTCCCCGTGCTTAGAACTGTCCCTGCACAAAGTGTCATTTTTGCAGGAAAAAAAAAAAAGCTATTTAAAATCACTCGCGGCTATAATGAATTTCCGGCTCCCGTAATACAGAGAACAGTCATTCATTGAAAGTCAGTCATTGATAAAAAAAAGTGTGGGGGTTCCCCCAAATTCAATTACCAGGCCCTTCAGGTCTGCTATGGATATTAAGGGGAACCCTGCGTCAAATTTAAAAGCAAAATTACGTGGGGTCCCCCTAAATATCCATCCCAGACCCTTCAGGTCTGGTATGGATTTTAAGGGGAACCCCACACCAACAAAAAAAAAGGCGTGGGGTCCCCCTCAAAATCCACACCAGACCCTTATCCGAGCAAGCAACCTGGCAGGCCGCAGGAAAAGAGGGGGGGGACGAGAGCGCCCCCCTCCCTCCTGAACTGTACCAGGTCACATGCCCTCAACATTGGGAGGATGCTTTGGGGGTCTGTGACCCCTCAAAGCACCATGTCCCCTCTTCCTTCCCTGCGGGCAGGGGGCTTATCGGAATCTGGAAGCCCCCCTTTAACAAGGGGACCCCCCAGATCCCGGCCTCCCCCCCTGTGTGAAATGGTAAGGGGGTACCAAAGTACCCTTACCATGTCACCAAAAAAAGTGTCAAAAATGTTAACAATGACAGGAGACGGTCTTTGACAATTCCTTTATTAAAATCTTCTTTCATCTGGTCTTCTTCCTTTCTTCATCCTTTGGTTTCTTCATCTTCTTCTTCCATCTTCTTCTTCCTCCGATCCGCTTCTTGCTCTGGTCTTCTCGTCCGGCATCTTCTTCCAGGGCGTCGGCGTCTTTTCTTCTGTGTCGGGCCGCTCCGCGCAATGGGAGGCTCCCGCTGTGTGAGTCTTCGCTCCGTCTGACAGCTCTTTTATAACGGAGGGCGGGGCCACCTGGTGACCTCGCCCCCCTGACGCACGGGGACATCATGGGGACTTCCCTATGGCTTTCCCCATGACGTTAGTGGAGGGCGGGGGCCGGAAACCGAAGGATGAAGAAAGGAAGAAGACCAGAAGAAAGAAGATTTTAATAAACAAATTGTCAAAGACAGTCTCCTGTCATTTTTAAAATGTTTGTCACTTTTTTGGTGAAATGGTAGGGGTACCCCCTTACCATTTCACACAGGGGGGGGGGGTGGGTCCCGGGTCCCCTTCCAGATTCCGATAAGCCCCCTGCATGCAGACCCCCACAACCAATGGCCAGGGTTGTGGGGAAGAGGCCCTTGTCCCCATCAACATGGGGACATAGTGCTTTGAGGGGGTCACAGACCCCCAAAGCATCCTCCCAATGTTGAGGGCATGTGGCCTGGTACGGTTCAGGAGGGAGGGGGGCCGCTCTCGTCCCCTCTCTTTTCCTGCGGCCTGCCAGGTTGCGTTCTCGGATAAGGGTCTGATGTGGATTTTGAGGGGGACCCCCACGCCATTTTTTTTTTTTGGTGTGGGGTTCCCCTTAAAATACATCCCAGACCTGAAGGGTCTGGGATAGATATTTAGGGGGGACCCCACGTAATTTTTCTTTTAAATTTGACACAGGGTTCCCCTTAATATCCATAGCAGACCTGAAGGGCCTGGTAATTGAATTTGGGGGAACCCCCACACTTTTTTTTTTTTTTTTTTAATCAATGACTGACTTTCAATGAATGACTGTTCTCTGTATTACGGGAGCCGGCAATTCATTATAGCCGCGAGTGATTTTAAATAGCTTTTTTTCCTGCAAAAATTACACTTTGTGCAGGGTCAGTTCTAAGCACGGGAAACATGTGCCCCTTTACATGCATACTATAGACACCCCCCAGGTACAAAATTTAAAGGAATATTACACTTTTATTGTTTCACTTTAAGCATTATTAAAATTACTTCTCCAGAAAAAACGTCCGTTTTTAAAACTTTTTTTTGCATTGATACATGTCCCCTGGGGCAGGACCCAGGTCCCCAAACACTTTTTATGAGAATAACTTGCATATTAGCCTTTAAAATTAGCACTTTAGATTTCTCCCATAGACTTTTACAGGGTGCTTGCGGCTTTTCGAATTTGCCGCAAACACCCCAAATTGTTCGCTGAACAGGCAATGTTCGAGTCGAACATGAGTTCGACTCAAAGCTCATCCCTAGAAGCAATGTCATGGAAAAATGTGGAAAGGTCAATGTTTGCTGAACTAGCCTGCAGTGAAATTATCAGAAGCCTGGGTGTAGCAAAGTGTGCATGTACACATCAGCTAGATCTAGAGAACTGTAGCGGTTTTATCCGATCGCTTTGAGTGATTGTCCTCAATGACTCCATCTGACGTTTTGGATCTTGATTAGGGTTGAGCGAACCCGAACTGTAAAGTTCGGGTCCGTACCAGACTTTTGGCTGTCCGGGTCCCGGACCCGAACTATTGACTGTATGTTCCGGTTCGGATCCAGTGTTCGGCAATGTATTGGCGCATTTACAAGCTGCACGGCAGGCAATCCACGCTAGTTTCACTAGTGTGCCCTTAGAAGCCATCACAGCCATGCCTACTAATGGCATGGCTGTGATTGGCCAGTGCAGCATGTGACCCAGCCTCTATATAAAAAGGTACAGGCACACAGCACACAGTGTCACTCTGCTATAGACAGGTTCCTGGCTGCTAAGAGAGGATTTCATTAGGAGTTAGTCTGATATAGTCAGTCAGTCAGTCCACATTCCTTAAATTTTCTTCAAATTGGTAATATCAGTGAGCAATCTACATAGCTACAGTAGAGACTAGAGAGTGTCTTTATTGAGGAAAAGAGGCAGAGAGAATTATTCAAGAGATTCCTAAATCAATTGTACCCTGGCTGGGGTGCAGTGCACAATCTTTTAACAGTGCCATGATGCCAGTGCCAGACAAAATATAACTTATCTGCAAGCTCAGTGCACCATCACTGCACTGCATATTTTACTAAGAGATACACCATACTCTGTGTGTATTCTGCTACTGCGACATACAAATCGATTGATATTTCTTCTATTGTGCCATCCCAAAAAAAAAAATTGTAGTGAAATTTTTTTTTTCCCAATAGCATTTTCTGCAGTTTAGCAGTTAGAGATACACGCTTTACATACTGTGGGTGTATTCTGCTATTGCAAAAACACCCATTTAGGGCGAGATCATACATTTTTAAAATATGAGGAGATCGTCAAAAAAGGGACGTGGCCCCGGTCGTGGTGCTGCTGGTGGAGCTCCTGTTGCAGGGAGAGGACGTGGTCGATCTGTGCCAGCTACACGCACTAGTGAAACACCTTCCTCAGGTGCGATTAGGCGACAGAGCCTGCAGCGGTATTTCGGCGCGCCTAATGAGGCTGTACGAATGTTGAGGCCAGGACAAGTACAGGCGATAGTAGATTGGGTTGCTGACAGTGCCTCCGGTTCCTTCACATTGTCTCCCACCCAGTCTCCTGATGAAAGTTCAGAGTTGGCACCTGCAGCCGATGTTCATCAGTCTTTCACCTCACCCCCTTGCAAATCAGCCAATCAGTCTGAGCCCCAAATCATGCAGCAGTCTCTTCTGCTTTTTGATGACTCTGTTAGCAGGGTTTCCCAGGGCCATCCACCTAGCCCTGCCCCAGAAGTGGAAGAGATTGTGTGCACCGATGTCCAACCACTTATGTTTCATGCCGAGTACATGGGAGGACCATCGCAGCACGTCTCGGATGATGACGAAACACAGGTGTCAACTGCTGCTGCTTTCGCCATTGTGCAGACCGACAAGGAGGGCAGGGGTGAAGACTGGGTGGAAGATGATGTGGAGGACGATGAGGTCCTTGACACCCCATGGAATCAACGTCATGCAGGTGACCAGTGTAGTTCGGAAGAAGAGGCGGTGGTCACACAGAGCCACCAGCACAGCAGAAGAGGGAGCAGGGTGCAAAAGCGGAGCGTCCGTCCCCTACACAGTACGTCTGCTACTGCCCAACGCAGCAAGGGACCGAGCACACCAAAGCCAGGTCCAAGGAGTTCCCTAGCGTGGCAGTTCTTCAGACAATGTGCTGATGACAAGACACGAGTGGTTTGCACGCTGTGCAATCAGAGCCTTAAGCGAGGCATAAACGTTCTCAACCTGAGCACAACCTGCATGACCAGGCATCTAAGTGCAAAGCACGAGATGCAGTGGAGTAGACACCTCAAAAACCAAGAAAGGTCTCTGGCTCCTCCTGCTTCCTCTTCTGCTGCAGTCTCGGCCTCTTCATCCACCTCTGTAGTGTCAGTGGCACCTGCCAACCCGCAAACAGAGGATCTGCCAGCAACACTACCACCTGGGTCACCAACCATCTCCACAATGTCCCATGAAAGCGTTAAGCTCTCTATCTCCCAAACACTGGAGCGGAAGAGGAAGTACCCCCCTAGCCACCCACGATCCCTGGCCCTGAATGCCAGCATTTCAAAATTCCTCGCCTTTGAAATGCTGTCATTCCGTCTGGTGGAGACGCAGAGTTTTAAAAGGCTGATGTCATTGGCTGTCCCACAGTACGTTGTGCTCAGCCGCCACTACTTTTCCAGGCGAGCTATCCCTTCCCTGCACAACCAAGTGGGGGACAAAATCAGGTGTGCACTGCTCAACGCCATCTGTGGCAAGGTCCACCTAACTACGGATGCCTGGACCAGTAAGCATGGTCAGGGACGTTATATCTCCCTAACAGCACACTGGGTAAATGTAGTGGCGGCTGGGCCTGAGGCGGATAGCAGTTTGGCGCATGTCCTTCCACCACCGAGGATTGCAGGGTGCTTCAGTTTGCCTCCTGTTGCCAACTCCTCCTACTCCGCCTCCTCATCCTCTACCGCCTCCTCATCCGGTCAGCGTAACACCTTCATCACCAACTTCAGCACAGCTAGGGCTAAACGACAGCAGGCAGTTTTAAAACTTTCCTGTTTGGGGGGAAAAACCCCACACCGCGCAGGAGTTGTGGAGGGACATGGAACAACAGACCGATGAGTGGTTGGTGGCAGTGAGCCTCAAGCCCGGCCTGGTGGTGTGCGATAATGGGCGAAATCTCGCAGCAAATCTGGGGCTAGCCAGTTTGACGCACATCCCTTGCCTGGCGCATGTGCTGAACTTGGTGGTCCAGAGGTTCCTTAAGAATTACCCTGATATGCCAGAGCTGCTGCAGAAAGTGTGGGCCGTCTGTGCGCACTTTTGGCGTTCTCACCCTGCTGCTGCTCGCCTGTCAGCGCTGCAGCGTAACTTCGGCCTTCCCGCTCACCGCCTCATATGTGACGTGCCCACAAGGTGGCACTCCACCTTGCACATGCTTGCCAGACTGTGCGAGCAGCGATAGTGGAGTCGCAGCTGCAGCACGCACGCGTGAGACGCTCTGCGGAACAGCACCACTTCACCACCAATAACTGGGCCTCCATGCGAGACCTGTGTGCCTTGTTGCGCTGTTTCGAGTACTCCACCAACATGGCCAGTGCCGATGATGCCGTTCTCAGCGTTACTATCCCAGTTCTATGCCTCCTTGAAAAAACGCTTCAGGCGATGATGGAAGAGGATGTGGCACATGAGGAGGAGGAAGAGGGATCATTTCCAAGGCTTTCAGGGCAGTCATTTACAAGTGGCTACGAGGGTGGGTTCCTGCACCAACTAGCGCCAGGTACACAATTGTCCGGCAGCAAGGGCACAGTTCTGGAGGATGACGAGGAGGAGAAACCATGTTCACAGCAGCGTGGCACCCAGACCAGCTCATGTCCATCACTGGTGCGTGGCTGGGGGGGGGATACAGAGGACACAGATGATACACCTCCCACAGAGGACAGCTTTTCGTTGCCTCTGGGCAGCCTGGCACACATGAGCGATTATATGCTGCAGTGTCTCCGCAACGACCGCCGAGTTTCCCACATTTTAACTGGTGCTGATTACTGGGTGGCCACCCTGCTGGATCCCCGTTACAAGGACAACGTTTCGTCCTTAATTACCTCACTGGAGCGCGATCGCAAGATGCGCGAGTACAAGCGCACGCTGGTAGACGCGCTGCTGGTGGCATTCCCACTTGACAGCGGGGGTAGGGTGGAAGCACAAGGCGAAGGCAGAGGAGGAGGAAGAGGTCGCCAATGCAGCCGGGGCACCGCCAGCACCTCGGAAGACAGGGTTAGCATGGCCAAAATGAGGAAAAGCTTTGTCAGCACGCCACAACAACCAGCACCACCAGCTGAGATGGAACGTCTTAGCAGGAGGCAGCATTTCACCAACATGGTGGAGCAGTATGTGTGCACACGCCTACACGTACTGAATGACGGGTCTGCCCCCTTCAACTTCTGGGTCTCCATATTGGGCACATGGCCTGATCTTGCCCTTTATGCCTTGGAGGTGCTGGCCTGCCCTGCAGACAGTGTATTATCTCAACGTGTATTTAGCATGGCAGGGGGCGTTATCACAGACAAGCGCAGCCGCCTGTCCAGAGCCAATGTGGACAAGCTCACGTTCATTAAAATGAACCATGCATGGATCCCACAGGACTTGTCTGTACCTTGTGCAGAATAGACACATATACCGGTGTTCTGACAAAAACTGTCTGGCCATCGGATAGTGTCCAGCCACTTACTGCGCAGTACGGAGGACAAGGAGATTCACAAAATCTCCAAAGATGAACGTCGCCTGTGCAGTGAGTGCAGGTTCAAGCCCCACCATCCAAGTGGACATACGGTAGCACATAGTAACAGGGCCCCTCACGGGCTCGCTTGGCTAGGCTTCAACCTCGGATGATGCGGCTTGAACCTGGAGTCACCGCGCATCGTCTTCGGAGAGTTTCAAAATCCTAAGCGCAGTACAGGGCGGACACTATGCGACAGGGGACAGAATTCGACACATCATTCACCACTAGCCTTACCCAGCCATTGTTGTATTTTTGAACCAGTGTTGGCTACCTCGTCCTCCTCCACCGCCGCTTCCACCTACACCGCCACCTCAACCTCCTAGGTCAAGATTATAATTTTTTCATTTTCTTAATTTCCAAGTATTTTATTTTCCCACTATGTTATCCATTAAATTGAATAATTTTTTCCAGAAAGTGCGTATTCTGGGGTATTCCCACCATATGTGCGGCATCGTGCCGTTGAGTTTCTGAGGTTCTTAATGACTTCCTGTACCTCTTCTGCTGAGAAGGGGGCCTCCAGCATTTTATTTTTTATTTTTTTATGTTATTTTAAGTTATTTCCCTATCCACATTTGTTTGCAGGGCACTTGCCGTGCTCTTAACAACATTTTGTTGCCATTTGCAGCCCTCTAGCCCTTTCCATGACTTTTTTACAGCCATTTTAGTCTTGAAAAGTTTGGGTCCCGAACCCGGACTTTTTTCCGAAGTTCGGCCGAACCCGAACATCCAGGTGTCCGCTCAACTCTAATCTTGATCCTTTGTTACACATCTTGCCGCAATATGCTTTCCGACTGACAATTGACCGATTTGCTTAAAGAGGGATTGCACCAAAAAAATATAAAATGTAAAGCCAGCAGCTACAAATACTGCAGCTGCTGACTTTTAATAAATGGACACTTACCTCTTCCAGGGTCCAGTGATTTCAGCAGCCGAAGCCGAGAAATCGCTTGTTTCTCGGCTGCTGCCGCCGCCATTCTCTTTGAGGGAGTCAGGAAGTGAAGCGTTGCGGCTTCACTTCCCGTTTCCCTACTGCGCATGCGCAAGTCGCGCAGTGCAATGGGAATAGTCTGCGCTGTCTCTGGGACCCGTGTGTGTCCCAGCAGACAGCGCAGTGGAACAGGAATAGACTCCCGTGGGAGTCTATGCCCGGAAGTGGGTGCAAATACCTGTCTTAGACAGGTATCTGCACCCCCTCCCCCCTGAAAGGTGCCAACTGTGGCACCGGAGGGGGGAGGGTTCCGATGAGCGGAAGTTCCACTTTAGGGTGGAACTCCGCTTTAAAGCCTTGATTGCTCTAAGGAACCATAGTGGGTATTAGATGAGTTGAAAAAGAGTGGGAAGAAATTCTATTGACTTCCTTACTGCACAAAGTGCAACTCGTCAGCACACCTGGAATCTTCCGTTGTTGTCCCAAGGTTTTGTTGCAGACAGATCACAACACAAAGACAAGTGCTGCAAAGGCTCCACTGATCCTGAGACTCCTGGCCAAATTTGCATAACATTTCTGAAATATAACACCTACTGGGCACATTTGAGTGAAAAGGAACTTTGCTGCTCCTCGAGAGGAGCGGACTTGAGCTTAGGCGATTAAAGACGATCGTGTTCTCTAGCTCCTCTTAGGCCCTGTCACCAACTCTTTGTTCTGGGCCTAGGTGACTAGCCTAAGAGATTAGTCCCTGATCTGGCCATCATTGTTTCCATCTTAAATTATATTCCAAATAACTTAGAAGAGGTATACGCCATCAGTGGGTTAAGCCATAGGGCTTTACTAACCCCACAGAATTGTAGGAGGAACAGCCTGCTGCATTCATAGTGGTTGCACTGCCTCACTGGACCAAACACCACAGAGGCGTATTACTGGCCAAGTTTGCCCTCAACTTGTCTGCTGAGAACCAAATAGCCTTGGCTACTGAAGTGAACTCCAACACAGGCCATACGCCTTAAATGGTAGTATAAATCTTCATCTCCAAATCTATATTGTTGTTTTCATGTCTCTGCGAAGGCTATCGCGTCATCCACTGGCAGACTGGCACTTCTGGCTGGTCTGAAGATTGCTTGGCCACTGCCTCTGCAGTAAGAGTTGGGCTTTACAGATGGGATCTTGCATCCTCTACTAGCATGAAGACACATCTGGCCAATCTGTTGATTCTCTTGGCCTGCTGTTTTTTTTTTTTGATGCAGGGGGTACCCTTTAACAGACTCAGCTGTTTGATTAGCTTAGTACCCGAGCCTTAGTGACTAGAGGTCCACCCAGTCAGTTTTCACTTGAATGAACACATCTGCCATTGTGTTTTACTGCTGCCTGATATGCAACTTGGCATAGCATCTTGGCGGGCATGTCAGCTAACCACACTCCCCATTCTTCCCAGGATGGGTTAGCCTGCCCCTTCTGGCAGCACTTTGCATGTATAGCAGTTTTAGAGCCAAACAGGACCTGTCACCGTTGGAAGAACAAGTTGCCATTTTTCCTTTGGGGAGTGGTGCTGGTATTTAAGGGCTGGAGAGTTTTACAATCCATACTGCCCATGCACTCTTTTTGTATATGAAAGCATACCTACCCAGTGATGTAAGTAACTGAGTTAAAATAAACGGGAGTTACATAACGCAGTTACTTTAGAGGGTAACGAGTAATCTAACTGATTACTTTTCCCCTCATGGTAACTCAGTTCCCATTACTTGGGCGGCGTTACCTCAATTACTTCTACCGCCACTAGATGACAGTAGTGTAATTCTGGTGTCCTGCCTGAAAAAGTTCCCCCGCCAGATAAGGACCCCCTGTACTGTGCAGGCGCAGTACGAAGGACTACAGAGCTTACGAAAATTGCTGAACCTAAACAGCTCTGAGTGAACTCTACACCGCGCAGGCGCAGTTAACATGTAATTGTACGAGGCGATGCCGCACGCTCCTGATGCTCGTGCTACTCTGCAAGGGGCGTCTATCGTGTAACTAGGGGCAGGTCTAGTATTACTGTAACCAAGGGGCGCATTTATTATTATTGTTATATATCGAGCTCTGCCCATTAATTTAACATTCGCCCTCTTCTGTAGCCATCCGCCCCTTACACAATATAATAATAATAGACCCGCCCCTTGCTTACACGCTATAACAGATCTGCCCCTTGGTTAGAGTAATAATAGAGCAGCCCCTTGGTTACACGATATATAACAATAATAATAAATGCGCCCCTTGCTTACAGTAATACTAGACCCGCCCCTTAGTTACACGTATAGAATATAAAAAAAAAAGTCAGTTACTTTGCTGTGTAACTAATTACTTTTCCAATGTAGTAACTGAGTTACTAACGCAATTACTTTTTTAAAGTAAGATGACCAACACTGTACCTACCTGACCCTCATCTTATTGATTGTGGCTGGTCTCTGGGTAAGCTTATGGCTCAAGATATGAGCTGCAGGTTTGTGGTCACACTAAAATACCTGGAATTACTGGCTAGTATATCAGTGGCCACCCACACACCCATTTGCAGACATTGAAGCTGCAAATGGATCTATATACTGTGAGCAAGGGTTAAACCCTTTGGCAGAAGCAATTACAGATAGTAGTGTACTAAACCAACTACTTAAAGCACTGTAACCTAAGCAGAACACTGAATTGTATTTTTATTTATTTTTTTTCTAAACACATTGCACCTAAACGCAGACCATACAACGCATAGCAGAAACACAATGCATAGCAGTGGCATCCATACTGAAGCATCATTTTGTCATCATAAGCAGCGCAATGAAGGTTAATATACCTGGCAGGATCACCTACACTAGGCAACTGCCCTGTAATGGTTAAAAATGACAGCCTATGGAAAGATTACCTGTTCTGTGCAACACCCTTCCCAGACTGGCTCTAAGGGGGGGATGGGAGAGGCTCCATACTGACAGGTGGACACCAATCCATTCCCAGGCAGCCGCCTGGATCTCCCAGCCACTGCTACAGTGGGCCAGAAGTTACCCCCGATATCATCTCGTGGCTCCCTGCCGACTGAAAGCCGCATCAAGCCACAGGAAACAGACAAGGAGCCATCTTGGAAGGGGCAGCCCTGACCAAAAAAAAAAAAAACTTCCAGCATCTTTGCAAGAGAAACCAACATATCCAAAGCCAAACTACCAAAATGTGTGGGGCCACAACTCACCAGGGAGGAGAGAATGGATCAGTCCCAACTAACCACAAGACAGAAATGTTTTACCTCCATCCAGAGCAGGGGCGGATACGGGGGGGCAACAGGGCAATTGCCCCCCCCCCAGAAAATATTTGACTCCAAGGCTTTCTCCCTCCGCCTATTTTTGTTTGGCGAGGAATCGTCTAAATGCAGCTGCAGGGACTTTATTTCTGCTTCCCCCACTCCCAGGTGGCTTAAGACCTATTCAGTGTGCCCCATCAGTTCATTTAGAGGGGCCCAGGCAGTGGCGTCGTTATGGGGGTACAGACCGCTGTGATACTGGGGTCGCCGCTACACACTGTGTGGTATTATTTGCAGAGCTGCAGCAGAGCGGTGCGCCCGTGCTCAGCGTACTCCTGCCTTTCTAAGCAGTTACTTCCCTGTCAGGCGGAGTGATCTCCACCTGATAGGAGCTCCCTAGTCCCGGCTGGCGTGACGTCACAATTCAGAGGCCGGGAGCGCAAGATTGAAGACAAGATGCTGCCGAGTCCCGACCTGTAGCCAGAGCCCATCTGCACTGTCTGCAAGTGAGTGATCACTGCCTTAACACAACAGTGTCTTAGCTGTGTGAACTGCTGAAGTGGTTAACACTTGGAGGGAAGGGGAGGGGCGTTAATTCAGTTAGAATGGTAATTGTAATAAGCAGCATGGAGGGGGTTAATGTACTCACTGATGCATTTGTGACCGTTGGCAACTAATTAACCCCTTTGTGTTGCATTAGTGGCAGGGGCACCATCAGTGTTAATTAACCCCTTTTATGCTGCAGCATGAAGGGGTTGAAAAAAGGGGTTAATTAATTGCCATTGGTCACGAATGCGTCAGTGAGTACATTAACCCCCTCCATGCTGCATACCAATCATCATTATCATCATGAGCCACAGCACCTGTATTGTGTAATTATCATGATGATAGTGATGATATAGGATGACAGTAAAATTCATCTTTAGGCCTCATTCACACAGGGGGCATGCTGCAGACATGCGGGCTGTCTTTTACTGACTTGGGGATGGATAAAGTGTGGGACATACTAAAAGGAATGACAGAAAGGAATGTCCCATAATGTATTGCACATATCCCTGTGCTAGCATCCCATTTATTTCTACTGACACACACAGCTATTGTGTCCCAATATGTCGTGTGTGGGTCCCAGAATGCTTGCAGGGTGCCTTCAGGGACCCACACCAGCATGTCATATTGGGACATAGTGGCTGTGTCCGTGCAGCCATGTGTCAGAATACAAATAAATGGGATGCTGGCATGGGGATGCATCTAACACTTTAAAACAGTGTCACTGTTTTAAACAAGGTTATGACTGTATGAAATGTTAAATACATATATTTTAATACAAATGTGTTCTGTAAGCAACACCTTATTTTCTGGCAGTGCCCCTCCCGAGACTAGACTCTGGATCCGCCCCTGATCCAGAGACCAGTATCCCAGCCCCCCAGTATCTGGACCTGGGGGGGGGGGGTCTCCCTCGTATGGAAGCTTTACAACCGAACAGAGGGGCTTCGTCACAGGAAAGAGGCTGAACCTGTGCGGCTGGCCAGATGAATCCAGCAGGTGAGAGCAAAAATAAAAATCTTCATTAATTCACAGTTATAACCAGTTGATCGTCTGAGGAAAAAAAAGAGAATGACGCCTAGGGGGAGGCGACTTATTTAAATATAGTATAACCAGTCCTGATTGGGCGGGAGGCGGAGCCTATCCCATTCGTGTATGCTGTCATGCTTTGTGTCAGGACAGAGCAATGAGTCTGTGGTCATGCAACCTGTGATGTCTAAAAGTGTGTTAAATGTTCAACCACCAGATATTTCTGTGTCTCCTTTGTCAGATGGCTCAGTGCTGTGGAGTACCTTTTGATTGGAGTACAGAAAAAATTGATTGTAATAGTTTGGCAAAAAGTTTAATACTAATATTAACCACTTGCCAACCGTGCCAATTTTTACACTTCTCTCATATGTAAAAATCCGTGTTTTTTTTGCTAGAAAATTACTTGGAACCCCAAAACATTATATATAGATATATTTATACTTTTAGCAGAGTCCCTAGAGAATTAAAAAATGGCCATTACAATTTTTTATGTCACTGTATTCACGCAGCGTTTTTTTAAACGCAATTTTTTGGGAAAAAAAAATACACTTTAATACATTTGAAAAAAAAAAAATATATATATATATATATATATAACTAATTTTTTTTGTAAAATTTGAAAGATGAGGTAATTCGATACCCAACATGTCCTACTTTAACTAGTTGCCGCCCGCCCCGTCAAATGATGGTGGGGCGGTGAGGCTCTCGTTCTGGGACGACGTCATAGGACTGCGTCTCAGAACGGTCGCTCTCACGGCAATCACGACGTGAGAGCAGCGATCATGACCACGCCCTGATCTCTGTAAAGAGCCGCGTCCGCAGCTCTTTCACTATGTGATCGGCTGTATCCAATCACAGCCGGTCACATATAAACATGTAGATGACAGTAATCAGCGCTCCTTGCCTCTCCTTGACAGTGTGTGGTGAGGAGAGACAATCAGTGGCATCTCCTCACAGGAGACATCTACACATGTAATCAGGGCACTAATCATCAGCTTCTGCTGATTACAATAGCGACATCGTTGCCACAAATTAGTGCCAGCAATCAGTGCCCACCACTGCCCACAAGTGCCACCAATCTGTGCCCATTAGTGATGCCAGTCCGTGCTGGCTATCAGTCCCGTCTATCAGTGCTGCCCATCAATGCCCATCAGTGTCGCCCATCAGTGCCCATCAGTACTGCCTATCCGTGACACCTATCAGTGCCAACCAGTACCGCCTATCAGTGCCCACCAGTGACACCTATCAGTGCCAATCTGTGCCACATATTAGTGCCTCTCACTACCATCTAACAGTGCCCATCAGTGCCGCCTATCAGTGCCACCTATCAGTGCCCATAAGTGTGGCATATTAGTGCCTCCTCATCATTGCCCATAAGTGCCGCCTCATCAATGTCCACCAGTTCAGCCTATCAGTGCCTATCAGTGCCACCTCAAAAGCACACATCAGTGAAGGAGAAAAAATACTTAATTACAAAATTTACTGACAGAAACTAAGTAAAAACATTTTTTTTCTAATTTTTTGTTCTTTTTTTTTTTTTTTAAATAAAAAACCCAGCAGTGATTAAATACCATCAAAACAAAGCTCTATTTGTGTGAAGAAAATTATAAAAATGTAATCTGGGTACATTGTAACATGACCGCGCAGTTGTCATTCAAAGTGCGACAGCGCTGAAAAATGGCCTGGGCAGGAGGGGGGTTTAGTGCCCTGTAGGCAAGTGGTTAAAATTGCGCACATGGCAGAGAGTTACAGAGGAGATTCATTGCTAGAATTATTGCTCTCGCTCTTATGTTCGTGGCAATACCTCACATATGTAGTTTGACATGTGGGTGCGTGCGAGAAAGGGGCTATGGGGGCACTTTAAAAAAATGTATTTTCTTTTATTTCTTCAATTTTTTTATTTTTACTCCTCTACCTTTTAAAAGCAAAAAAACAATGTTTTTTGATCTTTTGCTTAACCACTTCAGCCCCGGACCATTTGGCAGCCAAAGGACCAGAGGTCTTTTTTCAATTTCGCACTGCACTACTTTAACTGGTAATTGCGCGGTCATGCAATTTTGTAACCAAACGAAATTTGCGTCCTTTTCTTCCCACAAATAGAGCTTTCTTTTGATGGTATTTGATTGCCTCTGTGATTTTTATTTTTTGCGATATAAACGGAAAAAGAGCGAAAATTTTGAAAAAAAAAAGAGATTTTCTACTTTTTGTTATAAAAAAAATCTAATAAACTCAATTTTAGTCAAACATTTGGGCCAAAATGTATTCAGCCACATGTCTTTAGTAAAAAAAATGCCAATAAGCGTATATTTATTGGTTTGCGCAAAAGTTATAGCGTCTACAATCTAGAGTACATTTTCTGGAATTTACACCGCTTTTAATTTATGACTGCCTATTTCATTTCTTGAGGTGCTAAAATGGCAGAGAAGTACAAAACCCCCCCCCAAATGACCCCATTTTGGAAAGTAGACACCCCAAGCTATTTGCTGAGAGGCATGTTGAGCCCATTGAATATTTTTTTTTTTAGTCCCAAGTGATTGAATAAAGACAAAAATAAAAAAGATTTTTTTTTTTTCAAAAAGTTGTCACTAAATGATATATTGCTCACACATGCCATAGTTATATGTGGAATTGCACCCCAAAATACATTTTGCTGCTTCTCCTGAGTATGGGGATACCACATGTGTGGGACTTTTTGGGAGCCTAGCCGCGTACGGGGCCCCGAAACCCAAGCACCGCCTTCAGGATTTCTAAGGGTGCAAATTTTTGATTTCACTCCTCACTACCTATCACCGTTTCGAAGGCCATAAAATGCCAAAATAGCACAAAACCCCCCCAAATGACCCCATTTTGGAAAGTAGACACCCCAAGCTATTTGTTGAGAGGCATGGTGAGTATTTTACAGCTCTCATTTGTTTTTGAAAATGAAGAAAGTAAAGAAAAAAACATTTTTTTTTTTCTTTTTTTCAATTTTCAAAACTTTGTGACAAAAAGCGAGATCTGCAAAATACTCACAATACCTCTCAGCAAATAGCTTGAGGTGTCTACTTTCCAAAATGGGGTCATTTTGGGGGGTTTTATGCCATCTGGGCATTCCATGGCCTCCGAAACTGTGATTGGCAGTGAGAAGTGAAATAAAAAAATTACACCCTTAGAAAGCCTGAAGGCGGTGATTGGTTTTTGGGGTTCCGTACGCAGCTAGGCTCCCAAAAAGTCCCACACATGTGGTATCCCCGTACTCAGGAGAAGCAACAGAATGTATTTTGGGGTGTATTTCCACATATGCCCATGACATATTTGAGCAATATATCATTTAGTGACAACTTTTTGTAAAAAAAAAATATATATATTTTTTTTTTTCATTATTCAATCTCTTGGGACAAAAAAAAAAAAATATTTAATGGGCTCAACATTGCTCTCATCAAATAGCTTGGGGTGTCTACTTTCCAAAATGGGGTCATTTGGGGGGGGTTTGAACTGTCCTGGCATTTTATGCACAACATTTAGAAGCCTATGTCACACGTCACCCACTCTTCTAACCACTTGAAGATAAAGCCCTTTCTGACACTTTTTGTTTACATGAAAACATATTTTTTTTTTGCAAGAAAATTACGTTGAACCCCCAAACACTATATATAATGTTAAAGCAAAGGCCCTACAGATTAAAATGGTGGGTGTTGCATTTTTTTTTTCCACACAGTATTTGCGCAGCGATTTTTCAAACGCATTTTTTGTGGAAAAAATACACTTTTTTTTTTTTATTTTAATGCACTAAAAACACACTATATTGCTCAAATTTTTGATGAAATAAAAAATATGATCTTAGGCCGAGTACATGGATACCAAACACGACATGCTTTAAAATTGCGCACAAACACGCAGTGGCGACAAACTACATACATTTTTAAAAGCCTTTAAAAGCCTTTACATGATACCACATTAGATTCACGGAGGAGGTCTACTGCTAAAATTACTGCCCTCGATCTGATCTTCGCGGTGATACCTCACATGCATGGTGCAATTGCTGTTTACATATGACGCCAGACCAACGCTTGTGTACGCCTTTGCGCAAGAGAAGGGGGGGCAGGGGTTTTTTTTTTTTTTTTTTTTGTTTTTTTTTTTATTTATTTAGCTTTTTTATTTTATTTTTAAACTGTTCCTTCCATTTTTTTTCTTTGTTATGATTTTTATTGTTATCTCAGGGAATGTAAATATCCCCTATGATAGCAATAGGCAGTGACAGGTACTCTTTTTTTGAAAAAATTGGGGTCTATTAGACCCTAGATCTTTCCTCTGCCCTCAAAGCATCTGACCACACCAAGATCGGTGTGATAAAATGCTTTCCCAATTTCCCAATGGCGCGGTTTATATCCGGGAGGGGGGACATTCCCTCCCACTGCTTGTAAAAGCAGTCTAGAGGCTAATTACCCGCTAGAATTGCTTTTACATGAAAGCCGATCACTGGCTGAAAAGAATGATACCAAGATGATACCTAAACCTGCAGGCATCATTCTGGTATAACCATTCAAAGTCCAGCAACATACTGGACATATATTGTAATCTTTTTTTTTTTCATGCAGCCTCTTGGCTGAACGAAAAAAAGAGATTGATTGGTGGGTGTGCCCACCATTAGAATACCTCCCTTCATCCACCCACTTCTAATGATGGGCATACATGCACCATTTATATATGCCGATGCATGGGGGCATCCTCCCGCAAAAGTTATGCCGTGTACACACGGTCGGAATTTCGACCGTATGTACGTGGCATTAGGAGCCAATCGCTCCCCCCCCCCCCCCTGCTGCCCCCATGCTTCGGCATATATGCTCTTTTTTTTAACTGTGGTGGTGAAATCACCTCCTACAGCGTTGGAGTCGCGGCTTTATGTATCGTGGGAGCAAACGCTGTTGCTGTCAAGATAAATAAATCCGCGTTGCAACTGAATGGCGCACCTGAAAACAAAAAAATGCTTAACACTAAAACACAGTAAACAAAATTACATACCTGAAAAGCAAGCATGATAAAACATGATAAAACATAATAAAACATTGCAGAATAGAATGGAGTAAAAAAAGAGCAACAATAGAGAGAGAGAGAGAGAGAACAATAAAACGACAACTATTTTATTTTTTTTTATTTTTTTGAGATTCACAGGTAAAAAAGCTCCTGACTGAAGCGACTGAATCAAAGCGCTACCACAAAAAAAAATGTTAGCGATCGCAGGGATCAGGCCTGACTCTGCGAACGCTGCAGTTATGTGTGCTTAGTGTTTTGTAAGTGACAGTGATCGATCGATACTGCACTTGGGTGGGCTGGGCTGGGCGGAGGGGGGAAAACGCAGGTGCTAGCAGGTATCTGGGCTGATCCCGCTAACAATGCGTTTTTTTTGGAACCCTAAACTGCTGGGACGCTAGTATAGATCTGATCAGATCAGATATTGATCTGTTCAGATACTGTGCCACTAAGGGAGGTGTATGCTTTGCGCGTGGGTGTTTGCGGTACTGGCACTAACCTGGGGCGACGCAGACCTTATTAGACCCTAAAACCTAATTGATATCACCCGCCGGGCGATCAGGGGGTTAAACCGTTATTGGGTAATAAATGGCGGGTGCCCTGACAGTATAAAAAACAAGCTAACTAACCAGCGTCACCCGTAACAGTAATACAAAAAAAAACTGGTTACCTAGCGACACTAATGCAGCGATCAGAAAAACGATCGCTTAGTGACACTGGCAAAAGGGGGTGAAAGGGTTAACTAGGGGCAATCAGGGGGTTAAAACCTTTATTAGGTAATATATGGGGGTACCTGACGCTATATAAAAACCTGACGGGGAACCTAAATAACTAACTGGCTGACCAGCGTCACCAGTGACATTTATACAGTGATCACTGGTGAAAGGGTTAACTCTAGGGGCAATCAGGGGGTTAAAACCTTTATTTAGGTTGTAATATGGGGGTACCTGACCTATAAACCTATTTATGAACATATATAAACATGGCGGTTAAAAAAAAAAAAAAAAAATGGTTACCTAGCGACACTAATGCAGCGATCAGAAAAACGATCGCTTAGTGACACTGGCAAAAGGGGGTGAAAGGGTTAACTAGGGGCAATCAGGGGGTTAAAACCTTTATTAGGTAATATATGGGGGTACCTGACGCTATATAAAAACCTGACGGGGAACCTAAATAACAAAATAACTAACTGGCTAACCAGCGTCACCAGTGACATTTATACAGTGATCACTGGTGAAAGGGTTAACTCTAGGGGCAATCAGGGGGGTTAAAACCTTTATTTAGGTTGTAATATGGGGGTACCTGACCTATAAACCTATTTATGAACATATATAAACATGGCGGTTAAAAAAAAAAAAAAAAATGGTTACCTAGCGACACTAATGCAGCGATCAGAAAACCGATCGCTTAGTGACACTGGCAAAAGGGGGTGAAGGGGTTAACTAGGGGCAATCAGGGGGTTAAACCTTTATTAGGGGGGGGTAGGGGGCTACCTTGGACCTAAAACTAACTGCCCTGACAGTTATTACAGTCACACTGACACTAAATGCAGTGATCAGTAAATAAATGATCACTGCAATTAGTGACACTGTGACTGGGGGGGGAGGGGGTGATCTGGGGGGTGATCAGGGGGTGACAGGGGGGTGGAATATGTGCCTATCTGTACTGGTGTCAGTGTACTGTTGTGCACTAACCTTTACATGTTCACAGCTCGGCGTCTCCGGTCACATAGACCGGCGCACCGAGCGTGACATCACTTCCGCCTTCCTGTCTATACAATAGACAGGAAGGGGAAGCTTTTCATTGGCCAGGAGCGATCGCGAGGGGGTGGCCAGAAACCACTGGCCGTCCCCTCGTCCCGGATCACTCCTGACACGATCCCGACCGTCCCCGCCGGCGGAGGGGGGTCCGATCGGACCCCCCAACCGCCTGAAGAATGGCACGTACAGGTACGTGATTCTGCCTGTACGTGCCATTCTGCTGACGTATATCTACATGGGGCGGTCGGGAAGTGGTTAAAAAAAAAAGCCTTGTTCACATGCTGGAGGAACCGGATTTGACATCATGATGCTGCTACTGTCCTCCAAGGCCATAAAGATGAGCGGAGGCCATCTTGACTTCATTCATCTCTATGCCAATCCACCGGCGACGTTGGATGGGTCCTGGGCTTTACCGATTGGTCAGGTAAGCCCGGAAACCACCAGGAAGCGGTGGGAGGGGGATTTGCCACTAGGACCACTTTAATGTTGTAGAGAATCGCCGGCTGGAAAAAAACAATACCGGAGTTAATGGCATATTGCTGCAGCCATAACCCTAATATTCTGCTTCATGACCAGGAGGTCATTTGTCTATGGCCCGGTCAGCAAGTGGTTAAAAGAGGTCTGTGTCTGTAACAGTGGGGTGGAAACTAATTCTGCTGTGCCAGATCGAGGGGCTGCTAAACAGTAAATGGACAAGGGGGCATGTGCTGCTGCAGCAGATATCCCTCGCAAGATGGAAGGGCCACTAAAGACCAGCACACTGCAGATATTTTTGTCATGATCCACAAAATAAATAAAAATAATGTGGGACCAAACAAGCTGGTGTTGGTGGAAGTGCCAGATGGCACAAGTGTAAATGTAGCATTATGGATTATGTAATGAAGGTCAGATGTTGGGACAGTTTTTGGTAGATTGTCCTGTAACATTGTAGTTGGGGTTCAGTGTAGTTGTGGTGGGAGATCAGTGGCGGCTGGTGAAGTTTTAGGATGGGGGTGCAAGACCCCGTCCCTCCACATTTGGCCCATCCCACTTCTCATAAGCCACACCCATTATATAATTCACATCATATACCAGGCTGTACCTTATACACCGGGCTCTGCACATCATATACCAGGCTGCACATTATACACCGGGCTCTGCACATCATATACCAGGCTGCACATTATACACAGGGCTCTGCACATCATATACCAGGCTGCACATTATGCACAGGGCTCTGCACATCATATACCAGGCTCTACATTATACACAGGGCTCTGCACATCATATACCAGGCTGTACATTATACACAGGGCTCTGCATATCATATACCAGGCTGCACATTATACACAGAGCTCTGCACATCATATACCAGGCTGCACAATAAACGCAGGGCTCTGCACATCATATACCAGGCTGCACATTAAACACAGGGCTCTGCACATCATATATCCGGCTGCACATTATACACTGGGCTCTGCACATCATATACCAGGCTGCACATTATACACCGGGCTCTGCACCTTATATACCAGGCTGCACATTAAACACAGGGCTCTGCACATCATATACCAGGCTGTACATTATACACAGGGCTCTGCATATCATATACCAGGCTGCACATTATACACAGAGCTCTGCACATCATATACCAGGCTGCACAATAAACGCAGGGCTGTGCACATCATATACCAGGCTGCACATTAAACACAGGGCTCTGCACATCATATATCCGGCTGCACATCATACACCGGGCTCTGCACATCATATACCAGGCTGCACATTATACACCGGGCTCTGCACCTTATATACCAGGCTGCACATTAAACACAGGGCTCTGCACATCATATACCAGGCTGCACATTAAACACAGGGCTCTTCACATCATATACCAGGCTGCACATTATAAACCGGGCTCTGCACATCATATACCAGGCTGCACATTATACACAGGGCTCTGCACATCATATACCAATCTGCACATTATACACGGGGCTCTGCACATCATATACCAGGCTGCACATTAAACATGGGGCTCTTGAAATCATATACCAGGCTGCACATTAAACACAGGGCTCTGCACCTCATATACCAGGCTGCACATTATACACCGGGCTCTGTACATCATATACCAGGCTGTACATTATACCCACTGCACAGCCATTCACTGGAACGACCAGTGTGATGCTGTTTTTTTCCTCCCAAGGCTTTCTTAACTTTCTATATAGCTCAGAACTCATTATATGATCACTTCTAAAAAAGGAAAAAAGATTTGGGTTGTTTTACAAGGTAAGGGTTCACATATACTTTAATAGTATGAATAGACTTGAGGTGGCTGAACTAAATGTGACTGAATTACCCCTGGCAAGTGCAGAAAACCTCTTATGTCTTATAAGGGAGGAAATGTAACCCAAAACATAAAATATAGATTATGGCCAGTTTTACAATAGAAATGTTGCCAAAAAAATGTATGTGCAACTTTATTTAGACCCCCCACCTTCCAATCCTTGGATGACATTTGAATTATGCTGTATTGTGGGAAAAAGGCACATATGCTCTTGAATATCAGGTATTTCCCTTGGCTCCTGCAAGTAAACAAATTGGTGGAGAAGTAAATATAAGCAATATATACTGTGTTAATAAAATAAAAAAATACTTATAAAATGATAGCAAAGTTTGTTCACTTGATAAAACAATAAAGGAATCAATATTGCAAATTATCAAATAGCACAAATCCATTAACAAAAAACACTTTTAGGATATGGGATGGTTTGAGTAGATTATATCACTGGCAATATAACTCCCCTTTAATTTCTTTACTAGACACAAATTATTTTAAACCTGGGAAAGACGAGCACATGTACTTTATTAGATGGGCAAAGAAGGCTGACATAACTCTACAAGATGTAATGATGGGAAATAGATTATGCACTTTCTCTGAATTAACACAAAAATGGGGAAACAGACAACTAGATAGATGGAGATATGCACAAATACAGCACTTTACACAGACACTCCCCCAACCACTACGGGGAAGAGGTAATATAAGGCCTATGGAGAGGCTACTCTCTTCCCCGAGGTCCTTGGGGCAGAGTATATCTAAAATATCTAAAATATTGGTAGAAGAAACAGAACCAAAATACCCACCCTATTTGGGGAAATGGGAGGAGGAAATAGGCGACCTACGGGATGAGGAACATAGGAGTAAGATACTTAGGGTACCGTGCTTTACCTCCAGGGATATTAAGACAACAGAAATGTGTTATAAACTGATGGCGAGATGGTATATTGTCCCGCAAAGTGTACATAGTATAGTGCAGAGACCCCAGCAACATGCTGGAGGGCATGTGGTGCCCTCGGGACCTTTGCACCCTTATGGTGGGACTGTGTGAAGATCCAGCCTTATTGGGAAAGAATCATAGAAAACATTTACCAAATAACAGGGGAGCATGTTCGGAAAGATCCGTGGATATGTCTGTTCCATGATACGGATAAAACAGTAGCCCAATACAAGAATACCTTAGTACCCCACCTTTTTAACGCAGCCAAAAGCCTGATTCCAAGATTGTAGATAGTAAAGATAGAATGGCTGAGATTAATAGAAGAAACAATATATAGAAGTGAAGACTCTATGGAAACATATGATAGTGTATGGGAGAGGTGGCTAGACTCTAAAAGGCGGAGATACCAACTTTTGTAAAAAATGTAATAATTTACAAGGCTGTTTAACCTGAATAATTTATACCAATAAAAAGAGAATATACAAAAAAAAAACAATAAAGGAAGATTGAAACTAGAATAAAGGTTGGTCGTGTTGCCTCCCACCCTACGAAACAGTTTGCTCCCAGATGGGGTCTCTGGGTACGAGAACAATACCTTTACTGATCGATTAGTGCGAATAATACATTTACCGTTCAAGTTTAACCACTTGCCAACCACCCGCCACAGTTATACTGCGCCAAAGCGGCACAGGAAGACAGATCTGTATGTTGTCCCAGTGAGTCACTCCCCCATACATTTAGAACACACAGTGAGGGAACACAGGTAACCCCTTGGTTGCCCCTGATGTTAACCCCTTCCCTGTTAGTGTCATTAGTACAATAACAGTGCATATTTTTTAGCACTGATTACTGTAGTAATGTCACTGGTTCCCAAAAAAAGTGTAAAAAATACTCATTAGGTGTCTGATGTGTCCGCTGCAATGTCGCAGTCCCGCTAAAAATCACTAATCACCATTACTAGTAAAAAAATAAATAAATAATAAAAATGCCATAAATCAATCCCCTATTTTGTAGACACGATAACTTCTGCGCAAACCAATCAATATATGCTTATTCTGATTTCTTTGTTACCAAATATGTAGTAGAATACATATTGGCCTAAATTGATGAAGAAATTCGATTTTTTTACTCTTTTTTTTGGAAATGTTTTATAGCAGAAAGTAAAAAATAATGTTGTCAAAATTGTTGCTCTTTATTTTGGTTTATAGCACAAAAAATAAACCACGGAGGTGATCAAATATCACCAAAAGAAAGCTCCATTTGTGGGGAAAAAAGGACATCAAGTTTATTTGGGTACAGTGTCGCATGACCGCGCAATTGTCAGTTAAAGTGACGCTGTGCCGTATGACACAAAATGGCCTGGTCATTAACTTCTTGCCGACCGCCTACTGTCAAAAGACAGCGGTACCATTTTGGCCACTAGGGGGCCCGCGTGAAGCGGCACCCGCGATTGCCCAGTAACTGAGCAGGACGTGGATCTGTGTATGTAAACACACAGATCCACGTCCTGTCACTGGAGAGGAGACCGATGGTGTGTCCCTTGTACATAGGGACACCGATCGGTCCCCTCCCCCAGTCAGTCCCCTCCCCCCACAGTTAGAATCACTAACATAGGGAACATATTAACCCCTGCAGCGCCCCCTAGTGTTAACCCCTTCCCTGCCAGTCACATTTATACAGTAATCAATGCATTTTTATAGCACGGATCGCTGTATAAATGTGAATGGTCCCAAAAATGTGTCAAAAGTGTCCGATATGTCCGCCGCAATGTCACGATAAAAATCGCAGATCACCGCCATTACTAGTAAAAAAAAAAAAAATAATAATAAAAATGTCATAAATCTATCCCCTATTTTGTAGACGCTATAACTTTTGCGCAAACCAATCAATATACGCTTATTGCGATTTTTTTTTTTTACCAAAAATATGTAGACGAATACGTATTGGCCTAAACTGAGGAAAAAATTTGTTAAAAAAAAAAAAAAAAAATTGGATATTTATTATAATAAAAAGTAAAAAATATTATGTGTTTTCAAACTTGTCCCTCTTCTTTTGTTTATAGCGCAAGAAATAAAAAACGCAGAGGTGATCAAATACCACCAAAGTAAAGCTCTATCTGTGGGGAAAAAATTATAAAAATTTTATTTGGGTACAGCGTTGCATGACCGCGCAATTGTCATTCAAAATGCGACAGCGCTGAAAGCTGAAAAATGGCTTGGTCAGGAAGGAGGTGTTCATGCCTGGTAGGCAAGTGGTTAGGAGGGTACATTCTTCTGGGGCTGAAGACATATGTTAAGTCAATGTAACCACTCAAGTTATCCTCTACTTTATGTTCTAATGCATAACAGGTAATGTCACTGTTTTCTTATAATTCTGTACCTACTCCTTGTGAAAAAATAATTGAATCTAAAACTATAGCAAAGCTTGTAAATTTTAATTTCACAGCTGTGTTGTGTTGAAATAATGTTGTGTACTGTAGTTGCTGACCTGGATGCATCTTTATGGAATGCTAATAAATGCAAAATGAATAAAAAGGGTCATATTTTGCTTGTTTTTTTTTGGAATAACATATCATCATTATATGTCACCTCAATTCCTAATGGAGTATTTATAGTACAAATCATAAGAATATGGAAGTATTTTACTGCATCTGTCACCAGTTCTCCAGGCAGGACATCAAGCTGACTTGTCAGTGACAGCAGCTGAACAAATCTCTGCGGCAGCTGACTGTGTCCTGTCCATCAAATTTGCCTCAGACAGCACTGTGCCTTAATTTAATATTTGATCATCGGACATGTGCCAAAGTGTCCTATCTGCTGGAGACAGCTCTCAGGTGTGTGTGCACATTATTCATCATTTCTTTGACCAAATGCCTTAAAAAAAAAAAAAACATTTGGGTATAAAGATGTGACAGGCCAAGTCACCATGTTCTTATTAATACTGAAACCTAGAACCATCTATGAAAAAAGCACTGATGTGCTATGTTTTTGTAAATGTCATAGGTAGTGTGATGCCTCTATCACTGGCAGGCTACACCAATGAATGACCTAAGAAGCATTGGCCTTCACCAGAAGTCTCCTTCAAGGGTGTATTGATCTCACTTTTTTTTTTTCCAGGCTACAAAGTTAAAAAATTACACACAAGAGAACGGATACAAAATTCAAGCTCGATGGTACCGCACCCCAACCCTTATCCACAAATTCCACCCGGACCTCCTGGATACGTGTTGGAGTTGCCACCTTGAAAAAGGATCTCTCCTGCATTTATGGTGGAGCTGTCATGCCATTCAAACCTACTGGACCAAGGTACACCAATTTATCGCGAAAATAACCACATACCAACTAGATTTTTCCCCAGCACAATTTCTCCTACACCATTCCACACTATCACACAGGAACTACTTTAAGTCCCTAGCAATGCACATGCTAAACGCTGCAAAACAATACATTCCAGTCCACTGGGGTTCTACACAAACCCCATCAATTAAAGAATGGTTAGCCAGAATCACCAAATTAGCTGAAATGGAACGCTTCATCAGCATTGCTTATGACACACCCTCCAAATTCTCAACTAAATGTGCCTGTTGGACCCACTTCCAAACAACAGCAGAATACCGAGATCTTATCACTGCGGATAACCAAACGGCCCCAACTCACTCCAGTGCGCCCAGGATTAACCTCAGAACTGAAAATAAATGTCAAATACACTTACTCCCAGGCCTTTTCCACACTACCATTCAGAATTCCAAAGAGCCAACAACCCCGAATGGAGGGAGAGAGAGATGGATACCCACCCCCTCTGTTTCATTGGCACACCCCCCTATAACCGCTGCTACCCCCACTTGCCTCCTCTTTCCTATTCCTCTCCCAACTTAACCCCTTTTCCCACCCTCTCCCCCCCTTTCCCACCCCTAACACCCACCTCCTACCCCAAACCCCCTTTCCCACTTGAGGAGCCTAGTAATACTCACCATCATACAGAAACCCGCTACCTCACGAGATAAGTACTACCTACATTAGACAAGCCCCTAACAGGACATCCTAACCCAGCTGAACAAAATCACGCCCCTCTCATTGACCACTTACCTACAAACGGTTACTCACGCCTTTTAAACACACACAGACATAAATCTACATGACCCGAATACAGGCTCAAGTGAATCCCCCGGATACTTCCCCCCAATGCCTTTTTCTTAAAACTTGAGACTCCTAGACGCTAAGTAGTTCCTGACATACTTGAGCCAACCCTCACCCTATACATCTCTCCACCGGATCACACAAAGTTGTTCAATGTTTTAAAATTGCAACTGTTTAAAATGTCATGTTAGACATCATATTCTGTATTACATGTTTCTGTATCATAACATATGTGTATGTTACACTCTATTATCAATAAAACTTTTTTGGGAAAAATGAATCAGGTTGAAAAAAGACACAACTCTATCTAGTTCAACCAATAGGTTATGACATGGAGTTAGAGAATAGCTGAAATGAAAGTCAAAAGCTCAAAAAAGTTTTTAAGGTTAGTTGTGGCTAAGGAAGGCAATATTCAAGCAGAGTCATAATGAATGAGCAAATCAGGGCAAGTGGACTACAGCAAGCTCAAACACAGCCTATATTCAGAGTAGAGGTACTGTAGGGTTATAGCATAGCCGATATTCAAACAAGAGATTCAGATTAGAGTAGGCTACCCTGATGAATGGTCTAAGTAACATGGGTCTTCACCAGAAACCTATGGCAAAGGGGATATGGATTTCACAGGATGTTGTTTTCAGGTTGTGACATGGGGTAAAGAATAGCAGAAGTGAAAGCCAAATGCTCAACATATTTTTAAAGCGAATCTTCACCCAAAACTTGTTTAGATAACTTGCCGATAATTATTACTTAACCACTTCCCGACCGCCCCATGTATATATACGTCAACAGAATGGCACGTACAGGCAGAATCACGTACCTGTACGTGCCATTCTTCCGGCGGTTGGGGTGTCCGATCGGAACCCCCTCCGCCGGCGGGGACGGTCGGGATGGCTCCAGAAGCGATGCGGGACGAGGGGACGGCCAGTCGTTTCTGGCCACCCCCTCGCGATCGCTCTGGCCAATGAGATGCTTCCCCTTCCTGTGTAATTGTAAACACAGGCAAGGGGAAGTGATGTCACGCTCCTCGTGCCGGTCTTTCTGACCGGGACGCCGAGCGGAGAAGACATCAGGTTAGTGCACAAACACTACACTGACACCAGTCACACATAGGCACATATTTCGCCCCCCCAGTCACAGTGTCACTGATTGCAGTGATCATTTATTTTACTGATCACTGCATTTAGTGTCAGTGTGACTGCAATAACTGTCAGGGCAGTTAGTTTTAGGCCCCTTTAGGTCTAAGGTAGCCCCCTACCCCCCCCCCCCCCAATAAAGGTTTAACCCCTTGATTGCCCCCTAGGTAACCCTTTCACCCCCTTTTGCCAGTGTCACTAAGCGATCGTTTTTCTGATCGCTGTATTAGTGTCACTGGTGCCGCTAGGTAGCCAGTTTTTTTTTTTAGGTAACCGCCAGGTTTATATAGGATTATAAATAGGTTTATAGGTCAGGTACCCCCATATTACAACCTAAAAAAAGGTTTTAACCCCTTGATTGCCCCTAGAGTTAACTCTTTCACCAGTGATCACAGTATAAGTGTCACTGGTGACGCTGGTTAGCCAGTTAGTTATTTAGTTATTTAGGTTCCCCGTCAGGTTTTTATATATCGTCAGGTACCCCCATATATTACCTAATAAAGGTTTTAACCCCCTGATTGCCCCTAGTTAACCCTTTCACCAGTGATCACCGTATAACTGTTACGGGTGACGCTGGTTAGTTAGTTTGTTTTTTTATACTGTCAGGGCACCCGCCATTTATTACCCAACTATCGGTTTAACCCCCTGATCGCCCGGCGGGTGATATCAATTAGGTTTTAGGGTCAAATAAGGTCTGCGTCGCCCCAGGTTAGTGCCAGTACCGCAAACACCCACGCGCAAAGCATACACCTCCCTTAGTGGTATAGTATCTGAACAGATCAATATCTGATCTGATCAGATCTATACTAGCGTCCCAGCAGTTTAGGGTTCCAAAAAACGCATTGTTAGTGGGATCAGCCCAGATACCTGCTAGCACCTGCGTTTTCCCCCTCCGCCCAGCCCAGCCCAGCCCACCACAAGTGCAGTATCGATCGATCACTGTCACTTACAAAACACTAAGCACACATAACTGCAGCGTTCGCAGAGTCAGGCCTGATCCCTGCGATCGCTAACAGTTTTTTTGGTAGCGTTTTGATTCAGTCGCCAGCAGCCTAGGAGCTTTTTTTCCTGTGAATCTCACTAGTGTACTACTAAATTTAGAGCCCAAAATGGCAAATCGCAAGTACACTAGTGAACAGGCCTACTTGTTTCTGAGTATGTCAGATAGTGAAGAGGAGGTCACTCATCTGTCACAATCAGGCTCAGAATACGATCCAGTAGACGACAGCGGCTCCATGACAGATAGCTCTGGCGACGAAGGTGTGGTGCCTGCTAAGGTCAGGCGTACCCGATCCCGATCTTCTGATGTTGTTGAGGTGCAGGAACCGCAGGTCTCTCGCATGGAGCAGAGAAGTACTAGCGCCGCTATTCCTTCTGGTGAACTGGCAAGCACCAGCCGCCTAGTACACCCTGGACGTAGTCAAACCAGCACTGCAGTAACACTTGGTGACGTGGCGAGTCCCATAAGTGCAGTTCAAGCTGGCGAGGTGGCAAGCACAAGTAGTGTCCCGCTGCCACCAAGAAGAAGACAAAGGCAGGTCCGTCGATCACATAGTGTCCTTCCTGCAGAATTCGCCAATCCTGATTGGGTGCCCACCACTTCTGCAGAACCCGTACTTCCCCCATTCACTGGCCAACCCGGTATTCAGGTGGAAACAGCTGATTTTAAGCCATCCGATTTTTTATTCGCTGTTTTTCACGGAAGATCTCTATAGATCTATTGTGGACCAAAGTAATATATACGCTGGTCAATACATCGCCGCTAATCCCCAAGTGCCTTCCCTTGCCAGAGATTGGAAACCAATTACGGTTTCCGAATTTAAGACCTTTCTGGGCCTTTCCCTCAACATGGGCATACACAAATTCCCGACTCTGAGGTCTTATTGGTCCACCTCACCGCACCACCAAATGCCCGTGTTCTCTGCCTCCATGTCCAGGGCACGATACGAGATGATTTTGCGGTTCATGCACTTCAGTGACAATGAACTTTGTCGTCCTCGTGGAGACCCTGAATTTGATCGGCTCTACAAATTTCGGCCCCTCATAAACCACTTCAACCAATGTTTTGCAGCCTTGTTTACGCCCAATCAAGTTGTCTGCGTTGACGAGTCCCTGATTAAGTTTTCTGGCCGCTTGTCTTTCAAACAGTTCCTTCCCAGCAAGCGTGCCAGATACGGGGTCAAGCTCTACAAGCTCTGTGACAGGGCAACAGGCTATACGTGGAGCTTTTCGGTTTATGAGGGAAAAGATAGTCACGTAGAGCCGGAGAACTGTCCAGATTACATAGGGAGCGCTGGCAAGATAGTGTGGAACTTGGTGTCACCCTTATTCGGAAAGGGGTACCACTTGTACGTGGACAATTATTACACGAGCGTGCCACTGTTTAGTCACTTGTTTGATCATCAGATTGAAGCATGTGGCACCGTGCGACCTAATCGCCGGGGCTTTCCCCAGCGGCTTGTAGATTCCCGTCTTAGGCTGGGGGAGAGAGCCTGCTTCAAGTGTAATAATTTGCTCGCTGTGAAGTGGAGGGATAATAGGAATGTTTTCGTTCTTACCTCCCTTCATGCAGACACGACAGTCCAAATTCGTACGGCGGCTGGTGTTGTGACGAAACCCCTCTGTGTCCACGAATACAACCTTTAATATGGGAGGGGTGGACCTCAACGACCAGTTGTTGGCGCCGTACCTAGTTGTCCGTAAGGCTAGACGCTGGTACAAAAAAGTGTCTATTTATTTGTTCCAATTGGCTTTGCTGAATGCTCATGTGCTATACGGAGCTTCAGGCGGGACGTTACCCTTCCTTGAATTCCAGGGAGCGGTTGTCATGGAACTCCTGTATCCAGGCGGTTCCACACCTCAACATCCCCTACCAAATGCAGTAAGCCGGCTGCATGAGAGGCATTATCCTTATGTCCTCCCGAGTACCCCTACCCAACGAGCCCCCCAAAAAAGATGTCGTGTCTGTAGCAAGCGCGGATGTAGGCGTGACACCCGTTATTATTGTCCACTCTGTCCTGACAATCCTGGTCTCTGCGTTGGTGAATGCTTTGAACGCTACCACTCACTAGTGAGGTTTTAGCGTAGGGTACAGCATTTCACAGGCTAGGATACACTTTCACAGGGTCTCAAGAATGCCATTGCATTTTAAGACCCGACCGTTGCAGTTAAAATTATAGTTACAGGGTCTCAAGAATGCCATCGCATTTTGAGACCCGACCGTTACAGTTAAAATTATAGTTATAGTTTAAAAAAAAAGTGTAAAAAATTAAAATAAAAAATAAAAGTACAAAAAAAAAAAAAAACCCCCAAAAAAATATAAAATAAAAAACCAAAAATAGTTGTCGTTTTATTGTTCTCTCTCTATTGTTGCTCTTTTTTACTCTATTCTATTCTGCAATGTTTTATTATGTTTTATCATGCTTGCTTTTCAGGTATGTTTTATTGTTAACCATTTTTTTGTTTTCAGGTGCGCCATTCAGTTGCAGCGCGGATTTATTTATCTTGACAGCAACAGCGTTTGCTCCCACGATACATAAAGCCGTGACTCCAACACTGTAGGAGGTGATTTCACCACCACAGTTAAAAAAAAGAGCATATATGCCGAAGCATGGGGGCAGCAGAGGGCGGAGGAGCGATTTTGCTCCTAATGCCACGTACATACGGTCGAAAAAAGTCCGACCATGTGTACGTGGCATAACTTTTTTGCGGGAGGATGCCCCCATGCTTCGGCATATATATATTTTAGGCACCGGTTGCGTTAACAAAATGTTTTATTTTTTACTATGTTTTTTTTTTGGTATTTGCTTTGCAGGTATGGTATGGTAAGGTCTTACTGTTATACTCTAATGTTACTTTGTTTTAATGTTAACCATTATTTGCTTAGCAGGTACGCCATTCAGTTGCAGCGTGGATTTATTTATCTTGACAGCAACAGCGTTTGCTCCCACGATACATAAAGCCGCGACTCCAACGCTGTAGGAGGTGATTTCACCACCACAGTTAAAAAAAAGAGCATATATGCCGAAGCATGGGGGCAGCAGAGGGCGGAGGAGCGATTTTGCTCCTAATGCCACGTACATACGGTCGAAAAAAGTCCGACCATGTGTACGTGGCATAACTTTTTTGCGGGAGGATGCCCCCATGCTTCGGCATATATATATTTTAGGCACCGGTTGCGTTAACAAAATGTTTTATTTTTTACTATGTTTTTTTTTTGGTATTTGCTTTGCAGGTATGGTATGGTAAGGTCTTACTGTTATACTGTAATGTTACTTTGTTTTAATGTTAACCATTATTTGCTTAGCAGGTACGCCATTCAGTTGCAGCGTGGATTTATTTATCTTGACAGCAACAGCGTTTGCTCCCACGATACATAAAGCCGCGACTCCAATGCTGTAGGAGGTGATTTCACCACCACAGTTAAAAAAAAGAGCATATATGCCGAAGCATGGGGGCAGCAGAGGGCGGAGGAGCGATTTTGCTCCTAATGCCACGTACATACGGTCGAAAAAAGTCCGACCATGTGTACGTGGCATAACTTTTTTTGCGGGAGGATGCCCCCATGCTTCGGCATATATAAATGGTGCATGTATGCCCATCATTAGAAGTGGGTGGATGAAGGGAGGTATTCTAATGGTGGGCATACCCACCGCGCCATTGGGAAATTGGGAAAGCATTTTATCACACCGATCTTGGTGTGGTCAGATGCTTTGAGGGCAGAGGAAAGATCTAGGGTCTAATAGACCCCAATTTTTTCAAAAAAAGAGTACCTGTCACTGCCTATTGCTATCATAGGGGATATTTACATTCCCTGCGATAACAATAAAAATGACAACTAAGAAAAAAAAAAATGGAAGGAACAGTTTAAAAATAAAATAAAAAAGCTAAATAAAAAGAAAAACTAAAAAAAAAAAAAAAAAAAGCACCCCTGCCCCCCCTTCTCTTGCGCAAAGGCGAACACAAGCGTTGGTCTGGCGTCATATGTAAACAGCAATTGCACCATGCATGTGAGGTATCACCGCGAAGGTCAGATCGAGGGCAGTAATTTTAGCAGTAGACCTCCTCCGTGAATCTAATGTGGTAACCTGTAAAGGCTTTTAAAGGCTTTTAAAAATGTATGTAGTTTGTCGCCACTGCGTGTTTGTGCGCAATTTTAAAGCATGTCGTGTTTGGTATCCATGTACTCGGCCTAAGATCATATTTTTTATTTCATAAAAAATTTGAGCAATATAGTGTGTTTAAGTGCATTAAAATAAAAAAAAGTGTATTTTTTCCACAAAAAATGCGTTTGAAAAATCGCTGCGCAAATACTGTGTGGAAAAAAAAAAATGCAACAACCACCATTTTAATCTGTAGGGCCTTTGCTTTAACAATATATATAGTGTTTGGGGGTTCAACGTAATTTTCTTGCAAAAAAAAAAAAATGTTTTCATGTAAACAAAAAGTGTCGGAAAGGGCTTTATCTTCAGGTGGTTAGAAGAGTGGGTGATGTGTGACATAAGCTTCTAAATGTTGTGCATAAAATGCCAGGACAGTTCAAACCCCCCCCCAAATGACCCCATTTTGGAAAGTAGACACCCCAAGCTATTTGCTGAGAGCAATGTTGAGCCCATTAAATATTTTTTTTTTTTTGGTCCCAAGAGATTGAATAATGAAAAAAAAAAAAATAATATTTTTTTTTACAAAAAGTTGTCACTAAATGATATATTGCTCAAACATGCCATGGGCATATGTGGAGATACACCCCAAAATACATTCTGTTGCTTCTACTGAGTACGGGGATACCACATGTGTGGGACTTTTTGGGAGCCTAGCCGTGTACGGGACCCCAAAATCCAAGCACCGCTTTCAGGCTTTCTAAGGGTGTAATTTTTTTATTTCACTCCTCACTGCCAATCACAGTTTCGGAGGCCATGGAATGCCCAGATGGCACAAACCACCCCCAAATGACCCCATTTCGGAAAGTAGACACCCCAAGCTATTTGAAAAATGTGCAAAAGTGTGGCGCTAAAATGCAACATGTAAGAACATTCTAAGTGGGCACGCACATAGAAATCGAGACCACTGTTTGAGTGTTCAAAAAATTAATATATATAGAAAACAAGGACGACAGTCCTTCATGCACGCCGTGAAGGAAACGTGTAAGATGTGAACAAGTTTCAACAAGTGCACATGAAGAGGGTGGGAGAAATCAATCATAGGAAATGTGTACAATGTGAAACAATGATTGTTCCCCTATAGTGCACAAGTCTCCAAAAGGAAGGGGCTAGTGTTGAAAAATGGATCATATAAATTATTCATAGATCCACAAAAAGTAGATGTGTGAAGTGCACTAGTGAAATCAAAAACTAGACATTCTATACAAGTAAAAATGGACGGAATCACCAAAATAAGAGTGTCATTACTAACTCACAAGACAATGCAAACAACCAGAACGTAATAGGTATATGATAAATGAATGGTATTGCAATATATATCAGAACATAATTGGTATATGATAAATGAATGGTATTGCAATATATATCTATACTGTGATAGCTGGTGATAAATAGGTTGTCTGTGCGTTAGGGCATAGAAATAGCATCATACACAACGGTGAAAACATAAAAAATATTAAACAAGACTAGAGGATGTCTGAAATCATGAAAATAAAAATTATGGATGCTCCTATTAAAATATCACGCTGTAAAGGACAAAACGAAACTGTCTCTTGGAAGCTATTCAAAACGCCAATCAGGCCAAATGATAATGTCCACAGCATAAATGGTTGTATCACAAAATTGCTTGGAAACTGGGTCCTCTAGATGTCGGATTCAGTTGCAAACAAGGAAGTATGAAAAATAGATTGGGTACGCTTACCACATCCGGTGGACCTCCTCACGGATAGTGAGGGGTCAAACGAGCTTGAAATTTGTAAGGCTGAAGCCTCTACAAATTAGGTGTGTGTAGTAGAGTCTCCTCGACAGTTGACACTCACCGACCCTCCATCGATCGACGGGAACCAAAAGGAAGGGGTCTCACCAGAGCTCACGGATCATCACACCAGATAGAAGTATGTGGGTAAAGAAAACAGAGAGGGCCTCCTCATAGTGTAAAACAGGTCCAGGTATGGACTCGATTTATTGCTTAAAAGTTTTGCGTTCAGCTTTCCAAAATAAATTTTCAATAAAAAATATTTAAAAGCAAAACAAAAAAAGGATATATGAAAACGCACTGATAATAGTTTGCAAGGTTCTCCCGACGCGTTTCGTCTTAAACAGACTTCAACTGGGGCTCAAGCCCAAGCTATTTGCTGAGAGGTATGGTGAGTATTTTGCAGATCTCGCTTTTTGTCACAATGTTTTGAAAATTGAAAAAAGAAAAAAAAAAAATTTTTTTTCTTTACTTTCTTCATTTTCAAAAACACATGAGAGCTGTAAAATACTCACCATGCCTCTCAACAAATAGCTTGGCGTGTCTACTTTCCAAAATGGGGTCATTTGGGGGGGGGGTTTGTGCTATTTTGGCATTTTATGGCCTTCGAAACTGTGATAGGTAGTGAGGAGTGAAATCAAAAATTTGCACCCTTAGAAATGCTGAAGGTGGTGCTTGGGTTTCGGGGCCCCGTACGCGGCTAGGCTCCCAAAAAGTCCCACACATGTGGTATCCCCGTACTCAGGAGAAGTGGCAAAATGTATTTTGGGGTGCAATTCCACATATAACCATGGCATGTGTGAGCAATATATCATTTAGTGACAACTTTTTGAATACATTTTTTTTTTTTTTTGTCTTTATTCAATCACTTGGGACTAAAAAAAAAAAATATTCAATGGGCACAACATGCCTCTCAGCAAATAGCTTGGGGTGTCTACTTTCCAAAATGGGGTCATTTGGGGGGGGTTTTGTGCCATCTTGGCATTTTATGGCCTTCAAAACTGTGATAGGTAGTGATAGGTAGTGAGGAGTGAAATCAAAAATTTATGCCCTTAGAAATCCTGAAGGCGGTGCTTGGTTTTCGGGGTCCCATATGCGGATAGGCTCCCAAAAAGTCCCACACATGTGGTATCCCCGTACTCAGGAGAAGCAGCAGAATGTATTTTGGGGTGTAATTCCACATATGCCCATGGCATGTGTGGGCAATATATCATTTAGTGACAACTTTGGGCAAAAAAAAAAAAAGTTTGTAATATTCCCGCAACTTGTGGCAAAATATAAAATATTCCATGTACTCAACATGCCTCTCAGCAAATAGCTTGGGGTGTCTACTTTCCAAAATGGGGTCATTTGGGGGGGTTTTGTGCTATTTTGGCATTTTATGGCCTTCAAAACTGTGATAGGTAGTGAGGAGTGAAATCAAAAATTTGCACCCTTAGAAACCCTGAAGGCGTTGATTGGGTTTCGGGGCCCCGTGCGCGGCTAGGCTCCCAAAAAGTCCCACACATGTGGTATCCCCATACTCGGGAGAAGCAGCAAAATGTATTTTGGGGTGCATCTCCACATATAACCATGGCATGTGTGAGCAATATATCATTTAGTGACAACTTTATGAAAAGTTTTTTTTTTTTGTCTTTATTCAATCCCTTGGGACTAAAAAAAAAAATATTCAATGGGCTCAACATGCCTCTCAGCAAATAGCTTGGGGTGTCTACTTTCCAAAATGGGGTCATTTGGGGGGGTTTTGTACTTCCCTGCCATTTTAGCACCTCAAGAAATGAGATAGGCAGTCATAAATTAAAAGCGGTGTAAATTCCAGAAAATGTACTCTAGTTTGTAGACGCTATAACTTTTGCGCAAACCAATAAATATACGCTTATTGGCATTTTTTTTACTAATGACATGTGGCTGAATACATTTTGGCCCAAATGTTTGAATAAAATTGAGTTTATTGGATTTTTCATAACAAAAAGTAGAAAATATCTTTTTTTTTCAAAATTTGCGGTCTTTTTCCGTTTATAGCGCAAAAAATAAAAATCACAGAGGCAATCAAATACCATCAAAAGAAAGCTCTATTTGTGGGAAGAAAAGGACGCAAATTTCGTTTGGTTACAACATTGCATGACCGCGCAATTACCAGGTAAAGCAGTGCAGTGCGAAATTGAAAAAAGACCTCTGGTCCTTTGGCTGCCAAATGGTCCGGGGCTGAAGTGGTTAATACTCATCTGCACGTTGGGTCTACTTTACGTTGTGAACTTACATGGTCACATGACATGCTGTGAGTACAGTGCAGTATTTATCTCCTGGTTCTACACTGGACCTTGTAAATGATTATTGCTCTGATTCCATATAACTTTAGTTCCTGATTTGGTTTTGCTTCTTGTGAATAGCAGATATACAGAATGAGAGATGTTTTGTCTATTTAAGGACATTGATGGAAATAGATTAGATTGCCATTACCACTGTTGAGTAAAAAAAAACATATTGTGAATTTTGCCTAAAACCTTTGGTTTCATTAACCTCTGGGTGCCGAGCGCACGCAAATATGCGGCTTCTTGGTTGGTGGGCCTTGGCGCCAAGTGGCCACATATTTGCGTGCATTAGGGCAAATAGTGCTGTGCCAAGAGCGCAAGCCCTGCCTGCTCCCAGCACAGTTAACAGCAGTTAACGGAAAGTTCAGTCCAGCATGTGTAGTCTGGAGAAGAAGCATTTCAGAGTCCATGTGCTGTAATAGAGTCAAGGGCTACTCACAAATTTAAAAATTTTACTACCAGGGGTGCTCAAGAGCGAGGGCCACTTAAATGATTTGGTATCGCAGGCCACAATGAAATTAAATGGTTCAGAAATTCAAAAGTTTTATTTTGAATAGCATAATGAACATTTTCCTCCTGTAGTTGTTGAATGCCTGCTGGAGGGAGAGAAGGAGAAGCTGGCTTTCAGCAATTGCAGCAGGGAAAGTAATAGGATTTGTTCCTGTATATGCTGCCCCTCCTAGTTAAAGTGTAACTAAATGAAAAACTTTTTTTTAATTTTTGGATAGAGTGGAGAGGGATTAGAACACCTGCCATTTCTTTCTGCCATCTTTGTCCCACCCTGATGTCTCACGTGCCCTCTATGGAGTGCTAATGGAGTGCAGATTGCTCTGTTAGCTTTCAGGGGTCAGAGAAAGCAATCATTTCCTTTTAAAAGCTGACAGCCAGACAGTATACACACTCTCCCAGCTGATGTAACAGCCGGTAGTGTGTGCAAAAACCCCTGTTGCCACCAACGCATAACATACATTGGAGGTAGTAACAGTGTTAAAGGCAATAAAAAAAAAAAAGTTGTAACGCAACTGCTGGTGTAAATAAGCCCTTGCCTGGACAAAATGGGAATGACACACATGAAAGTAGGGGCTTCACTTATAGAATGTGTGGTAAACTGAAATGTTCCCCGCTAGATAAACGCAGGTCACTGAAAGGTCCTATAGAAAACAACTGTTTTCTATGTGTGCCATTAAAGTCTAACTCCATGATTAATGGCCCCAACAAATTATTTACTGCACTAACAGATGTGCTTGTTGGGTGTGCTGCATAAACTGTATGCACCCTCAGTTACATACAGTATACATCGCTTTGTTCTGGCAGCACTATGGGGATTTCCTGTCCTGCTCCCAAAACAAAATAGAGTCTGGTTGAGCAATGCTCGGCCATTTACAGGGGGAGTTGTATTCTATGAATGAATGCCAAGGCTTTCTCTGACTGAGGTGGAGCTTGTGATTTAATCTGCCCACTTTTCCAGCTCAGCCAATCAGTGGAAGCTTTGTATTCATTCATAGAATACAAAGCTCCCTGTGAATGCCTGAACAGCATTCAGCCTAACGCTATTTTGTTCCAGGCGTGAGACAGAGTCCCAGTCCCACTGCCAGAATACAGCACTGTAATCTGTATGTAGCTGAGGCTGTATACAGTTAATACAGCATGCCCAGCAAGTGCATCTGTTAGTCCACATATGTCAAACAAAAGGCCCATAGGCCAAATCTGGCCCACCAGGCCATTTCATGTGGCCCTCGCACCACTCTTGCAGCTCCCCCCTCATCTCCACCTCCATCTTGTTTCAGCAGTGAGCAGAAGAGGGGAGAAGCAAACTCCTCCACCAGATCCTGTGCTTCTCTGTGCAGCATCAGCACCCACTTGTCTCCACCTCCCCTGGTCTCAGCATTCAGCAGACTCCGGCAGCTGACTCAAGCCCCCCTCTGGTCCTCCTCCAGACCCAGCACTTTCTGCTTACCAGCTCTGTCCCCAGCTTTCCCCCCGGCAGCAGTACAAAGTAAGGAAGGTGCACTGTGATGTATAGGAGGGTAGGGGGCTCTTGATTTCTGATGATGGGGGTTCTTAACATCTGATGTAAGGGGGAGTGGGGTGCTCTGGACATCTAGTCTTGCAGATACAAAAGGCCCTTTCAGGAATACCATAATTCTGAAATGGCAGAAGTTTGGCAACACTGTGTCAGTCTGTATATAGTTTGTTTGGGCGAGCTTGGCCCCAACACACTATTTAAAAGGGACCTAACAACATAGAGTTAGACTTTAACACCACAACACTGGTGTCATGCACGGTGCAGTGAATGGTTGAAAAAAAGCAGAGATGCTGCATTTTTCCACAGACACACACTGGGTGGCACCACATGATACTGTGCTACTGTGCGAGAGCCTGTATAAAGTGTCACTATGTAACTCTTCAAATATATATATATATAAAAAAAAAAAAAGGAAACACACATTGTACTGCTTCTTGCCGGACCTCACATTGACAGCCACACATGCACAAAAACATTTGTGGTCTTTTAGAACGCTGTGCAAAAAAAGTGTGACCTTTTTAGAAGAGGCATTCTCGCCTTTCCCTTGCTAAAAGGACTTCAGATGGTCTTTGAGAAAGAGAGAATATACAGCAGGGATACTCACCCTGTGGCCCTCAAAGCCCTTTGATGTGGCCCTTCACCTCAAACCAGGGGAGCGCATGCCCGGGGTCGGCAACCCGCACTAGCAACCCCACCCCATGCACCAGGGGACTCCCATCACATTCTGTTTTCCATTTGGACAGGAGGGGCAGCATATACAGGAACAAATCCTATTACTTTCCCTGCTGCAATTGCTGAAAGCCAGCTTCTCCTTCTCTCCCTCCAGCAGGCATTCAACAACTACAGGAGGAAAATGTTCATTATGCTATTCAAAATAAAAATTTTGAATTTCTGAACCATTTAATTTCATTGTGGCCTGCGATACCAAATCATTTAAGTGGCCCTCGCTCTTGAGCACCCCTGGTAGTAAAATTTTTAAATTTGTGAGTAGCCCTTGACTCTATTACAGCACATGGACTCTGAAATGCTTCTTCTCCAGACTACACATGCTGGACTGTGCAACGCTTCTCTTTTGCACAATAGGATGTTGGGGCCCTGCCCCTAGCATGATGTTGCTCCCACCCCTAGAGTGACATCAGCTCCCACCTCTGTGCTGTGCAGATCCCTTTTCTCAATATTCTCAGGATTCCTGTGGGAGATATTGAAAAACAAGGTTGGCAAAGCACAATGCACCTGAATCTAGCTCCCTGGCAGAAACACCTGGGGCTGGCAGTGACAGGAAGATGAAAGCAGCAGCAGATGCAGTGCTGCTGACACAATACAAAATCATTCTACTCCATGTGTGAGGTGTGTGCCAGGGCATAGTGGGCCTCCCCTTCTTTTGAGACCTGTGTGCCCTGCACAAATGGAAGATACACCACTGGCTGCCAGTGAGACACAAAACAAAGATTTGACAGGAACAAGAGGTGAGTACAAGCCTCGGGGAGTGGACATGTAGGTGTGTTTTTTTTCAAAGGGTTGGAGGGCATCATTCATTGTGATTCACATGGACATACATAGCTGCATGAAATGATTAATGCTAGGGACTTTTTAACCACTTCCCTATCGCGCATAGTCATATGACGGTGGCAGGAACCCTTTGTCCCTCCGGACCGCCGTCATATGACGTCTTTTCTTCCTGAGCCTCTAGGCATTAGGCACCCGATGCGCGTGTTCGGTGGCCGCGATGTCCGCTGGGCACCCACGATTGCCCGTGAACACAGCAGGACTGTGGATCTGTGTGTGTAAACACACAGATCCACGTCCTGTCAGAGGAGAGGAGACCGATGTTGTGTTCCCAGTACAGAGGAACACCGTTCGGTCTCCTCCCCTTGTGAGTCCCCGCCCCCTAGAGTTACAATCACTCCCTAGGAAACATAATTAACCCCTCGATCACCCCCTAATGTTAACCCCTTCCCTGCCAGTCACATTTACACAGTAATCAGTGCATTTTCTTTTAGCACTGATCGCTGTATAAATGTGAATGGTCCCAAAATAGTGTCAAAAGTGTCCGAAGCGTCCGCCGCAATATTGCGGTCACGATAAAAATTGCAGATCGCCACCATTACTAGTAAATAAAAAAAATAACAATAAGAATGCCATAAATTATCCCCTATTTTGTAGACGCTATAACTTTTGCGCAAACCAATCAATATACGCTTATTGCGATTTTTTACCAAAAATATGTAGCGGAATACATATCGGCCTAAACTGAGGAAAGAATATTTATTTATTTTTTGGGGGGGGGGGATATTTATTATAGCAAAAAGTAAAAAAAAATATGTTTTTTTCAAAAAAATATAAAAACCGCAGAGGTGATGAAATACTACCAAAATAAAGCTCTATTTGTGGGTAAAACAATTATCAAAATTTCATATGGGTACAGTGTTGCATGACCACGCAATTGTCATTCAAAGTGTAACAGCGCAGAAAGCTGAAAATTGGTCTGGGCAGGAAGGGGGTGAAAATGCCCTGTATTGAAGTGGTTAAATATCTTTATTTACTGTTCAATATTTTTTTAGTTGTAGGAGTAACCAGGTGTACTGTGCACCCCATAATCATTCACCTGGGGTGGAATCTTGGGGCCCCCTTATTTTTAAATGGCACTTCCAGATTTCAATAAGCCCCTCTCCCATATAGTAGATATAGAACAGAATCAGCCCCTTTTTAAAATAATCAAATTTAGTCGTTTTGCAGCCTGAAATGAAGACAGCGTTTTTGTTTTATCCAGCTGTATTTACTCATAACACCAACATGTCAGAAAAAAGTAATAAAAAACAGAATAACTGAGTTGGAAAAGGGGATCAACCCTGTTTTTGTTGAACCACCTTTTGTTTTATTTACAGCCTTTAGTCTGTTGGGTAGGGATGAGCTTCGAGTTCGAGTCAAACTCATGTTCAACTCGAACATTGCCTGTTCGCCTGTTCACCGAACCGCGAACAATTTGGGGTGTTCGCGGCAAATTCGAAAAGCCATGGAACACCCTGTAAAAGTCTATGGGAGAAATCTAAAGTGCTAATTTTAAAAGCCTATATGCAAGTAGGGACCGAGGGTAGGGACCGATGTGAGTGTGCAATGTACAGGGATAGGGACAATTGTAGGCACTCACTCAGGTTGAACTGGATGAACTGATGTCTTTATTCAACCTTACTAACTATGAAACTATAAGTTATTATCATAAAAAGTGTTTGGGGACCTGGGTCCTGCCCCGTGGGACATGTATCAATGCAAAAAAAAGTTTTAAAAACTGACATTTTTTCAGGAGCAGTGATTTTAATAATGCTTAAAGGAAAACAATAAAAGTGTAATATTCCTTTAAATTTCATACCTGGGGGGTGTGTATAGTATGCCTGTAAAGGGGCGCATGTTTCCCGTGCTTAGAACTGTCCCTGCACAAAGTGTAATTTTTGCAGGAAAAATAGCTATTTAAAATCACTCACGGCTATAATGAATTGCCGGATCCCGTAATACAGAGAACAGTCATTGAAAGTCATTGATAAAAAAAATAATAATAATATGCGTGAGGTTCCCCCAAAATTCAATTACCAGGCCCTTCAGGTCTGGTATGGATATTAAGGGAAACCCCGGGTCAAATTAAACAAAAAATGACGTGGAGTTCCCCCTAAATAACCATACCAGACCCTTCAGGTCTGGTATGGATTTTAAGGGGAACCCCGTGCCAAAATAAAATAAAAAAAATGGCGTGGGGGTCCCCCTCAAAATCCGCCCGCAGACCCCCACAACTACCGGGCAAGGGTTGTGGGGATGAGGCCCTTCTCCTCATCAACATGGGGACATGGTGCTTTGAGGGGTCACAGACCCCCAAAGCATCCTCCCAATGTTGAGGGCATGTGGCCTGGTACGGTTCAGGAGGGGGGGCACTCTCTCGTCCCCCCCTCTTTTCCTGCGGCCTGCCAGGTTGCGTGCTCGGATAAAGGTCTGGTATGGATTTTGAGGGGGACCCCCACGCCATTTTTTTTTATTTGACCCAGGGTTCCCCTTAATATCCATACCAGACCTGAAGGGCCTGGTAATTGAATTTGGGGGGAACCCCACGCATATTTTTTTTTTTTTTTTTTTATCAATGACTTTCAGTGACTGTTCTCTGTATTACGGGAGCTGACAATTCATTATAGCCGCGAGTGATTTTAAATGACTTTTTTTCCTGCAAAAATTAAAATTTTTGCAGGGATAGTTCTAAGCATGGGAAACATGTGCCCCTTTACAGGCATACTATACACACCCACCAGGTACGAAATTTAAAGGAATATTACACTTTTATTGTTTCACTTTAAGCATTATTAAAATCACTGCTCCTGAAAAAATGTAAGTTTTTAAAAGTTTTTTTTGCATTGATACATGTCTCCTGGGGCAGGACCCAGGTCCCCAAACACTTTTTATGACAATAACTTGCATATTAGCCTTTAAAATTAGCACATTTGATTTTGAACGTTCGAGTCCCATAGACTTTAATAGGGTTCTAAAGTTCACACAAACTTTAGGTCTGTTCGCAGGTTCTGGTGCAAACCGAACAGGGGGGTGTTCGGCTCATCCCTACTGTTGGGATATGTTAGGATGTGCACTAACCTTGTGCATCTAGACTTTGCAATATTTGCCCACTCTTCTTTGAAAAACTGCTTAAGTTCAGTTAAATTTGATAGTTACATAGTTAGTCATGTTGAAAGAAAGACATAACTCAATCTAGTTCAACTTATAAAAGGGAAAACAAAAAAAAATTAAATATCATACAATTCCATATACACAATCCCATACCCACAGTTGATGCAGAGGAAGGCAACAAACCCCAGTAAAGCAGGATCCAATTTTCTCCAGCAGGGTTAAAAATACTTTCCTGATCCCCTGAGAAGCAATGGTATAATCCCTGGATAGAGTTGAGCGGACACCTGGATGTTCGGGTTCGGCCGAACTTCGGAAAAAAGTCCGGGTTCGGGACCGAACTTGACCCGAACTTGACCCCGAACTCCGAACCCCATTGAAATCAATGGGACCCGGACTTTTGAACACTAAAATGGCTGTAAAAAAGTAATGGAAAGGGCTAGAGGGCTGCAAATGGCAACAAAATGTTGTTAAGAGCATGGCAAGTGACCTGCAAACAAATGTGGATAGGGAAATAACTTAAAATAACATAAAAAAATTAAAAATAAAATGCTGGAGGCCCCCTTCTCAGCAGAAGAGGTACAGGAAGTCATTAAGAACCTCAGAAACTCAACGGCATGATGCCGCACATATGGTGGGAATACCCCAGAATACGCACTTTCTGGAAAAATTTATTCAATTTAATGGATAAGATAGTGGGAAAATAAAAAACTTGGAAATTAAAAAAAATGAAAAAATTATAATCTTGACCTAGGAGGACGAAATTCAAATGGAGTAGGAGGTTGAGGTGGCGGTGGATGTGGCGGTGTAGGTGAAAGCGGCGGTGGAGGAGGACGAGGTAGCCAACACTAGTTCAAAAATACAACAATGGCTGGGTAAGGTTAGTGGTGAATGATGTGTCGAATTCTGTCCCCCGTCGCATAGTGTCCGCCCTGTACAGCGCTTGCTCAGTATGTAGGACAAGGGGATTTTGAAACTCTCCGAAGACGATGCTCGGTGACTCCAGGTTCAAACCACATCATCCGAGGTTGAAGCCTAGCCAAGCGAGCCCGTGAGGGGCCTTGTTACTATGTGCTACCGTATGTCCAATTGGATGGTCGGGCTTGAACCTGCACTCACTGCGCAGGCGACGTTCATCTTTGGAGATTTTGTGAATCTCCTTGTCCTCCGTACTGCGCAAGCACTGCACCTGCGCAGTAAGTGGCCGGACACTATCCGATAGCAAGACAGTTTTTGTCAGAACACCGGTATATGTGTCTATTCTGCACAAGGTACGGCCAAGTCCTGTGGGATCCATGCCTGGTTCATTTTAATGAACGTGAGCTTGTCCACATTGGCTCTGGACAGGCGGCTGCGCTTGTCTGTGATAACGCCCTAAATACACGTTCAGATAATACACTGGCGGCAGGGCAGGCCAGCACCTCCAAGGCGTAAAGGGCAAGCTCAGGCCATGTGCCCAATTTGGAGACCCAGAAGTTGAAGGGGGCAGACCCGTCATGCAGTACGTGTAGGCGTGTGCACACATACTGCTCCACCATGTTGGTGAAATGCTGCCTCCTGCTAAGACGTTCCATCTCAGCTGGTGGTGCTGGTTGTTGTGGCGTGCTGACAAAGCTTTTCCACATTCCGGCCATGCTAACCCTGCCTTCCGAGGTGCTGGCGGTGCCCCGGCTGCGTTGGCGACCACTTCCTCCTCCTCTGCCTTCGCCTTGTGCTTCCACCGTACCCCCGCTTCCAAGTGGGAATGCCACCAGCAGCACGTCTACCAGCGTGCGCTTGTACTCGCGCATCTTACGATCATGCTCCAGTGAGGTAATTAAGGACGGCACGTTGTCCTTGTAACGGGGATCCAGCAGGGTGGCCACCTAATAATCAGCACCAGTTAAAATGTGGGCAACTCGTCGGTCGTTGTGGAGACACTGCAGCATGTAATCGCTCATGTGTGCCAGGCTGCCCAGTGGCAAGGAAAAGCTGTCCTCTGTGGGAGGTGTATGTGTATACGTCTGTGTCCTCTGTATCCCCCCAGCCACGCACCAGTGATGGACATGAGCTGGTCTGGGTGCCACCCTGCTGTGAACATGGTTCCTCCTCCTCCATCTAATCCTCAACCTCCACCTCGTCATCCTCCAGAACTGTGCCCTTGCTGCCAGACAATTGTGTATCTGGCGCTTGTTGGTGCAGGAACCCACCCTCGTAGCCACTTGTAAATGACTGCCCTGAAAGCCTTGGAAATGAACCCTCTTCCTCCTCCTCCTCCTCCTCATCCTGTGCCACATCCTCTTCCATCATCGCCTGAAGAGTTTTTTCAAGGAGGCATAGAACTGGGATAGTAACGCTGAGAACGGCGTCATCGGCACTGGCCATGTTGGTGGAGTACTCGAAACAGCGCAACAAGGCACACAGGTCTCGCATGGAGGGCCAGTTATTGGCGGTGAAGTGGTGCTGTTCCGCAGAGCGACTCACGCGTGCGTGCTGCAGCTGAAACTCCACTATCACCTGCTGCTGCTTGCACAGTCTGGCAAGCATGTGCAAGGTGGAGTTCCACCTTGTGGGCATGTCACATATGAGACGCTGAGCGGGAAGGCCAAAGTTACGCTGCAGCACTGACAGGCGAGCAGCAGCAGGGTGAGAATGCCGAAAGTGCGCACAGACGGACCGCACTTTCTGCAGCAGCTCTGGCATATCGGAGTAATTCTTAAGGAACCTCTGGACCACCAAGTTCAGCACATGCGCCAGGCAAGGGATGTGCCTGAAACCGGCAAGGCCCAGAGCTGCTACGAGATTTTGCCCATTATCGCACACCACCAGGCCGGGCTTGAGGCTCACTGCCACCAACCACTCATCGGTCTGTTCCATGTCCCTCCACAACTCCTGCGCGGTGTGGGGTTTTTCCCCCAAACAGGAAAGTTTTAAAACTGCCTGCTGTCGTTTAGCCCTGGCTGTGCTGAAGTTGGTGGTGAAGGTGTTACGCTGACCGGATGAGGAGGCGGTAGAGGTTGAGGAGGCGGCGCAGGAGGAGTTAGCAACAGGAGGCAAACTGAAGTGCCCTGCAATCCTCGGTGGTGGAAGGACATGCGCCAAACTGCTATCCGCCTCAGGCCCAGCCGCCACTACATTTACCCAGTGTGCTGTTAGGGAGATATAACGTCCCTGACCGTGCTTACTGGTCCACGCATCCGTAGTTAGGTGGACCTTGCCACAGATGGCGTTGCGCAGTGCACACCTGATTTTGTCCCCCACTTGGTTGTGCAGGGAAGGGATAGCTCGTCTGGAAAAGTAGTGGCAGCTGGGCACGATGTACTGTGGGACAGCCAATGACATCAGCCTTTTAAAACTCTGCGTCTCCACCAGACGGAATGACAGCATTTCAAAGGCGAGGAATTTTGAAATGCTGGCATACAGGGCCAGGGATCGTGGGTGGCTAGGGGGGTACTTCCTCTTCCGCTTCAGTGTTTGGGAAATAGAGAGCTGAAAGCTTCCTTTGGACATTGTGGAGATGGTTGGTGACCCAGGTGGTAGTGTTGCTGGCAGATCCTCTGTTTGCGGGTTGGCAGGTGTCACTGTCACTACAGAGGTGGATGAAGAGGCCGAGACTGCAGCAGAAGAGGAAGCAGGAGGAGCCAGAGACCTTTCTTGGTTTTTGCGGTGTCTACTCCACTGCATCTCGTGCTTTGCACTTAGATGCCTGGTCATGCAGGTTGTGCTCAGGTTGAGAACGTTTATGCCTCGCTTCAAGCTCTGATTGCACAGCGTGCAAACCACTCGTGTCTTGTCATCAGCACATTGTCTGAAGAACTGCCACGCTAGGGAACTCCTTGGACCTGGATTTGGTGTGCTCGGTCCCTTGCTGCGTTGGGCAGTAGCAGGCGTACTGTCTAGGGGACGGACTCTCCGCTTTTGCACCCTGCTCCCTCTTCTGCTGTGCTGGTGGCTCTGTGCGACCACCACCTCTTCCTCTGAACTACACTGGTCACCTGCATGACGTTGATTCCATGTGGGGTCAAGGACCTCATCGTCCTCCACATCATCTTCCACCCAGTCTTCACCCCTGCCCTCCTTGTCGGTCTGCACAATGGCGAAAGCAGCAGCAGTTGGCACCTGTGTTTCATCATCATCCGAGACGTGCTGCGATGGTCCTCCCATGTACTCATCATGAAACATAAGTGGTTGGGCATCGGTGCACACAATCTCTTCCACTTCTGGGGCAGGGCTAGGTGGATGGGCCTGGGAAACCCTGCTAACAGAGTCATCAAAAAGCAGAAGAGACTGCTGCATGATTTGGGGCTCAGACTGATTGGCTGATTTGCAAGGGGGTGAGGTGAAAGACTGATGGACATCGGCTGCAGGTGCCAACTCTGAACTTTCATCAGGAGACTGGGTGGGAGACAATGTGAAGGAACCGGAGGCACTGTCAGCAACCCAATCTACTTTCGCCTGTACTTGTCCTGGCCTCAACATTCGTACAGCCTCATTAGGCGCGCCAATATACCGCTGCAGGCTCTGTCGCCTACTCGCACCTGAGGAAGGTGTTTCACTAGTGTGTGTAGCTGGCACAGATCGACCACGTCCTCTCCCTGCAACAGGAGCGCCACCAGCAGCACACGACCTGGGCCACGTCCCCTTTTTGATGATCTCCTCATATTTTCAAAATTTATGATCTCGCCCTAAATGGGTGTTTTTGTCTATAGCAGTATACACATACAGTGTCTAAAGCGTTTATGAACACGCAGAAAATGCTATTGGGAAAAAAAAAAAAAAACACAGCAAAATTAAATTTTTTTGCAATGTTTTTCCAATATCAGAATACACGGATAGTGTCTAAAGCATTAATGAAAATGCAGAAAATGCTATTGGGAAAAAAATACAGCAAAATAAAAATTTTTTGCAATGTTTTTCCAATATCAGAATAAACGGATAGTGTCTAAAGCGTTTATGAAAACGCAGAAAATGCTATTGGGAATAAAAAAAACACAGCAAAATTAAATTTTTTTGCAATGTTTTTCCAATATCAGAATACACGGATAGTGTCTACAGCGTGTATGTATGAACACGCAGAAAATGCTATTGGGAAAAAAAAAAACACAGCAAAATTAAAAAATTTTTGCAATGTTTTTCCGATATCAGAATACATGGACAGTATCTAAAGCGTGTATGAACACGCAGAAAATGCTATGGTGTATCTCTTACTATATGCAGTGTTGGTCCTAATGGTGCACTGAGCTTGCAGGTAAAACTTTTATATTTTGTCTGGCACTGGCCTCATGGCACTGTTAAAAGACTGTGCACTGCACCCCAGCCAGGGTACAATTGATTTAGGAATCTCTTCAATAATTCTCTCTGCCTCTTTCTTTTGCTTAATAAAGAAACTCCGTACTCTACTCTAGCTATCTAGAATGCTCACTGATCTAACTAATTAGAAGAAAATTAAAAGAATGTGGACTGACTGACTGACTTTATCACACTAACTCCTAAAATCCTCTCTCTCTCTGCAGTACAGGAACCTGTCTATAGCAGAATGACGCTGTGTGCTGTGTGTCTGGACTATATATAGAGGCTGGGTCACATGCTGCACTGGCCAATCACAGCCATGCCATTAGTAGGCATGGCTGTGATGGCTTCTAAGGGCACACTAGTGAAACTAGCGTCGATTGGCTGCCCTGCAGCTGTTAAAAAGGCGCCAATACATCGCCGAACACCGGACCCAAACTTACAGCCAATAGTTCGGGTCCGGGTCCCGAACACCCAAAAGTCCGGTACGGACCCGAAATTTACAGTTCGGGTTCGCTCAACCCTATCCCTGGATCAACTTTACCTATAAATGTTAGTATCCAGTTATGGTATGTAGATTTATATGTAGCGCCGGTACTTTTTCTAAGTATGCGCTATGCATGTAAATTTCGTTTTTGCCCAGAACTGTAGTTGAGTTTTGGGGTTAATTATTCTAGGTTTTGCGTAAAGGGGGTGACTAAATGCGCAAACCACTCAGGGAAAAGAATAAATATATAAATAATGCCTAGTCAAAACTAAAATTGCCGCAGCCACCATAAAAGTGTTCTCACACCAAACAAGATATAGATACTAAGTAATAAAGCACTTGCCACATGCAGGCCATTTTTCACAGTGAATTTGCACTTTCTTATCTGGTTTTATATATTTTTATATTTGGATATATTTATTTCTTGCACGGATCAATTTTATTGTTTGCACTAATTATGTATTTCTGGCACGCACAGATTTAAATTTATATTTTTATGTGAATATCCACTTTATTATGGATTTTGCTTAGTTGCACACATATATTTATTTATTTACTTTGAGGATTGCTACCGATTATTTATCTTTATTGGTATAGCATTTAATGATCATCTGTTGCTATACAACTTTAGTGAAGAAATCAACGTATAGACGCTGCTTGGATCTGTCCTTTTGGAGTGTTCCAAAGGATTGGCATTCATCTTAATAGTTATTAACTAGCAAGCGCCACATCATTACTTAGAATCTATTCTAGGTTTTACTTTGGCATCAGTTTGGCCTGGGCTGTATTAAGGTTCTGCCTGGTCATAGGTGGGTGAGCACCTGTGACAGGCTTAGAACGCAGTCTGGTTGGAGGCATTGGGTACCAATCCCCTCTCGGAGCTGTGTATTCCAGGAGGGGGTACTTAAGGTGCTGAAGTCACGTGGTTCGGAAATACGTCCCAGGGATATGTTCCTGGTTCCGGTCCTGACCAGCCCCGCGAGGAGTCCCGGTCCAGGAGTGTCTGCTGACTCCGTGGTCCTTGTCCTCCTGACCAGCCCCAGAGGCCCTCATGGTCTGGGGATCCATCCGTTTCCGAGCCTCGGAACTGGCTAGTTCGAGGCGCAGTAACTGAAGGAGGATTCCGAAGTGTTCCGGTGCCATCTCAGGATTGGAGAGGCCCAGCAACTCTGCATGCGACCAGGGGAGGACTCTTCGGAGGAGGGCCACGCAGTAAGCTGGCTGCTCGGTAAGAGCCTGGAACCTGAGCTGTATGGACACTAGTGAATCCGCATTTCTTACGGTATCGCCAGATCGGCTGAGAGATACTGTTACTGTAAGAAAAGTTCCTAACCTATCCTTCAGTTGCAACTAATTTTTTGAGAGAGACTTTAGTGTGTTTATCTAAAGTTCCACAACCGAGTCTGTGGCAGAGACTTTGCTAGAATCACTTGTTGGCTGCTAGATCTACAAACAAGGATTTATCCAACAGTTGAGATATCCAGTTGCGAGTGGCTACTCCCTGGATCAGATAAAGAGAGACATTTATTTAAGTGTCAGCAAGTTCCAAGTGCCTGAGCTTCTATACCCTTACCCTCTATTCCCAACTGAGAGACTGTGTTTTGTTCAACGTTTCATGCAAATAAAAATCCTAAACAAGAATGCCAGTGTCAGTCTCCACAGTTACTGGGTACAAACCCTGGGATCCCCTAGACAAGAACGACTAGCTACAAGGCGGAGGAGGTGATCGGTAAGCCCAGAAAATCTTAGCCGCCCCCAGGGGTTATGGCGTTACATATAAAAAAAAAATCCAGCCCTTTTTAAAGAAATCTACAGAACCAGCTCTTGAGGGAGTCTATTCCACATTTTCACAGCTCTTACTGGGAAGAAACCTTTCCGTATTTGGGGATTAAATCTCTTTTCCTCCAGACGTAAAGAGCGCCCCCTTGTCCTCTGTGATGACCTTAAAGTGAATAACTCAATACCAAGTTCACTATATGGACCCTTATGTATTTATACATGTTGATCATATCCCCACTTAATCTCCTCTTTTCAAGAGAAAATAAATTCAGCTCCTTCAATCTTTCCTCATAGCTGAGCTATGTTTGGTTCTTCTCTGCATTTTCTCCAGTTCCCCCGATATCCTTTTTCTGAACTGGTGCCCAAAACTGAACTGCATATTCTAGATGAGGACTTACTAATAATTTGTACAGGGGCAAAATTAGATCTCTCTCTCCAGATTCTATACCTCTCTAAATACAAGAAATTACTTATATTGCTTATGATCTACCAAAACACCCAGATCATTCTCCACCATTGATTCCCCCAGTTGTACCCCCCCTAGTATGTATAATATATGCATATTTTTAGCCCCCAAGTGCATAACTTTACATTTATCAACATTAAACCTCATTTGCCAGATAGTTGCCCAATTACATAGTTACATAGTAGGCAAGGTTGAAAAAAGGTTGATAAAAAGTATACTGCGCTAAATGCTAAAAAAATGACATACAGGTAATAAATGATAGACTGGTAACAAATAAAATTAATCAAACAGTCCCCAATGAAAAAAACGTGCTTGTGCTAGTGAAAAAATATACAATGCTGTGACTTGAGCAATAGATGGATGATTCCGTGCTTCTTAAGTGCTTTAAATAGGGTGCCCCCCTAGTAGATGTGCACTCACCCCTGGGAGTGGACCAACTATCGCTAGTAAGGTCAAATACGCGTGTGGGGCGACCCCTATGGATATCCTCTGGACCAATGATTGGCAGCGGTGAATGTTCCTCATATAAATAAATATAATAGAAAAAGCCTCATTGCGCAGTACCGTTGATAAAGAGCTTTTTATTCCAAAAAATATAAAGATATTCAACTTACATGTATGAGTGCCTAATGTCCTGGCACCCGGAGTGAACAGCAGGTATAAGTAAATCCGTGAAATCCGCCTGGTTGGTTCATGCAGCTGCTGGCTCAGAACAGGCTTGATTTCCAGATTGAATGTGTGGGCGGAAGTGTGTCACAATAAAGTGACTCAACCTCTATGCATTTCGGGCCTATCAGATTGGCCATCCTCAGGAAGTTACATTGAAAAAAGACACAAGTCCATCAAGTCCAACCTATGTGTGTGATTTTATGTCAGTATTACATTGTATATCCTTGTATGTTGTGTTAGTTCAGGTGCTTATCTAATAGTTTTTTGAAATTATCAATGCCTACCACTGAAACCACTGCCTGTGGAAGAGAATTCCACATCCTAACTGCTCTTGCAGTAAAGAACCCTCTACGCAGTTTAAGGTTAAACTGGTTTTCTTCTAATCTTAGTGAATGACCACGTGTTTTATTAAATTCCCTTTCGCTGAAAAGTTTTCTCCCTATTGTGGGGTCACCAGTACGGTATTTGTACATTGAAATCATATCCCCTCTCAAGCATCTCCTCTCCTGAGAGAACAAGTTCAGTGCTCGTAACCTTTCCTCATAACTAAGGTCCTCCAGTCCCTTTATTCATTTTGTTGCCCTTCTCTGGACAATATCCATTTCCAGCACATCCTTCCTGAGGACCGGTGCCCAGAACTGTACGGCATACTCCAGGTACGGCTGGACCAGAGTCTTGTAGAGTGGAAGAATTATTGTTTTATCTCTGGAGTTAATCCCCTTTTTAATGCATGCCAATATTCTGTTTGCTTTGCTTGCAGCAGCTTGGCATTGCATGCCATTGTTGAACCTGTCATCTACTAGGACCCCCAGGTCCTTTTCGATCCTAGATTCCCCCAGAGGTTCTCCCCCTAGTGAGTAAATTGCATTCATATTTTTGACACCCAAGTGCATTATTTTAAATTTTTCTACATTAAACCTTATTTACCATGTAGTTACCCACCCCATTCATTTATTCAAATCTTCTTGCAAGGTTTCCACATCCTGCGGAGAAGTTATTGCCCTGCATAGCTTAGTATCGCCCGCAAATCCAGAGATTGAACTGTTTATCCCATCCTCCAGGTCGTTTATGAATAAGTTAAATAGGATTGGTCCCAGGACAGAACCCTGGGGGACCCAACTTTCCACCCCGGACCATTCCGAGTACTCCCCATTTATCACTACCCTCTGAACTCACCCCTGTAGCAAGTTTTCAGTCCATGTACTCACCCTATGGTCCATGCCAACGGACCTTATTTTGTACAGTAAACGTTTATGGGGAAATGTGTCAAATGCTTTTGCAAAATCCAGATACACCACGTCTACGGGCCTTCTTTTATCTAGATTGCAACTCACCTCCTCATATAAGGTTAATAGATTGGTTTGGCAAGAACAGATTCTTCATGAATCCATGCTGATTGTGGCTAATGATACCGTTCTCGTTGCTAAAATCTTGTATATAGTTCCTTATCATCCCCTGCAAGAGCTTGCATACTATTGATGTTAGGCTAACTGGTCTGTAATTCCCAGGGATGTATTTTGGGCCCTTTTTAAATATTGGTGCTACATTGGCTTTTCTACAATCACCTGGTACCATTCCAGTCAGTAGGGTGTCAGTAAAAATTAGGAACAATGGTCTGGCAATTACTTGATTGATTACTCCTGATGAAGCATTTATACAACGCGTAACATGTAGAGCAATCAAGCTAAGCTACCTACGATACACTGTCTGCATACGTTTTTTTATGCCAAATTATTACTTGTTAGAGTATTACTATTCGAGTTTTCGAACGATACATGATCCAAGTTGACTACACTGGCAGTGTAATCTATAAGCTTTTAGGCTATCTGTGTTTCTTGCAAATCTATGTATGTTTTTTGCATTTAGAAATGTTATATTTATTTTGTAAATAAATCTTGTTAAATTTTCTTGTGTTTTATGCCTACAAAGTCCATCATCCTCAACCATATTAGTTGTCTTCTTCAATTACTTGACTGAGTTCCCTAAGTACCCTCGAATGCACGCCATCTAGTTCAGGTGATTTATTAATGTTAGTTTTCCCAAGTCTAATTTTAATTCTGTCCTCTGTTAACCATGGAGATGCTTCCTGTGATGTGTCATATAGATAAACACTGCAGTTTTGGTTACTGAAGCCCCCGATTCCCTTGTGAAGACTGAGGAGAAGAATAAATTCAATACCTTCTCCCCATCCTTTGTAAACAGATGTCCTTCCTCATTTTTTATCGGGCCAATATGGTCTGTCCTCACTTTTTTACTGTTTACATACTTAAAAAATTTCTTGGGATTTTTGTTTGCTCTCCTCCGCTACGTGTCTCTCGTGTTTTATCTTAGCCGCCCTGATTGCACCCTTACATTTCTTGTTGCATTCTTTATAAAGTCTAAATGCTGATGTTGATCCCTCAGCCTCTTTTTTTGAAGGCCATCTCCTTTGCTTTTATATGCATTTTTACGTTGGAGTTAAGACATCCAGGACTTTTGTTCGCTCTTTTAAATTTATTAACCCAAAGGGAGGCATTGGCTAATGCCCTTATTTAATATGCTCTTAAAGAAAACCCATCTCTCCTCCATGTTCTTTGTTCCTAATATTTTATCCCAATTCATGCCTTCTAACAAGGATCGTAGTTTAGGGAAGTTGGCTCTTTTGAAATTCAGTGTCATTGTATTCCCCTTATGTTTCCTATTTGTGTGATTTATACTGTAGCCAATTGACCTGTGATAGCTGTTTCCTAAATTGCCCCGTATTTACACATCCATGATCAGGTCTGTATTGTTGGTAATCAGTAGATCCAGTAACGCTTTATTTCTAGTTTGTGCATCTACCATCTGAACCATGAAATTATCCTGCAAGACATTTAGGAACTGGTGAGCCTTAGACAAATGTGTGGTTCCCTCCACCCACTCTATGTCTGGATAATTAAAATCCCCCATTATGATAACACTTCCCATCCTTGCTGCTAATCCAACTTGTGATAGGAGATCTGTCTCCCCCGCCTCCCTCAGGTTAGGGGGCCTATAGCATACTCCCAGTAAATATATATTCATTATAGTTTAACTAGTAAATCTTTCTTGTTCTAATGGTGGCAACACTCACTCACTGTACTAATTCTATGGAGGAACAACCTTTTCACCCTGGTCTGCACCGTTTTAAGTAGAAATGGTGTTGACACTTAGGTTGATTGCATGCTATTGACAGGAAGTCTATAGCCAGCCTCAGACGCGCATCAAAATCCATACCTAAATAAAATGACAACATTCTCTATTTATATTGAGACTTGCAACTTCTGTTTCTGAGCCAATAAAATAAGAAAAAAAACTTCTTTTGAAAAAAGAGATATCGCTAATCACTCACGTCCCAGCATGCTTGAAGTTCTTTTGACCAACCTAAACTAAAAGGTAGTAAGTCCACATCTCTCCCACTGATTATATTTAGAGTAGTTTGAAGTCACTCGTGACAATGATATATGACTAACTTATTTGATGGTAGCTATCTACTGAATGATACATATCTGAATGCCATACATTTTACATATAAATAACACATTTATAAAAATGATTGACTTTAGTAATTTTTGAAATAACTTTCTTGCAAACCAGGAGTTAACTGCTGCTGAATGTAAATCCTTACACATAAATTAAAATACTTTGGGTTAAGCTAAGATATTATTGGCCAGTGGTGTGAAATGTAATATAACACTAATCTTCAAATAATCCAGTTAATTAAAAAGTGAAATTATAGAGACTTAAAATATTCACCCGTGTTGTTATTTTTTAAAGCTATTCACAGTCGTCTTGTGTTCCTATAATCCACTCTACTGGCCCCCAAAATAAAAATGAGTTTATTCTGTTTAATTAAAAAAATAACTGGAGCTTAAATTATACAGGAAATTATTTCTGAACGGATCTGTTTTGCATACAAAAATGTTTATGGTGAAGTTCAATAATACAGATATTAAGAAAATGTATAATGGTGATCGGCATAGCTCATTAACTTATAGCAATTCATTTGATTCTGATTATATGCAACAGGATCCAGAATTGTATCTATTGGACTTATAAAACTCCATTGGTACAAATTTGTAAATAGGGTAAAGGAGGATGTAATGTGTAAAAAAAAAAAAAAAAAAACATTCTATAAACTATTGCTCTGTGAAAATACATTTATATGTTTGGAAACAGACTTAACTAAATAAAATATCAAAAGAAATGCTACCTAGTCACTCATAATTCAACTTCCCAAAACTTCTAAATTTCTAAATTTAACATACTGTACGTATGCAAAGCAATATCTAAAAAAAAGTGTCTTAAACCAAACCTTTTTTTGTTTTTTAAAAGACATCTATATTTCCTGATCTGTTAGCTCCATTATTAATGCTTTCAATGAATTGCATGGCTATGCTATCAAATTGGATTCCCTAGAGGCAGAAATATGTATACCTAAACCAAATTCTGAGGATAGACTATGGTCCAATTATATGCCCATATCACTACTGAATGTTGACATTAAGATAAAATCCTTAACAGACTTAATACAGGTATAGGTCAGTTGATCCACAAAGATCAAGTGGGCTTCATGATTTGTAGGCAGGCACCAGATGTCCGCAAGATAACTCTTCTGATAGATGCTGCTAGGAAATGTTAGATACCTTTTGTGCTGCTTTCCCTTGATATTAAAAAAAAAAAAACGTTTGATTCATTTTCTTGGGCGTTTTAGAGCTGCATGCTACAGAAAAAGTGCTTTGGGCCTGAATTATGCAAATGGTTATCTCTGCTTTACTCTACTCCTACAGCCCATTTAAAGTATGATGGTTTTAAACCAACCTCCTTCCCCATTTAGTGTGGGACTAGACAAGCACCTTGTGATTCCTCTTAGAAACAATCTTGGCTAGGGTTGAGCGAACTGTTCGGGTTCGTACCAGACTTTTGGGTGTCCGGGTCCTGGACCTGAACCCAAACAATTGACTGTATGTTTGGGTTCGGGTCCGGTGTTCAGCAATGTAATGGCGCATTTTTAAAAGCTGCAGGGCAGCCAATCAACATTAGTTTTACTGGTGTGCCCTTAGAACCCATCACAGCCATGCCTACTAATGGCATGGCTGTGATTGGCCAGTGCAGCATGTGACCCAGCCTCTATATAAGCTAGAGGCACACAGCACAGCAGGTCACTCTGCTTTACACAGTGTAGGGAAAGGTACCTGGCTGCTGTGAGGGAGAGAATTGCATGCTAGGAGTCAGTCCAGATTCATGAAATATCTTCTAATCAGTCAGCGATCTACATAGATATAGAGTGTAGGGAAAGGTTCCTGTGTGTGCTTTGAGGGAGAGAGAATTATATAGAAGTCCAGATTCAGAAAAATTCTAATAAGTCAGCGATCTACATAGATTTACCTGGTTGGGTTGCAGTGCACAGTCTTTTTACACTGCCATGAGCCCAGTGCCAGACAAAATATAACTTTTATCTGCAAGCTCAGTGCACCAGCACTGCATATGTTACTATGAGAGACACCCTGTACATACTCTGGGTGTATTCTGCTATTGCAAAAACATTGCAAAAAAAAAAAATTTGCAGTGTTTTCTGCATATGTGCAGGATTTCTCTTCTATTGTGCTATTCCAAAAATAAAATTTGAGTGAAAAAACCATGTTCACAGCAGGGTGGCACCCAGACCAGCTCATGTCCATCACTAGGGATGAGCCGAACACCCCCCCGTTCGGCTCGCACCAGAACCCGCGAACGGACCTAAAGTCCGTGCGAGCTTTAGAACCCTATTAGTTATAATGGATGCGAACGTTCGAAATTAAAAGTGCTCATTTTAAAGGCTAATATGCATGTTAATGTCATAAAAAGTGTTTGGGGACCTGGGTCCTGCCCCAGGGGACATGTATCAATGCAAATTTTTTTTTTAAAAACGGCCGTTTTTTCAGGAGCAGTGATTTTAATAATGCTTAAATTGAAACAATAAAAGTGTAATATTCCTTTAAATTTCGTACCTGGGGGGTGTCTATAGTATGCCTGTAAAGGGGCGCATGTTTCCCGTGTTTAGAACTGTCTCTGCGCAAAGTGTCATTTTTGAAAGTAAAAAAGCTATTTAAAATCACTCGCGGCTAATGTTAATTCACGGCTCCCGTAACACAGAGAACAGTGATTCATTGAAACTCATTCATAAAAAAAAGTCATTGATAAAAAAATAAAAAAAATGAAAAAAAAAAAGCGTAGGGGTCCCCCCAAATTCAATAACCAGGCCCTTCAGGTCTGGGATGGATATTAAGGGGGATCCCAGCCAAAAAAAAAAAAAAAAAAAATGGCGCAGGGTCCCCCTCAAAATCCATACCAGACCCTTGAGGTCTGGTATGGATTTTAAGGGGAACCCTAGCCAAAAAAAATGGCGTGGGGTCCCCCTCAAAATCCATACCAGACCCTTATCCGAGCACGCAACCTGGCAGGCCGCAGGAAAAGAGGGGGGGACGAGAGCGGCCCCCCCTCTCGCCTGAACCGTACCAGGCCACATGCCCTCAACATTGGGAGGATGCTTTGGGGGTCTAAGACCCCTAAAGCACCTTGTCCCCATGTTGATGAGGACAAGGGCCTCTTCCCCACAACCCTGGCCGGTGGTTGTGGGGGTCTGCGGGCGGGGGGCTTATCGGAATCTGGAAGCCCCCTTTAACAAGGGGACCCCCAGATCCCGGCCCCCCCCCCTGTGTGAAATGGTAAGGGGGTACAAAAGTACCCCTACCATTTCACCAAAAAAGTGGCAAAAATGGTAAAAATGACAGGAGACAGTCTTTGACAATTCCTTTATTAAAATCTTCTTTCTTCTTTCTTCATCCTTCGGTTTCTTCATCTTCTCCTTCCTTCATCTTCTTCCATCTTCTTCTTCCATTTTCTTCTTCCTCCGATCCGCTTCTTCTTGCGCTGGTCTTCTCGTCCTTCTCGTCCGGCATCTTCTTCCGTCGGCGTCGGTGTCGGTGTCGGTGTCTCTGTCTCTTCTTGGGCCGCTCCGCGCAATGGGAGGCTCCCGCTGTGTGAGGCTCCGCTCCATCTGACAGGTCTTTTAAAACGGAGGGCACCTGGTGACCCCGCCCCCCTCTGACGTCATGGGGAAAGCCATCATGGAATTCCCCATGACGTCCCTGTGCGTCAGAGGGGGCGGGGTCACCAGGTGCCCTCCATTATAAAAGACCTGTCAGACGGAGCGGAGCCTCACACAGCGGGAGCCTCCCATTGCGCGGAGCGGCCCAAGAAGAGACAGAGACACCGACACCGACGCCGACGCCGACGGAAGAAGATGCCGGACGAGAAGGACGAGAAGACCAGCGCAAGAAGAAGCGGATCGGAGGAAGAAGAAAATGGAAGAAGAAGATGGAAGAAGATGAAGGAAGGAGAAGATGAAGAAACCGAAGGATGAAGAAAGAAGAAAGAAGATTTTAATAAAGGAATTGTCAAAGACTGTCTCCTGTCATTTTTACCATTTTTGCCACTTTTTTGGTGAAATGGTAGGGGTCCCTTACCATTTCACACAGGGGGGGGGGCGGGATCTGGGGGTCCCCTTGTTAAAGGGGGCTTCCAGATTCCGATAAGCCCCCCGCCCGCAGACCCCCACAACCACCGGCCAGGGTTGTGGGGAAGAGGCCCTTGTCCTCATCAACATGGGGACAAGGTGCTTTAGGGGTCTTAGACCCCCAAAGCATCCTCCCAATGTTGAGGGCATGTGGCCTGGTACGGTTCAGGCGAGAGGGGGGGCCGCTCTCGTCCCCCCCTCTTTTCCTGCGGCCTGCCAGGTTGCGTGCTCAGATAAGGGTCTGGTATGGATTTTGAGGGGGACCCCACGCCATTTTTTTTGGCTAGGGTTCCCCTTAAAATCCATACCAGACCTCAAGGGTCTGGTATGGATTTTGAGGGGGACCCTACGCCATTTTTTTTTTTGGCTGGGATCCCCCTTAATATCCATCCCAGACCTGAAGGGCCTGGTTATTGAATTTGGGGGGACCCCTACGCTTTTTTTTTTTGTTTTTTATTAATGAATGACAGCTCTCTGTGTTACAGGAGCCATCAATTCATTAGCCGCGAGTGATTTAAATAGCTTTCTTCCTGCAAAAATGACACTTTTTTGCAGGGAAAGTTCTAAGCACAGGAAACCTGCCCCCCTTCACAGGCCACCTATAGACACCCCCCAGATGTGATACTGCAATGCTGTTCTAACAGCATGCACACACATATCCCCAGAAATAAAGCACATATTGTTGTCAGCAGTCAGCAGCACACTGACACGCTGACACTGTCTGAAACATAATATGCGAGGCCGCCGGCGCGGCGGCCTCTTATACCATGGGGCGTGTACTAAAGCCCCTGAGCTATAATTGGCTACAGGCATCCTGCCTGTAGCCAATTATGGCTCTCCTCGCTGCCGGCGCTGTGATTGGCCAAGCATGCGGGGTCACAGTGCATGCTTGGCCAATCATCAGCCAGCATTGCACTGCGCGGGCCGCAATGCATTGCGGGGCCGCTCGCATCACACGAATTTGATGCGAGCGGCCCCAATAGTTCTGGGCTCGCCGAGCGAGCGAACACCCGGTGCTCGAATCGAACACCGGGCTCATCCTTATCCATCACTGGTGCGTGGCTGGGGGGGATACAGAGGACACAGACGATACACCTCCCACAGAGGACAGCTTTTCGTTGCCTCTGGGCAGCCTGGCACACATGTGCGTTTACATGCTGCAGTGTCTCTGCAACGACTGCCGAGTTGCCCACATTTTAACTGGTGCTGATTACTGGGTGGCCACCCTGCTGGATCCCCATTACAAGGACAACGTGCCGTCCTTAATTACCTCACTGGAGCGTGATTGTAAGATGCGCGAGTACAAGCGCACGCTGGTAGACGCGCTGCTGGTGGCATTCCCACCTGACAGCGGGGGTACGGTGGAAGCACAAGGCGAAGACAGAAGAGGAGAAAGAGGTTGCCAACGCAGCCGGGGCACCGCCGGCACCTCAGAAGGCAGGGTTAGCATGGCCGAAATGTGGAAAAAATTTGTCAGCACGCCACAACAACCAGCACCACCAGCTGAGATGGAACATCTTAGCAGGAGGCAGCATTTCACCAACATGGTGGAGCAGTATGTGTGCACACGCCTACACGTACTGAATGACGGGTCTGCCCCCTTCAACTTCTGGGTCTCCAAATTGGGCACATGGCCTGAGCTTGCCATTTACGCCTTGGAGGTGCTGACCTGCCCTGCAGCCAGTGTATTATCTGAACGTGTATTTAGCATGGCAGGGGACGTTATCACAGACAAGCGCAGCCGTCTGTCCAGAGCCAATGTGGACAAGCTCACGTTCATTAAAATTAACCAGGCATGGATCCCACAGGACTTGTTTGTACCTTGTGCAGAATAGACGTAACCTGGAGAAGAAATCTATGCTGTTTTGGCACTCTAGGTCTTTTGAAAACGACATTAAAGTGATGTTTCCACCAAAATGACAACATTATGCCTATTTACATTAAATCTAACAATAAAAAAGAATTGGATAAAAAAAATGGCGACCTCACTGTACCTGCGATGGCGGAGTAGAGAGAGAACGTGCTGTGCACCTAAACACTCCCTCCAGCTGAAAGAAAGCTGCTGCGAACTTAGTTCTGGATCTGCGGTGATTTACGGGGAAAGTAGCCAGCAGGGAATGAGCAGTGGAAGGAGGAGAAATACGTGTAAAGTCCCGGCGCAGCAGGAGATCAAAAGTTACTTTACACGGGCAGCAATAGCGCGGGCAGCGGCTACGGAGATCCGGGGGCTGACGTGTGTGGAGACACCACGGGCGGCCCCGCGCTTGAGCCTCCCATTGACATACGAGGAGCCGAGCAGGTACACTCAAGACAGCGTGCAGCCCTTGTCAGGGGGGACAGGGATGGCGTCTCAGGAGCGAGTGGAGGCAAGCCTGGCTGACCTAAGAGCGATCCTTCAAGCGCTTCCAACAAGAGGTGAGATGGAAGCTATGGTGGCTCGTGTGGAGGAGGGTAACCGCAAGGAGCTACAGCTGATTAGGCTGGAAATGCAAAACCTAGTAGATGGTCTCCGGGAAGAAAAGCAGGTGACGGCTAGTCTAGAAGCACGGGTGAGCAAGATAGAGAGAGAGTGGTCCGCTCAGTCGATACAGACTTCAACTATATATTTGAAATTGGAGGAATTTGAGGACCGAAGCAGAAGAAGCAACCTTAGATTCAGAGGAATCCCGGAGGAGATTGAAGGGAATCTGTTAGAGGTGACAGTGGGCTTGATATGCCAGAAACTTAGTGCGGGCTTACCTACGTCGGTAGTGGAATTTGAAAGACTACATAGGGCGCAAGGACCCCGTCCAACAGACCCACTTAGACCAAGAGATGTCATCGGCCGTTTTCAGCGATTTTCCCAGAAGGAGCTGATCAGCAGGAAAGCCTGGGAAATGGGCACAATAGATCAAGATGGAGCTGCAATTAGGATTCTGCCAGACCTATGCCGGGCAACTCTACAGAGAAGGGCACTATTGCGCCCGCTGCTGGAGCAGATTAAGCGAGCAGGTGCCACGTATCGCTGGGGATATCCAATATCGCTGAAAGTGAAAAAAGGTACACAATCTTTTCCGGTATGGTCCCCGGCAGATTTACCGTCGCTCTTTGCTTTTCTGGAGGTGGAGCGATGTGAAGTTTCGGATTGGCTTGCACCCCTAGAAAGAAAGCAGCAGCGAAAGGCAGGAGAACGGCAGTATGCGGGAGATGCCATAGCGGCAAAGTGAGACAGCTAGCTGGTAACTGGAACTGTAAGTAACCACGCATATGACTTCCTATTCTCCTATGTTATTTTTTTTTTTTGTTTTTTTTTGCTCCCTTTTGGCTTCCCTGTAAGGAAGTGGTCCTTTAAATTTTAGTAGTGCCTAGGAGGTTACCCCAGGAGTACCCCCCTTTCCGAACACTTGAGGCACCGACCTCTTGAATCCCTCCCATGAGCGGTATTCGCAATTGGAGTACCCCAATAGGACCCCGGTCCCCGCCAATGTTCCTCACGCAGTGGGTCGTTTTTGTTTTTTTCGTGAGACAGAGAATCTCAATAGACTGTGCCTATCCCTGATACATATAGGGAAGAAGAAGATTGACCGTCTCTGCTCTTAATTTTTAATTTTTTTTTTTTTCTTCTCTCTCCCTTTTTTTTTTTTTTTTGGAGACTTTGAAAGGGGGGAGAGAACGGGGGAGAAGGGAAGGATAAAGAGAAAGAGAGAAGGGAAATGGGGGGAGGGCAAGAAGAAATAGTCGAATTAAAGATGCATAGGTATCGGCGGGAGTATGTAGAAGCAGGATTGGAGGGAGGGGAGGTATATACAATCTGGGGAGACCCCGGTTATTGATGAATGTATTTGTATATATAGGTATGCTGGAGGGGGGGGGGGGGTTATATTAAAGGGAGATAAATGGGTTAAGAAATGCACTTTAAAATGTTATTTTCTGTGTTTTTGACAGGATCACTAAAGGTGTAGAGGAGGGTAGGGGGAAGGGGGGTAGGGGGTGGGGGGAGGGAGGTTGGAAAAGTAATATAAAGTAAGGGGCAAGAAGGGGGGAGGGAGAGAAAACCTTGGCACAAAATTAATATACATATATAGAGGTTCCTTTTTGTTTGGAGTTACCTATGTTTTTTTTTTTTTTTTTTTTATTTTAGGGCGTACATATATATAAACACACACAAATACTCACATGGGGTAGCTTGGGGAAAATTTTTAGGGGCAAAGAAGTCTGACATTGATTTGACACTGAATCACTAAGAAAATGAAAAGTGGGTTATCATTAGAGGTAAGGGCATATAGGGAGAGTAGGAGGTTTGTAAGGGGAGACAGCATATCTAGGTAGATAATTTGAAGGGAAGGGGAGAGACCCTAGAGGGATAGAGTGGGAGGTGGGGGGTGAGGGGGGAAATAAATATATCTCTATAATTTAAGAGGACATAGCATACACGGGCAAGGTGGGGGGGAGCCTGAATATATGGACCAGAGGTAATTAGTGAAATGTGGGTGGAGGAATATAATATAAACACCATCTGGGGGAAAAGGGAGCAGTATATAGAAAGGTTTCACTAATGCCGCGTACACACGTGCAGACTTTTGCCGGCGGACCTAGTCCAGCGGACAATCCCGCCGGACTTTCCAGCTGGGTCCGCCGGACTTTCCGAGCGTGTGGACTTGCCCACACACGTGCGGACTTGCCCACACACGCACGGACGGATAATCCACCGGCCAAAGTCCGCGGGACTTTTGAAAATGAACGGACTTGCCCACACACGGAGCAGTCCGTTCATTTCGAACGTAACTTCAGGTACGTAGCTAGCGTAGGCAGTAAATGCCGGCGCGCTAGCTCCGCCACCTGTCATGGATTTAAAGGGAATCCCCACCCCGAAAAATGGCGTGGGGGTCCCCCCCAAATCCATGTCAGACCCTTATCCGAGCACGCAGCCTGGCAGGCCAGGAAAGGGGTGGGGACGAACGAGCGCCCCCCCCCTCCTGAGCTGTACCAGGCCGCGTGCCCTCAACATGGGGGGTGCCCTGGGGAAAGGGGGGCCGTGCGGCCCCCCCACCCCAAAGCACCTTGTCCCCATGTTGATGAGGACAAGGGCCTCTTCCCGACAACCCTGGCCGTTGGTTGTCGGGGTCTGCGGGCGGGGGCTTATCGGAATCTGAGAGCCCCCTTTTATAAGGGGGCACTCAGATCCCGGCCCCCCACCCTATGTGAATGAGTATGGGGTACGATGTACCCCTACCCTTTCACCTAAGGTGTAAAATGTAAAGTACAAAAAACACACACACTTTTAAAAAAAATATTTTATTGCACTGCTCCGGGGGTCTTCTTCCGTCTTGGGGGTCTTCTCGCCGGACTCCTCCGCTCTCTTCTGCTCTTTTACCTAGCTCTTTCACGAGCGGAGAAGTCCGGCTACCTTCTTCGTCGTCGCCGCCGTTGTCTGGGGGTCTCGATCCGCCTTCGGGGGTCTTCGGGGGTCTTCCGGGGGTCTTTCCTGTTCTTGCGGCGGTCGTCGTCCCGGAGGATGCAGACCCGGAGGATGCTGGGACTGTGACATCACAAGGGGGCAGGGTCACCATGTGACATGAGCATGTGACCCTGTCCCCATGTCCCTATATAAGTCCCAGCGCAGCGCGCCTCTGCCATTCCGGGCAGAGAGAGCATCGGGTCAACATCGGAAGAAGAACAAGAAGAAGAAGAAGGCGCCGGCGGCACGGAAGACGACGACCGCCGCAAGAACAGAAAAGACCCCCGAAGGCGGATCGAGACCCCCAGACGACGGCGGCGACGACGAAGAAGGTAGCCGGACTTCTCCGCTCGTGAAAGAGCTAGGTAAAAGAGCAGAAGAGAGCGGAGGAGTCCGGCGAGAAGACCCCCAAGACGGAAGAAGACCCCCGGAGCAGTGCAATAAAATATTTTTTCAAAAGTGTGTGTGTTTTTGTACTTTACATTTTACACCTTAGGTGAATGGGTAGGGGTACATCGTACCCCATACTCATGCACATAGGGTGGGGGGCCGGGATCTGAGTGCCCCCTTATAAAAGGGGGCTCTCAGATTCCGATAAGCCCCCGCCCGCAGACCCCGACAACCAACGGCCAGGGTTGTCGGGAAGAGGCCCTTGTCCTCATCAACATGGGGACAAGGTGCTTTGGGGTGGGGGGGGGCGCACGGCCCCCCTTTCCCCAGGGCACCCCCCATGTTGAGGGCACGCGGCCTGGTACGGCTCAGGAGGGGGGGGCGCTCGTTCGTCCCCACCCCTTTCCTGGCCTGCCAGGCTGCGTGCTCGGATAAGGGTCTGACATGGATTTGGGGGGGACCCCCACGCCGTTTTTCGGCGTGGGGATTCCCTTTAAATCCATGACAGGTGACGGAGCTAGCGCGCCGGCATTTACTGCCTACGCTAGCTACGTAACCTGAAGTCACGTGCTAAATGAACGGACTTGCCGATGAGCGGCAAGTCCCTTCATTTTCAAAAGTACGGCGGACTAGCCTACTAACGGCGGGATTGTCCGCCGGACTGCCAAGTCCAGCGGATAATTTTAAAACCAAACTTAAAACTTTGGCGCCAAAAAGTCCGCCGGATTTTGGCGCCAAAAAGTCCGCCGGCGCCTACACACGTACACACGAAGGATTGTCCCTTCGTGTGTACGCGGCCTAAGACTGACCCATTATGATGTGTTCGATGTTACATGTTATATAAAGGATTGTGGGTTATTATGGATTGTGGACCCATTATGATGTGTTCGATGTTACATGTTATATAAAGGATTGTGGGTTATAATATAAAATGCGATTGAAAAGGATGTATAGATAGGAAAGAAATATCTGTATGGAGAAATGAACATAGGGGCATAGGAAATATAAAAATGCTTGGCTAGACTGGTGGAAGTAGAAGTAGATCCAGTATTAACGATAGCAGAAATTATATGAAAGAAAGCATGAAAACAGTTGGAGGGCGGGGGAGGGAAGCACGGCCATACGAGCCATAGTTATTCACCCCCCGATTCAGCTCCTACAGGAAACTTAGTACCCAGAAGTAGGCGCTGGGAACTTGCCGGTATCTCGGGAACCCCTGAGAGGGAAAATAAATATAATTTTTTTTTTTATTTATTTGTTTTTTTTTTTAAACATTTTTTATTTTTTTTATTTTTTTGGGGGGTTTTTAAATTTTTTAAAAAAAAAAAAACCTTTTTTTTTTTTTTTCTTTCTTGTTTTTTTTCTTGTCTTTCTCTCCGCCCCCTCCCCTTCCCCTCCTGTCCCCCACGGTCTCTCGTCCACCTCGCCTCCCCGGGGCCATTCTGGTGTACGGGCGGGGGGACTGGGGACAGGCAGAAGATGGAAGGGTTACGGATGACTTCACTAAATGTTAGGGGCCTTAATATACCAGAGAAACGTAGGATGTTAATAGATGACCTAAAACGTCTAAAGACGGACGTGGGAATGGTGCAGGAGACACATCTGAAGTTGGGGGTTAGCCCCTATTTGCAGAGTAGACATTTCCCCAGCGTATACCATGCTAACTCACAAACTAGAACAAAGGGGGTGGCAATTTTGATTTCAAATCGAGTGGCTTGGTCGCTACTGGAGAAGTGTGTGGATACGGATGGAGCAAGGGAAAAAATTCCTCTGGTCCCAGCCAAAAGGCCCGGCCCAAGAGGCAGGTGCTAAAAAAGCGTGATATGGTGCAGTGACCGTGGTGCCATAAATCAATGTGTCCCTCACACACAGTGATTGTTTGGCACCCCTGGACTGCCACTCCAGGGGCACATACTCCATAGGCTTTCAAGACCGCCCTGGCCAACGGTCCGGACCACAGCAGCCCCCACCACAGACAGGAAGGTCTAGAGATCAGGGAGCTTGGGGAGAGCCTGTCCCACCAACAGGTTCACCGTCGCTACCCATCACTCCCTCCTAATCACAATCGGGAAATACTAACCGATCCTCCCCCTCCAGATAGGGATTCACGGCGTTCTGTTACCCGAAAAACTGTCTGGGGCTAGAGCCACCCCAATCCAGGCCAGAAGGCCAGGTAACTCGACCCCTTGGCGCCGACCATGGCAGCACCCATCCTCACCAGGAGTACCCTTCCAGCACGGCTCAGACTCAGGCCATACGCTGCCACACCAATTCCAGTGTACCCAGCGTGCCCCTCCAGAAACCGTACCTTCCAGGCACTAATTACGCCATCGGAGAGCGAGCCTGCCACCCTCTCTATAGGGCCAGAAACATCGCCTCCTTTGGCAACTGATAAGAACAGATACTACACTTGATCTTAGCCAAAAGGCCGAGAAGCGATATGGATGGCTATTGATAGAGGATTTAACAAAAAAAGGAGGACAGATAGAAATACCCTGGTGGCAAGCTAGACAAGTGCGAGACTTCTTAGAATCATTAGGACCAGTGGAAGAATTTGAGAGACCCCGAACGAAGTTTGAGAAGCTGTGTGAGGAGAAAGAGCCCCTGACCCATACCATCTCTAAAATGTATGTATCTGATAGCCCCACCAGAAGGATTTACATTGGCGAGTTTGGATAAATGGGGGAGAGACCTAGAAAAAAAATTCACCGTAGAACAAGGGAAGAAAATAATACATCTGACAATGAGATCGTCAAGGTGTATATAAATGCAGGAACTAAATTTTAAGCTTTTATCAAGATGGTATCTCACCCCCTCAAGGATGAATAAAATATTTCCAGAGGCTACGGGGAACTGTTGGAGGGGTTGTCAGGGTAGGGGCACACTACTACATATATTTTGGACCTGTCCTGTAATTAAACAATTCTGGCAAGAGGTACATAGAATTACCCAACGACTATCGGTACTTCATATTCCACAAGACCCAGAGTTCTTCCTACTACCTTTATCACAAATCCCTACTAAGGAATATAAAAACTCAATAGTGTGTCATCTGGTGAATGCGGCGAAAAGCTGCATCCCGAGATGTTGGAAGGAAACACAGGCCCCTAGCATTGCTATGTGGCTTAACATAGTTCGAAAAATAGGGATAATGGAAAGTTTGATCCCAAGATCCTTAGAGGGAAGGGAACGGGTCAAACAAACCTGGGACCCCTGGGAGAAATAACTACAAACAGAGGAAGGTAAGAAGTTAATGGATGAGGAGACGGGAGAATAGAAAAGGGGGGGGGGGGGGGCCGGGGGTTGGGTGGGGGAGAGAAAATCCCTCTTTTTTTTTTTTTTTATCTTTTCCCTTCTCAGGAGTGGGGGGAGGCCTCGAGGGTACCCAAGGGACCGGGACCCATAGAATAAGAAGAGGCACAGGGAACCGGGATAGATGGGGATTATATATAAAATAAATAGAAAAAAGAAAGAAAGGGATAACAATAATAAATTGGTATTTTGGTACATGAAACAGGATGGAAATATAATTTAATGAAGTGGAAGGACAGTAAATCTGTATGCCTGAAATCATATATGTTATGTTTGTAATGTATCCCTTTGAAGAAATAAATAAAGAATTAAAAAAAAAAAAATAAATAAAAAATGGCACTTACCTATTTCTCCCTGTTGCTAGGTGGTCCCACGAAATCTGCCTCTTCCTCAGCCCGGGCTAGAAACGTCACTTCCTCTTGGCAGTCAGTCATCTGGGACACGTGACAGGTCCCAGGTGACTGTGTGATGTATCACGATGTATGGCGACGCTCGCGGCGCCGGCATCCTTACTGTGGACACCCGGCTGTGGCTTCACAGCCGGGCACCCACTGCGCATGCGCGAGCGGCGCCATACATCGTGATACGTCGCACAGTCGCACAGCGGGGAACGAGGGGGTGCTTCGTTTCCCCGCACCGCTGGACCCTGGGACAGGTAAGTGTCCGATTCTTAAAAGTCAGCAGCTGCAGTATTTGTAGCTGCTGACTTTTAAAAAAAAATTTGCTGGGCCCTCCTCTTTAAGGAGGATATTAATTCCCTATTACTCAGGTTCCAGATCTTCCCCACATTGGAAGGCCTGGACCCTGACTTCAAAAACAAATGGGAAGATGCTTTAAAAACATGTTAACGTAGTCTAATGGAAAACCTAATTATCGAGTACAGAAAAAGGTCATCCATATTGGATGTGGAAATAATTAATATCTGCGATAAACTTCAAAAACTCAAAACCCATAAACCTAGAATTTCTAGGGAAGAAAAGAACCATTTGGAAATCTTCAACAGAAATATTCTTACTAAAAAAGGTATTAAGTTTAGCCGTGACAAAGATGCCTTTAGGGACGGTAGGGCCTATAAATGGACCCACAATAATTATGTACAAAATAAAGGTAATCTCAACAAAGATACTACAGACCCTAAAAAAATTTGGAGTAAAACCCAAAACACTGCCCCTCACCCCAACACTTCCACACAATCCCTTCACAAAACTAAATCTAATCAAAGCACTAAATGCCAGTACCAAAGCGATTCTCCGGAAGGCCAAAAGGCCAAAAAATCGATTATTAGACACCTCCACATTGAAACCCACTTTGATTCAAGACAGTATCACTAATACCATGGATACAACACACGACACAAATGTACCCACGAACAGGGAAATAAATTCACAAAGCACCATTGGGGGAGTCGCAACACTTGAAACTCCTTCCAATGATCCCTCTTTTTTTTTTGAAAATTCTGGCAGGGCTACAGCCCTCCACAACGAACCCAAACACGTACACACAGATAACATTTTGAGTAGTTTCCATACTTCACATGCTGAGATGGACCTTAATATCATCAACCTTTCTTCTTACTCGCTATCTAATGACGAGATGGCGGTTTTGAGGAAAGGGCTTAATTTCTGCCCCAATCAGGACGGAGATAAATTTGAATTCTACAAAGACCTACAGCTATTTGTCCGCAAACTTTTTTTGAGGAAAATGTTCCATAAACAGAGTATCCCACCCGACTGTACCCCTCAGGAAAGTCGGGCACTCGATCAATTGGTCTCACTCTTGGAGGAGAGCGATCCGGCCGATCTTATCGATCGAATCGATCTCCAACAAGCACTAGATTCTGTGGATAAAATCACTGACCCCAATAAACCTAAATTAAAGAAAAAATCGGACATGTGTCCGGCACCGAGCACCAATCCAAAAGCAGCAACTTTCCTTAAATTGGTTAATAGGGATCTTGAAAAATTGAAGATACGTACGCCCAAAACAACTAATTCAACGCAAAACCAAAGGACAGCTTTAAGACTACTTGCAGAAAATAAGGAAATAGTGATTAAAGCTTCAGATAAAGGCGGCAATGTAGTCCTTTTAGATAATGATCAATATTTACACATGTGCAATGAAATCCTTAAAAATCGAGACTGGTATCGACGCATGCCGATTGGCATCGTTAAGAAATACCATGACGATTTCTATCGTCTAATTGACTCTGCCCTCCGTAATAATGTGATTACAACTCAATTATGGACATTCATTCGCAACAACTTTCCTCGGGTACCCACCTTCTATGCACTCCCAAAAGAACCCCCCGGGAAGACCAATCATTTCCAGAGTGGGATCCATCAGTGAATGCTAGTCGCCTGATTGACGACTGCTTGAAACTTTATGTTCTAGCGCTCCCATCTTATGTCAAGGACACCGCACATTTCCTTCAAATTGTGGACAACCTTGTTATCCCTGAGGAAGCAACACTGGTAACGGTAGAGGTTGAAACGTTATATAGCTCTATACCCCATACCAAGGGAGTAGTTGCTATTAGACATGTCTTGCAGAGAGACAGAAATGCCAATTTAATCTATGGTGAATTCATCCTTACTTCATTAGAATTCATCCTGGAACATAACATCTTCACCTTCAATGGCTCCCACTACATCCAGGTGCAGGGGGTGGCGATGTGGACATGCTGTGCCCCATCCTACGCCAACCTGTACCTGGGGGAGTGGGAGCACATGTTCCTGGATGATGAAGACTTGTCGATTTACACGGACCACATCCTGCTGTGGTACCGGTACATCAAAGACATCTTCATCGTCTGGGATGGTTCCGGTTCCATGTTGGAACAATGCTTGTTGAGGATGAATAAGAATTATTTTAATGTTAGTTTCACCATGTCGCACGATTCTACCAGTGTTGCTTTCCTAGATGTAGAGGTTTATAGAGGCGAGGCGGGACGATTATCAACTAAATTATATAGAAAGCCTACAGCGGGCAATATTTTTACATGCCACCAGCTTTCATCCAGCACCCCTCCTCAACTCTATACCCTACGGCCAGTATTTACGAATCAGGCGCAATTGCGCAGATGATGCCGTGTTTCAACATGAAGCTGACAAGTTGCGGGATCGACTTCTCCAGAGAGGGTATTCACATGCTTCTCTGAAAAGATCATACCAGAATCAATTGCTGTACTCTAAAAAGTCTAAAGAGGACACAAATCCTCTTAGGACAATATCCAAATTAAATAATCAACAAAATGAGATGAAAGGCATTGTGGAGAAATATTGGCATCTCTTGACCCATGACCCTACGCTAGGACAGTTTGTCACTGATAGACCCATTTTTACCTTCAGGAGAGCCACATCTATAAAGGATCGAATCACTAGCAGTGAATTTAATAACAGTGGAAATAAACACTGCAAATATAAAGGAACCTATATGTGTGGCTCGTGCCACTACTGCAGATATATGGCGGTAGAAAGGAATCCAATATTACCTAATGGTGAAATCTTTCAAAAACACTTTGCCAACTGTAAGACTATAGGTGTAGTGTACCTTTTAAGATGTGACTGTTCCTGCTTCTTTGTGGGGAAGACAAAGCTGGAGTTCTGGAGGAGAGCATACAGGCATATATTGAGTATGCAGGTATGTGATCCAGATCTCCCGCTTGGTCGGCATGTGTCCTCAGTGCATGCTGGAAAATTCCCTAAGATTCAATTTTTAATCTTAGATCGAGTCCATCCAAATCCGAGAGGAGGGGACTGGAACAAGTCCCTTCTACAATTGGAAGCACGGTGGATATACAGGCTACGGGCCACGCAAGCACCAGGCCTCAATGAAGCCATTTGGTTCAAACCCTTTTTGGAGGGCTTCTCCTCCAGAGGGATGGAGAAATAATTCAAACTATATTTGTCATCTATACTATAAGGACCTCTTTTCTGTATCCTATCGCTTTTTCATCATTTAATACTGTAAACATCTATTGATAGTATTCATTCTGGCTCTCTTTTAGCTACACATGTTTATGATATAAGGCTATATCCTTTTAACCTATTCATTTTGAAGCAGCCACATTTTTTATGGGCTCTTGAGGTTACAATAACATATATGTAATAACACACATGTGCCGCTAGAGACTGTCCAAATATTTACTTTATGCACATTTGTATGATAAAATCTAAATGGGCATATTGTATATACCTTTTTCTAAGTTGACTCGTGTTACATTAGTATACCACAGAATGTTTGTATTGTGTGCCCTTAATGATGTGTGCACCTGTAATCATGTATATTATGTGATTTGTTCTATCCATGTACCTTTACCATCATATTATTTTCTAACATACTTGTATACATATATTCCTTTTCCTGCAGAGAAATCCCCATGATGAGCATCTGTCATTTAGTATCCTGATTTCCATCTTCCATTTCGGCATCCCTATATTTTTAGCCCATCTCTCTGTGTCCTATGGGATATGCCTGCTGTGTTTGACGCTGATTTGGGGGGACGCCCATCGGACCGCCCGGCACACAAAGCCGCCCACCTACTTCTGTCGGCGGTGCGGCTTAGTGGGAGATACGGCCTCATCTGTGACGCCGTTTCCTCCATCTTGCTCCACCCGGTGGACATGCGCAGTCCGCCGCTGGAGCCTGACGTGCCGGCGGGAGGCCTGGGTGGGGCCGAGTCACGATGCGCGACCGCTCATTGGTCGCGTTGGTACCTGGCCGCGCGCGCCCCTCGGGGGGGGGGGGGGGGGGGGGGGGGGCGACGCTAGAGGCCTCACTCCTCCCACCCCCTCAGCAACAGCTGTTTGGTTGACAGCTGATTGGGGGAGGGAGATCTAAATGGAGACGCAGAGCTCTAGGTCTGTACCTGCATCAGACTTTGAGCTGACGGTCAGACAAGCGGCTGCATTCAACTCCTGTATCATAAGGTAATTATACTCACCTCTCAATTCTTATTTGTCCAGACTATTAATGCTGCTGTCTACATGTGAGGCTTGCCTGCAATCTGGCCCTCACATGAATGGCGTTTAAAACCACAGTTGGATGTGCAATGTATCAAAATTTCAGCTTTACATTTAATTAAACTATATGATTTGGTATGTATTGTCTTGTGTAACAAACATACCTTTCATTATGAACATGACCCATTCCTCTTGTAGGTTCAAAAACAGTCTGATTATGTGATCCTTGCAATCCAGCTGGTAGCCAGATAGGGGTTATTAACCCTTCCTATCCATCTGGGGTAAATTTCCAGCATAGTTACTGTGGTTGTATGTTGATATGTACACACATGTACCTTGCTGAATCTTTCTACTGGTTCCAACCTAACACAGGAATGTGTAATTAAAATATGTGTGAATGATAGTATATACATTATAGAGTTCTGGTGTACTTTGTTACACTGTTAAACTTTCTAGTAATTATTTACACACTTTTACATTACTATACTGGCTGTGTTTTGACTAATGTCACAATGCCTGTATAGACTACATTATAACAGGTGTGTATTATTTAATTATTTTCCAGACTCTGTCTGTTATATCCAGGCTCAATGCCTCTGGTATTATCAGCAGGTTGAACACCACAGGTATTTACACCTATATATTTTTTTCTAATTTTTATCTACTAAAATCTTAAAGCAAGCTACCTAAAAATCCCTAAATCCCTTTACTTTTTCCTTAGAGGGCTCTTCACCTTTGTCGACCCCAGTGGTCCGATGGTGCGTTTCCTCATTCGTCGCAGCACTCAGACATTTTCCTATATGCAAAGAAGAGACTATACCATCCAATATAGGCATGACCTGTCACCAGCTACAGGCCTATAGTTTTGCCTGCACAGGCTCTCTCGGATTTCTCTGCAGGAGCATACTGGAATTGGCATCCAATCTAGTGCTTTTAAGTACGCTAGAGTGTCTTCATATACAGCATCTACACATTTGTAAGTTGTTTTTATCCATCCATGTTCTGTCTATTTCTACCGTGCCCCTCCCCCTATATTCCCATAAACTGTGATGTCTGACATATTGAATTTACCTTTTGTATTTAGAACAGGGTCTTTTGTTCCCCTGCACTGTGACCCCTGAAGAAGGAGGAAACCCCATACAACTCCGAAACGCGTTGGATCTGATCAATCATTTATGCTGTTGATGCATTATATATTTTATTGAATATGTACAATGTTAAGACGCTCTATTTTTAATGCATTCATTTCAACACAATTTTTCTTAATAAATCTTTTCATATTAATATTAATACTCTATTTTGAATTTCTCTTTTGGGGAAAGAAACAGTGTGCCTTAAAAGTCCACCACATAGGGGAGACTTTTTCTTTTCTATTTAATATTGGATGTGGCACCCAACCTTACAAGTTCCCCACATTGGGCAACCGAGCCGGCCTAATCTATCTGTCCTCCTAGGTCAAGATTATAATTTTTTATTTTTTTTTAATTTCCAGAAAGGGAGTATTCTGGGGCATTCCCACCATATGTGTGGCATCGTGCCTTTTAAGTTTCTGAGGTTCTTAATAAATTCCTGTACCTCTTCTGCTAAGAAGGGGGTCTCCAGCATATTATTTTTATTTTATGTTATTTTAAGTTATTTCCCTATCCACATTTGTTTTCAGAGCACTTGCCATGCTCTTAACAACATTTTGTTGCCATTTGCAGCCCTCTAGCCCTTTCCATTACTTTTTTAGAGCCATTTTAGTCTTCAAAAGTTTGGGTCCCCATTGACTTCAATGGGGTTCAGGGTTTGGGGTCAAGTTTGGTCCCGAACCCAAACTTTTTTCCGAAGTTCGGAACATCTAGGTGTCCGCTCAACTCTAATTTTGGCACCATGTGTGAGTGTTTATACATCCATCATCTCAAACTAAGCTTGTTTACAGATATTATCTTATTGCTTATGAATCTTATAATTCATTTGGCCAGCTTGGCTACTATTCTCAAGCAATTTTGTAGGTTATCTTACCTTTATGTGAATTATGAGAAACCAAGAGTACCTGATATCTTCTTGCCGTCTGACTTATTCAGAACCCTGCAAATTTCCATACCTTATCCTTTGATGCCTAAGCAACTCTTATTTATCTAGATAATATTTTCCTTTTCCTTGATGCAGTAAATTATACCTTGTTCTTTTGCAAACTTAAGGAAAAACTACCAGTCTAGACCGCAAGGCAGCCTGCAAGCTCCACACTTATAAAATATCCTGCAACAGTTGAAACCTCCTTCTGGGTAGCAAATGAGGCAGTGGATCCTCTCTGTGTGAATAATCTAAATTGGTTGCCTCCCAAGGCTAGATCAACTATGTAAAACCTAGGCATGCTTCACACCTTTAAAATATGGGATGCAACAGAATACTCAGGAGATCTCTTATCTTTCTATTTACCACTACTCTTTCATATCTCTTATCTTTCTATTTACCATTACTCTTTCCTTAAAAAAATCCTTGGTTTCCCCTCCTCCTCCCCTGGCTTTGACACCCCAGCTGCCTTCAGCCATTGATTTACAGCTGACATTACCTTCCACTGTCACGTTCTTGCAACAAATGTTGTGACATCTTTCTAAACACCAAAATGTTTACATACCTGAAAATTAAACACTTTATTTCCTCTACAGTCCACATACCTGTGAAACATTTGTCCCTCACCTTCTTGTGGACTGGTCAAAAACTCTGTATTTATTCACTGTGTAACCTTTACTTTACTGTGTATCCTTAATTGCATGAGGGGTATATCTGGGTATCCCCTTATTGGTAAAAGGGCTTATAAATCTTAATAAGCACCAAATTCGCAGACCCCCACAACCACGAGCCAGATTTGTGGGGAAGGATCCCTTTACAACCCGAACATAAGGGCATGTTGCCTGATAGTGTGCAGAAGGTAGAGGGTGGGTGCCCACACTTCCTACCCATGCCCACACTTCCTACCCTCCTCCTTCCTTTCCAGTCCTGCAACTCGGATATGGGTTTTTGGGAGGACACCATCATTTTTTTTCTTGTATTTTGCATTAGGTAACCCTTAAACATTCATTCCAGACCCTCATCTAGGGTAAGGGTCTGGTGAAGATGAAAGAAATCCCCAAGTGTTTGTTTTTCCAAACGTAAGTAAAATGGCTGAAGCTGTTGCCAGCAATTTAAACAGAATTTAAACAGAATTGTTTTTGTAAATGTCAGCTTTGCTTTAGTAGGTTGTATACATCATACAAATGTGTCACTTCAGGCAAGTAATAGTAGTCCCTGCAAGTTAATGTTGATCTTAACGCATTATTAAACTAGCTACTACCTACCAAACAGAATATTTAAAATGTTGCTTTGCTACATGTCCCCAGCTACCCCCCCCCCCCCCCCCCCCACACCCAAATGCTATACCTTGTCTATTAGGCTGGGGAATGGTCACAACCCTTTTTAACATTTAGCTGCCATTGACTTCAGTTGAGTTTGGATTTGACACCTGATCTTTAGTCATGTTATGTTCTGCAAACCCACCTTCAATCGAACCCAGATAAATTTGGCGTGTCCCTAGTGATCCCAGTTATGAGGTACTGACTCAGTGGTACTTTGTCCCCACTAGAATACCACATACGGTACCAGAATGCTCCCTTGATTGTTTTAGGGGTTGCTTACAATTGGGCACATTTTTGTACTTGGTGGTCATGCCCAGTTGCCCAAAACCTATATAGAGAAGTTAAAAAGGGAGAAAACATGCTGGCAGAATAATAAAGCCGCTAGCAAAAACAGTCAATTATACTGTACAATCAAAATTTGAAACAATATTTGCAGTGCTAGTTTTATTAATTTCAATAAATGCTTAAATAAACTAAAAAGAAAATAAACTCAAAAAAGTCCAGTGGTGATCCAAATAGTTGTAGTAGTAATGAAAGAACTCCATAACCCGGAATCTGTGAACGACCATGTGATAGGGAAGGTAGTTATACTAGTGATCAAAATGCACCTCAAAAAGTAACTATAGACCTGTTAGTTTAACTTCTACAGTTGGGAAGATACTGGAGTGTTTAACCACTTTCAGACCGGACCAATTTGCAGCCAAAGGACCAGGCCCCTTTTTGCGATTCGGCACTGCGTCGCTTTAACTGACAATTGCGCGGTCGTGCGATGTGGCTCCCAAACAAAATTGACGTCCTTTTTTTCCCACAAATAGAGCTTTCTTTTGGTGGTATTTGATCGCCCCTGCGGTTTTTATTTTTTGCGCTATAAACAAAAATAGAGCGACAATTTTGAAAAAAATGCATTATTTTTTATTTTTTGCTATAATAAATATCCCCAAAAAATATATAAAAAAACATTTTTTTTCCTCAGTTTAGGCCGATACGTATTCTTCTACATATTTTTGGTAAAAAAAATCGCAATAAGCGATTATTGATCGGTTTGCGCAGAAGTTATAGCGTTTACAAGATAGGGGATAGTTTTATATAGCATTTTTATTAATAATTTTTTTTTTTTATTATTAATGGCGGAGATCTGCGATTTTTTTTGTGACTGCGACATTATGGCGGACACATCGGACATTTTTGACACATTTTTGGGACCATTGTCATTTTTACAGCAATTAATGCATTTAAATGCATTGATTTCTGTATAAATGACACTAGCAGTTTAGGGGTTAACCACAAGGTGGCAGTGTAGGGGTTAAGTAGGCCTAGGGGTGTGTTTTTTACTGTGGGGGGGCGTGGCTGTCAGCTAGTGAATGCTGATCTCTGCTCCAATCACAGGGAGCAGAGATCGGCGTCACTAGTTGCTAGGCAGAACAGGGAGATGCTGTTTATCTCGGCATCTCCCCGTTCAGCCGCTCCGTGAGACGATCGCGGGAGTCCCCGCGGCGATCGAGTCCGCGGGGACCGCGGCCGGACTCACGGGGGTCCCGACCGGCGCGGGAGCGCGCCGCTCCCGGCGCGCTCCCGATGGCACGGACAGGCGAAAGGAGGGACGTATATATACGCCCTCCTGCCTGTACGTGCCATTCTGTCGACGTATATCGTCGTGCGCCGGTCGGCATGTGGTTAATAAAAGACCACATAGACGAGTTCTTGCAGGAAAATAATATTTTAAGCAACAGACAGCATGGATTCATGAAAGACAGAAGTTGTCAGACAAACCTGAGTTCTTTTTATGAGGAGGTAAGTAAAACCTTGGACAGAGGGGTGGCGGTGGACGTAGTATACTTGGATTCTGCAAATACAATACAGTTCTGCACACACAGCTCATGTGTAAGGTAAAGTCTACAGGTTTGGAAATATCAGTTTGTAAATGGATAGAAAACTGGCTAAAAGACAGAATTCAGAGAGTAGTGGTTAATGATTCTTACTCGAAATGGTCTAAGGTTATCAGTGGTGTACTCCAAGGTTCAGTGCTGGGACCCTTACTTTTTAATATCTTTATAAATGATATTGGGTCTGGGATCAAAAGTAATATTTCCGTCTTTGCAGATGACACCAAGCTATGCAGTGGAATAACGTCCTTACAGGATGTCTCCAATTTACAAGCCAACCTCAATGCTCTGTCTAATTGGGCAACTATGTGGCAGATGAGGTTTAATGTTGATAAATGTAAAGTTATGCACTTGGGGGCTAAGAATTTGCACGCATCGTACATACTAGGGGGAGTACAACTGGGGGGATCCATAGTGGAGAAGGATCTGGGGGTTTGGTAGATCATAAGCTCAATAATAGCATGCAATGCCAAGCTGCGGTTTCCAAAGCAAGCAAAGTCCTTTCTTGTATTAAGAGAGGTATGGACTCCAGAGAGAGAGCTATCATTTTGCCCATGTTCAAATCATTAGTAAGACCTCATCTGGAATATGCAGTTCAGTTTTGGGCACCAGTTCTCAAAAGGGATATTGGGGAACTGGAGAAAGTGCAGAGAAGGGCAACCAAACTGATAAGAGGCATGGAGGAGCTCAGCTATGAGGAAAGATTAGAGGAACTGAATTTATACGCTCTTGATAAGAGGAGATTAAGGGGGGATAGGATCAACATGTACAAATATATAAGGGGTCCATATAGTGAACTTAGTGTTGAGTTATTCACTTTACAGTCATCAAAGAGGACAAGGGGGCACTCTTTACGTCTAGAGGAAAAGAGATTTCATCTCCAAATACGGAAAGGTTTCTTCACAGTAAGAGCTGTGAAAATGTGGAATAGACTCCCTGCAGAGGTGGTTCTGGCCAGCTCAGTAGATTGCTTTAAGAAAGGCCTGGATTATTTCCTAAATGTACATAATATAACTGGGTACTAACATTTATAGGTAAAGTTGATCCCGGTAAAACCCAATTCCCTCTCGGGGGATCAGGAAGGAATGAAGTAGACTGAAAAAAAGCCCAAATAGTGTAAAACCGTAAAGCGAGTTAAACGTACTCACATAAAACATTATAAAAAACATCCAGGAGGACATTCAGGTAGTGTACAAAGCAGGCAAGCGTGGCAACGTCACGTACGTTGGCTCCAGCCAATGCGTTTCATCATAACTGCCATCATCGAGGGGGGAAATATGTAATATGTTGCATAATACAGCAAACTAAAGTAAGGTGTAGTGGTGGCCCACCCCCTAGTGGAATGCAGTGTTTTTAGTATTTAGAACACATGGGGTGGTGAGGGCACTGAGGGGAGAACCCTCCACTGCTACAAAGACTAACTAAACGCTAAACTAAACGCTAGCGTTTAAATAAGCAACTATGCTCCTCTGAGGAAATCTCTGTGCGGAAGATAATGCATGTTTGGTTGGAGGGATTTCTGCACAGCATGTCTGAAGTCCAATATAACAAAATATACAAGATACTGTACAGTGGTGAGTCTGTGATAATATATGAGAAAATGAACAATACAACCTGGAGCAGAGAGAGGGCCTACATCTAAGGTAGATGTATATACTAAAGGAGTGGGGGTGGCTGGAAGAAACTCACAAAGAATGGCATCCCAGATAATAATGGTAAGATATGAAGCAGGGATAGACAAAGGGGATTATTGCGGTACCAGGAACAATATAAATTGAACTAGTGTAAAGTAAAATTCAAGATAAATTTTATTACAAAAGACAAAACACATTAATATAGCGAATATAGTATAGCAATACAATACAAAACATATGGCACTTTCCGTGATGAACAGAAGACCAAAAAATATAAATAAATAGGCCTAGTTGTTGTATGGGCCAAAGGTACAGGTAATCAGAGCCAACATGTTTCGCCAAAGCATTGGCTTCCTCAGGGTAATGATGTGTACCTGTGCCACAATAAAAATTCTAGAAAACACAGAAAAGAGAATATCAATTACACAGATTGCAAAAATTTGTGAATTCTGAGTGCATGACACGATCAAAGAACCCCCACATGTTTGGGGGTATACATACCCCCAAACAGCAAAGCAGAGCCAGAGGAATGAAGCCCCAAAGCAGCATCACTGCTCCAATGCCTTGTCTATGACTGCAGGGGGCATATAGGGACCTAGCAAAAAAGTTGTTAGGTGTAAAGTTAGATGGAGTAACCAATATGGGGATAGACCTAATCCACATTATAAGGGACTAACATAGCCTCAAAATACTTACACTAGTCAATTTTTAACTAATTATGAGCAGGGGCGTCGGAAATGTAGATTGAAGACACTGTCGTGAAATGCTGGCTAAAATAGAAGGCACAAAGCGTGTGGAAACTTTGCAAATGTCTGTGTTGAAAAATACAAAGACAAGGCGAAGTCAATTGCTGCACGTTAAAACAGGGAAGTTTGACTAAAGATTAATTAGAACCATATAAAGCAAGCTCACCTAGCACTGCAAGGTAGTATTAAACCGTCAACTCCATCTAAAATGAACGTAATGTGGTCATAGAGAAGATGAGGTGTGCATGTTTTGAGTGCCAGTACATAAACCAGCAGGAATGGTTGGACCTAAAAAAATATGAAAAGAAGGGGAGCAGCCAATCAGCCATAACAAGGACCAGATGATAATGGTCAAACTATGCTGAATGTATGCAGAGAAAGGCTAAATACGTTGCAAAGTACAGTTACCTGTATATCAGAACAGCGGTGAGACCGACGCCCCTGAGTCCAGCAAGTTGATGTGTGAACGTGCTGGCCTTATATGTCCCCCACACCTGATCAGCATCAGGCCAATCAGGGAGCGGACGAAAATGCCGCCCGTGCATGCACCCGTGCAGTGAGCAACGGGCCTACTATCCCCATAATGCCATGTGTATGCGCGCGCATCATGTGATTACAGCGCGCGCACAATTGGACAAGAACTAAACAGGCACAACCTTTAAAAAGGAAGATGATATGACAGCTAGAATGACAAAAACAGAGCTGGGAGGAATAAAACAACAAGATGTTATAAACAGAGGCAAAAGTAGTATGTGCAGGAGCTGGGGGTGGGCTGACACATTAATATGGTGACAGCCCTTGGGTGTCCATACAGCCAACAGCGGCAAGGAAACAGGGATCGTTCAGGAACATCCAATGTCAGGCAATAACTATTAAACTGTTCAGGGACACGCAGTGCAGCGGTACCACAGATCCCGGGCAGGGTTTTTTTTTTTTTAAGCGGCCAATACGGACGAGGGACGACACAGCCCTCCAGTAAACAAGAGGGATGACGACCAACCGCCAGACTGCAAGCCAATAGAGCGTGTCATGCAATCAGAATAAGCATCAAGGTTGTAAAATAAAAATAAAACAAACAATCAAAAAAGACCAAAAAAACACTAATAAGCAAGAAAAAATAAAAAAAATAAAAAACAAGAACCGTAACATAACAATAAACAATGACAAAGATCATACTTGTTTGAATTATGTGTTTACAAGCAAATAATGAGAAAATTAAAAATTAGATACTGAAGGTATTGAATTTTAGGGACAAAAAACTCTCAGTGGCCCAGAGTCCCCCGCCATAGTAGCAATTCCCCTCGCGGAGAGGCGGAAAATAAAAAAAAATATATAAGGAGGTATGAACACATTACAATGTAAAAATGACATGAACTGCTATATATAAATACACGCACTCACATGTGGACAGTACATAGACCGCATGTGTGGGCATGGACATATGGACAAACAACAAATGCAGCAATATAAATGAGAGAGACATGAAGGCTATGAGTTGATAAATGATGAGGATCAATTTTAAATACTAACCGGGCAAGAAAGGGAGCCAACGTAGCAAACCCGTCAGCGTGAATTGACGCGAACGAGGTTGAAACTGGCTCCGAGGTGGCCGGGCCTAATGAGTATCATATATCTGAGTCTACAAAAATGGTTTGTAACTTATATATTCGTTAAGACCTGGAAAATGGGTAGCGTCTAAATTGTGGATCCACTTGGTCTCCAACTGTAACAGTTTCTCATCAATTCTGCCTCCTCTCGCATGCGTTACCACATGTTCCAGGGTGGCGAAGCTAATGGCATGTGGATCAAAATTATGTACTGCCCCAACATGTCTATTAATTGCTGTAGTTGTATTCCGTTTATACATCGGTTTCATGTGGTCCCTCATACGGACCTGAAATGGTCGTTTTGTCTTGCCAACATAAAAAGAGCCACATCGGCAAGAGGCCAGGTAGACTACACCTATTGTTTTACAGTTTACTCGATGTCGAATAGTGTGGGTAGAGCCATTGGGGAGAGAAACCTCCCTACAGTTGGCGACAAAGGGACACATGTCACACTTCCCACAGGGGAAAGTGCCAGACGTCAATTGAGAGTGTAGTTTCTTGGGAGAGTGATGGCTTCTTATCAAGTGATCTCTTAATGACGGGGAACGACGGTATGTAATATCAGGGTTAGATCTGACAAATTTACTAATGGATGCATCTGCAAGAAGCAGGGGCCAGAATTTTTTCACAACTTCCCTGACCTGGGCATGTTGTGATGAAAATTGAGTGATCAACCGGACCGGTTGTGGAGCATCTGAAGTTTTATTTGAAAAAATTAGATTTTGTCGGTCCAGTTTTTTAACTTTATTGTAAGATCGCTTAAGAAGAGCATGACTATATCCCCTATCTTTCAATCTGGTGTATAAGTCACGTGAGGCATTGATAAAGTCAATCTCAGAAGAACAGTTTTGTTTGATTCTTAGGTACTGACTATATTGGATGCTGTTCAAAAGTGGTTGAGGATGGGCACTGTCGGCATGCAAAATCGCATTACCCGAAGATGGTTTACGATATAAGGCTGAATGAATATTTCCTTCTGAGTCAACACTAATTTGTAGGTCCAAGAAATTAACTTGTGATTGGCTACACTCCATGGTGAATTTTAAGTTGTAACAGTTTTGAGCCAGAGAATCAATGAAAAAAGTAAGTTCGTGTCGGGTGCCAGACCAAAACATGAGCACATCATCTATATACCTGTTCCAAGAGAGGACTCTTGGCACCAGGTTAGATGATGTGGAGTCGGCAAAAAGTTCACGTTCCCGCCCCCCAAGTACACCTTGTACTTGGTGTACAAGTGGGAAGAGCCGAACATGAGGTGATTTCTGGTCAAAATAAATTTTAGTAAATCCAATACAAAACGGGCATAGGAATCAAATTTTGGGCCTCTTTCACGCAATTGTTTACCTATAACTTCAAGACCTCTATTGTGTGGAATACAGTTGTATAAACGTTCTACGTCCAATGCAACCAACCAGACACTTGGAGGTAATTGTTTGCCCTCAAGGATTTTTAATAAATGGATGGTGTCCTTGACATACGAGGACAGGGACATAACATGAGGGGCCAAATATTTGTCCACCAGGGCGCTGGCATTCTCCATGAGACATTGGCACCCGGATACAATGGGCCGCCCTGGAGGGTTGACTAGGGATTTATGAAGCTTGGGAAGAGCATAAAAAGTAGGAATCTTAGGTTCTCTCGTTTTCAGAAAGTTCCAAGTATTTAGATCAATGGTACCCTGTTGGTAAGCAAAGAAAATTATCTGGTCATATTCAATTACAAAATTGTTAATGAGGGACTTAGGTAATAGGCCTATACCAATCGTGGTTGTCCAGGATGTCGCTGCACATGCGCTCATATGCCGCAACATCCATGACAACCACATTGCCCCCCTTATCAGCCGGCTTGATGATCAAGTCTGGATGATTTTGGAGAGACTTGAGGGCCTTTAAACCAGCAGCTGACAAATTAGAGCATCGGGAGCTGGTCTGCTCCATATCTCTAACTGGCGTGCTGGTCTGTTGGACAAAGGTCCAAATATTGGGATTGGTAGAGAGAATAGGAAAATTGCGTGACTTGGGTTTGAAAGAAGCAGACACCAGATTGAAAGATAGGGGATATAGTCATGCTCTTCTTAAGCGATCTTACAATAAAGTTAAAAAACTGGACCGACAAAATCAAATTTTTTCAACTAAAACTTCAGATGCTCCACAACCGGTCCGGTTGATCACTCAGTTTTCATCACAACATGCCCAGGTCAGGGAAGTTGTGAAAAAATTCTGGCCCCTGCTTCTTGCAGATGCATCCATTAGTAAATTTGTCAGATCTAACCCTGATATTACATACCATCGTTCCACGTCATTAAGAGATCAATTGATAAGAAGCCATCACTCTCCCAAGAAAGCACACTCTCAATTGATGTCTGGCACCTTCCCCTGTGGGAAGTGTGACATGTGTCCCTTTGTCGCCAACTCTAGGGAGGTTTCTCTCCCCAATGGCTTTACCCACACTATTCGACATTGAGTAAACTGTAAAACAATAGGTGTAGTCTACCTGGCCTCTTGCCGATGTGGCTCTTTTTATGTTGGCAAGACAAAACGACCATTTCAGGTCCGTATGAGGGACCACATGAAACCGATGTATAAACGGAATATAACTACAGCAATTAAAAGACATGTTGGGGCAGTACATAATTTTGATCCACATGCCATCAGCTTTGCCGCCCTGGAACATGTGGTAACACATGCGAGAGGGGGTGGAATTGATGAGAAACTGTTACAGTTGGAGACCAAGTGGATCCACAATTTAGACGCTACCCATTTTCCAGGTCTCAATGAATATATATACGCTGACGGGTTTGCTACGTTGGCTCCCATTCTTGCCCGGTTAGCCTTTAAAATTGATCCTTATCATTTATCAACTCAAAGCCTTCATGTCTCTCTCATTTATATTGCTGCATTTGTTGTTAGTCCATATGTCCATGCCCACACATGCGGTCTATGTACTGTCCACACGTGAGTGTGTGTATTTATATATATAGCAGTTCATGTAATTTTTACATTGTAATTTGTTCATACATTCTTATATATTTTTTTATTTTTTTATTTTCCGCCTCTCCGCGAGGGGAATTGCTACTATGGCGGGGGACTCTGGCCACTGAGAGTTTTTTGTTCAGAAAATTCAATACCTTCAGTATCTAATTATTCATTTTCTCATTATTTGCTTGTGAACACATAATACAAACAAGTATGATCTTTGTCATAGTTTATTGTTATGTTACGGTTCTTGTTTTTTCTTTGTTTTTTGTTTTTTCTTGCTTATTAGTGTTTTTTTGGTCTTTTTTGATTGTTTGTTTTATTTCTCTTTTACAACCTTGATGCTTATTCTGACTGCATGACAGGCTCTACTGGCTTGCAGTCTGGCGGTTGGTTGTCATCCCTCTTGTTTCCTAAAGGGCTGTGTCGTCCCTCGCCCGTATTGGCCTCCTAAAAACAAACCCCGCCTGGGATCTGTGGTGCCGCCGCACTGCGTGTCCCTGAACTGTTTAATAGTTATTGCCTGACATTAGATGTTCCTGAATGATCCCTGTTTCCTTGCCTCTGTTGGCTGTATGGACACCCAAGGGCTGTCACCATATTAATGTGTCAGCCAACCCCCAGCCCCTGCACATACTACTTTTGCCCTCTGTTTATAACATCTTGTTGTTTTATTCCTCCCAGCTCTGTTTTTTATCATTCTAGCTGTCATGTCATCTTCCTTATTAAAGGTTGTGACTGTTTAGTTCTTGTCCAATTGCGTGCGCACCGTAATCACATGATGCGAGCGCACACACGTGGCATTATGGGGATTGTAGGCCCGTTGCTCACTGCACGGGTGCATGCGCGGGCAGTGTTTTCCTCCGCTCCCTGATCGGCCTGATGCCGGTCAGGTGTTGGGGACATATAAGGCCAGCACGTTCAAACATCAACTTGCTGGACTCAGGGGCGTCGGTCTCACCGCTGTTCTGATATACAGGTAAATGTACTTTGTAACTTATTTAGCCTTTCTCTGCATACATTCAGCATACTTTGACCATTATCATCTGGTCCTTGTTATGGCTGAATGGCTGCTCCCCTTCTTTTCATATTTTTTTAGGTCCAACCATTCCTGCTGGTTTATGTACTGGCACTCAAAACCTACACACCTCATCTTCTCTATGGCCACATTACGTTAATTTTAAATGGAGTTGACAGTTTAATACTACCTTGCAGTGCTAGGTGAGCTTGCTTTATATGGTTCTAATTGATCTTTATTTAATCTTCCCTGTTTTAACGGGCAGCAATTGACTTCGCCTTGTCAACACAGACATTTGCAAAGTTTCCACATGCTTTGTGCCTTCTATTTTAGCCAGCATTTCACAACAGTGTCTTTAATCTACACTTCCAACGCCCCTGCTCATAATTAGTTAAAAATTGACTAGTGTAAGTATTTTGAGGCTATGTTAGTCCCTTATAATGGGGATTAGGTCTATCCCCATATTGGTTACTCCATCTAACTTTACACCTAAAAACTTTTTTGCTATGTCCCTATATGCCCCCTGCAGCCATAGACGTGGCATTGGAGCAGTGTTCCTGCTTTGGGGCTTCATTCCTCTGGCTCTGCTTTGCCGTTTGGGGGTATGTATTTGTTGCCGCACCTAATCCTGGGACTTCATATTTGGGGGTTCTTTGATTGTGTCATGCACTGAGAATTCACTAATTTTTGCAATCTGTGTAATTGATATTCTTTTTTCTGTGTTGTTTTCTAGAATTTTTATTGTGGCACAGGTACACATCATTACCCTGAGGAAGCCAATGCTTTGGCGAAACATGTCGGCTCTGATTACCTGTACTTTTGGCCCATATAACAACTAGGCCTATTTATCATTTTTGGTCTTCTGTTCATCACGTAAAGTGCCCAATGTTTTGTATTGCATTCGCTATATTTATGTGTTTTGTCTTTTGTAAAAAAATGTATCTTGAATTTTACTTTACACTACTTCAATTTATATTGTTCCTGGTACCGCAATAATCCCCTTTGTCTATCCCTGCTTCATATCCTAGATGTATATACTATCACTTTTACTTTTTTATATTCATATTGAAAGCTTCTCATCTGAAGCCCTGTAGCACTCTGTGCTTTAATGTAAATGTGTGTTTATGGGACTATGTCTGCTAAATAGTCTTGATGAGACATGATCTGTGGTCTTGTGAATAGAGGATGGCAGAGATGTAGTTCTAGGGAACAATAGATTATGTGTCACATGTAGATGTGGTTAGATAACATAGCTATTTTATGATGTTTACCTTTAGGGTACTTTCACACTGGGACGGCAGGTCCATTAGCGGTAAAGCGCCGCTAGTTTAAGCCCAAACCGCCGCAAAGATGCTGCTTGCAGGACTTTTTTTTCCGTCCTGCAAGCGCACTGCCACACAAGTACTTTCACACTGAGGTAGCAAAAAACAGTGTGAAAGTAGCCTTATGCATAACCAGTCCACATACTGTAGTAATCCTAACAGGCTGGAAGAAAAATACCAACTTGGAATCTATGATATGTAATTTCAATACAGATGGCAATATGCAATGGGTTTTGTTGAATTACTGTACCAAGAACATAGATTCCTTTTTGGATAGATACGACACAAGCCATTGAAAGCACAATAGCTTTATTGGAACCTGGCATTTACCAACATATATGCTAATGGTGGTGTGGAATTGGGAGATGTTCAAATTCAGTTAGAATATACAGTATGTACATCTTAACCCAGGAAGGAATACCACCATACAGTTGTTGATTATCATTTTTTGCACCCAGTTGTTTTTCACTCACATACTGTGTTGCGTTTTGCAATAGACATTGACATCAACTAAATCTGGAGCATGCAAAATCTGGTGCAGCTCTGTATAGAAACCAATCAGCTTTCAGAGTTTTTTTACTTTTTTGAACAAGCTGAAGTTAGAAGCTGATTGGCACAGTTGATGAATGCCCAGCTGCACCAGATTTTGCATTGTCAAGTTTTAGAAAATCAACCCCACTGCAGGCTATTACATCATGAATAAGCTATGCAGGGATACATTTTAGTTGTTTTTAAATGATTGTGTGAATTGTATTTTCTATGCAAATTCTGTAGAATTATAATGAATTAGTTTTGTACATTCCAATTCAATATTTTCATGCTCTCCCTTCTTAATAAACTTCTCTATTTGGGGAATTAAGATTTTATTTATATAATCATTTCGGAGTTTACATCTACTGGAGGAAAAATCAATCCTAATAATGTGTGCCTCTACCTGAAATCCCAAGTCTTCTGTTGGTATTGATGCAAACGGCAGGGAAACCCAGAAACACTCTGAGCAAACACAGGAAACCTTTGTACACCAAGTCTATAGCATAAAACAAACATAGCATCTAGACATGTGCACAATAGAAAAATTTGTTTAGTCTCGTTTCGTTTCTGTTCGTTTCCGTTGATTCGTAACGATTCGTAATTTCTTAAGTCGTCGGTGTTCGTATTCGGACTCGTTCGTATTTTCGTAAGTCGTCGGTGTTTGTATTCGGACTCGTTCGTATTTCCGTAAGAGTTATTCCGTAATTTTCATTTATTCAAAATTCGTATTTTTGTATTTTCGTTATATTTTGTATTCGGACGCATTCGTATTTTCGTAGATTTAGTTACATTCGTACTTTCGTAAGATTGATTTATTCGTACTTTCGTAACATTGTTTTCGTAGATTCGTAATCGGAGCATAATTCATAATTTTATGTAATGTGTATGCTATTACATGTTTAAGAAACAAAGAATTTCTCTCTCACAAGTCAGAACTTAACTCAAAAATCCACCAAAACAGTGCCTCCAACCCAACCACGTTTATCAACTAACAAAAAAAAGTAACGAATTTACGAATCCATTTGAAGCACGTTAAGCAGTGCCATTGTAAGAGACACGGAAAATTACGAATCAACAAACAAAAAAAAAAGTTACGAATGTACGAATTTTTTCGTTCATTTTGATTTTCGTTATTTTTGAATCTTTGTTCGGTATTTTCGTTGTTTCTGTTTTCGTTTTCGGATTTTCATTCATTCGTAGTCTCGTTGTTTCTAATTTAATTATTTCGTATTTTCGTTGTTTTTCATATTCGTTCGATTCGATAATTCGTTATTCGTTAAAATTTTTACTAAATCATTCGTTCATTCGTACGATACGAATGAACGAATATAACTAATTTTGACGAATAACGAATGCTTAACTAAACAAATTGCACATGTCTAATAGCATCTGCTCCTCCAAGTCATTAATAAACTCAGTCAATTCCTGACTAACAGGATGCCCCTAAATGGGTTTCCCAAAACAGACAGCTCTTGTACTGGTTTTGGTGTTCTACTAGCACTCAACCTTTTCAACCAGCAGCAGGTTTCCACCCGAGAGATAGAGTGAGAGAGAGGGTCCGGAGAATGAGCTAGCACTTATAAAGGCATGTCGACCAATGACGAGGTCTGGCTACCAGGTAAGAAGTGAACCTAAGAATGGAGGCTTATTTCCATTCAAAGATCTACAAAGCCTCTACAAAGTTCTGGACTCCAGGTGCAGAACAGAACTTTAAAGATTCTGAGAAAATAAAGTTGTTTTTCTTCACAACAGCCATAAACCCGGAAGCACCTCGCCATGTATATGAGAGGATCCAAGATGACATTTACACAGCGTCCATAATCCCGCCCTGCTTCTTTCTCTCTCTCTCTTTCTCTCTCTCTCTCTCTCTCTCTCTCTCTCTCTCTCTCTCTCTCTCTCTCTCTCTCTCTCTCTCTCTATATATATATATATATATATATATATATATATATATTTTATACAGTATATATTTGTATTTTCCAGCACTGCCTTAACCCTCATGGGCATGGAGTTCACCAGAGCTTCACAGGTTGGCACTGGAGTCTTCTTCCACTTCTCCATGACGACATCACGGAACTGGTGGATGTTAGACACCTTGCACTCCTCCAACTTCTGTTTGAGGATGCCCCACAGATGCTCAATAGGGTTTAGGTCTGGAGACATGCTTGGCCAGTCCATCACCTTTACCCTCAGCTTCTTTAGCAAGGCAGTGGTCGTCTTGGAGGTGTGTTTGGGGTCGTTATCATGTTGGAATATTGCCCTGCGGCCCAGTCTTCGAAAGGAAGGGGATCAGGCTCTGCTTTAGTATGTCACAATACATGTTGGCATTCATGGTTCCCTCAGTGAACTGTAGCTCCCCAGTACTGGCAGCACTCATGCTGCCCCAGACCATGACAGTCCCACCACAATGCTTGACTGTAGGCAAGACACACTTGTCTTTGTACTCCTTACCTGCTTGACACCACACATGCTTGACACTATCTGAACCAAATAAGTTTATCTTGGTCTCATCAGACCACAGGACATGGTTCCAGTAATGTCCTTAGTCTGCTTGTCTTCAGCAAATCATTTGCAGGCTTTCTTGTGCATCATCTTTAGAAGAGGCTTCCTTCTGGGACGACAGCCATACAGACCAAGTTGATGCAGTGTGCGGCGTATGGTCTGAGCACTGACATGCTGACTCCCCCACCCCTTCAACCTCTGCAGCAATGCTGGCAGCACTCATATATCTATTTCCCAAAAGACAACCTCTGGATATGAGCATGTGCACTCAACTTCTTTGGTCGACCTTGGTGAGGCCAATTCTAAGCGGAACCTGTCCTGTTAAACTGCTGTATAGTCTTGGCCGTCGTCACGGAGGAGTGGAAGAGGACTCCAGTGGCAACCTATCTTCACAGGTTGCCACTGGAGTCCCCTTCCACTCCTCCATGTAGACGGCCAAGACCATACAGCGATATATACATCCATATACCTCCATATACACACACTATATATAATATATATATTGCTCTGATAGTCAATCAGCGTAAACCCCCCCTGTCAGGAGAGACGCCGATCGGCTCTCCTCTACTCATGTCTGTCAGACGCAAGTGAGGAAAAGCCGATACACAGCTTTTCCTGTTTACATCGTAATCAGCTGTGATTAGACACAGCTGACCACGTGGTAAAGAGCCTCCGTCAGATCAGTGTTGCACTGTGTCAGACTGACACGCAGCACCACCGATCGCAGCGCTGCGCTCACCCGATGGCGCACGCCGGCTTGTTATCCTGATCAATTTATATGACGTCCCTCATGATAACACAACCACTTTTTTTTTTTTTTTTTTTTTGTTTACAAACGGTTTTTATTATGAGTAAGGTCATAGTACAAGATTTTGACAGTGGTGGAAAATGTACAAGTGAAGGATTCATTTAGGTAATACATTATAGCTGAGAAAAGACATATCACATGACGGGATACACTTATTTGATCTTAAGTCTATGTAACATTTGCGTGGATGGATTCATAGATCTGCTTAGGTAAAATAACATTAGTGAACATTACACCAGTGGTGAGGAATCCCACAGAGTCCATTTTTTTTTTATATATGTGCATGGTATCATATAACGTGTGGTGTATTCTTTCTGATAGTTTGATGTTTGCCATACGGTTGAGCACCTGAGGCCAGGGTATGTTGGGTGAGCGCCAAATTGCTATATGGAGGGTGGGAAGTGGTTAAGGAAAATCTCCCCAATGGGGCACAGATGGCAAAAAACTGTTATGACCCTCCCTTATTTTATCTGAAAAAAAAAAAGTTTTACCTTTTTTTATTTTAAGTTAATTTGTATCCTCCTCTCACTGAGTATGCACTGACATGCTCCAGGGGAACTCGGAAGACAAACCATACTCCCTCAGGACAGGTATGGCTACATATTTTTGCTAAGGCAGCTCCTTAACTTGGAGGACATTTTTCTTCCTCAAACTGTCACCTCCAAGCCATTGGAAAATTGTGCCTCTTACCTCTCTCCCAATTTAGATAAAACAAGCAATCATGAGAGAGAACTGTGAGTTTCCATGCACTCCACATGGAAAAATAAATTGGATCCCTTTAGGCCTCGTTCACACCATAGTGTAGAGACATCAGTTTTTCTGCACGCGTTCTGCAAGGGCACAAAAAAAAAAAACGATTGTTCTCTATGTGCTCTGTTCACACCACAACACTAGTATCATGTGCATATATTTTCCGCACAGGAATCTGCAACATTAGTGTGAATAGGTCACATAACTGACGCACATAAAAATTTATGTCCATGCGCATGAAAACTGAGGTAAACTGATGTCTCTGCAAGTGAAATCTGAACGGTTTTCACATCAGCTTTTATGCATGTATGGTGTGAATGAGCCCTTAAGGACCCCTAACAAATATATATGTATTACAAATAAACATTAAATGCATGACAAATGAATAGGGTTGAGCGAACCCAAACTGTAAAGTTCGGGTCCGTACCGGACTTTTGGGTGTCCGGGACCCGGACCCGAACTATTGGCTGTAAGTTTGGGTTCGGGTCCGGTGTTCAGCGATGTATTGGCGCCTTTTTAACAGCTGCAGGGCAGCCAATCGACGCTAGTTTCACTAGTGTGCCCTTAGAAGCCATCACAGCCATGCCTTCTAATGGCATGGCTGTGATTGGGCAGTGCAGCATATGACCCAGCCTCTATATATAGTCCAGACACACAGCACACAGCGTCATTCTGCTATAGACAGGTTCCTGTGCTGCTGAGAGAAAGGATTTTAGGAGTTAGTGTGATAAAGTCAGTCAGTCAGTCCACATTCCTTTAATTTTCTTCTAATTAGTTAGATCAGTGAGCGTTCTAGATAGCTAGAGTAGAGTAGGGAGTTTCTTTATTAAGCAAAATAAAGAAACTCAGATAGAATTATTGAAGAGATTCCTAAATCAATTGTACCCTGGCTGGGGTGCAGTGCACAGTCTTTTAACAGTGCCATGAGGCCAGTGCCAGACAAAATATAAAAGTTTTACCTGCAAGCTCAGTGCACCATTAGGACCAACACTGCATATAGTAAGAGATACACCATAGTCTGTGTGTATTCTGATATTGGAAAAACATTGCAAAAAAATGTAATTTTGCTGTGTTTTTTTTTTTTCCCAATAGCATTTTTTGCATGTTCATACATACACGCTGTAGACACTATCCGTGTATTCTGATATTGGAAAAACATTGCAAAAAAATGTAACCCCTTCAATACACGCCCATAGTCATATGACGCCCACAAGGTGGATCTACCATCCTGGGTGGGCGTCATATGACGTCCTCCCATTCCCGGCCGCCTGGGGGGCCCCCGCGGCGTCGCTCGGGACCCGGTGCGGGTGCCCGGCGGCCTCGATGTCCGCCGGGCACCCGCGATTGCCCGTTAAAACAACGGGACCGTGCGGGACCGTGGAGCTGTGTGTGTAAACACACAGCTCCACGTCCTGTCAGCGAGCAGGAGACCGATCATGTGATCCCAGTACGGAGGAACACATGATCGGTCTCCTCCCCTTAAGTCCCCTCCCCCCACAGTTAGAATCACACATATAGGGAATACATTAACCCCTGCAGCGCCCCCTAGTGTTAACCCCTTCCCTGCCAGTCACATTTACACAGTAATCAATGCAATTTTATAGCAACGATCGCTGTGTAAATGTGAATGGTCCCAAAAATGTGTCAAAAGTGTCCGAAGTGTCCGCCGCAATGTCGCAGTCACGAAAAAAAAAATCGCAGATCGCCGCCATTACTAGTAAAAAAAAAAAAAAAAATGCAATAAATCTATCCCCTATTTTGTAGACGCTATAACTTTTGCGCAAACCGATCTATATACGCTTATTGCGATTTTTTTTACCAAAAATATGTAGAAGAATACGTATCGGCCTAAACTGAGTAAAAAAATTGTTATTTTTTTAAAAAATGGGATATTTATTATAGCAAAAAGTAAAAAATATGTGTGTTTTTTTTCAAAATTGTCGCTCTTCTTTTGTTTATAGCGCAAAAAATAAAAACCGCAGGGGCGATCAAATACCACCAAAAGAAAGCTCTATTTGTGGGAAAAAAAAGACGTCAATTTTGTTTGGGTGTAACGTCGCACGACCGCGCAATTGTCTGTTAAAGCGACGCAGTGCCGAATCGCAAAAAGTGCTCTGGTAAGGAAGGGTGAAAAATGGCCCGGTGCTGAAGCGGTTAATTTTGCTGTGTTTTTTTTTTCCCAATAGCATTTTCTACGTGTTCATACATACACGCTGTAGATACTGTCTGAGTATTCTGATATTGGAAAAACATTGCAAAAAAAAATTTAATTTTGCTGTGTTTTTTTTTCCCAATAGCATTTTCTGCGTTTTCATAAACGCTTTAGAGTATCTAAAGCGTTTATGAAAACGCAGAAAATGCTATTGGGAAAAAAAAAACACAGAAAAATTAAATTTTTTTGCAATGTTTTTCAAATATCAGAATACACGGACAGTATGTCCGTGTATTCTGATATTGGAAAAACATTGCAAAAAATGTAATTTTGCTGTGTTTTCTTTTCCCAATAGCATTTTCTGCGTGTTCATACAAACACGCTGTAGACACTATCCGTGTATTCTGATATTGGAAAAACATTTCAAAAAAATTTAATTTTGCAGTGTTTTTTTTCTTCCCAATAGCATTTTCTGCGTTTTCATAAACGCTTTAGACACTATCCGTTTATTCTGACATTGGAAAAACATTGCAAAAAAATGTAATTTTGCAGTGTTTTTTTTCTTCCCAATAGCATTTTCTGCATTTTCATAAACGCTTTAGACACTATCCGTGTATTCTGATATTGGAAAAACATTGCAAAAATTTTTTATTTTGCAGTGTTTTTTTTCTTCCCAAAAACATTTTCTGCGTTTTCCTAAACGCTTTAGACACTATCCGTGTATTCCGATATTGGAAAAACATTGCAAAAAAATTTAATTTTGCGGTGTTTTTTTTCTTCCCAATAGCATTTTCTGCGTTTTCATAAACGCTTTAGACACTGTACGTGTATTCTGCTATAGACAAAAACACCCATTTAGGGCGAGATCATAAATTTTGAAAATATGAGGAGATCATCAAAAAGAGGACGTGGCCCGGGTCGTGGTGCTGCTGGTGGCGCTCCTGTTGCAGGGAGAGGACGTGGTCGATCTGTGCCAGCTACACGCACTAGTGAAACACCTTCCTCAGGTGTGAGTAGGCGACAGAGCCTGCAGTGGTATTTTGGCGCGCCTAATGAGGCTGTACGAATGTTGAGGCCAGGACAAGTACAGGCGATAGTAGATTGGGTTGCTGACAGTGCCTCCGGTTCCTTCACATTGTCTCCCACCCAGTCTCCTGATGAAAGTTAATAATTGTTTCCAGAAAGTGCGTATTCTGGGGTATTCCCACCATATGTGCGGCATCGTGCCGTTGAGTTTCTGAGGTTCTTAATGACTTCCTGTACCTCTTCTGCTGAGAAGGGGGCCTCCAGCATTTTATTTTTATTTTTAATTTTTTTATGTTATTTTAAGTTATTTCCCTATCCACATTTGTTTGCATATCACTTGCCATGCTCTTAACAACATTTTGTTGCCATTTGCAGCCCTCTAGCCCTTTCCATTACTTTTTTACAGCCATTTTAGTGTTCAAACGTCTGGGTCCCATTGACTTCAATGGGGTTCGGAGTTCGGGGTCAAAGTCGGGTCAAGTTCGGTCCCGGACCCGGACTTTTTTCTGAAGTTCGGCCGAACCCGCCGAACCCGAACATCCAGGTGTCCGCTACAAATGAATAATAGTTCAGAGCACAACATAAATATTTTCTTTCAGAAACACTCTCTCTTCCTGACACTTGTCTGATAAAGGATGAGACACTGTTTTTACACATTGATATGTGTGTAAACTTCAGTTTAGTCTATTTAGCTATGCAAATATACTTTTTACAACAAAGGAGAAAAGGAAATACTGGAAAGCACTTTGAGGAGCCTAAAGCAATACCGCCTGGCTGTATAGAGCCATATAAAAAATGTCTGACAAACAAAGAAAATATATTTTCTTAAACCTTATTTTTTAGCTTTGGGCCTGAAAAAATTTTTAAATACTGTAAATCATATTTTTATTTTTAAAATAAAGATCAATAGTAAGAAAGATACAAAAAAGTAAAAAATATATATTTAGTTGACTAAAATATAATTGACTCAAAACCTTTAAAACGGAAAATTGAATACTCACCTTTCCTTAATTTTCCTGGTGCCTACCCATGGCAGCATACCAATGGTTGGTGGCTCCGCCCTCGACCAACCCACAGGACCACATAACTATATAAAAAAAAAGAGTTACTCCCCCCTCAGGTATTCTTGTAACTAGTCTTCAGAACCTTTAAGGATTATCGAACGGAGGGTGTATACTGAAATGGGTAGGCCCCAGGAAAGCTGAGTATTCAATTTTCCGTTTTCCTGGTGCCTCCATGGCAGCATACCAATGGTATATAACTTGCTTACAGGGATTGTACTGCAATAATACATTTTAATGAGTTTACAGAACTAATAGCTCTAAGGTCCTTTTCCCAAAGTCTCGGGAGGTGAGGACCGTCAGATCTAGGCTATAGTGCGACATGAAGGTGTTGAAGGATGACCAACTAGCCGCCCTGCAAATTGTCTCAGGGGAGACCAGAGCCAAAGCTGCCCAAGAAGAGGCCATTCCCCGCGTTGAGTGTGCATTCACCGCATTTTGGGACTGGGAGACCCTAGCCCGATAAGCCTTCTGGAATAGTCTCACAATCCAGCTGGCCAAGGTCGTCTTGGAGGCCGGCATTCCTTTCTTTGCGCCCTTGGGAATAACAAATAAACATTGATCCTTGCAGAATTGTTGTGTCAGCTCTAAATAATGCCTCAGGGACCTGGCCACATCCAATTTGTGTAGTTTTGAGGAGGTTGGATCTTCTCCGAAGGCCGGGAGAACCCATTCCTGATTGAGATGGTAGACTGAAGGTACCTTAGGGACAAACTGGTGAATAGGTTGCAGGACTACCCTGTCTGGGAAAAAGGTGACGTAGGGTTCCTGTGCTCCTAGAGCTTGAATTTCCGACACTACGCCCTGACGTGATGGCGACCAGAAAGGTAGTTTTCCAGGTAATATCCTCAAATGCACATTGTTCAGTGAGTGCAAAGGGAGGGTTGGCTAAGGCATTGAGGACAGCTGTCAGATGCCATTTGGGCAATAGTGCTTTCCTGGGAGGACGTAATCTTAGGACTGCTTTCAGGAAATGGTCTACGAGGTAATTTAGTGCCCAGTGTGTGTCTGTTAGAGCTGATAAGGCTGAAACCTGAACCTTCAGTGTGTTAAGACCTAAGCCAGACCAGTCTGTAGAAAGAGTAAAATATCCAGGATCCAGTGGATTGAAATGGCTGGATTCTGCCAGCTGGATGAACTTTCTCCATACCCTGTGGTAAGGTGGTATTTGTGGACGATTTTCTTGCCTGTAATAATGTCTGGATAACATCATGTGAGCACCCTAAGTTGCCCAGTCTCTTCCACTCAACTTCCAGGCCTTCAAGTCCAGGATCTCCGCATGCGGGTGAAAGAAGTTGCCTTGAGATAGGAGGTTGTCCATGTGGGGAAGCGGAAGTGGGTTGCACAGAGCCATTTTGACTAAGAGCGGAAACCATGGTCTCCTCGGCCAGTATGGAATGACTGCCAGGATAGTGACTTTCTCCGATGTCAGATGGAGGAACCTCAGTATCAGAGGAATTGGAAGTTCCAAGGCTTGACTAGGGCATCCACTCCTGCTGACCTTGGAGATGGGAATCTCGTGAAAAATCATTCCTTCCGCATTGAATTGCCAACTTCCTTGCACCAAATGGTTTTGGTAGTGTGCCCCCCATCCCAGTCGACTTGCATCCGTTGTAAGGATGGACCACGAGATGGGGCCCAGGGAATGGTGAACTAGAAGGTTGGGTGGTTTTGTCCACCACCAGAGGCTGGATTTCATTGAAAAGGTGATGACTATCATTTGTCCCAGGTGCTTCTTTCTCCACTGTGCCAGAAAACCCAACTGGAAATCTCATAGATGCCACCTGGCCCACTTCACCGTTGGTATGCATGATGAAAGGGACCCTAGGAGGCTCAGACAGTCTGATGCTGGCATGGAACGGCTCCCTAACACCTGTTTCACCTTCTGTATCAATATAGGGATCTTCTCTGGTGGGCGTGACATAGCCTTCTCCGGGGTGTTGAATAAAGCTCCCAGATATGTCATCTTTTGTGAAGGTGTCAATTGACTTTTTGAGTAGTTGATAAGCCACCCGAGTTGGATCAAAGTGTTCAGAACTAGCTGCACATGTGCTTCCAGAGTCCCTCTGTGCTGTGATAGGATCGGTATGTCGTCTAAGTAGTGCAGGACCCTGACCCCCTTCTCCCAGAGGGGAGCCAGGATGGCTACTAAAACCTTGGTAAAGGTTCTGGGGGCTGATGAAATTCCAAAGGGAAGCTATTGGAACTGGAGGTGCAGATCGCCTACTTTGAACCGGAGAAAAGGTTGGAAATGATGGTGGATGGGGATGTGAAGGTACGCGTCTTGGAGATCTATAGAGACCATCCAATCCCCTTGGTATACTGACAGAATTACTGTGTTCAGGGATTCCATTTTGAAGTGTTCTACCTGAATGTAACTGTTTAGCCTCTTTAGGTCCAATACGGCCTCCAGTCTCCTGATTTCTTGGGGACTAAAAAGATTGGGAAATAGAACCCACGAGTGTTTCTCTGAGTCTGGTACTGGCAGTTGGTGTAGAAGTATTTGAATATACTGAAAGAGAGCTTGTTTCTTCTCCTTGGAGATCGGAATTTTGGTGGGTTGGAAAAAAAAGGGTGAAGGACGGCTTTTGAATTTCCAAAAATGCCCTTGAAGGATCATGGAGATTGCCCATTGATCCGTGCAATTTTCCACGCAAACCTGGGCGAAAGACCTGAGTCTTGCTCCTACTGGACCGGTTTGGGTGGGTAAGGAGTCAAAAAGACTTCTGGTTCTCAACCGTCGATGTCGAGGCCTTAGGTTTCTCCAACTTGAGAAAGGTGGCTTGTGAGCCCTTCCAACCTCTTTTGTATTCCTTACCAGGACGGTATGTTCTGGCATCCCTTGATCTTTGTTGGGTAGCTGGGCGCAAAGCAAATTTCCTTCTCCTATTCCTATCCTGGGGAATTGGGCCACTCTTTCCACCTGTGACTTCCACTTGTGGACTTTCCACCTGTATCCATCTTCTCTCCGAACAGGGCCTTTCCACTGTATGGGATGCGACACCAGGACTGTTTTAAAGATGGGTCCGCCGACCATGGCTTTAGCCATAATGCCCTTCTGGCTGTGATGGAGTATAGCATGGCCCTGGAGGAACACCTCAGAACATCGATGGCTGCTTCAGCCATAAAATCGGAGACTAGCTTCAACTCATCCAGTGCTTTTTTTTTTTTTTCCACAAACATTTTTATTGAAAGTTTTCACAGATAATACAAATAGTACCGTGAGATATATGGCTAGGTTACAGTTACATGTACGTGTTCCAACAATGTGGAGGCATTATATTAAGAAATACACAGCATATGTTCTGGCTATTGTAGCCCCTGAGTTAGCATTTAACACGGTCACACAGAGCAACATACAGTAGTGGGGACTGGTCTTCCCATCATTCCTTCCTCCCTATTTTGTGGATTTGTGCTGTGTTTTAGCGAGGCAGAGGGGAGAATGACTTGAATGAAAAAATCTACTCCAATGGCTTTCGGGCCTGCTCATTTTACATTGAAATGGGGGGCGTCTTAGAGGAGTAACCTATGTCGCTCCTAAATGTGGTGTATGACAGGCTTGGATTGTGTATGCGACTGGCTGTGAGATCGGTACTCGATTCCGTAACCTATTAGTGGTCTAGAATAGAAATTAAAAGAAAACATAGAAGAAAAAAGAAAAGAAAGAGAGTGAGAGAGAGAGAAGGGACAGCGGGGAGAGAGAGAGTCACTAGGGAAGGGGGCAAGGTACTGCACCGAGCGTATGTGAGGAGGGGGTGGGAATCGCCACCATCTGCCCTCCTCAGGGTACTCCAGTTATTACAGGAGATACTGCGCTTAGTGGGGATTATCCCGTGATAGGTCTTGACAGCGCTGCGTTTTTCGGTAGTCGAGCCAAGGCGCCCATATTGCAGAATAGTGATCAATTCTGTCGTGAAATGAGATGAAATGAGTACTCAGTGAGGAGTGTGAATACTTGAGAAATGCCCTAAAAAGGGGAAGGGAGGGTGGGTATCGCGCACAGAAAACGGACAAAGACCACGGGCGAGTGGGCTGGTTAAATACCCCCCGGGCTCCTCCCATAAATTCAGGCCACCATACTGGCCTTTTTATTTATGGTTTAGAGCCCTATGGCCGATACGGATATGGATGACATACAGGGTTAACACAAAACTTACCACATGAAATGGACCTGAAAGTGTGCCTTGGTCTAACGTACGGTATACCAAAATAAGGGGGCAAAAACATTCAGGTAGGGAATAGCTCTTTATTGATCTGAGTTAAGTCATTGGGTGACTGGGCCATTTCTACTTGTGGATTGGGAATATAGCGAGCGAAGCAGGCAGACTTCCACCTGCCTATTTTCTTGATCACATGGTCCGGGACTCCTTGACAGGATGCTGTTGAGGCTGCCCCGATACGAAACGAATGTCCAGAGTACCGGCTAGGGTTTAGATGAAGGTTGCTGAGAAGTATCCTTATGTGCTTAATGAATTGGCAGGTGTTTAGAGGTTTCACGGGAATGGGTAGAAGGGGACTAGAGTCCAGTTGCTCGGGCAATAGTAATAATAACTGATTTTGTGTGGCAACTGGACACCTGTTGTTATGGGTTCTATAGAGGTGCATATCAGTTCCTGAGCCTACTTGCTGGGTTTTTGAAACTGCTAGGTGTAGAATGAAGTGGTCTTTGAAGCGGACCAAGTGACGTTTGCGTAGGACTCGGCCTGAAGAGTGGCTACAAGTGAATTCTCCGGGTCGTAAGAAGCCGTAGAAGGCCAGATGCATGGCTGCTCATTGGACCACGCTAGGGAGGAGACCAAATGGAGATGTGGCTAGGAGGTTTGACATGTTTCTAAAGATATCTCCTGTTATTGGTAGGCGTTTGGCACAGACCACTGGTTGGAGCTTTTGAATACCACGGAGAATGGCTTGGACTGCGTGAAACGTAAACAAGGAGGGTTTTGTGGGGTCCCGTAGGGACAAGAAATGTTGGACACCGGCTAAGTATAGCCGAATGGTGTTGTGGGATAGAGACAGCGAGAAATGAAGGCTAGTATCTGATTGATGCTAGACGTTTCCTTGGGGTGAGGAGTCAAGAACTTGTTGAAGGCCCTCCAGGCTGTCTGATAGGCCTTAAGTGTGCTGCGGGAGAGTGATGAATTGATAAGCAGAGTTGCTGTCTGTAGATGTTAAGCTAATCCAGGGTTAGCTGAGACCAGACCGGGATAGTAGCCGTCACGGGACTGGCTGAAGGCATCTGTTAGAAAAATGAGGTATAATTAAAACGGGAAAGCGCATCCGCTGCCAGATTGCGCTTGCCTGGGATGAATGAACAATAAACATTGAACTGATATTGTAGTGATAATTGTACCAGCCTACGTAGGAAGGACATGACTGCCAGGGACTTGGACTTGCTTTTGTTTACGATCTCTGCGGTAGCAAGGTTATCCGTAGTGAAGGCCACGGTTTGCCCGGTCAAGCTATGTTCCCAAGCTGCGTGGCTGCCACTATAGGGTAAAGTTCGAAGAGGGCAGATGTGCTGGTGAAGCCAGGTATTGCTAGTATCTGAGGCGGCCAGGGTGCTGCGAACCATAGATGGCCAAAAATTGCTGCAAAGCCCAAGGATGCCGCTGCGTCTGTCACTACCTGGGGTGACAGGGAAAACACGGTGGGAATGAAATGTGATATACCGTTCCAGGTGGACAGGAACTCCTCCCACATGGCAAGGTCCGCTATAGCTGCGGTGTCAAGGCTGAGGACTTGATCAGGGTCTTGCGTGTGGGAAAGGTACACTAATAGGCGGGACACAAATGAGCGACCCTGTGGGATGATACGCATAGTGAAATTGAGCATCCCAAGCAGGGACTGTAGTCGTTTTTGGGTGCATCCTCTGGTGCGGGTGAACTCCTGGAGGACCGCCCTAATGCAGGTCAGTTTGTCTGGGGGGAGGCAGGCCTGCATGGCGCAGGTGTCCAGATTGACACCAAGGAACGTGATTACTTCGCGCCAGGCCGTCGACCTTGTGTTCCGCGATGGGAACAATAAGGTTTATTGAAGATCAAACTTAGTTTGTTGAGGTCCCCTGGGATTTTTGACCTCACACAGGATCTTAGGGTGAGCCCTCTGGCATAGGGTACAGACATGAAGTAGGAGGCACTGGCTGAAGTTACAGGAACCATAATTAAAATTGTTGCAGATGGCTGTTCCCCCTGCGGTCCGGACTGGGCATCTGAGTTTGTCCGTCTGAGGCACGCGTGTAGGAGCCTGCTGGCCCTGAACTGCGCTGGAGGTAGCAGGGTTGTCAAATGGGCATCTGGTTGTCGCGTTGGCGCACCAAACGGCGGTGTGTGTAGCCGACTGGCAGATTGCGCACAGTGGTGATCGCAGGTCAGCGAAGTGGCGGCAGAAGAGCTCCGTGTCCATGACGCCCCAGTCTGTGGGCGTCTGAAACTGCAGGGACCTTTCTGCGGCTTTGGCAGAGAAGGAGCGGTGGTAGTCGTAGAACCCGAAGCCACCATACTTGTAGCCTAGGTCTACAACAGTGTGGAGGTACAAATCCAGCTCCTCCCGTCTGTTGGGGGAGGCTGAACAAACCACATCCCTCATCATGCCAAAAGCCAAAGTGAACTCCGGCACTGAAAGCTTCCTATTAAGCCTGGGGTCTTTGGCTTTGAGGACTACTGACACGTCCCCCCAAGTGTATGCTTTGTTCTCCGCTAGATCATGCACGGAGATAAGTAGTGAAGCGAGGTTGACGTCCTTGCCTTCCAGGATGTCCTTCCTTACATTGGTTGGTACTAGGTGAGAAGGGTATACTACAGGACTCCACCCTGTGGTACCTGCAAAAGGAGTTGTAATAGCCTGGAATATGGTAGAGTCAGGGACCTCAACGGCCGGGTGGGTCTCCAGAAGTGCCACCCTGTTCTGAACTTCAGAGACTGATGTGGTCAGAGATGATACCAATGTATGTAAGTGGTATATAGCTGACGAGATGGAATCCAGGGACGCCTGCTGGGTGCTGGACCCTGCTGTGGCCGGTGGAGGAAAGAGGAGCCTGAACAGCTCTACCTTCCTGGCTGTAGCAGGAAAGGGCACCCCTCTACGCCTCAGCTCTGTGGTCAACTTAGGGATAGTCCATCCCCTAAGTGACTGTACACTGCCACTCTCGGAGACCGGAGAGGGGGACAGAGGGGCCGTGAGGTCTTCACTGCCGGCCAGTGACATAGTTCTGTGGTTGTGATGCCTGGGTGTGCTGACTTGTCCTCTGGGGAGTCTTGACTGACTGGAACCTATTGAGGGTGACATGAATTTAAGTCTTGCTTGTGTTCCCTAACGACATACGTACCTAAGCGGAGTATATGCCTTTTTATTTATTTTTTAACCTGGGGAAGCACCGTCCAAGCTGGTGCAGGGTGGACCTACTGAATCCGACTGACCTGAAGAAATACGAGAGGGAAAACTCATTGAGAGTTTGTTTACCTGTTTCCTGACAAGTGACTAGAATGGTGACTTTTTAACAGGCGTCAGTGACTCGAAATGAAATGAAAGAAATTAAATGAAATGAAATGTTGCCTTTAATGAAATGAATCTGCCATGACAGAGGCATGGCTCAGTCGTGCCGCAGTTGCGACTGACTGCGAACCGGACTCTGGAGCATGTACTGAAATGAGGCAATTGGTGAAATGAGGCCAAATAGCTGGGGCCCACCGGGACGAATCGGTACATCGTGGATGCGACTAGATTCGAATAGGAGCGCAATACGTGAGGTGAAATAATTCGAACTGCCATGACAGAGGCCTGGATCGCCATGCCACTGTTTGCGACTGAGCACAAATCGGACTCTGGAGCATGTACTGAAATGAGGATTATCCTGGGGCACGCCAAGACGAATTAGTGCGTTGATGTGACTAGATTTATGTCGGAACGTGATAGGTGACACAGAAATGATATGCCATGACAAAGACAAGAATCAATAACCGAACCCATGAGTGAAAAGTGAATCTGTCTCTTGAGCATGTACCGAAATGAGGCAGAGCAACTGGGCACACCGGGGCGAATCGGTGCATCTTCTAGATGCGACTGGATTCGTAGCGGGTGTAATATGTGACAGAAATTATATGCCATAACAAAGACTAGAATCAGTGACCGAAGCTACAACCGACAAGTGAATCCGTCTCTGGAGCATCTACTGAAATGAGGCCGAAGCAACTGGGCACACCGGAGCGACTCGATGCATGTTTGGATGCGACTGTATTCAAATCGGAGCGTAATATGTGACAGAAATTATATGCCATGACAAAGACTAGAATCAGTGACTGAACCTGTAACCAACAAGTGAATCTGTCTCTGGAGCATGTACTGAAATGAGGCCGAAAACTGGGGCACACCAGAGCAAATCGGTGCATCGGAGATGCGACTGGATTCTAATCGGAGCGCGGTACGTGACAGAAATGAATTAAATGATTGAAATGATTAGAAATGCTTTGAAGTGGTATAGAAATGATTTGAAATGATTTGAAATGTTTGGGAACAATTCAAAATGATTCGAAAAATCTTTTGAACGATTCAAAAGATTGTAACGATTCAAAATGATTTGAAATGTTTTTCAAAATGAGAGCCTGATGTGGCACCGACCGGTGTGTCACAAGCGACCGACTATGAGTCGTCTTGTGACGCCTGGTAACAAACGGTGTTTGGTTACAAACACGTGCGAGTGAGAGATATACATTGCGATTCGTGACATGTTTGTGAGTTATTCGTAAGTTCCGGATATCACAGTTTAGTGACATGGTAATAGCAGTGCATAGAAATGAAAATTGGGAGCCGAACCAGATGCGTTGTACTGAAAACTGCCACTCAGTAAACGAGTGCTACTAATCACGAACGATGACAACTCACGGACACGGGACTCACGAACACAGAACTTGAAACACAAACTCACGAAGACAGGACTTACGAATACGGGAACTCACGAACACGGGAACTCACAAACGTATGTCTCGAATAGTCGGCCCTAGATCTCTAAAGTAACAGATATCGCACACAGGAAACCGACAAAGACCACAGGCGAGTGGGCTGGTTAAATACCCCTGGGCTCCTCCCATAAATTCAGGCCACCATACTGGCCTTCTTTATATATATATATATATATATATATATATAATCACACATATATATACACACCCATACATAACCACTACCTTGGCCAGGCTCCATAATAATAGGAATGGAGGTAGAAGGTGGAGAAGACACCTAGAGATGTCTTCCCTCTGACAGTCTGGCTTAAATGAACCTATAGGCTGTTTAAATAGGAATCGGCCAGGGTGTACCAAGATGGCCGCCACTTAGCCTCAGAAGGCTACTGTGCATGCGCCATGACGTTCCATGCCAGCGCATACAGAGGCAGAGTCAGGCCGCTGGCGGTTCCAGGAAGTGATCCACGAAAGGGGGGCGGCATGCTGGCGTACCTGGAAGCAGTATCAGGAATTTCGCCACTGGAGGCTCCAGAAAGGAACATTGCTTGGGATAGCCAGCCAAAGCCACAGAGGAGAAGGAAATGCTCCTGGATCTCTCCACCGGCCCCCAAAAAGATCCACAGAAAAACGGGCTCCCATACTTATATGGAGCATTTAGCAGCCCGAGTAATGGGACTACATACTGCATTAACCTGCAATGGTCACACCTTATGTCGGTGAGGTAGGGCTGGACTGTGATCCTGCAGGGATGAATACAGGAAAAAGAATACCTGAGGGGGGGAGTAACTCTTTTTTTTATAGAGTTATGTGGCCCTGTGGATTGATCGAGTGCAAAGCCACCAGCCATTGGTATGCTGCCATGGAGGCACCAGAACAATCTCTTATACTGATTAGTGAAATTGATCTGAGTACTGTCCATGATACTTATTATTATACTTAGTTACTTAGTTATATTACCTAATAATAATAATATTTGTACTAGAATTTTAGGACAAGCTTTTGACAGCCTACCACATCCTCCTTCTCGGACCAAGCATACTTATACACAAATGTTTAAAAAGGAGCTTCAGGCTCCTGCAGAAAAAAACTAAAAGTCAGCAGCTACAAATACAGTAGCTGCTAACTTTTTATATAAAGGCTCTTACCTGTGCAGGAATCCAGCAGTGTCTTCACCTGAGCCGATTTTTCAATCGGCTATCGGGTGCTGCCACTGCCATCTCCACTAAGGGAAACCAGGGTAGCAGGAGAGGGGCTGAACTTCCTGCTGAATTTGACGTGGTGAACTCAGCTGGAAGTGGGAGCGGGTACCTGTCAAAACCAGGTTCCCGCTCCCCCCCTAAAAGGGCAAATGTGGCAGCGGAGGGGGGGGGCAAACAAGCGGAGCTTCCCCTTATGGGTCAAGCTTCGCTTTAATTAGTATCAGACTGTTTGATCCAAGAAGAAAGGGGTGATAGACCCAAAAAAGCTTGTACTGAAAATCCAACCGTTAGTGCAAATAAAAAAAGCATTAAACTTAAGTTACTTAAATTAAAGTACTACTGTGTTACAAGTCCACTAGCACAGCTACAACCACCTTAAAATACTGTAGATCTGAAACTTTGACCTGCAGTGGTCTGATTTTATTATGCTATTCAGGAATTTTTACTGTATTGAAATGGTTTAGCAGAACAATGCACGTATTGCAATTTACCTACAGCTGGATGACGAAAGTTTACCTAATCCAGCGCTACAGTGGACCTTTGCTTTAGCAGAGACTGCATTCCTGGGGTTAAATTAAAATCTGCACTCCTAGGGCAGGTTGCCCAAATTAAATGTGACCTACTTTTTCCCTTTTCTATGCTGCTTCTCTTTTTTATGATATAGTTTGTCTTCTGCTTTAAGGCAATGAAGTGTCTTAGCAAAAAACGGATTAGTTTTTTATAGAATCTAAAACATGCGCTCTCTTTGCACGTCGTAAAAAACGTCTCTTTTCTTACTCTTCCTGCCCCTCTCCAAGCTGAGGAATTTGCAACTCTGTGGAAAGGAAAAAGAAAAAACCTTTTTTGGAATAAAAAGGAAAACCTTCAAGTAATGTTAACCACTGTTGTTAGGATCAGCCAGAAATTCCATATTGTTCAATGATATAGCATTGTAGGGAGGCACAAAAGAATTGACTGAGCTCACAATTACTGCATGTTCTTTGTTTACGATATGGAGAGCTTTTTATGTCAAATGTATTTAAACAAATTAGGAAATTAGCATTCCAACCATTTCTGACCAGATGGTGCAGATTGTATACATTTAGTTTTCCAATTTACTGTTAGTCAGCAGATTCACATTTAAGCCCCATACACACGGTCGGACTTTTTCATGGATTCTGTCCGATCGGACAAGGTTGTTGAAAAATCAGACCGTGTGTATGCACCATCGGACAGTGTACGTCGGATTGTCCGACGGACAAAGTCTTATCTCCTGCTGGAAAGATTTGCCGTCAACCCGGTCCGATCACACCAAATCCGATCGTGTGTACGGTTGTCCGACCGGACAAAGTGCTACGCATGCTCAGATCACATTACAAGACCAAAGCTATTGGCTACTAGCCTCTACGTAGTCCCGTCGTAGGCAACAAACGTCACCACGTTCAAAATGATCGGATTTTCCGACAACTTTGTTCGACCGTGTGTACGCAAAACCAACATCAGACAAAGTATGACGGACATGGTCCGACGGACCTGGTCCGCGGATTGTCCGACGGTGTGTATGGGGCTTTAGGCCTTGTCCAAGAATTGGATGACATGACAAAAATTGAAAATTATTTAGAGATTTCAAATTTTAATAATTTTAGTGCACACCAGTTTTGAAAAAAATAAAAATCTGCACCACTAAATGCAATATTTAGATGATTTAAAGTGAGGTGAGAGGAGATATGATAGCAATATATACAAATATCTCAATGGCAATCCCAGCATAGGTAGGAAACTATTTAGTCTCATGGAGTAAGAAGACACGGGGTCACACAATTGGAAAAGAAGCGGTTTAACCTTAAGGGGGTTTTTCACTGTCAGGACAACTAGGATGTGGAACTCTCTTCCACATTTGGTGGTGACAGCGGGGGGGGGGGGGTATTGATAGTTTTAAAAGACTCTTGGACTTGCATCTTAGTAAACACAACTTACATGGATATGGGAAATGATTATTGATATTGACACACATACACCTATGCAGGTTGAACTGGGTGGACTATTGTCTTTATTCAACCTTACCAACTATGAAATTACCCTTACATTAAAGTAGCTCTTGGTCACATGAGCTATAAATTGTTGCTGTGTAAGTTACTCCTAGAGCCCGCTGGTTGTTTTCCCCCTTGTTGCTGTGCATACCTTGACCTCTAGAATTCACCCTTCTATGTCTGTGCATTAATTTGTTAAGAGGATGCTTTAGCCTACCCAGTTTACAGGTCTCTGCATTCCTCACTATGTTGTACTGCATACAACAAATTGCTTCACTTGTGCTTGGGTGTTAGGTGTTTTGTATATACAAGCTTCTGTTTATTCCTGGGCTTAAAAGACAGGGATTGGATGTTTGTTAAAGTGATTGTAAAGGCTATTTTTTTGTTTTTTTTAAAATAACAAACATGTTATTCTTACCTCCTCTGGGCAGTTAGTTTTGCACAGAGAAGCCCCAATCCTCCTCTTATCGGGTCCCTCTTTGCTGCTCCTAGACCCTCCTTTGAGTGCCCCTCAGCCAGCAGCTTGCTACAGGGGGCACCCAAGCCGAGTCAGAGCTCCGTGTATCAATTCAGACACAGAGCCCAACCTGGCCCTGCCCCCTCTCTCTCCTGATTGGCTGACTGATTTTGATTGACAGCCACAGGAACCAATGGCGCTGCTGCTCTGTCTCAGCAAATCAGGAGTGTTCTGGATAGCTGAGGGGATCGTGGACATCGCTGGAGAGAGATGGGGCTCTGGTAGGTAATTAGGGGGGTGCTGGGGGGGCTGCTACACACAAAAGGTTTTTTATCTTAATGCATAGAATGCATTAAGATAAACCTTCTGCCTGTACAACTCCTTTAACCGCTTCCCGACCGCCTCACGCCCATGTACGTCGGCAGAATGGCACGGCTAGGCAAAACCACGTACAGGTACGTGGCCCTTTAAGAGCCTAGCCGTGGGTCGCGCACCGGCTCCGTGACCACGGCCGCGGGACCAGCGGACCCGATCGATGCTGGTGTCCCGCGATCGGGTCACAGAGCTGAAGAACGGAGCTTCCTACTCTGCCTGTTTCCTGTCATCGGGAAAGCCGATCAATGACGTCTGACGTCAGCCCCGCCCCCTAATCTTAAAAAAAAACACACACGTCACAGCCCATAACCCCTCCCCTCCCCCTAGTGGTTAACTCTTTCACTGCCAGTGTCATTTATACAGGAATCAATGCATTTAAATAGCATTGATTGCTGTATAAATGACAATGGTCCCAAAAATGTGTCAAAAATGTCCGATGTGTCCGTCATAATGTCGCAGTCACAATAAAAATCGCTGATCGCCGCCATTACTAGTAAAAAAAAAAATATTATAAAAATGCTATAAAACTATCCCCTATTTTGTAAACACTATAACTTTTTTCTCTCAATAGATTTTTATTGAATGATCAAAGAAATACAACAATGTAAAAACAGTGCAAGTTACATTTGACAAAGGCGATGTGGCATCAAAATACAGCATGACAAACAAACAAAACAAAAAAAAATAAAAAAATAAAATAAATAAAAATAAAAAAATAAATAAAAGACAATACCCATAGTAAAAACTGTTTGATATTGTATGTATCATGTGAAGACTTTGTTCAAGTCCAGTAGGCCACCACTGGGTGAGTAGCAAACTAGCACACGGCCATCTAGATATATAACCCTGACTGGGGTATGAGGATACAACCCAGCCCCAGCACCCCAAAAGGGATCTAACTGTGCTGGGAGATGGGATTCACCCTCCCCCCTGTAAAACAATCAAAAACGAAGTATATCTAGAAGAGGGAAATGAATGCAGTATACTTGAGAAAATCAATATATGATGTAAAGTTACTAGTAAGCTAACCACCGTATATCATGTGCAGTCTGTCAAATGTAAATAAATTCAACGAAAGCTGACAACTTTGAAATACCCTAAAGCAACTAGGAACCAGTAGGGAAGGGAGGGAGAGCAGGGAAAAGATAAAGTAAGAAACAGAAAAGAGGAGGCGCACATCAGTAGCTTTATATGGAGGGGATCTCTCTTGTTCCGGGACAGTCTGAAGGTACCGAGGATCATGTAGATCTGGAAATGTAATTGATCCATGGTTCCCATACTGCTGTGTGTCTGTCCACCAAATCTAAGAAGATGCTGACTGTTTTTTCCTGAACCATAATCCAGGTTATCTTTCGTTTAACTAATCGCAAGGATACCGTGGGCTGCTTCCAATCCCGGGCTATGGTCATCTTAGTTCCTAAAAGGATAAACCTTATAAGATAGTGAGACAATTTTGGGATACCCTGTTGGGGAAAGTTAAGTAATGCATATTGAGGTGAGTTAGGTACTGGAAAAGAGGTAAGCTTCCTGATAATATGGAAGATGTTGTTCCAGAGTTTCCTTATTTTTGGGCATTCCCACCAAATATGTAGAAAGGAACCAACATGACCACATTTGCGTAAACATAGGGGCGAAGCAGTCGGGTAAATTCTAGCAAGTCGTAACGGAACCATATACCATCTCATCATTACTTTTAGATTTGCTTCTACCAGAGCAGTATTAAGTAGGCCTTTTGTGGCGTACACTGACGCTTTACGCCAGTCTGCGAGAGACCAATGCTGTTGAAGGTCAGTTTCCCATTCTAGCATGAAGAGCGTTTTAGAGTCCGCTTGAGCTAAAGCTTGGTAAATCACCGATATCCCACCCCTCTGCTCCATGGCCTGACCACACCAAAGCTCGTATTCAGTTATGGATGGGGACTTGGAGGATGAGAGTCCTAATGATCTAAGGAAGTGGGAAATTTGTTGGAATCTGAATTTCTCAGTTTGTGGCATACCAAGTTTATTAATGCAGTAGGTTAATGTGATAGGGCCTAATGAGGTTACAAAGTGACCAATCCTATATAACCCCTTATCCAGCCACCAGCTAAAGGCCCTGATGATTTGACCAGGGGGAAAGAGGGGATTCCTAAAAATGTGTGATAGTGGAAACCAGTTAGAGATCAGGTGTGGCTCCTTTCTAAGAGAGTCCCAGAGAGAGAGCGAGTGTGATAGGGTGGGAGCTAGTATGGCGGGTCTGTCTCTGGAAGGGCACCAAAGGATGTAGTCCAGGGTGTAACCTGGTATAGACTGACGTTCCATGAGAACCCAATCTGGGTGAGCTATTTTTGAATAGATAGTCGAGAGTTGGGAGAGATGAGCCGACTGATAGTACCAAAGAATATTCGGCACTCCCAGTCCACCCTGGTCCCTGTTGCGAAAGAGTGTTCCCCTCGCAAGTCTATGTCCTTTGGATCCCCATATAAACCTTATAATTTTGGATTGAAAGCTCCGAATCCGGTCCCTGGGAACAGGGATGGGGAGAGAGCGAAAGAGATACAGGATGCGGGGGAGTAAGGTCAGCTTAACAGAGTTAACCCTGCCCAACCAAGATATACCCAGTCGGTCCCAAAAGACAAGATCGTCTTCAAGTCTGCGAAAGGTGGCAGGGTAGTTGGCCGAGTACAGTCTGTCTATTGAAGCCGTCAAATTAATCCCCAAGTATGGGAGCACTGAATCTGTCCAGCCAAACCTGAAATTATCACGTAATTGTAAAACCAGCTGAGAAGGTAAGTTAATATTGAGTGCCAGGGACTTGGAATAATTGACCCGAAGTCCTGATACTTTGCCAAAATCATCTAACAATTTACATATAATTGGAAGAGAAGTGCTTGGAGACGAGATAAAAAGCAATACATCGTCCGCAAATAGTGCGCATTTATGTGTTTGCGGTCCGCAGCGGATCCCCTGTATATTGGGATCAGATCTGATGGCAATGGCCAGAGTCTCGATGATCATGGCAAAGATCAGTGGAGAAAGGGGGCAGCCCTGTCTTGTGCCGCGTAAAATTGGGAAAGGCTTCGAGTAGTGTCCCTGCAGTTTGATTTGGGCAGAAGGGGACGAGTAAAGTGCATTAATTAAATTCAGAAAAGACTGACCAAATCCCCATTTTTCCAGGGTAGGGATCAAGAAGGACCAGGAAACTGAATCGAAGGCCTTTGTAATATCCAGGGAAAGTAAGAAACCCTGTTGTGGGGGGGTCCCATCCCATCCCGATCTCAAAAGTGAGATAACATCTACCGCCCTCCTAATTTGATCCGATCCCTGTCTCCCTGTGATAAATCCGACCTGATCCTTGTGAATGTAGTGGCGAATAAAATTAGAGATTCTGTCTGCTAGAATTTTAGTCAAAATTTTGAGATCATTATTGATTAAGGATATAGGTCTGTAATTAGAGGTGTCACTAGGATCCTTTCCTGGCTTGGGGATAACGGTCACATATGCTGAATTCAGAGAAGTGTCTAATGGTGTCCCAGTCCAGAGATGGTTAAAGAAGCGTGCAAGGTATGGAGCAAGTGTCTGGGAGAAGTGTTTATAGTAAGGGACAGCAAAGCCATCCGGGCCAGGCGCCGAATTAGTTTTTAGATTTTTGATGACATGTTCAACTTCCTCAGCGGAAATAGGGGATTCAAGTTCCTCTCTATGAAGATCTTTCAATCTAGGAAGTTGTATGGAGGACAGGAACGCGTTAACGGCGTCATGCGAGGGGGCAGACTCCGGTTTGCTATAGAGGGCTAGGTAAAACTCATGGAAGGCTTCCATGATCTTTTGAGGATTCTGTGAGAGGGAACCGTTTTTTAATTTAATTTTAGGGAGAGTATAGGATCTGTTTTTAGGAGTTAAACGTCTAGCCAGTAGAGTCCCAAGTCTATCTTTTTGGTGATAGAAGCGTCCTCCCTCCCATCTGAGCTCCTTCTCAGCCCTAGCGGTGAGAGCTAAATTCAACGCAGTGCGGGCAGCATCTAGCCTATCCGCAGAGCGTAAGGAAGGTTTGGATTTATGTAGTTTGCTCAGCGTTGAAAATTCCCTTTCCAACCTCTCTATTTCTGCCTTACGAGCCTTGCGCAGTCTAGAAGATATTTGGATTAGGTGACCTCTAATCGTGGCCTTGTGGGCCGCCCATAGCACAGCAGGGGAGATCGCATCAGCATCATTGATTCTAAAATACTCCTGAATGTGCTTTTCAATCTCCCGAGCCTGTGTTGGATTGCTAAGAATGGATGCATTAAGTCTCCATCGGAACTCTGGGCGAGAAGTAGAGCCACCTGATAAATACAAAACGACCATAGAGTGGTCCGACAAAACAGAGTCCCTAATGACCGACCGTTGAGCCAACGGGATGTGCTGTTGGAGAATAAAGAAATGATCAATTCTCGCAAAGGTTTGATGGGGGCTAGAGAAGTGTGTATAATCTTTAGCCCTAGGGTTAAGTTCCCTCCATATATCCACCAAGCCAAAATGGTATAAATGTCTGGCCACCTGTAAACTCTGCCTGGTCGGACGTAACCGGTTTTTGTTTGGTGGACGCGATTTATCAATGCCCGCATCAAACGCTAGGTTGGAGTCTCCTCCATATATGACTATACCGTCCGTAAGAGGGGCTAGCGTTTGTAGAAGGGATTGAAAAAACTTCGCTTGGCCCTTGTTAGGGGCGTAATATGAGATGAGGGAGTAGAGTTGTTCTGAGATGAGCACTTTAACAAGAAGGAACCTGCCTTCAGGGTCCTTAAAGTCAGAGACCAGGGTGAACTGAGTCCTACCGGAGAAGAATATACCCACGCCTTTGGTTTTGTTATCAGAGTTGGCCAGGAAAAATCTAGGGAATTTTGCGTGAATGAAGGAGGGTTGATAAGGTTTAGGGAAGTGAGTTTCCTGCAGAAATAAAATGTCTATATTTTGGGCATGGTATTGTTGAAAAATCTTTTTGCGTTTTAAAGGGGAGTTAAGTCCCTGAACGTTATGAGAAGCCATGCGGAGGGAAGTACCTTGGGTGGTCTTGTTAGCCATGGAGCAGAGTGTGAGAAAGGGCATATGATAACGGAGCACTTACCTTCATGCTAGAAGTACACCGTCTCAGAGCAACGGAACCCGGAAGCAGATCAGCATCCCGATAACAACCTCGGATGAGAGATACCGTCTCCAGAGCTGCAAAAAGTAAAGAAGAGATTAAGAAAAGTAGGAAAAGAGGGAGGAAAGGAGAAGGAACAGAAAAAGGGTCGACTTGAGGTTGGGGCAAAGTAAGATTCACCCCACCCAAGATAAAGAACACGGAGTACCCCACAAAGGGGGTAACGCCCATACCAGGAGAGGCAAAACCGCACAGGTTGCCTGTCCAAGTGTGGGGGAGTGCGGCAAAGGTCCGCTCCATCCTCTGCACCCCAAACTATTAAGGCAGAAATAACATATTAAATGAACGCCGTAATCATAAAAGTCAAGAGACCAAGACCAATGGAAAATTGTAACATCCTACATAGAACTAGTAGGCCTGGAAAAAATAAATAAAAAACAATGAATAAAAACAACAGGGGGCCAGTAGAGGTCCCGACACATTCAGGAATGATACCGGGATTGAAAAGAAAAAATGAGAGTCCCGTCAGAGTCACGGAGGTAGTCCTTCTTTAGCTTTCTTGTTCCTGGGTGTATTCCAGAGGGAGGTGAGAGGGCTTGAAGGCGGTGGGCGTTTAGACATTCCGGATGAGGATGCCTGCATGGGGGATGGAGGATCCGTGGGGATTAGTCCCAGTTTGCGGAGCAGTAATTCCCCGTCAGGAAAAGATGATAATCTATACGGTTTGCCATTATAATCAAATTTCAGGCTGAAGGGAAATAGCCACCAATATTTGATGTTCTTTTGCGTCAGGATCGTCAGCAATGGTTTAAGAACACTATAACTTTTGCGCAAACCAATCAATAATCGCTAATTGTGATTTTTTTTACCAAAAATATATAGAAGAATACGTATCGGCCTAAACTGAGGAAAAAAAATGTTTTGTTATATATTTTTTGGGGATATTTATTATAGCAAAAAGCAAAAAATATTGTTTTTTTTTTAAATTGTCGCTCTATTTTTGTTTATAGCGCAAAAAATTAAAACCGCAGGGGCGATCAAATACCACCAAAAGAAAGTCAAATGGGACACAAACATGTGGGGCCCCATAATCTCCTATTGCCCGGGGGCCCCATGAGTTGTCAGTCCGCCTCTGCTTAGTAGAGATCTTTACTGTTCTGTTAGCAGACAGGAAAGATGTACCTTTGTCATGAATACATTCATGACCATGAATAAAATCTCTTAAGGTTACCACTCTTCTCGATGATGCAAACCCTTATTAGTCCCTAAAGAGGGACCCTACTTGCCATTACAAGAAAAAGGTGGTAGACTGTACCACTGTCTCTATTCTGGAAGAAGCTATACCTTGCCTGTACGGATTCCCTAAAATAAATGAGGATGTTGTCCCTCTAAGGTAAACCTAGATTACAACTAGGGAAGGATAGTTCATTAGTTGGCATTGAGAAAAGGTATTATAAGTAGCTAAAAAGTAAAGCTAATTGATATTTATTATAAATGTAATTGTTTAACTCTTATAGCTTTCGAAGTATGTAAAAGGCCCTCCAAACCATACCTTTTTCTGAAAGCACAGGACCAATACAATGAAATGATTGTACTATTGATTTTGCAAGTCCCATGATAGTTGCACAAATGTTTATCAAAACAATTTTGTCTATATAAATACACTATAATCATTATTTCACACAAAACAACATATAAACTTCCAAAAGTCTTAATAAATCTAAAAGAATAATATCCCAGTTGCTTCTTTCTTCATCCTAGCCCCCATTCAAATATCGAGCATCAATGCATATCCGGTGTTGACATCACCCTTTCATTATGTGACAGTGCTTGGGCCTTACAATTGGCTGATAGAACTAAGCACTGTCACATGCTCCCTATATTTGAATGCAACGGGTATATCTTGGTTGCTAATCTAGAGGTAAGAGCGGCAGGGGATGTCTGGGGAAAAGTATAAGTTGGTCAGGGGGAGGGGGGGGGGTGCTTTTCATTGACACTGTCACTTTGCACTCAATCAATGTGACTGGGTCTCTTTAAGCTGCGTGTGGTACCATACTACAAACAACATACTTGTTTGGAACACCCTAAAAATGCGTTTACATTCAAGATGGTGCTGCTATAAGACTATATCTTTCTTAATTCTCTAACGTGCTGCATGTCATGCACATGTGTATGGCATGAGTGTATAGGGAGGGTTTATTTTAGGGTTTACTTTTTATTTTTTGTACTTAAGTGTTGTAACCATAAGGTAGCAAGCCCCTTGTGACAGCACATATACCAACTGTGACAGGTTCACATTTGGGGAAACATTAATCACTAACATTTCCCACTGGCCAGCCTAAAAAAAAGCTGTTGATGAGACTGGCATGAAGACAGTTTTCCAGTTTTACCACTGGTAGCAGATGGTGGTCGGATCAGTGGTTCTACACTGATCTACTACCATCTGCTGCCAGTACCAGGCTTCAGGAAAGCAGAGAAGACTTGGGATCCAAAAAGGGCAATGGAGAAACAGGGAAAGGGGGGCTTTACTGGAATCTGGAAGCCCCCTTAGGACAAGGACATGAACCATGACCCTCAGATATCTGTCCCTCCCACACCAAGAAAATAGGTTTATTTAAAAATAAAATGTTCCCCAATGTAAATCCAGCATCAATCGCAGCACCCAGCAATGTATATATACATCAGCCATGACAATCCAACAACTGATGATGTAGGCACGACAACTCACCGCTACACTTGTCGCAAATGACAGATTTCTGCCTGGCTTCTGTATGCAATTGGGCTGGGGATGCTGTGTTTGAACTTCTCGTGCAGGTTTAAGATACCCCCAAAACATGTTATTTCCCCTCTTTTCACTGAATATTCTTTTCTTAGTTTACATGATATCCAAAGCCTTTTCCTTTCTATAAACCCCTTGTGTCCCAGAGCATTTTTTTTTTCCATTTTGGAAAAGTCTTGGTTCTGGTGCTTTTGCAGTCTACCATAACATATTTTACATGGTTTTTGTCAGACACATGACAAACTATATTAGTTTTGGAAACATTTGTTTTTTCATAGGTTATAATTGGGAATAAATCGTGAAAAACATAGTAATACAGGCAATTTGCTTTTAGGTAAGCATAAAAGTTGACTTACTGTGAAACCAGGCATAGTAAGTAGGATATATCAGGTGGTTACAATGTACTCCTTTGCAGAGGAACAAAAGAAAGAGGGAACTATCCTTATTAATAGTCATTGGTGGGCAGTACGTCAATTTAACTAGTACAAGAGATATTGTGTTAGTACCTTGCAATACAAATAATATTGACAAATAACTGCCACTATATTTCTCGACTACAATCTGAAAATCATGGTATCTTAACAAACAACTTGCCTTAACAAAGAAGAAGTTAAACATTAATTTAAAAAAAAAAAAAAAAATGTTTCAACATGTATATATATATGGGAATGTATGAGAGGAAATGTGCATACTTGCATTTTATTATTTTTTTATTTTTTTTACACAAGAAATGTTCAAATTTAGCAGCAGTCACAATATTTCTATAAGGGCAAATGGAGCAAGAGTCAATTCAGTGTTTTGAAGTGAAAAAAAGAACATAAGCACACAAAAAAACCCAGTCATTTAGCACAGATTTTCTATCTCTGCTGTTAATGAATGACGTCTCACTGGCCTAGTCCTAAACCCCTGGATTAATTAGGAATGACTGCCAGTCTGACTGCAAATCTGGTATTAATTGTTAAGCAAAGGGTGGTTTGGACTCTGAAACCCAAGAGTGTTATTAGAAGATAAAAATCTAAACATGAAAATATTGTCCTAACACTCGAGATAAAGCTCTTTTATATAGAAAGCAGGATAAGGATGTGTGAAAAACTTACTAAAGGTCCAAGAATTCAAAACATTCCACACTGCTTTTCAATGGCTGGAGACACAAGAAATGTGTTTGTTTGCAATGTGTGTGTATATATATATATATATATATGCATGTTTGTGGGTGTGTATACATTCATAAGATGCATATTGTGTGACTGTATCTTTTTATACTTTTTGTAGCATACTTTTATATTGAAATTTCTTGAAATAAAAGGAAACCAATAGGGGTGAATAGGAAGGTTTTTGATATTATGATGTACAAAATTAGCCTTTATTTCAACTAAAACAGATACTGGAAGTTTTTTGTTGAGTTGGAAGTATTTATTCAAATGTCAACTTCAACGGCAAGATCACAGCTAATACCTGAATGAGTTTTGCATCAACAGTGCTTACCCAAGGGTGCACAGCCCGAAAGCTTGTCCTGAAAATTTGGATGGTAGTGCAAATAAAAAAGTATCACAAACAGTACTTAATTGTAAGGGTGCTTACTGATATGCATGCAGGTAATAGCTGCATTTCCAATGTTGTATTTAGGATTTTAATAAATATTTTATTTAGGAAAAAAACTCTACTATCTTTCTTCTCATTCACACGGGGTCGTGGTCCTGGCAATGGAATGCAAGGATTGACACTGTGTAAATGGGGCATGGTTTCTCTTGCAGCAGCAGTGTAGCTCCACGTTTGCAGTCACATTTGAGAAATCTCCACGATATGCTTGTATTTCCATTCACACAGCATACACTGATAATATATAATGGAAGGACAGTTATACAACACTAGTTCACCAAAATATGTAAAATATAAATCGTCAACAAACAATCCATATAAGCAGCAGAATAATTTTCAGCAAGTAAACCCTGGGTCCAATCAGCACCTTAAGTATTACCTGAAGTACCTGGTGGTATAGTACAGCTTGAGGTTACCCAAGGGTCCCAAATGTTATTACATTTTCCGGGGCAAACCTTAGCTTCATAGGTCAGTTTGTATAGTGGGAGCACCTGAATAATTAGGTACATCTAAAAGGCTACAGCAGGAGGAGCTGAAGATTTCCAGTGTTTAGCAATAGATTTCCTGGCTTAGAAAAAAAACTAAGCATAGAAAAAGCTGGGAACATTTAGGGAGAGATTTATCATCAATATGTCCAAATAGGCATATTAGGGGGTTACAAACATTAGGTATTTGAGTAATCAAGCTCATGAAAGCAGTGATTTCAGGCCAAAACGCTCTGATAGGTGGGCATTCCCATACGATATGATAAAATGTGCCAGCTGCTGAAGAACACCATAAACACACAGAAGAGGGCAGCTTATTTAAATGGAAAAGGGAGACTAGAAGTATAATAAGACCTATATAAAAACATTGGTCTGGGTAACTTAATACCTAGAGGAGATGACCATGGGGACTTGCAGTGGTAGAATTTCCTGCCACACCTCCACCTGTGAGTTCAGGTATATCTGAACACCATCTAGATTCAGTGAGACAAAGTCTATCAGTTTCCATGTGAAGTAAGGAAAGGTAATGTAATATGTAGAAATAAGTTTAGCATGAGGTGGGTCATTCAGAAGGCGTTCCAAAGGGGAGGGTTGTATGGAGATAGTTTGTATACCTACAATTATTTTAATAAAAGTATTCCTTACCTTTCTAGCTGTTCCTTTGAAGTGGGCAGCAGACTACAAGCTACTTTGAGCAAATTTAAAGTGAATATATAATGCAGAAGCCAAGCCTTGAGATCTTTAACCATGTGTTAGGACAAACAGTGTTCAAATTTAGTATACAGCTGATAATGAGCTCTGCCAGCACAGTACAGACAAGGTTAATTATGGTAAACATTAACTCCTCAGCTATCTTATTACATAGCAAGTGAAACCTGTTTACAAAGATGGAGTGATCAAGGAAACCTTTACATACAAAACTGTAAAAATAAGACCTATTCTGGTCTCATTAGCTAACACAAATGTCATGATAGACTGATGAAGGTTGCCATTGCTGACTGCTGAAAATGGTTCTCTTGCTATCATGTTGATGCTTTGACATTGTCTCTTTTAAGCCACCCACCTAGAACAAGTATAGAAATAATGGATCGTGACACTTTTCTGACATGCGTTGGGACATGCTTGCCTAAAGGCCCGTACACACGATACGAAAATTGGAAATAAAATTTCGTCCGACGAGCGATCTGCCGTTTTTTGGATCGTTGGTATGGTGCTTTCGACAGCCGATTCCGACTTTTCGGACAACAAAAGCTGGATGTGCAGACTATAAAATTTTTGGCGGATGTGAACACAACATTGAATTTTTGTTTAATAAGTACGGTTTTCGTCTGAAAAAAATCGTAAGAGCAAGACTAAGTGGAATTCTGTTGTTCGAGAATTTTCATATGGTGAGTAACCTCTTCACTTTCGAAACGAGACTAACATGCAACAAAAAGCAGACAACCATTTGTACAAAAATCTGAAAGTATGTACAAGGCTTTAAGTGTGTGTATCAGCAGTTTTGATGCCAGACCCAGCCAGAGAAATTGCACTTTCAGAAGTAGGCTATCATGCTGTATCAATGTTATCATGAAAGGTATGTTATCATGAAAGGTGTGCTTTAAATGATGAACTAAGAATGCAGAACTCAGAATGTATACCTATAATAAAAACAAATAATACATGTAGAAAATAGATCAAATTGACCCAAAACCTATATAGCTTACCATTGCGAATTAATTTAAAGGGCATTTAAATCCCAAAAGCAAAAAAAAAAATTAAAAATGTCAGTTTACTAGTTACTAGGTGTTGTGGCTGCATTATTTTTCTTTTTTAAGGCATTTTGTCTTTTATTTTATCCTGGTAATCCTGCCAATAACACAGTACCTGTATCAACAGGGGAGCAGTGCTGTCACCCCAGGACTGGACTACAGAACACTTACCCCTCTTTTAGGGAAAAGGTCTGATGGACTCCAGCGATAGCTGGATTGTTGATAAGAGTGCAACACAGGAAGTTATCAACTCACAAGATTAACTGTAGGATCAACAGACATTTTTTGCACTTATTGAACAGCTGTAACAAAATCATTTAAATTGTAGACCAAAAGACAGACCAAAAAGAAGAAAATAAGAAAAGTGTATTGTTTGGTTTACATGCACAATAAAGTAAACAAGTAATAATGTTAGATAATTAAGACTGGGCTTAAAAGGAAAGAATACATAAGCAGACTTTGCCATCAGTGAAAATTGCATGTCAAAACAATCTGTAAATTTAGAGATATTAGTAGCTCAAGTAGTAAATCCTTGACACTTAGTTTATAATCTTAGTTTAGCTCTGCCCCATGCACCTCTCAAGCCTTTCTTTTGGTCAAGTGATCCCATCACTTTAACAGAGGCTTTGGAGATGGGAAATAGCATATAGGGCAATGGAGAAAAGTTCAATCTTTACAGGCAAAATGGTGATAATCATATACAGAAATGTTAGCTCCCTTGATCTCTGGATCTGATGATCACTTTGATATTCAGTTTTCACTAAAAGTAACTCCTTTTTTAAGCTCACAATATAACCTCTATTACAAACATTGCCTGGGGCTTAGAGATGCACCACATTCGGACAGGTGGGCAGTAGTGGGGAGGGGCAGAGTACCTCATATTGATTTTTTTTTTAGTCCTTCCCACCACCAGTGCCATTCTAGAAACAGGATCCCACTTTCTTTTTTCTTTGGGCTAATTTACTTATATTGGAATGATTGGTGTCAGGTCACCCTGAGGCTAGGTGACAGATGCACACCGTAGGGATCAGGAGTGCACCGCAAGGTAGTGTACCCTATGGCTGACTGCAGCGGACGGGAGTCAAGGTGATACGAAAGACAGGGCAGCCGGACACCAAGACAGATCCTACCGGGTTAGATCGTAAGATTCCTTGGGGCGTGGAGTCTAAGAGCCAGCTGGTGTTCACCAGAGCCTCTAGTGGTGAGGATGGACTGGGCTGCAACTGGCTCCAGGTCACGACTCCCAGGGTCCCCCAGCTCACACCCACAGTAGGCAGGAGGACAGGGATAGTGAGGGATAGCCAAGGTCAGGGCCATAAGCAGACAGGGACAGCAAGGTACACGCCAAAGGTTCAGGGTCACAGGCAACCAGGGATAGTCAGCGACACGCCAGAAAGTCAGGGTCACAGGCAAACAGGGATAGTCAGGGACACGCCAAAGTCGGTAACAGAACAACAGAAGAGCACACGGCAAGTAACAGAAAGCCAAACACACAAAGGTTGATCAGCAGGGTTGGCCTGCAGTGCACAGGTTAATATAGAGTCCTGTGATAGGAGCTAGGGTGGAGCCCTGCAAGAGGAGGGATTATAAAAGCAGTCCGGTGATGGTTGGCTGGTCTCTAGAGATGAACACATGGAGACAGGCAAGCAGACAACTCTATTGCATAACCATGACAATTGGATAATATTTCAGTTAATTCCATTTATGTATGCAGACTGCCATTCAACCTGCTCCAGGGACCGTTACAAACCACATCCTCGTAGAGGTGTTTGGGTGGTCAACTTAACCAGATCCAAAAATGACCCATTGGCAATTTTTATGTTACACATTAAAATGTTCTCAGAGTTTAGTTTTCAACTACTCTTCTTCAACTCCTGACTGGTAAACGCGATGCTCCAATATCTATTTCTGTCATTGAAATCTGGAGATGTAGCGTTCCCATTGGAACCAAACTGTACCCTCGGATTTCCTACCTCCTGTAAACAGCACCTTTACACAGTGGAGTGGTGGGGTATTTGCCCTATTTATATTTTGCTTCCTCCCTCTCCCCTCCCACCACCTCACTCATTAGTTTTATTCCCACCTTTACCTACCCCCTACCTTCAACCCATACTTGTCCTTTCCTAATCCTCCTTTCCTTGCACACTTCTTCTACTGTACTAACACCTTAATCTTCACAGTTCTTTCCTAGACCCTGCTCCCTACCTAGCCAATCCCCTCTACCACTCTACAACACCCCCTCTAACCTAAGTGATCAAGGAAACCTTTACATACAAAACTGTAAAAATAAGAGCTATTCTGGTCTCATTAGCTAACATGAATGTCACGAGAGACTGATGAAGGTTGCCATTGCTGACTGCTGAAAATGGTTCTCTTGCTATCATGTTGATGCTTTGACAGACCATCTCCATGACATACCTGGCTCATGACCCATAGGGACCAAAAGTAATACATGTTTTATTCCTTGGTACACTCTAGGGTCAACTGCTTCTTTATCCATCAGCAAGACCTCCCAAACTTGAGGGAAGTTGGGAAGGAACCTATTACTTTCTCAGTTTGTGCCTCAGTTACTATCTCATTGCCACACTGAGGAAATGTATAACTGCATGCTGAGAGGGGAACTACTAAAGCTAGTTACTAATTTGAAAAAGTCAGAGAATGCAAAATTGAAATTCTTAGTCCAAATTAGGACCAAAGAGAAATGCCCATAAATGTATTTAGCCATGTCCTTGGATTCAGAATCTCAAGATCCTCTATTTGGACCAGATCAAAGCTCAACAAATTACATTCCAAACTGAGATACCGGTATGGTCATAGCAACAAACCCAATAGACTACTTGCAAAAGCTGTAAGGTACACATGGCTTTATTCCTACAGTCCCTATAAACAACCCTTCCAATGGCTCCCCTAGGGTTTTCAATTCATCAGAGTGCCAAATGCTTTAGGGACTATTATTCTTCCCTATACTACATTATAACCGACAGGTTTATTGGGACCACCAGCCTCTTTATTTTTAAACATCCATGAAAGGAAATAAAGACATTTTGCCTATCCTCAATCACCAAAACTGGAGCAAAAAACATCATATGTTAAATAGATCCCTACTTACTCCAACTAAATACAAGGAGAAACGAGCTTCCCAGACCCTATTTTGCTGCAAACGAGTTGAGGACACTAGACTAGTGGTAAAAATCACCCCTACAAAAGAAAGATATCTATTAAACAGAAGACAACCGTGACTGCTGCTCTCTGACCTCATATGGCTACCTGCTGCCTATGGGCAGTTTTCGGACAATAGTGGGTGGTACTACACACTTCTTGCTCCAAACTTCATTCTGACCTCTTGGGGTCAAAAACACTTCCCATGATGGGAAGTACTTATTTTCATCCTGGAATCTACAACAAAGTCTTCTCACTCTTTGAATCACAAACTCAGGTGGAAACATTTCCATACATGTTGTATCCACTAGGGATGAGCCGAACACCCTCCTGTTCGGTTCGCACCAGAACCTGCGAACAGACCTAAAGTTCGTGTGAACTTTAGAACCCTATTAAAGTCTATGGGATTCGAACGTTCAAAATCAAAAGTGCTCATTTTAAAGGCTTATATGCAAGTTTTTGTCATAAAAAATGTTTGGGGACCTGGGTCCTGCCCCAGGGGACATATATCAATGCAAAAAAAACTTTTAAAAACAGACGTGATTTTAAAGTGAAACAATTAAAGTGTAATATTCCTTTAAATTTCATACATGGGGGGTGTCTGCCTGTAAAGGGGTGCATGTTTCCCGTGCTTAGAACTGTCCCTGCACAGTGTCATTTTTGCAGGAAAAAAAGTAATTTAAAAGCACTTGCGGCTATAATGAATTGTCGGCTCCCTGTAATACAGAGAACAGTCATTGAAAGTCATTGATAAAAAAAATAAAAAATATGCGTGGGGCTCCCCCCAAATTCAATTACCAGACCCTTCAGGTCTGGTATGGATTTTAAGGGGAACTCCACGCCAAATTTAAAAAAAAAATGTTGTGGAGTTCCACCTAAAAATCCATACCAGACTCTTTATCCGAGCACGCAACCTGGCAGGCCGCAGGAAAAGAGGGGGGACGAGAGAGCGCCCCCCCCCTCCTGAACCGTATCAGGCCACATGCCCTCAACATTGGGAGGATGCTTTGGGGGTCTGTGACCCCTCTAAGCACCATGTCCCCATGTTGATGGGGACAAGGGCCTCATCCCCACAACCCTGGCCGGTGGTTGTGGGGGGTCTGCGGGCAGGGGGCTTATCAGAATCTGGAAGCCCCCTTTAACAAGGGGACCCCCAGATCCCACCCCCCCCTGTTTGAAATGGTAAGGGGTACAAAAGTACCCCTACCATTTCACAGAGAAAGTGTAAAAAATTGTTAAAAAAAAACACACAGACACAGTTGGGAAAAGTCCTTTATTAAAAATAAAAAAAAAGATACCAGCGGTGGTAATCCACTCTTGCTATCCAGCGATGGGTGATCTCTTCTCCGGGGTCCAGCGATGGCTGATCTCTTCCGATGACGTCCAGCGCAGCGCATCCTGTCTCCACGGAGACACTGCGGGAATCCCAGGTCTTAGCTGAGGAGGACCAGGCCACCCGTCACCTGACCCCACCCCCCTCTGACACAAGGGGGAAGCCGGGCTTCCCCAGTGACGTACGGGTGACCCTGCCCCTCTGCGTTACATCAGAGGGGATGGGGTCACCCGTACATCACTGGGGAAGCCCAGCTTTTCCCTTATGGCAGAGGGGGGCTTTTCCCAATGGTGTCTGTGTGTTTTTTAACAATTTTTTACAATTTCTTTGTGAAATGGTAGGGGTACTTTTGTACCCCCTTACCATTTCAAACAGGGGGGGGCGGGATCTGGGGTTCCCCTTGTTAAAGGGGGCTTCCAGATTCTGATAAGTCCCCACCCGCAGACCCGCACAACCACCAGCCAGGGTTGTGGGGATGAGGCCCTTGTCCCCATCAACATGGGAACATGGTGCTTTGAGGGGTCACAGACCCCCAAAGCATCCTCCCAATGTTGAGGGCATGTGGCCTGGTACAGTTCAGGAGGGGGGAGCTCTCTCGTCCCCCCTCTTTTCCTGCGGCCTGCCAGGTTGCGTGCTCGGATAAAGGGTCTGGTATGGATTTTTGGGTGGAACGCCACGCCATTTTTTTTTTATTTGTTGTGGAGTTCCCCTTAAAATCCATGCCAGACCTGAAGGGTCTGGTATGGATATTTAGGGGGAACCCCACGTAATTTTTTTTAATTTGACCCGGGGTTCCCCTTAATATCCATACCAGACCTGAAGGGCCTGGTAATTGAATTTGGGGGGAACCTCACGCATATTATTATTATTTTTTTTATCAATGACTTTCAATGACTGTTCTCTGTATTACGGGAGCCGACAATTCATTATAGCCACGAGTGCTTTTAAATGCCTTTTTCCTGCAAAAATTACACTTTGTGCAGGGACAGTTCTAAGCACGGGAAACATGCGCCCCTTTACAGACATACTATACACACCCCCCAGGTATGAAATTTAAAGGAATATTACACTTTTATTGTTTCACTTTAAGCATTATTAAAATCACTGCTCCCGAAAAAACGTCCGTTTTTAAAACTTTTTTTTGCATTGATACCCTGGGGACCCAGGTCCCCAAACACTTTTTATGACAATAACTTGCATATAAGCCTTTAAAATTAGCACTTTAGATTTCTCCCATAGACTTTTACAGGGTGTTTGCGGCTTTTCGAATTTGCCGCGAACACCCCAAATTGGTGAACAGGTGAACAGGCAATGTTCGAGTCGAACATGAGTTTGACTCAAACTCGAAGCTCATCCCTAGTAGCCATCCCTTTGTTTCTAGAGTGCCTTACAACTACACCACTTTTTAGTTTCACTATGCTCTTAATCTATTCTTATGACACCAAACATGCCTTTTGGCATCCAGGGATGCCTGGATATGGACCCCCCTCCATCTCACACTCTCCCTATCCCACTTCTTGTTAAGCTCAGCGGCACCAGACTTTTTCCCTATATATTTCTAGAGGAGAATTAAAATTAGGCCACACCTTCTCTATGGTCCCCAAAGAGATAAAATGATCTTCTTCACCACAACATCTTTATAGCCTGCACAACCTAAGAATGAGGCTTTAAACCAACTTACTAGGCAGTATCGAACACCTGTAAAGGGGAATAGTCGCGCTAATTAGAAAATTATCAAATTCCCTTAAGCAAAAATACAAATTAATAAATATGTGCAAAAACCAATGTCAAAAATGCCGTGTGCCCTAAATACATATGAAATAAATAGGAATAATACCACTCTAAATATTAACCACATGCCGACCGCGCCATAGTAGAAAGACGTCTACAGCGCGGTCGGCCTGTTCTAAGTGGACGCGCACTCGTGACTGCCGGGTCCCGAGGACCCGGCGCATCACGGATCACGGTAAACAGCCGCTGATCGATCACATGTACACAAACCGGCGTCACGTCATGTCACCGGTTCCTCCCTTCCCTCTCTATACCGATCGGTACAGTGAGAGGGGAGAAGCGGAAAGGGGGAGAGACGGGACCAGCGCTGTGGGCTGGATGTGTAGTGCCCACAGCGCTGGTCAGTGCCTACAATACTCTGCCACCACTGTGCAATACTCTGCAACCACTGTGCAATACTCTGCAACCACTTTGCAATTCTCTGCAACCACTGTGCATTGCTCTGCCACCACTGTGCAATACTCTGCCACCACTGTGCAATGCTCTACAACCACTGTGCAATACTCTGCCACCACTGTGCAATACTCTGCCACCACTGTGCAATACTCTACCAATACTGTGCAACACTGCAATACTCTGCCAATACTCTGCCAATACTCTGCAATAATTTTTAATAGAAACAAAGAATCTTTTTTTATTTTATTTTTACCGAATTTTCAGTATTTTTTTATTTATAGCGCAAAAAATAAAAAACCCAGCGGTGATTAAATACCACCAAAAGAAAGATGTATTTGTGTGACAAAAAGGACACAAAATTCATTTGGGTACAGTGTTGCATGACTGAGTAATTGTCATTCAAAGTGTGAGAGCAGCGAAAGCTGAAAATTGGTCTGGTTAGGAAGGGGGTTTAACTGCCCAGTGGTCAAGTGGTTAAACAACAATGTAGTTGAAAAAAGTGTCCATATAAATTCATAAAGTGCAAATTGATATAATGGTTAAAAAAATTAATCGTTGGGTGCAAAAAACAAAAAAAAATTCAAGAAGTGCCAAAAGTGCAAAAAATCCTCAAAAAGTGTATGAGATAATTAATATGATCAATTAAATCAAATAAATCATAAGTGCAAAAGTCCGCATATGAGATATATTGAATAAAATAAAATAATTAAATCAAATAAATCACAAGATGCAAATTTCGCAAATGATATATGTTGGATGTTGAATCCAGTTCCTCAGTATGAAGAAAAATTAATGGGAATTCAAAAGAGGAGTTGAAAGATGATTCCGCCACAACCAAGATTGTAAAGGGTGGATCTATCCTGAGGGGGAAACCCCAAAGAAGTATGTTAAGGACCCTTATCAGATGAAGTGGACCTCCCTATTTGTAGCAAGGTTATCAGCGCCTTCAGATATAACCCTCTTCGGGTGTGAAAATTAGGGTAGTATCCGCGCTTAGGAACAAAGAACTGCTGCCCCCCTGAGAAGCTTCACATAGGTGAAGTCAAAAGATATAAAACACTAGAGAAGGGGTATTGGCGCTGTTCTAAACCACAATAAAAACTATATAGATAATACAGGGGTATAAAATGTAGGGGTGGAACGTATCTCAAATGTTAAAATGTCAGAAACAAGATAAAGTGCATGTGTAATAAAGTGAGTCAGTGGTGTATAATAGTACATAAACCACAATAAACAAATCACACAATGTTGAAGTTACTCGAAATATGGTGTTCAACTGGCACGGAATAGTGATTATTACGAAATAAATATTCAGAGAGTGGGGTAAAAGTGAACAAAGTGCAAGTGCATCAATAAATACATGAGGTAGACATATCAGCTGATTCCTCCAATGCGGAAAAAGATTGATCATAACATAAACAATATTAAAGTATAGTGCAAATTTAGAAGGCCGCCGGGAAGAATATATAAAGAAAGAATTGTATTCACTATAAGCATACAATGGTGTCACCGTAAGTCCTAGGTAAAGGGACTACAGGGGCTATGCTCTGTATCTAATGTCTATGTCTATATCAAGTCCAATATAGATACAATTAAGTATAAGGCACCAAGGTCACTGCACCATTCTTTTAACAGCACGCTTTTTTAGCACCTGCCTCTTGGGCCGGGCCTTTTGGCTGGGACCAGAGGAATTTTTTATTCCTGGCCGGAGGGCCTGGTCATTGTCTTGCACAATGGCCACTTCTTTCACTCCTCCTCTCCACTATCCCTTCCCCCACTTTATTTTATTTATTCCTTTGTTTGTCACTTTTTGTATTTTTTTGTTTGTACACGATTTAGCACGTGTGATTAGTAGGGTCACAGGTCCCAGGGCCTGTCCTGAAAGTCGGGGAGGGGGTGGACATGGCCTTCTGGCTTAGTTCGCCCTCTCTCATAGGGTTGGGGTCTCCCTTCGGGGGAGCCTCACCTAGTATTTGGGTGGGCCTGTTTCGGCAGACCTTCCAGAGAACGGGGTCTGACTGGTTTCGGCCAGGAAGACCAAGTTTTACGGTCCTTGTCCCTGTCAGGAGCCTAACGCCCCGGGGGATTCAGGACAAGGTCCTCTGATTTTAGAGGTCTTGTGTACCCGTTGCACTTTTTTGTCGCACCTCTTTATGTTGTGCACATTTTTTATGCACCGGGTGAGTTTTTGAGTGTGTTTTGCACGCCATCGGCTTTCAAAAGAAAAAATAGATACAAGTTGATACATAAAAGTTTCTATATAGAGATATCGAAAAAATTATCAAAGCATCCCCAAAAAATTAAAAATTAAAAAATAATTATAAAAAATATATAAAAAATATACTTTGTATATGTATAAAAATAGGTAGATGAATTAGTATGGAAGTCCTGCGTAGGATAAGTGGAGGTTATATAAGTGTATATACAGAACCGCGGGAAAAATTATGTGTATATAATCTGCTGAAGATTCAGTCTGAAATCAGACCCAAAAATGAATAACTGTTCTTGAAATGCAGTTATGTTGATCCGGTGCTCCCCTCCTTCCGACACTGACCCTTATGTGATTGCACTTACCAGAGTGCTCAACCCCTGCAGGGGTAATGAGCATAGAAGTACTAGTTCAAGTAGTCCTCGCTGGTCTCATCTGGGGGTCCTTGCTCGTCTCACCACCAAGTGGTAAAAAGGAGAATTTAAATGAAATTCTCCTTTTTACCACTTGGTGGTGAATTTACTATTTTAAAGATTAAAATACTGCTTTTTAAACGGATTCACGCTAAGAGTCTGTCCTTCCCCATATACCATATCCAATATTGCTGAGAACACCCTGATGACCCAAAGATAGGATCCAGATGACAGCAACCTCCGTGAGAAAAAGTGGACACCCCCAGCTGAGACGAGCAAGGACCCCCAGATGAGACCAGCGAGGACTGCTTGAACTAGTACTTCTATGCTCATTACCCCTGCAGGGGTTGGGCACTCTGGTAAGTGCAATCACATAAGGGGCAGTGTCAGAAGGAGGGGAGCACTGGATCAACATAACTGCATTGATTTCAAGAACAGTTATTCATTTTTGGGTCTGATTTCAGACTGAATCTTCAGCAGATTATATACACATAATTTTTCCCGCGGTTCTGTATATACACTTATATAACCTCCACTTATCCTACGCAGGACTTCCATACTAATTCATCTACCTATTTTTATACATATACAAAGTATATTTTTTATAATTATTTTTAAATTTTTGGGGATGCTTTGATAATTTTTTTGATATCTCTATATAGAAACTTTTATGTATCAACTTGTATCTATATTGGACTTGACATAGACATTAGATACAGAGCATAGCCCTTGTAGTCCCTTTACCTATGACTTACGGTGACACCATTGTTTGCTTATAGTGAATACAATTCTTTCTTTATATATTCTTCCCGGCGGCCTTCTAAATTTGCACTATACTTTAATATTGTTTATGTTATGATCAATCTTTTTCCGCATTGAAGGAATCAGCTGATATGTCTACCTCATGTATTTATTGATGCACTTGCACTTTGTTTACTTTTACCCCACTCTCTGAATATTTATTTCGTAATAATCACTATTCCGTGCCAGTTGAACACCATATTTCGGGTAACTTCAACATTGTGTGATTTGTTTATTGTGGTTTATGTACTATTATACACCACTGACTCACTTTATTACACATGCACTTTATCTTGTTTCTGACATTTTAACATTTGAGATACGTTCCACCCCTACATTTTATACCCCTGTATTATCTATATATTTTTTATTGTGGTTTAGAACACCGCCAATACCCCTTCTCTAGTGTTTTATAACCCTGTTCGGGGTCTTTACATCAATTCAGGATGTCCGTACCTCCAGATATTTCATCACTCTCAATGCCGCACCTCCGTCCGCTGTGCAGAGAGAACCCGCGTACTAGTGAAGGAAGCCAAGACACTCACCCAGCACTGGAACGGGCCACATAAGAGGACAGAAAAAATGGAAGGAACTTGTAAGGGAACTGTTCGCCCCGGCGCACGCTGGTGCGCATGCACGCACGCACAGGTGTAAACAGACCAATGGAGATCGCCAAGTGCGCGCTAGTGCGCACGTGTGCACACAGGGGACCGCAGATGCCTGTGTGCACCTATGCGCATGCACGACGCATGGCAAACACGCACAGGAGCACACCTTAGCGCTAATTGGCGCCAGCTAGCCTATTTAAAGGGGGCTCCAGCAACAGATCGGTGCTCACTGGTCTTCAGCTCTGTTCCCATTACTCTGAAATCCGCATTATCTGCCTGATTACCCATTGACCCTGCTCTGAAATCTGCTGTATCTGATCTCTGGTTCCTGATCCCGGCTTCCCATCTGACCCATCTCTGCCTGATGTTCCGGTACCCTGCTGCCCGCCTGTTGACGAACCCGGCTTCCCATCTGACCCGTCTCTGCCTGATGTTCCAGTACCCCGCTGCCTGCCTGTTGACGAACCCGGCTATTCCTGTGACCTTGCTTCGGCATCACCACCCGAGTGTCTGCAACCACAGTCCTGCACCCCGCGGTGACTTCCTGCTCTTCAACCACAGTCCTGCACCCGCTGCGACTTCCTGCTCTGCAACCACAGCCCTGCGACCAGCTGCGACTCCCTGCTACAGGATTCTGGACTTCCATCTGCAGGCACTCATGTGCCTCCTGTCCTTTGGCTCCTTCTGTTCCACTCTCAGCGGGACCTGGACTGGAGATACAAGAGAGGCCGACCTCGTCATTTCAGTCTCCCCTCAGGTACGTGACAGAACTCCAATAGTGTGTTATCCTTAACCACTGTTCGGTTATCGAACACCTGAATACCGTCACAAACTTTACCCACAACCCTTTCCAATGTGTTGGAGATGTGGCAATGAAAGAAGTGTTCATTCATTCATGAAAAACTGTTTTACAGTCCAATTGGTCATTATAAACTTTACAGGAATAGATCTGGGAGACACCCCACAACATTCCTTCTACACCATAACCATCTGTCTAGTTGAACAGTCAAGTGATCCCCTCTTATCTATCTCTTAAACGCAGCTGAAACCTGCATTTCATTATATTAGAGACAGACCTCCCCCCCAATAATATCTCTGTGGTGCTCTAATGCCGCGTACACACGATCAGACTATTGGACTTTCCGAACGAGCGGACTTGCCCACACACGCCCACACACGACCAGACATTTCCGGCAGACTAGATCTGGCGGACAATCCGCTAGACTTTTGAAATTAATGGACTTGCCCACACACGGAGTAAAGTCCGTTCATTTTGAACGTGACTCCAGGTAGACGGGACTAGCGAAGGAAGTCAATGTCGCCGCCTCCATCGGCGAGATTGACACCTTGCTAGCCCCGTCGCCTGGTATGGATTTAAAGGGGAACCCCTACGCTGAAAAACATGGCGTGGGGGTCCCCCCAAAGTCCATACCAGACCCTTATCCGAGCACGCAGCCCAGTCGGTCAGGAAAGGGGGTGGGGACGAGCGAGCGCCCCCCCCGAACCATACCAGGCCACATGCCCTCAACATGGGGGGGTGCTTTGGGGAAGGGGGGGCCCTGCGGCCCCCCCACCCCAAAGCACCTTGTCCCCATGTTGATAAGGACAAGGGCCTCTTCCCGACAACCCTGGCCGTTGGTTGTCGGGGTCTGCGGGCGGGGGGCTTATCGGAATCCGGGAGCCCCCTTTAATAAGGGGGCCCCCAGATCCCGGCCTCCCACCCTATGTGAATGAGTATGGGGTAAATGGTACCCCTACCCATTCACCCGAGGGAAAAATTGTTTATAGAAAAAACACAACACAGGTTTTTAAAGTAGTTTATTAGACAGCTCCAGGGGTCTTCTTTCGACTTCGGGGGTCTTCTCGCCAGGCACCTCCGCTATCTTCTGCTCTTTTACCGCTCTTTTACTAGCGGAGGAGCCCTGCTTTCTCCTTCGTCGCCGCCGTCCGGGGGTCTTCGTCCGACTTCGGGGGTCTTGTCCAGCTCTTCGTTTCCTCTGCTGGGCCTCCGTTATCTTCTTGCAGCTCTTTTACTAGCGTTGGCCCGGTCTTTCATGACGCTTCTTTGTTGACATGACACTCTCTCCAGTCGCAATGCCAGGGATGCGTTGCGCAGCGACTTATATAGGAATAAGGGGTGGGGTCACCGGGTGATGTCACATGGTGACCCCACCCCTTATGATTTTACAGGGGATGCTGGGACTGTGACATCATAAGGGGCGGCATCACATTGACTTCCTTCGCTAGTCCCGTCTACTGGACTGTACTCTGTGTGTGGGCAAGTCCATTCATTTCAAAAGTCCAGCGGACTTGCACACAGACGTGTGTGCCGGACTGCGGATTCTGGCAGACAATTTTGAGTCAAGACTTCTTTCTAAGTCCGCCGGATAGTCCGATCGCGTGTACGCGGCATAAGGGTTCAGAAATTCAACATATAGAGGATTTCACCTCATCCTTTAACATTCTGTAGAACTTAAAGTGGATGTAAACCCACTCTCATCCTTTCTAAAGTACTGCAATATTGGTTATCTAGAAGGATATACATGCCTCCTGCATGTATACTTATCTGTCAAATGTCTCCCGTCTGTCTGCTATTGGACCCGAAAAACTGGGTGGGTCTGTTTTCCAGGGCTCAGTGGGTGGAGTCGTGATGTCAGCAGACTCCCCGCCCACCTCTACACTCCCCTTATCAACATGCATTTTCTCCTGTTTATTTCTTACTATTTGATCACTAACATCCAGTCAAAACCCAGAAAAGTCCCCACATGACTTCAGCATGCCAAATCATGCTGAGGTGTGGAACAGCCAATCCTTACAGAGCTGCTGAAAAAAGGAGTGGTGATGGGAATTAAAAAATAATGCATGTCTTAGGCTAGTGCACGAGATATGTAAATCACCTGTCACTCACAGCAAGTGGGAGGATTTGACAAAGTTTTTCTCTGTTTGTCAAGATTTCTGTCACTGAACAATAAAAGAGGATTGCTCAGAGCTGGATTAACTCTTTGTGGCAAGACTGGGCTCAAATGATAGGAAATCATATACTCTACATTATGACATAAAAAAAAAAAATTCAGGTTTACATCCACTTTAATAGAAAGGCATTCTTTTACTGGGAGTAATACACCTACTCAAAAGAATATTGCCAACTGCTCATGGAGTGACAGGATTATTTCAGTCCTATATTCACTTTTTCTCAGTGTCCCAGAAGATACCATTGCCTCTTGCCTACTCTGACCAGAGGTGCCCTACCTTAAGCAAATACAACAGATCCAGGCAGGGTCCCCCACTCCCTTTTCATCCTCCCCTCACCACCACTCTTCCTTACCCTCCACCCTCTCCCTCTGAACCTCTCCCCTCTATTCCTGTTGTGTTCCTAAGGCCGCGTACACACGAAGGGACTATCCCGCGGGATTATCCTCTGGACTGAAGTCCAGCGGATAATCCCCTCGTGTGTGGGCGCCGGTGGACTTTTTGGCGCCAAAGTCCGGCGGACCAAAGTTTTAAGTTTGGTTTTAAAATTATCCGCTTGACTTGGCAGTCCGGCGGACAATCCCGCCGTTAGTAGGCAAGTCCGCGGGACTTTTGAAAATGAACGGACTTTCCGCTCATCGGCAAGTCCGTTCATTTAGCACGTGACTTCAGGTTACGTAGCTAGCGTAGCCAGTAAATGCCGCCGCGCTAGCTCCGTAAGCTGGCATGGATTTAAAGGGACTCCCCACGCCGAAAAACGGCGTGGGGGTTCCCCCCAAATCCATGTCAGACCCTTATCCGAGCACGCAGCCTGGCAGGCCAGGAAAGGGGTGGGGACGAACGAGCGCCCCCCCTCCTGAGCCGTACCAGGCCGCGTGCCCTCAACATGGGGGGTGCCCTGGGGAAAGGGGGGCCGTGCGGCCCCCCCACCCCAAAGCACCTTGTCCCCATGTTGATGAGGACAAGGGCCTCTTCCCGACAACCCTGGCCGTTGGTTGTCGGGGTCTGCGGGCGGGGGTTTATCGGAATCTGAGAGCCCCCTTTTATAAGGGGGCACTCAGATCCCGGCCCCCCACCCTATGTGAATGAGTATGGGGTACGATGTACCCCTACCCATTCACCTAAGGTGTAAAATGTAAAGTAAAAAAACACCCACACTTTTGAAAAAATAGTTTATTGCACTGCTCCGGGGGTCTTCTTCCGTCTTGGGGGTCTTCTCGCCGGACTCCCCCGCCATTTACCAAGCTCTTTTACCGAGCGGGGAAGTCCGGCTACCTTCTTCGTCGTCGCCGCCGGCGCCTTCTTCTTCTTCTTGTCCTTCTTCTTGTTCTTCTTCTTCTTCCGATGTTGACCCGATGCTCTCTCTGCCCGGAATGGCAGAGGCGCGCTGCGCTGGGACTTATATAGGGACATGGGGACAGGGTCACATGCTCATGTCACATGGTGACCCCGCCCCCCTGTGATGTCACAGTCCCGGAGGATGGAGGATGCTGTTTTTTTTACTTTACATTTTACACCTTAGGTGAATGGGTAGGGGTACATCGTACCCCATACTCATTCACATAGGGTGGGGGGCCGGGATCTGAGTGCCCCCTTATTAAAGGGGGCTCCCAGATTCCGATAAGCCCCCCCCCCGCAGACCCCGACAACCAACGGCCAGGGTTGTCGGGAAGAGGCCCTTGTCCTCATCAACATGGGGACAAGGTGCTTTGGGGTGGGGGGTCGCACGGCCCCCCTTTCCCCAGGGCACCCCCCATGTTGAGGGCACGAGGCCTGGTACGGCTCAGGAGGGGGGGGCGCTCGTTCGTCCCCACCCCTTTCCTGGCCTGCCAGGCTGCGTGCTCGGATAAGGGTCTGAGATGGATTTGGGGGGGACCCCCACGCCGTTTTTCGGCGTGGGGCTTCCCTATAAATCCATGCCAGGTGACGGAGCTAGCGCGCCGGCATTTACTGCCTACGCTAGCTACGTACCTGAAGTTACGTTCGAAATGAACGGACTGCTCCGTGTGTGGGCAAGTCCGTTCATTTTCAAAAGTCCCGTGGACTTTGGCCGGCGGATTATCCGCCGGAGAAGTCCGTGCGTGTGTGGGCAAGTCCGCACGTGTGTGGGCAAGTCCACACGCTCGGAAAGTCCGGCGGACCCAGCTGGAAAGTCCGGCGGATTGTCCGCTGGACTAAGTCCGCCGGCAAAAGTCTGCACGTGTGTACGCGGCATAAGTCTCTAATTTCTACTTTATTGTTGCAATGATTGAGCACATGATTGCTACAAACACAATGAGTAGGGATGAGCCGAACACCCCCGGGTTCGGTTCGAACCAGAACCTTCGAACTGACCGAAAGTTCGCGCAAATTTTCGAACCCTATACGTTATAATGGACGCGAACGTTCGAAATCAAAAGTGCTAATTACAACGGCCAATATGCATGTTAATGTCATAAAACAGGTTTGGGGACCCGGGTCCTGCCCCAGGGGACATATATCAATGCAAAAAAAACTTTTAAAAACTAACGTTTTTTCGGGAGCAGTCATTTTAATGATGCATAAAGTGAAAAAAAAAAAGTGAAATTTTCCTTTAAATATGGTACCTGGGGGGTGTCCAAAGTATGCCTGTGAAGTGGCATGTGTTTCCCGTGTTTAGAACTGTCCTTGCACAAAATGACATTTGTAAAGGAAAAAAAGAAGCCATTTAAAAACACTTGCGGCTTTAATGGCATGTCTTGTCCTGGCTGCCATATGGCTGAAAATCCTTGAGAAAAATGGCATAGCTACCCCATCACCCCCCCCCCCCACCCCCAGCCCCTTTGGGTCTTGTATGGATATTAAGGGGGACCCCGCACCCAAAATAAAACCCTATACCTACAACCCTATATACTCTGAACAGCAGTATATAGGTGGTGCAAACAAGACACGGACTGTAGGTTTGTTCTTAAGTAGAATCTGAACAGGTACATTATGAAGTGTAGCTCCATCCCAAAAAAAACAATTTTTAAGCTTTTTGGAGAACATAGGGAGGGGTTATCACCCCTGTAACATTTGCTGTCTTTGCACATCTGTTCAGAACATGTCACCTCACTTTCCGTCCCAATGACAAATGTTTTTGGAAAAGTGGGGTTTGAATTGAAACAAGGATTGGTGATAAAGCATCAGTAGAGACGAGATACCTTTTTCCCAAATTAAATCTAACAGCATAGAATTTCCCTTCCTAGGGGTAGATTTCCTCTCACTTCCTGTTTTCTCTTTCCGTTTGCAAGTAGGAGTCGTTTGTAAGTTGGATGTTTGAAAGTAGGGGCCTGGCGTATATACTCTGCAGAAATTTGCCCTATTAGATGTTGGTGTAGCCACAAGACTGGTGGGCACAGGAATGGGCCCTGCTGTGAGTTAATAGATCAAGATTTGTACTTGCATGCACCTGTTGAACCGGGCAGAAAAATTGGGCCTTTGGTGGTGGACGGTGTTGCCACAAGACTGTAAGCTCTCACAGTTACTCTTGGTGGGCGCAGGAATGGGCCCTGCTGTGAGTTATTAGATCAAGATTTGTAATTGCATGCACCTGTTGAACAGGGCAGAAAAATTGGGCCTTTGGTGGTGGTGGTGGTGGTGGTGGTGGTGGACGGTGTTGCCACAAGACTGTAAGCCCTCACAGTTACTCTTGGTGGGCGCAGGAATGGGCCCTGCTGTGAGTTATTAGATCAAGATTTGTAATTACACGCCCCTGTTAAACAGGGGCTGAAAAATTGTGCCTTAGACATTGGTGCTGGTGCCACAACACTGCAACCCCTCACAGATACTGTACTCTTAGCACAGCAATGAGATCTGTTGCAAAGCATTGCCTAAAAATTGTAATTACACGCCCCAACAGGGGCTGAAAAATTGTGCCTTAGGCACTGGTGCCACAACACTGCAACCCCTCACAGATACTGTACTTGGAGCACAGCAGTCACACGTGTTGCGAAGCATTTTTTTAAAAAATTTTAATTACACGCCCCTGTTAAACAGGGGCTGAAAAATTGTGCCTTAGGCACTGGTGCTGGTGCCACAACACTGCAACCCCTCACAGATACTGTACTTGGAGCACAGCAGTCACACGTGTTGCGAAGCATTTTTTTAAAAAATTGTAAGTACACGCCCCTGTTATACAGGGGCTGAAAAATTGTGCCTTAGGCACTGGTGTGGTGGCATGGATCATTGAGGAGGAGGAAGAGGATAGTCAGTGAACATAACAGTGTAAAACAAGGAATCAGGATAAACCCGCCACATTCCAGATTCCAACCACTGCGCCACGGAAAATAGAGAAAGATAAAAATGAACACTAAAAGCAGCCACTTAAAGAGATATGTATAGAGATGGGTATTCCAGGTGATAATCAAAATAAAATTAAAGCCTGAGAAAGTAGCGCTAGAACAAAATCTATATGTGCATAATTGAAAAATGAATAGCAATCATGAAAAACAAAAACGCATCAATCCACGTGATAAGTGAACGTGATACAAAAATGGTGTAAAGTGAAATATATAGAAATATATAAAATATTATATATAAATCGTGAACAAATGTGCAAGGTAATGTTCCAGCAAAAGGTAAGAAAAAGTGATCCAAATATTGGGTAAAGTGAACCGTCCTTCTGATGTGACTCTTCTCAAATCAATATATAATCTTCTTGCCATCCACCACACCAGTGCTCAATGTGCCACTCCCATAGGAGACTCACTCACCAGAATTTTTGCCCCCACTTTCGTGTCGGGCAAATCAGCATAAAAGATCTCAAAACAGCCAGTGGGTAGCCTTCCTGTATACTTCGCTCAGTGTTAATAACAGCTGCACAGCCAACATCCGCCACTGCTACGACATCCGTGAAGAAAACCTGAAAGAAATTAGTTAAATACCACCTGTAAAACAAAGGAAGGGGAGGGAGGGCGGGAACTTTTCTCTTCCCAGCACTGATTTGCCCGACACGAAAGTGGGGGCAAAAATTCTGGTGAGTGAGTCTCCTATGGGAGTGGCACATTGAGCACTGGTGTGGTGGATGGCAAGAAGATTATATATTGATTTGAGAAGAGTCACATCAGAAGGACGGTTCACTTTACCCAATATTTGGATCACTTTTTCTTACCTTTTGCTGGAACATTACCTTGCACATTTGTTCACGATTTATATATAATATTTTATATATTTCTATATATTTCACTTTACACCATTTTTGTATCACGTTCACTTATCACGTGGATTGATGCGTTTTTGTTTTTCATGATTGCTATTCATTTTTCAATTATGCACATATAGATTTTGTTCCAGTGAACATAACAGGACAGTCACTCAGCATCAGCATAGACAGTCTTGAAGGGATGTGACATTATAAATTATTCCGTTATATCCGCTTCAGGTGCCTGGTAGCTGGTGGTGATCCAAGACTCATTTTGATGAAGGTCAGTCGATCAACCGAGTCGGTGGACAGGCGCACCCTATGATCGGTGACAAATCCTCCAGCAGCACTGAATGTGCGTTCGGAAAGAACGCTGGAGGCAGGACAGGCCAGTAGCTCAATTGCATACTGTGCAAGCTCTGGCCAGTGATCCATCCTCAGGACCCAGTAAGCCAGAGGATTTTCGGTGGGAAAGGTGTCCAAGTCTGACGTTGCCCCAAGGTATTCCTGCACCATGTATATCAGACGCTGGCGATGGTTGCTGGAACCGATCATACCTTGGGGCTGCGGACTAAAAAATTGTCTGAACGCATCGGTCAGACGTCCACCTTCCCCACCGCTCCTTCTGCTACTGACCGAAGCCTCAGCAACTCGTCGCCCAGGACCAGGAGTTTGTAACCTCCCAGTTTCTGGGAACGCGTTGCACAGACCTTTCTGCAAGGCCTCCCTGAGATGTCTCATCCTCTGCTCCCTCTGCGACGGCAAGATAAGGTCCGCAACCTTACCCTTGTACCGTGGATCAAGGAGAGTGGCCAGCCAGTAATGGTCTCTCTCCTTGATCCGAAGAACACGAGGATCCTTCCGCAGGCTTTGCAGGATCAGGGAGGCCATGCAGCGTAGGTTAGCTGAGGCATTCGGTCCGGAGTCTTCTGGGTCACTGAGGATGACATGATCGCCAGCCACCTCCTCCCAGCCACGTACAAGTCCACTGGTTTGTTGGGACTGTACATCATCCCTAAAAGACTGCTGCTGCTGATGCTGAGTGCCAGGCTCCACCTCCATGCTCACACAATCCTCCTCCTCCTCCTCATCCTCTTCCTGTGTGATGGGTGGGACAGAAGGAACACTGTCCGGATAAAGTGGGCCTTGAGAGGCAAGGAAGTCCTCCTCTTCCTGCCTCTGTTCTGCCTCAAGTGCCCTGTCCATTATCCCACGCAGCGTATGCTCCAACAGGTGGACAAGAGGTACAGTGTCACTGATGCATGCACTGTCACTGCTCACCATCCTCGTGGCCTCCTCAAATGGTGAGAGGACAGTGCATGCATCCCTGATCATGCTCCACTGACGTGGGGAAAAAAAACCAAGCTCCCCTGACCCTGTCCTGGTGCCGTAGTCGCAAAGGTACTCATTGATTGCCATCTGCTGTGTGTGCAGTCGCTGCAGCATGGCCAACGTTGAGTTCCACCTGGTGGGCATGTCACATATTAGGCGGTTCTTGGGCAGGTTCAGCTCCTTTTGCAGCTCAGTCAGCCGAGCACTGGCATTATAAGATCGGCGGAAATGCACACAGACTTTCCTGGCCTGCCTCAGGACATCCTGTAAGCCTGGGAACCTGCCCAAGAACCGCTGCACCACCAGGTTGAGGACGTGAGCCATACAGGGCACATGGGTGAGCTGCCCCTGTCGCAGGGCGGAGAGGAGGTTGGTGCCATTGTCAGAAACGACCATTCCTGGCTTAAGCTGGCGTGGCATCAACCACCTCTCGGCCTGCCCCTGCAGAGCTGCCAGAACCTCTAGCCCAGTGTGGCTCCTGTCCCCCAAACACACCAGCGCAAGCACGGCATGGCATCTTTTTGCCTGCGTACTTGCGTAGCCCCTTGTACGCCTACGGAGCACCGCTGGTTCCGAGGACAGAGCACTGGAGGAAGAAGAATAGGAGGGGGTGGAGGAGAGAGGTGTGTCACAACCAGTAGCAGTAGTAGCGTTTTGGAGGCGTGATGGCGGAACAACCTCCAACACTACTGCACCTTGTCCTGCATCCCTCCCAGCTGCCAATAGAGTGACCCAATGGGCCGTGAAAGAAAGGTAACGTCCCTGTCCATGCCTGCTGGACCATGAGTCAGCGATAATATGCACCTTACCGCTGACCGCCCTGTCCAGCGAGGCATGGACATTGCCTTCCACATGCCGGTAGAGAGACGGAATCGCCTTCCGTGAGAAAAAGTGGCGTTTGGGAACCTGCCACTGAGGAACCGCACATTGAACAAACTCGCGGAAGGGGGCCGAGTCTACCAACTGAAAAGGCAGCAGTTGAAGTGCTAGCAATTTAGCCAAGCTAGAATTCAACCGCTGGGCATGTGGATGGCTGGGAGTGTACTTCTTTCGACGGTCCAGCAGCTGGGGCAGGGAAATTTGCCTGCTACTATCGGACGTTGGTGTACTGCAATTACTTGGTTGTGACACACCTAATTCTACACCTTCAGTCCTCTCACAGCAGCTTTCAGAGAGGACTGAAGATGTAGTGGGGATGGAGATCCCAGCTGATGAGGAGCAAGGAGAGGTCCGCTTAGTTCTTTGGTGTGGGTCTTTTATGTGTGCCTGCCAACGAGCTGCATGGCAGGTCGACATATGTCTGGTCATGCTTGTGGTGCCCAAGCGGCTGATGTTTTGGCCACGCGAGATACGCTTGAGACAAATATTGCAAATAGCAGTGGTGCGATCTGATGCACTTGTCTCAAAAAAGGCCCACACCAAAGAACTTTTCTGATAACGTGCAGAGGCAGCGCCCTGCACAGGCGGAGCTCTGCGGTGTTGTACAGTTGCTGTGCTGGCCTCTAGCTGGCCTCCAGGGGGCATCCTGCCTCGTTGGACATGTGACGCTGCATCCTCCTCCTCCTCGTCCTCCTCCTCATCCTCTCTCCCTCCAGGCACCCACGTGGCGTCAGTGACCTCATCATCCCCTCCCTCTTCACCACTAGAGCAAACCTGGCAGTAAGCTGCAGCTGGTGGAACAGTACTGCCAGATTGCTGTCCTTCAGCATCCCCTCTCTCTGCGCGCACACTACTGACTTCCTCAAGCTGGGTATCATCATCCGAGCCTTCGAATCGTTGGGCATCCTCCTGGAGCATGTACCCAACACTGTGCTCAAAGAGTTCGGGGGACTCCTCAGGAGGACATGGTGGGTCTAGGGAAGGGGTGGCTGATGATGCCATTGAGTACGCGTTGGCAGCTGCTCTGCCAGTACCCTGAGCCTGGGTGAGAGAGGATGAGGAGGATGAGGAGGGCTTGGTCATCCATTCTACCAAGCCTTCAGCATGATGCGGCTCCACATGTCCAGCTGCCGAAAACAAAGACGCGCGTGTCCCATGGTCACGTGCTGATGACGATGCACGTCCACGTCCACGTCCACTAGAAACAGAGCCTGCCTGCCCTGTGTTCTTGGCTCTGCACGCTCTGCCTCCCCTTGGCGGTCTTCCAGCCATTGTAGTCGGTAGTCCTGTGGGTGCTGCTGAGAAGAAAATATAGGAGCTCTGTGTGATGCCACTAACACACTAGAAGTCCTATGGGTGCTTCTGCAAAGAAAATATAGGAGCTCTGTGTGATGCCACTAACACACTAGAAGTCCTGTGGGTGCTGCTGAGAAGAAAATATAGGAGCTCTGTGTGATGCCACTAACACACTAGAAGTCCTATGGGTGCTTCTGCAAAGAAAATATAGGAGCTCTGTGTGATGCCACTAACACACTAGAAGTCCTGTGGGTGCTTCTGCAAAGAAAATATAGGAGCTCGGTGTGATGCCACTAACACACTAGAAGTCCTATGGGTGCTTCTGCAAAGAAAATATAGGAGCTCGGTGTGATGCCACTAACACACTAGAAGTCCTATGGGTGCTTCTGCAAAGAAAATATAGGAGCTCTGTGTGATGCCACTAACACACTAGAAGTCCTGTGGGTGCTGCTGAGAAGAAAATATAGGAGCTCTGTGTGATGCCACTAACACACTAGAAGTCCTGTGGGTGCTGCTGAGAAGAAAATATAGGAGCTCTGTTTGATGCCACTAACACACTAGAAGTCCTATGGGTGCTTCTGCAAAGAAAATATAGGAGCTCTGTGTGATGCCACTAACACACTAGAAGTCCTGTGGGTGCTGCTGAGAAGAAAATATAGGAGCTCTGTTTGATGCCACTAACACACTAGAAGTCCTATGGGTGCTTCTGCAAAGAAAATATAGGAGCTCTGTGTGATGCCACTAACACACTAGAAGTCCTGTGGGTGCTTCTGCAAAGAAAATATAGGAGCTCTGTGTGATGCCACTAACACACTAGAAGTCCTATGGGTGCTCTGCAAAGAAAATATAGGAGCTCTGTGTGATGCCACTAACACACTAGAAGTCCTGTGGGTGCTTCTGAAAGAAAATATAGGAGCTCTGTGTGATGCCACTAACACACTAGAAGTCCTGTGGGTGCTGCTGCAGAAGAAAATATAGGAGCTCTGTGTGATGCCACTAACACACTAGAAGTCCTATGGGTGCTCTGCAAAGAAAATATAGGAGCTCTGTGTGATGCCACTAACACACTAGAAGTCCGGTGGGTGCTGCTGAGAAGAAAATATAGGAGCTCTGTGTGATGCCACTAACACACTAGAAGTCCTATGGGTGCTTCTGCAAAGAAAATATAGGAGCTCTGTGTGATGCCACTAACACACTAGAAGTCCTGTGGGTGCTTCTGAGAAGAAAATATAGGAGCTCTGTGTGATGCCACACACTAACACACTAGAAGTCCTATGGGTGCTGCTGGGAAGAAAATATAGGAGCTCTGTGTGATGCCACTAACACACTAGAAGTCCTGTGGGTGCTTCTGAGAAGAAAATATAGGAGCTCTGTGTGATGCCACTAACACACTAGAAGTCCTATGGGTGCTTCTGAAAAGAAAATATAGGAGCTCTGTGTGATGCCACTAACACACTAGAAGTCCTATGGGTGCTTCTGCAAAGAAAATATAGGAGCTCTGTGTGATGCCACTAACACACTAGAAGTCCTGTGGGTGCTTCTGAGAAGAAAATATAGGAGCTCTGTGTGATGCCACTAACACACTAGAAGTCCTATGGGTGCTGCTGGGAAGAAAATATAGGAGCTCTGTGTGATGCCACTAACACACTAGAATTCCTATGGGTGCTTCTGGGAAGAAAATATAGGAGCTCTGTGTGATGCCACTAACACACTAGAAGTCCTGTGGGTGCTTCTGCGAAGAAAATATAGGAGCTCTGTGTGATGCCACTAACACACTACAAGTCCTATGGGTGCTTCTGGAAGAAAATATAGGAGCTCTGTGTGATGCCACTAACACACTACAAGTCCTATGGGTGCTTCTGGGAAGAAAATATAGGAGCTCTGTGTGATGCCACTAACACACTAGAAGTCCTATGGGTGCTTCTGGGAAGAAAATATAGGAGCTCTGTGTGATGGCACTAACACACTACAAGTCCTATGGGTGCTTCTGGGAAGAAAATATAGGAGCTCTGTGTGATGGCACTAACACACTACAAGTCCTATGGGTGCTTCTGGGAAGAAAATATAGGAGCTCTGTGTGATGCCACTAACACACTACAAGTCCTATGGGTGCTTCTGGGAAGAAAATATAGGAGCTCTGTGTGATGCCACTAACACACTACAAGTCCTATGGGTGCTTCTGGGAAGAAAATATAGGAGCTCTGTGTGATGCCACTAACACACTACAAGTCCTATGGGGTGCTTCTGGGAAGAAAATATAGGAGCTCTGTGTGATGGCACTAACACAGTACAAGTCCTATGGGTGCTTCTGGGAAGAAAATATAGGAACTCTGTGTGATGCCACTAACACAGTACAAGTCCTATGGGTGCTTATGGGAAGAAAATCTAGGAACTCTGTGTGATGCCACTAACACAGTAAAAGTCCTATGGGTGCTTCTGGGAAGAAAATATAAAATCTCTGTGTGATGCCACTAACACAGTACAAGTCCTATGGGTGCTTCTGGAAGAAAATATAGGAACTCTGTGTGATGGCACTAACACAGTACAAGTCCTATGGGTGCTTCTGGGAAGAAAATATAGGAACTCTGTGTGATGCCACTAACACAGTACAAGTCCTATGGGTGCTTCTGGGAAGAAAATATAGGAACTCTGTGTGATGCCACTAACACAGTACAAGTCCTATGGGTGCTTCTGGGAAGAAAATATAGGAACTCTGTGTGATGCCACTAACACACTACAAGTCCTATGGGTGCTTCTGGGAAGAAAATATAGGAACTCTGTGTGATGCCACTAACACAGTACAAGTCCTATGGGTGCTTCTGGGAAGAAAATATAGGAACTCTGTGTGATGCCACTAACACAGTACAAGTCCTATGGGTGCTTCTGGGAAGAAAATATAGGAACTCTGTGTGATGCCACTAACACAGTAGAAGTCCTATGGGTGCTTCTGGGAAGAAAATATAGGAACTCTGTGTGATGCCACTAACACAGTACAAGTCCTATGGGTGCTTCTGGGAAGAAAATATAGGAACTCTGTGTGATGCCACTAACACAGTAGAAGTCCTATGGGTGCTTCTGGGAAGAAAATATAGGAACTCTGTGTGATGCCACTAACACAGTAGAAGTCCTATGGGTGCTTCTGCAAAGAAAATATAGGAACTCTGTGTGATGCCACTAACACAGTAGAAGTCCTATGGGTGCTTCTGGGAAGAAAATATAGGAACTCTGTGTGATGCCACTAACACAGTACAAGTCCTATGGGTGCTTCTGGGAAGAAAATATAGGAACTCTGTGTGATGCCACTAACACACTAGAAGTCCTATGGGTGCTTCTGAGAAGAAAATATAGGAACTCTGTGTGATGCCACTAACACAGTAGAAGTCCTATGGGTGCTTCTGGGAAGAAAATATAGGAACTCTGTGTGATGCCACTAACACAGTACAAGTCCTATGGGTGCTTTGGATTTACCTTCAACTGTGTAGTACAAGGGCCTGCCTGATTGCATACTAATTGAAAGTGTTTAGTTTTACCTCATATTATATTGTTTTGGAAAAGAAAATCTATAGGAGCTCTGTGTGATGTATGCCACTTACACACTAGAAGTCCTATGGGTGCTTCTGGGAAGAAAATATAGGAGCTCTGTGTGATGCCACTAACACAGTACAAGTCCTATGGGTGCTTCTGGGAAGAAAATATAGGAACTCTGTGTGATGCCACTAACACAGTACAAGTCCTGTGGGTGCTTCTGGGAAGAAAATATAGGAACTCTGTGTGATGCCACTAACACAGTACAAGTCCTATGGGTGCTTCTGGGAAGAAAATATAGGAACTCTGTGTGATGCCACTAACACAGTAGAAGTCCTATGGGTGCTTCTGCAAAGAAAATATAGGAGCTCTGTGTGATGCCACTAACACAGTAGAAGTCCTATGGGTGCTTCTGGGAAGAAAATATAGGAACTCTGTGTGATGCCACTAACACAGTAGAAGTCCTATGGGTGCTTCTGGGAAGAAAATATAGGAACTCTGTGTGATGCCACTAACACAGTACAAGTCCTATGGGTGCTTCTGGAAGAAAATATAGGAACTCTGTGTGATGCCACTAACACACTAGAAGTCCTATGGGTGCTTCTGGGAAGAAAATATAGGAACTCTGTGTGATGCCACTAACACAGTACAAGTCCTATGGGTGCTTCTGGGAAGAAAATATAGGAGCTCTGTGTGATGCCACTAACACACTAGAAGTCCTATGGGTGCTTCTGGAAGAAAATATAGGAGCTCTGTGTGATGCCACTAACACACTAGAAGTCCTATGGGTGCTTCTGCAAAGAAAATATAGGAGCTCTGTGTGATGCCACTAACACACTAGAAGTCCTATGGGTGCTGCTGGGAAGAAAATATAGGAGCTCTGTGTGATGCCACTAACACACTAGAAGTCCTATGGGTGCTTCTGAGAAGAAAATATAGGAGCTCTGTGTGATGCCACTAAAGCTGGCCATACACCATACAATTTTCTTATTCAATTTCCTTTAGATTTACCTTCAACTGTGTAGTACAAGGGCCTGCCTGATTGATACAAATTGAAAGTGTTTAGATTTTACCTCATATTATATTGTTTTGGTAAATCTAAAGGAAATCTATAGACAAAAGTTGTATAATGTATGGCCAGCCTTACACACTAGAAGTCCTGTGGGTGCTCTGAGAAGAAAATATAGGAGCTCTGTGTGATGCCACTAACACACTAGAAGTCCTATGGGTGCTTCTGCAAAGAAAATATAGGATCTCTGTGTGATGCCACTAACACACTAGAAGTCCTGTGGGTGCTTCTGAGAAGAAAAATATAGGAGCTCTGTGTGATGCCACTAACACACTAGAAGTCCTGTGGGTGCTGCTTCTGAGAAGAAAATATAGGAGCTCTGTGTGATGCCACTAACACACTAGAAGTCCTATGGGTGCTTCTGCAAAGAAAATATAGGAGCTCTGTGTGATGCCACTAACACACTACAAGTCCTATGGGTGCTTCTGGAAGAAAATATAGGAGCTCTGTGTGATGCCACTAACACACTACAAGTCCTATGGGTGCTTCTGGGAAGAAAATATATAGCTCTGTGTGATGCCACTAACACACTACAAGTCCTATGGGTGCTTCTGGGAAGAAAATATAGGAGCTCTGTGTGATGCCACTAACACACTACAAGTCCTGTGGGTGCTTCTGAGAAGAAAATATAGGAGCTCTGTGTGATGCCACTAACACAGTACAAGTCCTATGGGTGCTGCTGGGAAGAAAATATAGGAGCTCTGTGTGATGCCACTAACACACTAGAAGTCCTATGGGTGCTTCTGGGAAGAAAATATAGGAACTCTGTGTGATGCCACTAAAACACTAGAAGTCCTATGGGTGCTTCTGCAAATAAAATATAGGAGCTCTGTGTGATGCCACTAACACAGTACAAGTCCTATGGGTGCTTCTGCAAAGAAAATATAGGAACTCTGTGTGATGCCACTAACACAGTAGAAGTCCTGTGGGTGCTTCTGAGAAGAAAATATAGGAGCTCTGTGGTGATGCCACTAACACACTAGAAGTCCTTGGGTGCTTCTGCAAAGAAAATATAGGAACTCTGTGTGATGCCACTAACACAGTACAATTCCTATGGGTGCTTCTGGGATTTAAATATAGTAACTCTGTGTGATGCCACTAACACAGTACAAGTCCTATGGGTGCTTCTTGGAAGAAAATATAGGAACTCTGTGTGATGATGCCACTAACACAGTAGAAGTCCTATGGGTGCTTCTGAGAAGAAAATATAGGAACTCTGTGTGATGCCACTAACACAGTAGAAGTCCTATGGGTGCTTCTGAGAAGAAAATATAGGATCTCTGTGTGATGCCACTAACACATACAAGTCCTATGGGTGCTGCTGGGAAGAAAATATCTCTGTGTGATGCCACTAACACACAGTACAAGTCCTATGGGTGCTTCTGAGAAGAAAATATAGGAGCTCTGTGTGATGGCACTAACACACTACAAGTCCTATGGGTGCTTCTGGGAAGAAAATATAGGAACTCTGTGTGATGGGACTAACACAGTACAAGTCCTATGGGTGCTTCTGAGAAGAAAATATAGGAACTCTGTGTGATGCCACTAACACAGTACAAGTCCTATGGGTGCTTCTGGGAAGAAAATATAGGAACTCTGTGTGATGGGACTAACACAGTACAAGTCCTATGGGTGCTTATGGGAAGAAAATATAGGAGCTCTCTGTGATGCCACTAACAAAAAATATGGGTGCTTCTGTGAAGAAAATATAGGAACTCTGTGTGATGCCACTAACACAGTACAAGTCCTATGGGTGCTTCTGGGAAGAAAATATAGGAACTCTGTGTGATGGCACTAACACAGTACAAGTCCTATGGGTGCTTCTGGGAAGAAAATATAGGAACTCTGTGTGATGCCACTAACACAGTACAAGTCCTATGGGTGCTTCTGGGAAGAAAATATAGGAACTCTGTGTGATGCCACTAACACAGTAGAAGTCCTATGGGTGCTTCTGGGAAGAAAATATAGGAACTCTGTGTGATGCCACTAACACAGTAGAAGTCCTATGGGTGCTTCTGGGAATAAAATATAGGAACTCTGTGTGATGCCACTAACACAGTAGAAGTCCTATGGATGCTTCTGGGAAGAAAATATAGGAACTCTGTGTGATGCCACTAACACAGTACAAGTCCTATGGGTGCTTCTGGGAAGAAAATATAGGAACTCTGTGTGATGCCACTAACACAGTACAAGTCCTATGGGTGCTTCTGGGAAGAAAATATAGGAGCTCTGTGTGATGGGCAAACACACTACAAGTCCTATGGGTGCTTCTGGGAAGAAAATATGATGCCACTAACACACTAGATGCCACTAACACACTAGAAGTCCTATGGGTGCTTCTGCAAAGAAAATATAGGAACTATGGGTGCTTCTGCAAAGAAAATAGTCCTATGGGTGCTTCTGAGAAGAAAATATAGGAACTCTGTGTGATGCCACTAACACAGTATAAGTCCTATGGGTGCTTCTGCAAAGAAAATATAGGAGCTCTGTGTGATGCCACTAACACAGTACAAGTCCTATGGTGCTTCTGGGAAGAAAATATAGGAACTCTGTGTGATGCCACTAACACAGTAGAAGTCCTATGGGTGCTTCTGCAAAGAAAATATAGGAACTCTGTGTGATGATGCCACTAACACAGTACAAGTCCTATGGGTGCTTCTGGGAAGAAAATATAGGAACTCTGTGTGATGCCACTAACACAGTAGAAGTCCTATGTGTGTGCTTCTGGGAAGAAAATATAGGAACTCTGTGTGATGCCACTAACACAGTACAAGTCCTATGGGTGCTTCTGGGAAGAAAATATAGGAACTCTCTGTGAAGCCACAAACACACTAGAAGTCCTGTGGATGCTTCTGGGAAGAAAATATAGGAACTCTGTGTGATGCCACTAACACAGTACAAGTCCTATGGGTGCTTCTGGGAAGAAAATATAGGAACTCTGTGTGATGCCACTAACACAGTACAAGTCCTATGGGTGCTTCTGGGAAGAAAATATAGGAACTCTGTGTGATGCCACTAACACAGTACAAGTCCTATGGGTGCTTCTGGGAAGAAAATATAGGAACTCTGTGTGATGCCACTAACACAGTACAAGTCCTATGGGTGCTTCTGGGAAGACAATATAGGAACTCTGTGTTATGCCACTAACACAGTAAAAGTCCTATGGGTGCTTCTGGGAAGACAATATAGGAACTCTGTGTGATGCCACTAACACAGTACAAGTCCTATGGGTGCTTCTGGGAAGAAAATATAGGAACTCTGTGTGATGCCACTAACACAGTACAAGTCCTATGGGTGCTTCTGGGAAGAAAATATAGGAACTCTGTGTGATGCCACTAACACAGTACAAGTCCTATGGGTGCTTCTGGGAAGAAAATATAGGAACTCTGTGTGATGCCACTAACACAGTACAAGTCCTATGGGTGCTTCTGGGAAGAAAATATAGGAACTCTGTGTGATGCCACTGTACAAGTCCTATGGGTGCTTCTGGGAAGAAAATATAACAACTCTGTGTGATGCCACTAACACAGTACAAGTCCTATGGGTGCTTCTGGGAAGAAAATATAGGAACTCTGTGTGATGCCACTAACACAGTACAAGTCCTATGGGAACTTCTGGGAAGAAAATATAGGAGCTCTGTTTGCTGCCACTAACACACTAGAAGTCCTATGGGTGCTTTTGGGGTGCAGTGCTGTACTAACAGCACTGCGGTTGGTACTACTGAAATACTGTACTAACAGTAAGACACGTACCAGACTAACCCCCAACAGCAGCTAAAAACACACTAACCAGCAGCAGCAATGGACGATCAATGACAGGTAGCAATGGTTTAGCAAATAAATAGCCAATGGTTTAGCAAAGTAGAGCAAATCTTTCTATATGAATCTAGCAAAGAGTGACACAGAATCAGCCTGATCTCTCCTAAAGCCGGAACTCATGTGACCGGCGCCGACGGCGTGGCGGCCTTTTAAATGAGGGGGCGTGTACTAAAGCCCCTGAGCTGTAATTGGCTACAGGCGTCCTGCCTGTAGCCAATTATGGCTCTCCGAGTTTCCGGCGCTGTGATTGGCCAAGCATGCGGGGTCACAGTGCATGCTTGGCCAATCATCAGCCAGCAATGCACTGCGCCGGCCGCAATGCATTGCGGGGCCGCTCGCATCACACGAATGTGATGCGAGCGGCCAAAATAGTTCTGGGCTCGCCGAGCGAGCGAACACCCGGTGCTCGATGCGAACATGGGTTTGCATCGAGCACCGGGCCCATCCCTAACAATGAGTATAGGTATAGTATCATATTGGAGTAGAGTAGTTCTACGCTGCTGGAGGATGTAAAAACATGTACAGTAACTCCTTGCTTACAATGGAATCAGATTAAATAAAGTCATGAACTTCCATCAATACAGTAAATATTGCAGTGGGATATAACGCTGTGCTAGATCTGGTGAAAGTGGTTATAAAAATTATAACTCATAAACAGCTTATATACATGGACGCTGGTTAAGAAGATTACCAATGAAACATGTTGCTGCAAGTGACTTACGGAAAGCGCTTTCTCCATCTTTACGTACATTTTTTGCCCCACATACCCAGAGTGGTGCACCTAATTTACCACTAAAGGGTCAATTATAGTATTAAAACATATTACCCTACTAATTAGAAAAAATGAATACCGTATATACTCGAGTATAAGCCGAGTTTTTCATCACATTTTTTTGTGCTGAAAATGCCCCTCTCGGCTTATACTGGAGTCAATCACTGTTCTGCAGCAGAGAATTACATTTTCCGATCCGACTTTGAGGGCCCCGACACTTGGTGCCAGGAACCCCAAATTTACCAGAGGAACTAGCACTACAACATATCCAAATTTGGGTTCCTAGCACCAAGTGACCCAGAGATACTGGGCCCCAAAGTCGGTTTGGAAAATGACATTCTCTGCTGCAGAAAAGTGCTTGACATTTTCCAACCGACTTTGGGGCCCCGTATCTCAGGGCCACTTGGTGCTAGGAACCCCAAATATGGTGTCCAAACCCAGAGGAACTAGCACTACAACATATCCAAATTTGGGTTCCTATCACCAAGTGACCCCGAGATACGGGGCCCCAAAGTCGGTTCGGAAAATGTCATTCTCTGCTGCAGAAAAGTGCTTGACATTTTCCGAACCAACTTTTCTCGGGGTAACCTAGCACTAAGTGACCCCAAGATACGGGGCCTCAAATTCGGTCAACTGTGTCCATCTGCAGCAATGACCCCGAATTTTGGCTGCAGCTAGGGGGCATTTAGGAACACTTAACTACCAAATTTGAAGTTCAGGGGACCTATGGCTGCAAATGCACACAGTGAGGCATGCAAATAGGCACAGTGAGGCTGCAAATGGGCATTGTTGACCCTCTTTTCCACTTACAGTAGCAGCACATTTCTCACCCTAGGCTTATACTCGAGTTAATAAGTTTTCCCAGTTTTTGTGGTAAAATTAGGTGCCTCGGCTTATATTCGGGTCGGCTTATACTCGAGTATATACGGTAAATCAGACTTTTAGGAAAGAGTCATTCCTGACATGCATGATCCTTGTTCTATTCTGCTTATGCCATGAATAAAAATATTTCATATAGTGTGCCGCAATCACCAGCGAATGTGAAATATGTTATGCACTCTATCTCTGACATCTAAATTGAGCAATCCAGACAGAAAACGTCCCTGGAGTGGGAAAATATGAGAAAACAATAAGCCAGGACAGAGGGAATTCTTAAAGGGACCTGTAATTAATTTCTAATCTTTCTATGTCATAAGGGCAACAAGTACACTAACCACTAAGAAATAATGTACAGTACCTTCTCCCTTAGAGGACTAGTGGACTATCTCTTCCTCTATTATCTGTTTATCAGATAATAGAGGCATCAGAGGGCCAAGACATAATGGAATGTCAAATTTAGTTTAGGAAGAACTTTTATAACAAACACAAGTATTTGTTCCAAACTTACAAACGGTAATCCAAAATGGAAAAAGTTCACATTTCACTGTGACAAGCAATATCTTCCAACACACAAGTGACCATCCTCTGACAATGGAATGATCAGTACTAAGGTAAGCATACCAAATGTGTATTTTTTTATATTTAGTATGGCCCTTGGTCTGTCCAATTTGATGCACATTCTTGACAAAAAGATGGTAATATTATTTTTCCTTTTTTTTTTTTCGGTGGCTAAAATTATTTTTAGGCATCTATTTTGACCATTAATAAGCATAAATCCATATATTTCGATGTTAGGCTGTCCTGTCTTATGTGGGGTGATTTCAAGATCTGTGATACATGTTTGGTTAACGTTATTGGTTGCACTGTGTAGAATTTTTGATGCATTTTAATTGGGTTTGTTCATTGATGATTATTCTATTAATTTCAGGACTTTTTGAGATGATCACTGAAGAGCTTCCTGACTTGTGACAGTCTGTGTTTCTTATTAGTCTCTGGTGGTCTCCATTGTCTTTATGCTCTAAGACAGACCATTCTGGTTGTCATTAGACATGTGCAATTCGTTTATTTTTTTTCGTTTTTCGTTTTTTTTTCGTTTTTTTCGTTCGTTCGTTTTCGTACGAATGAACGAATCGTTCGAATCCGAATAACGAATCGCTCGAATCGTACGAATCCGATTAACGAATCATTCGAATCGAACGAATCCGAAAAACAACGAAAATCCGAAAAAAAATAATTAGAAACAACGAATGTACTAATGAAGAAAATCCGAAAAACGAAAACGAACGAAAAAATTCGTACATTCGTAACTTTTTTTTTGTTGAATTGGTAATTTTCCGTGTCCCTTACAATGGTGCTGCTAAACGTGCTTCGAATGGATTGAACAAAAAAATTCGTACATTCGTAACTTTTTTTTCGATTCGTAACTTTTTTTTTTTTTTTTCGATTCGTAATTTTCCGTGTCTCTATTGAACAAAAAAATTCGTACATTCGTAACTTTTTTTTCGATTTGTTACTTTTTTTTCGATTCGTAAATTATTAAAATGTAATAATAGCATACACATTACATAAAATGATGAATTATGCTCCGATTACGAATCTACGAATGTTACGAATGTTACAAATGTACGAATAAATACGAATGCGTCTGAAAATTAAACTAACGAAAAAACGGATCAACAAAAAATAACTCTTACGAATGTACGAATTGTTACGAATACGAACACCGATGACTTACGAATGTACGAATCGTTACGAATCCGAACACCGACGACTTACGAATGTACGAATCAAGGGAAACGAAAAAAACGAAACGAAAATAAACACATTTTTTTGTTGTGCACATGTCTAGTTGTCATTCTTGGATTGCTTAAAAAAACTCTTCCCGGCTCTTTAATTTGCCTGTTTTTTTGACAGGGAAGGTAGATAAAATGTATCTGTTAAGCCCCATACACACGGTCGGACCGTGGACCAACTTTCCCTTGGACTTTTGTCCAAAGGGCGTTGGCCCTCAAGTTGGTACTGCATACACACGGTCGGACTTTTGAGACAACCAACGTAATGACGTTTCAACGTACTGACGACACTTCAAAAGAGGACGTTCGAATACTCCAGCGCCACCTTTGGTCAACTTCTATATTGTTGTCTGATCTTTTGCATTGGTTCTGAGCATGCGTGTTTGTACTGTGGACAAAAGTCAGTTGGTACTGCATACACACGTTCGGACTTTGGTCCTTCGGACTTTTGTTGGCAGAAAGTTGGTCCGTTCGCACAGCCAACAAAAGTCCGATGCAACCTGGAAAAAGTTGGTCCGATGGAGCGTACACACGGTCGGATGTTGGTCCAAACCACCTAATTTGCATGTTGGTTGTCAAAAAGTCCGACCGTGTGTACGGGGCTTAAGAACGACTCATCAGTTCCTTTTTAGCTCCCTGGTTACCAGGGTTTTCTAAAGTATGAACATTGCAGAAGTCCCAGGGTTAGCGGGCTCTTTCCCACTCAAAGTCTCTCCAAGCCTCATCAGGTCCCAAGTGAAGACCCTGCACCAAGATAAGAATGCACCGCTCAAGGCAACTATCGAATGATTACACCTCCTGCTAGTCAAAGCACAGTTGCAGGCTCTGCAAGTAGCATCGAAGAGACAAGAAAAAGCTGGATGGCCGCACTCCAATGCAACACCTTTATTTGAAGTCAGATAAAATCCAAGCAGTCACATAAGGTCACAGAGGTACAGGACAAGAAGCTAACGCATTCCACATACCAGATGGGTGCTTAATCATAGCTGAAGACCATGCACCTTGCATGGATGAGAACCACTGCATACTAAAATGTCTCCTGAACTCTTCCTTAAAGCAGACTTCTGCTAAAAAAAAATTAAAGTCAGCAGCTACAAATACTGCAGCTGCTGACTTTTAATAATTGGACACTTAGCTGTCCCAGAATCCAGCGATGCGGGGGAAGCGAAGCCCCGCTCGTCTCCCCCTCCTCGCTGTGGCACTGGCATTGTAAGTGTGGGCACTCGGCTGTGGCTTCACAGCCGGGCACCCACTCCGCGCGTCGTGAATGGCCGGGCAATCATCTGGGACCTGTGACAAGTCCCAGATGATTGCCGAGAGGGAGGGGGGGAGGTGATCCCCCTTCCATTGCCACGGTTAGCTGGGAGGAAGTGGGAGCTAGGACCCTCTGAACAGAGGGTACTCGCTCCCCCCCCCCAAAAAAAATGACATCCCAAATGTCAGGGGGTCACCTCCCTGAAAGCGGAAGTTCCATTTTTGGGTGGAACTCCGCTTTAAAGAAACCACAACACAAATGGTGGCACAAATAGTTCCTGTCCAGGGCTCATCCCTGTATGTATATATATATATATATATATATATATATATATATACACACACAGACTTTATATAAAGTAGAAGGAGTTGAAAAATAGCCTTCTGCTTTATATAGTTATTTATTTATTTAATATTTTTTTTATGTAATAGGGCCACCCAGTGTGCAGCGTCTGTAAAATCTTACAGCAAGAAAGAAAACCATGGATAATTTTCACATGGTTTGACTGCTTTTATTTAGTATTGTTTTAACAGTCAATAGGTCTAGCTTTCCACAGTTCATTAAAGTAACCAAAAAAGTGGGAAGCCAACAGTAGTAAGGTGTATGAAAACTGAACTCTGATAACACTCCTGGTCTCCCAGACATATTGGATTATCATGCCACACATATATTCTCCACTTTCCCACGGTCTTAAAGACCATCCCTTTTATTCTGGAATGGGTGTAATGGGAAGCATAAAAAAATTGGAAAATATATTCTAATAAGTGTATAGATGAGTAAAGCCCTAAATGAGTAACCTATACCACTATAATGAATACCACATGGCCAATGCAAAATTCAGCTTCTGACAAAAAAAAAGAACATTTGTAAAACATGGATACATTAGATTCTGATAGTCATAGAAAATCCTAACATTTTAAGATAGAATATTGGGGAAATATACCTGTATTTAAACTGGACCTAGCACTAGGTGTCTGTATCTGATCTGTAATGCCGCGTACACACGACCGGACTTTTTCGACATCAAAGGTCCGACGGAACGAATCCGTCGGACAATTCGATCGTGTGTGGGCTCCATCAGACTTTTGCTGTCGAAAAATCCGACAGACTTTAGAAATAGAACATGTTTCAATTTTTCCCGCTGGACCCAATTCCTATTGAAAAATCCGCTCGTCTGTGTGCTAGTCCGACGGACAAACAACGACGCTAGGGCAGCTATTGGCTACTGGCTACGAACTTCCTTATTCTAGTCCAGTCGTACGTCATCACGACTTTAGTGTGATTGTGTGTGGACAAGTCCGTTCATCGGAAATTTCGTCGGAACTCTGTCGAAAGTCCGTCGGAGAGACCGTCGGACCTAGTCCGTCGAAAAGTCCGCTTGTGTGTACGCGGCATAAGTGTATTGCAAGTATACATTACCTCTCAGAGATATCACAATACTTTGCAATGCCTTCATCTGTTTTTCCTCTCTAAAATGGTGTTCTGGTTTGTTCAGGTATAACCCAGGATCAGCATCTAATTCCTAGATTGAGATGCTGGCTCGGAGATGACACTGTCATGGAAATTCTGGTGTGTGCAGTTCTTGGCTGTGTTCACAAATGTCTGACACAGATCAGCCTTTGCTGAGGTTTCCAATCTTGCTACAGAGTTAGGCTCGGGTTCACACTGGAGAATGCAGTGGCTCACAGCACGAGTCCGGTGCGTCTCCATTCACCATTCCAGGTGCGATTTCGGCCCAAATCATTTGCTGAATTCGGATCTGAAATGGACCAAAAGACGCACATGGCTCCTGTGCATTTCACACCGGAGCCGCTGCGGAGATGTGTGAACCAGCTGCATAGAGAGGGTCACAATCTCCTGCTATGCGAATTGGATGCGGAGAAACCCACATCCAGTTCGTAATGGTGTGAACCCAGCCATATGCTTTATTTTTGTTTGCTGGACTTTCCGATCGCGTGTATACAAGTCTGGTGCACAAAAGTCCACGCATGCTCGGAATAAAGTACGAGACGGAAGCGTTAGATCTTGTAAAACTAGCATTTGTAATAGAGATATCATGTACGTCATGTACGTCACTACATTCACAATTGTTGGCCAACATTTGTGTGACCGTGTGTATACAAGACAAATTGGAGCCAACACCCTTCGAACAAAAATCCACAGTTTTGTTGTCGGAAAGTCTGATCGTGTGTACGGGGCATTAGTGTAGTGCAGTCTGATCATCAAAGGGGAACCTGTGAAAATGCTTACTTCTGCCTTCTTCTGCCTTCTTCTGCCTTCTTCTGCTTTCTTCTGCCTTCTTCTGCTTTCTTCTGCCTGCAGCATACTGATGACACAATCTCAGCCTAGGCAAAGTAACTTGATTGAAGCTTATTTGATGATAAATGATAAAGAGTTTTCTCTTGAAAATGTATTCTGTTGCTGTATATTGTCATTATCATCAGGAATTTATTTGTTCAGACCCAGTAGTGGCTGGTGTTTATTTTGGGGGGGCAAACAACCCCCCTCAGCCGCCAGTGGAGCGTGGAGCAGCACTAGCACAACTGAAACCTACCCCCCCGCACTGCACTAACACACCCAACCGGGAGGAGGATCAGTGTAGCAACAGCAAACTTTCTTTCGCTGTTGCAACACATCTGGGTGGGCTCCAGACGCAATGCTCTGTGTCCCGAGTCCACCCTATTTTGAAGTCTATTAGAGCCTATTAGAGCCTCTGCGTCAGAGAGGTTACCTGGTTGGTCTTGGTGCTGGCCGTGCTGGTGTACGCTAGTGTGCGCGTTCTTGTGCGCGCTGCTGTGTGCGCCCCTGTTAGTGATAGTGCGCGCCAATGTGCGCACTCCTGGTGGCACTGGGATGCGTGCTGGCGTTCGGACGCCTGTGCATGTTGGCATGCGCACATGCACGGTGTTTGGCACCAATCGGCCTATTTAGGTCTGCTGCGCACTCTGCCTCCTGATCATCAGCTCCCCGTGCCCTTGTTCCTGTTGCCTGTATCTGCATTCCTGTGTTCCTGATCTCCTGACGACCCAGCTTGCCTCACGGATATCCCTGACTTCTGCACCGGACCTCGACCTGTTTGACCTCACTTCTGCCTGCACCTGTTGTACCGTTGTTGTCCGCCTATTGCTGAACCCTGCCTGTACCTTGACCTGCCTGCTCAGCTCCTGCTCTGCACCTGACTGCCTGTGTTCCAGCCTACTCACCTGCTGCTTGGAGATAATCCTGCTTCCAGCTCCTGGATCCTCCTCACCAGGCTCTCGTACCTCTCCGCACTCCCGTGCCTCCTGTTTGTTCTACCAGGGGCCGCGAGTCGGACCCGTAAGGGAGACCACCCTCTGCCCAAGCGGACTCACCGGTCTGGTAAGTCGAAGTCTGTCACTCTGGCTCTAATTAGGTTCTTCCAAAAAAAAAACCTGGCCGCTGTAATTTATACGCCCGGTGACTCGAAAGGGGCCAGATACATGAATAGGGGTCGGCCGTGGATAGAATCATGCTATGCATGACTCTATCCACTGCATAAAGGGGGGTGGCTGAAGAGATGGGGGCAGCGCCGTGCTGGTGTACGCTAGTGTGCGCGTTCTTGTGCGCGCTGCTGTGCGCTCCCCTGTTAGTGATAGTGCGCGCCATTGTGCGCACTCCTGGTGGCACTGGGATGCATGCTGGTGTTCGGACGCCTGTGCACGTTGGCATGCGCACATGCACGGTGTTTGGCGCCAATCGGCCTATTTAGGTCTGCTGCGCACTCTGCTGTCTGATCATCAGCTCCCCGTGCCCTTGTTCCTGTTGCCTGTATCTGCATTCCTGTGTTCCTGATCTCCTGACGACCCAGCTTGCCTCACAGATATCCCTGACTTCTGCCTGCACTGGACCTCGACCTGTTTGACCTCACTTCTGCCTGCACCTGTTGTACCGTTGTTGTCCGCCTATTGCTGAACCCTGCCTGTACCTTGACCTGCCTGCTCAGCACCTGACTGCCTGTGTTCCAGCCTACTCACCTGCTGCTTGGAGATAATCCTGCTTCCAGCTCCTGGATCCTCCTCACCAGGCTCTCGTACCTCTCCGCACTCCCGTGCCTCCTGTTTGTTCTACCAGGGGCCGCGAGTCGGACCCGTAAGGGAGACCACCCTCTGCCCAAGCGGACTCACCGGTCTGGTAAGTCGAAGTCTGTCACTCTGGCTCTAATTAGGTTCTTCCAAAAAAAAAAACCTGGCCGCTGTAATTTATACGCCCGGTGACTCGAAAGGGGCCAGATACATGAATAGGGGTCGGCCGTGGATAGAATCATGCTATGCATGACTCTATCCACTGCATAAAGGGGGGTGGCTGAAGAGAGGGGGGCAGCGCCCGGGCTCCCCACTGTTCAGACCTAAAGTTATGAAAATGTCCACTTAAAACTCTTGAAACCGGTTAATTCCTCTTTGTATAAGAAGACAGTGGAGTTGATTTACTATAAAACAAGTAAAAAAGGCGCAATGCACAAATACATCATGAGACAGTACCCAATAGTCCAAGGGTCAAGATAATAATATATATATGTGTACATATATATACATTCAATAGTTTATGTGTCGTTGGGTCAGTCAGCCAGAGAACCAAAAAGCGGGTTCCAGTAAGCTAGAAAAAACAAGGAAAAAGGGGCGCCTCTGAATATATATCATAAATCAAATTTATTATAACAGCAATATCCACACATGGGGGAAAAAGATGTCGCATTCATATCCTGTGTGCTGGGCTGAGGAGATGGTGTACAACTGCAGGTCACAGCAGATCCATTCAGGCTAGCCTCACATCAGATCCGGTCAGGCAGGGCTGGGATGGCTGAGCATGGTGCTGTCTCCTTTAGTGATCCAGGTTCAGTGTATTAGTATCACAGTCCGGTGTGAGAAAAAGGGAGTTTGTCACACCTGGATAGGGGTTTCAGTGGTAATGTGGGGAAGAGGGTAGTAAAATGCCAGTGCTGGGGATTAGCCTCGCTGTGTCTCCTTGGCGATAGTCCTGCCTCTAGGATGTAGGGAGACATGGCTGTGTATAGAGGATGGAAGTGAGGCTTGGAGAGCACGCACATCGCAGCGCCCGGCAATGACTTCACCAATGTGCGACGCGTTCCAGAATAAGCTGGCCATTGATGGAGGAGTGGCCGCATTCCTTTTTCAAGCATAGGGTATATGAACACAGGGAGAAGTTTTTATAGACCGTCAGAGGGGTTGGTCAGAATGTACTTGGAGGGAAAAAAAGTCAGTAGCGTTACAGGGAAATGGATTGAAAGGAGGGACACAATGCCAAAAGAAATGTATATACCATGTATAGATTAATAGACAAAATAAAATATGATACTTTAGAGAAAGAGATTATGATTAGTCAATTAATTAATTTGATGCAATAAAAATTAATTAAAATGTAGCGGCCATAACCCCTTGAGGGGCGGCCTTGACATTTGTGCTTACCAGTTACCTCCTCGTGGCTTGTCGATAAGTGTCTAGCGGTTCCCAGGGTTAGTACCCAACAACTTTGGATGCTGACACATAAAAGTATTTTTTAAGGTTTTTATTCTGCAGTGGTAACATCCAACATAACACAGTCTCAGATAGGAATAGAGGGCACAGGTAAAGAAACTCAGGCACTTTGAACTGCTGACATCCACTGAATGTCTCTAATCAACCCAGAGAGTAGCCACTCGCAGCCGGGTGCTTCAATGCCAGATAGGCCTCTAGCCAGAGGTCTAGCAGCTAACAATGTGATCCGGAAACTTGCAAAAGTCTCTGACACAGAATAAACTGAAGATAGTAGGAACCTTTCTCACAATACCTGGAACTTTCTCTGTCTCCTTGGCAGTACTGTGGAAGTGTGGATTCTTTAGTGTCCATACAACTCAGCTTCCAGGCTCTTACTGAGATGCCAGCTTGTTGGCCCTCCTCCGAAGAGTCCTCCCCTGGTCACTTGTATGAGTTGCCGTGTCCCTCCAATACTGAAAGCACACCGGGACACCTTGAATCCTCCTTCAGTTACTGGGCCTCGGGCTAACCAGCTCCTAGACTCGGGAACAGACAGATCCCCACCCCAGACCATGCGGGTCTATGGGGCTGGTCAGACTGACCATGTTTGCGGGACGTCAAACGCTCCTTGGCCCGAGACCCCTCGCGGGGCTACCCCGGTCCAGAACCAGGAAGCAAGACTGCAGCCGCACCCCGAACACGTGACTTCAGCACCTTTAAGTACCCCTCCCAGACTACACAGCGGGGCCAGACGCGCCCACTGATTGGCTCCGGGAAAGATTGGTACCCAACACGTCCAACCAGGCCTGGTTCTCAACCTGTCATGGGTGCTTCACTGCACTTATGACCAGGCAGAACCCCAGTACAGCCCAGCCAAATTGATGCCAAAGTAAACCTGTACAATTAACCCTCAGAACCCTATTACTGTTCTGAGGGAAAAACAAAATTTCCACTTATAGCGCACACTTGTTAAAATGTGACCGCTACATACTCCCCCTGGTTGTTTAGACGATATCCTCATTGTCTAGACTAAAACAAGGAAAAATCCTAACATATTTTACAAAAAATCATGCGGTGCCTGAGTTTTGAAGTGGGTGCTGGGATAAGGAAAAGAGGGAAAAACACAGTTAAATGTTTGACATTCTTCACAATAACATTTTACATGCTGTACACATATACCACCCAGTCTAACTGTCTACACCACCTAATCTCCGGTGAGCTTGACAGTCGATCTCGGTGCATTCTAAAAAAACAAAACAAGTGCAAATGCTATATACTGTACATAATTCCTTTAGGCGAAACTTCATCCCATTCTCAATGAAGTTTCCTTCTCTAAAGACATATGGAATTTTGTTCCTCTAAAATCACTAACAACTAGCTAAATGAAAGAAAATAAAGAAACTACTCTTGTTCCTTTTCTGCCGACTCATGCCACCTAGTGGTCAGAGCCGCTGTAACTGCAAGTCCTTGTGTAACAAATACTGCGGTCCGGCATAGCAAACTTGACGCGTAGTCCTCTCTCCAGCAACTATCTGTCTGTCTAACCCCCACAGTTCTGTAATGTCTGCAGAAAAATCACAAAAAGATGAAGACCCGAAGAAGCTCTTCTTGCACAATTCAAAGGCTTGACTCAGGAACAGTTCACCAGTAGAAAAGTGGGTCGGGCAAAACCAAGTCTTTACCCATCTGAACATCATAAGTAGTGATGTAGTACACAGCACTGTCTTTATCCGGTCTGCAGATCACAACCTTGTCACAATAGATGTGCCGACCATAACTCCAGTGCAACAGACATCCTTGAAACCGATCATACATCTCACGGGAAAATGCTTTCTTTCGCAGTGGCTTTGGGACCTTAAGGTAGTCCCAAACATCTTCCGCATACCACTTTTCCTGATTCTCCTCTATAATGTCCATGACTCCCCTAGGCACGTAAGGGAACTCAAGTCCATACTCTTAGTAAAGGAGGTAGTGGTGCGCGGTAAAGAATAAAGCTAAACTAAAATGGCCAGGTATAGTGACACAAGGCTAATAAGACAGTCCAATATCAACAGATCAAATAGCTTAGAGTAAAAGAAGCATATAAATCCTGAATATAAATTGAGTGCAGATAAAGTGCATCAAAACAAAGTGCATTAAAATGCATAGGATTGGCAGATCATAATACTAAAATAATAAAAGCATATGGATCCTAAAAAAACATATAGTGCATAAAACACAAAATAAAATCTGTGGCTGTGAACGGTAGTGGTAGTGTAGCCACTTGATGAATATAAATAGGTAGTGCTTGTAATTCCACGTGCTAAAACAATAAAATGAAATCAGGAGCATACAATAAGGTAAAATTCAAACATAAATACAGTTCATAAATAGAGTTGAGCGGACACCTGGATGTTCGGGTTCGGCCGAACTTCGGAAAAAAGTCCGGGTTCGGGACCGAACTTGACCCCGAACTCCGAACTCCATTTAAGTAAATGGGGACCCGAACTTTTGAAGACTAAAATGGCTGTAAAAAAGTAATGGAAAGGGCTAGAGGGCGGCAAATGGCAACAAAATGTTGTTAAGAGCATGGCAAGTGCTCTGCAAACAAATGTGGCTAGGGAAATAACTTAAAATAACAAAAAAATTAAAAATAAAAATAAAATGCTGGAGGCCCCCTTCTCAGCAGAAGAGGTACAGGAAGTCATTAAGAACCTCAGAAACTCAACAGCACAATGCCGTACATATGGTGGGAATACCCCAGAATACGCACTTTCTGGAAAAAATTATTCAATTTAATGGATAAGATAGTGGGAAAATAAAATACTTGGAAATTAAAAAAATGAATAAATTATAATCTTGACCTAGGAGGATGAGGTCCATATGGAGTAGGAGGTTGAGGTGGCGGTGGATGTGGCGGTGTAGGTGGAAGCGGCGGTGGAGGAGGACGAGGTAGCCAACACTGGTTCAAAAATACAACAATGGCTGGGTAAGGCTAGTGGTGAATGATGTGTCGAATTCTGTCCCCCGTCGCATAGTGTCTGCCCTGTACTGCGCTTGCTCAGTACGTAGGACAAGGGGATTTTGAAACTCTCCGAAGACGATGCGCGGTGACTCCAGGTTCAAGCCACATCATCCGAGGTTGAAGCCTAGCCAAGCGAGCCCATGAGGGGCCATGTTACTATGTGCTACCGTATGTCCACTTGGATGGTGGGGCTTGAACCTGCACTCACTGCCCAGGCAACGTTCATCTTTGGAGATTTTGTGAATCTCCTTGTCCTCCGTACTGCGCAAGCACTGCGCCTGCACAGTAAGTGGCCGGACACTAGCCGATGGCCAGACAGTTTTTGTCAGAACACCGGTATACGTGTCTATTCTGCACAAGGTGCGGTCAAGTCCTGTGGGATCCATGCCTGGTTCATTTTAATGAACGTGAGCTTGTCCACATTGGCTCTGGACAGGCGGCTGCGCATGTCTGTGATAACGCCCCCTGCCGTGCTAAATACACGTTCAGATAATACACTGGTTGCAGGGCAGGCCAGCACCTCCAAGGCGTAAAGGGCAAGCTCAGGCCATGTGTCCAATTTGGAGACCCAGAAGTTGAAGGGGGCAGACCCGTCATTCAGTACGTGTAGGAGTGTGCACACATACTGCTCCACCATGTTGGTGAAATGCTGCCTCCTGCTAAGACGTTCCATCTCAGCTGGTGGTGCTGGTTGTTGTGGCGTGCTGACAAAGCTTTTCCACATTTCGGCCATGCTAACCCTGCCTTCCGAGGTGCTGGCGGTGCCCCGGCTGCGTTGGCAACCTCTTCCTCCTCCTCTGCCTTCGCCTTGTGCTTCCACCGTACCCCCGCTGCCAAGTGGGAATGCCACCAGCAGCGCGTCTACCAGCGTGCGCATCTTACGATCACGCTCCAGTGAGGTAATTAAGGACGGCACGTTGTCCTTGTAGCGGGGATCCAGCAGGGTGGCCACCCAATAATCAGCACCAGTTAAAATGTGGGCAACTGGGCGGTCGTTGCGGAGACACTGCAGCATGTAATCGCTCATGTGTGCCAGGCTGCCCAGAGGCAAGGAAAATCTGTCCTCTGTGGGAGGTGTATCGTCTGTGTCCTCTGTATCCCCCCAGCCACGCACCAGTGATGGACATGAGCTGGTCTGGGTGCCACCCTGCTGTGAACATGGTTCCTCCTCCTCCATCTCCTCGTCATCCTCCAGAACTGTGCCCTTGCTGCCGGACAATTGTGTACCTGGCGCTTGTTGGTGCAGGAACCCACCCTCGTAGCCACTTGTAAATGACTGCCCTGAAAGCCTTGGAAATTAACCCTCTTCTTCCTCCTCCTCCTCCTCCTCCTCCTGTGCCACATCCTCTTCCATCATCGCCTGAAGCGTTTTTTCAAGGAGACATAGAACTGGGATAGCAATGCTGAGAACGGCGTCATCGGCACTGGCCATGTTGGTGGAGTACTCGAAACAGCGCAACAAGGCACACAGGTCTCGCATGGAGGCCCAGTTATTGGCGGTGAAGTGGTGCTGTTCCGCAGAGCGACTCACGCGTGCGTGCTGCAGCTGAAACTCCACTGTCGCCTGCTGCTGCTCGCACAGTCTGGCAAGCATGTGCAAGGTGGAGTTCCACCTTGTGGGCACGTCACATATGAGACGGTGAGCGGGAAGGCCGAAGTTACGCTGCAGCGCTGACAGGCGAGCAGCAGCAGGGTGAGAACGCCGAAAGTGCGCACAGACGGCCCGCACTTTCTGCAGCAGCTCTGGCATATCGGGGTAATTCTTAAGGAACCTCTGGACCACCAAGTTCAGCACATGCGCCAGGCAAGGGATGTGCGTCAAACCGCCTAGGCCCAGAGCTGCTAAGAGATTTCGCCCATTATCGCAAACCACCAGGCCGGGTCTGTTGTTCCATGTCCCTCCACAACTCCTGCGCGGTGTGGGGTTTTTCCCCCAAACAGGAAAGTTTTAAAACTGCCTGCTGTCGTTTAGCCCTGGCTGTGCTGAAGTTTGTGGTGAAGGTGTTACGCTGACCGGATGAGGAGGCCGTAGAGGATGAGGAGGCGGAGTAGGAGGAGTTAGCAACAGGAGGCAAACTGAAGTGCCCTGCAATCCTCGGTGGTGGAAGGACATGCGCCAAACTGCTATCCGCCTCAGGCCCAGCCGCCACTACATTTACCCAGTGTGCTGTTAGGGAGATATATAACGTCCCTGACCGTGCTTACTGGTCCACGCATCCGTAGTTAGGTGTACCTTGCCACAGATGGCATTGCGCAGTGCACACCTGATTTTGTCCCCCACTTGGTTGTGCAGGGAAGGGATAGCTCGTCTGGAAAAGTAGTGGCGGCTGGGCACGACGTACTGTGGGACAGCCAATAACATCAGCCTTTTAAAACTCTGCGTCTCCACCAGACAGAATGACAGCATTTCAAAGGCGAGGAATTTTGAAATGCTGGCATTCAGGGCCAGGGATCGCGGGTGGCTAGGGGGGTACTTTCTCTTCCGCTCCAGTGTTTGGGAAATAGAGAGCTGAACGCTTCCATGGGACATTGTGGAGATGGTTGGTGACCCAGGTGGTAGTGTTGCTGGCAGATCCTCTGTTTGCGGGTTGGCAGGTGTCACTCTCACTACAGAGGTGGATGAAGAGGCCGAGACTGCAGCAGAAGAGGAAGCAGGAGGAGCCAGAGACCTTTCTTGGTTTTTGAGGTGTCTACTCCACTGCATCTCGTGCTTTGCACTTAGATGCCTGGTCATGCAGGTTGTGCTCAGGTTGAGAACGTTTATGCCTCGCTTCAGGCTCTGATCGCACAGCGTGCAAACCACTCATGTCTTGTCATCAGCACATTGTCTGAAGAACTGCCACGCTAGGGAACTCCTTGGACCTGGCTTTGGTGTGCTCGGTCCCTTGCTGCGTTGGGCAGTAGCAGACGTACTGTCTAGGGGACGGACGCTCCGCTTTTGCACCCTGCTCCCTCTTCTGCTGTGCTGGTGGCTCTGTGCGACCACCGCCTCTTCCTTCGAACTACACTGGTCACCTGCATGACGTTGATTACATGTGGGGTCAAGGACCTCATCGTCCTCCACATCATCTTCCACCCAGTTTTCACCCCTGCCCTCCTTGTCAGTCTGCACAATGGCGAAAATGCTATTGGGAAAAAAAAACTTCACTACAATTTTTTTTTTGGGACAATACAATAGAAGAAATATCGATCGATTGTATGTCACACTCCTGCACAAAGCACTGAAATATTTTATTTTTTGTCAATAGCAGAATACATGTACAGTGTCTAAAGCGTGTATGAACATGCAGAAAATGCTATTGGGAAAAAAAATGTCACTACAATTTTTTTTTGGGACAATACAATAGAAGAAATATCGATCGATTGTATGTCACACTTAGGGTTGCCACCTGTCCGGTTTTGACCCGGACAGTACGGGTTTAGGAGGCTGTGCCCGGGTTTCCCTCTGCCTCACACCCGGACACCATTTCCAGCTCACAGGGGTTACCATGGGGCCGCCTTTTACAAGCCCCAGCACACAGGGGGACCCGGACAGCAGGGGGATTGTAGCGGCGGGCAGGGGGAGCAAATACAGAGCAATGAAAACAGAGAGAGAGGCGACAGGCAGCTGCTGGTGCAGAAGTTTTTAATAAAGTAAATGCTTAAAAACAATCCACTCACTGTCAGTCTGTGAACTTAGTCGGCTGTCCCATCCTCCCCTCCAATCCACAATGCTGTTATTACTGAATCGCTTGAGAAAGCCAATAACACAGAGCTGCGGGGAGACTGCAGTGAGCTGTCAGCCTGGGATGCTGTGACCAATCAGAGCGTTCCGGAGGCTTAACCACGCCTCCATCATCAGAGGCTGACAGTTCACATGAGTTTCCCGTGGCTCTCTGTTTCCTCCAGTGATAACAGCAGCGTTGATTGGAGGGGAGGATGGGACAGCCGACTTCACAGACTGACATATACAGCTCTGACATGAAGAGTGAGTGGATTGTTTTTAAGCATTTATTTTATTAAAAACTTCTGCACCAGCAGCTGCCTGTCGCCTCTCTCTCTTATGTTTTGACTCCTCTGTGTTTTCCCCCCTCCTCCTGTATTTGCCACCCCCTCCTCCTCCTGTATTTGTCACCCCCTCCTCCTGTATTTGCCACCCCCTCCTCCTCCTGTATTTGCCACCCCCTCCTCCTCCTGTATTTGTTACCCCCTCCTCCTGTATTTGTCACCCCTCCTCTGTAATTGTCCCCCTTCTCTGTAATTTCCCCCCCTTGTCTGTATTTGCACCCCTCCTCTGTAATTGTCCCCCCTCCTCTGTAATTGCATCCTCCTCCTCCTGTATTTGTCACCCCCTCCTCTGTAATTTCCCCCCCTTGTCTGTATTTGCACCCCCTCCTCTGTAATTGTCCCCCCTCCTCTGTAATTGCATCCTCCTCCTCCTGTATTTGTCACCCCCTCCTCTGTAATTTCCCCCCCTTGTCTGTATTTGCACCCCCTCCTCTGTAATTGTCTCCTCTTCCTCTGTATATGCCACCCCCTCCACTGTATTTGCCACCCCCTCCTCCTGTATTTGTCACCCCCTCCTCCTGTATTTGCATCCTCTTCCTCTGTATTTGCACCCCCCCCCCCTCCTCTGTAATTGTCTCCCCTCCTCTGTAATTGTCTCCCCTCCTCTGTAATTGTCTCCCCTTCTCTGTAATTGCCACCCCCCTCCTCCTGTATTTGCCACCCCCTCCTCCTGTATTTGTCACCCCCCCCTCCTCCTCCTGTATTTGTCACCCCCTCCTCCTGTATTTGTCACCCCTCCTCCTGTATTTGTCACCCCCTCCTCCTCCTGTATTTGTCACCCCCTCCTCCTGCATTTGTCACCCCTCCTCTGTAATTGTTCCTCTTCTCTGTAATTTCCCCCCCTTGTCTGTATTTGCACCCCCTCCTCTGTAATTGTCCCCCCCTCCTCTGTAATTGCATCCTCCTCCTCCTGTATTTGTCACCCCCTCCTCTGTAATTCCCCCCCCCCTTGTCTGTATTTGCACCCCCTCCTCTGTAATTGTCTCCTCTTCCTCTGTATATGCCACCCCCTCCACTGTATTTGCCACCCCCTCCTCCTGTATTTGTCACCCCCTCCTCCTGTATTTGCATCCTCTTCCTCTGTATTTGCACCCCCCTCCTCTGTAATTGTCTCCCCTCCTCTGTAATTGTCTCCCCTCCTCTGTAATTGTCTCCCCTTCTCTGTAATTGCCACCCCCTCCTCCTCCTCCTGTATTTGTCACCCCCTCCTCCTGTATTTGCCACCCCCTCCTCCTCCTGTATTTGTCACCCCTCCTCTGTAATTGTTCCCCTTCTCTGTAATTTCCCCCCCTTGTCTGTATTTGCACCCCCTCCTCTGTAATTGTCCCCCCTCCTCTGTAATTGCATCCTCTTCCTCCTGTATTTGCCACCCCCTCCTCCTCCTCCTGTATTTGTCACCCCCTCCTCTGTAATTGTTCCCCTTGTCTGTATTTGCACCCCCTCCTCTGTAATTGTTCCCCTTGTCTGTATTTGCACCCCCTCCTCTGTAATTGTCTCCTCTTCCTCTGTATTTGCCACCCCCTCCACTGTATTTGCCACCCCCTCCACTGTATTTGCCACCCCCTCCACTGTGTTTGTCACCCCCTCCACTGTGTTTGTCACCCCCTCCTCCTGTGTTTGTCACCCCCTCCTCCTGTATTTGCATCCTCTTCCTCTGTATTTGCACCCCCCCCCCCTCCTCTGTAATTGTCTCCCCTCCTCTGTAATTGTCTCCCCTCCTCTGTAATTGTCTCCCCTTCTCTGTATTTGTCTCCCCTCCTCTGTAATTGTCTCCCCTTCTCTGTATTTGTCTCCCCTCCTCTGTAATTGTCTCCCCTTCTCTGTATTTGTCACCCCCCTCCTCCTGTATTTGTCACCCCCTCCTCCTGTATTTGTCACCCCCTCCTCCTCCTGTATTTGCCCCCTAGCTCTGTAATTAACCCCTCCTCTGTATTTGCACCCCTCCTCTGTAATTTCCCCCATCAATCTCTGTAATTGTCCCCCCTTCTCTGTAGTTGTCCCCCACTCCGAACCCTCTGCTGTCTGGATCCCCCTGTGTACTGGGGCCCTGTGATACCCCCTGTCGGCTGCCATGGGGGTATTGGAAGGAGGAGGATTTGTGCTGGTAGGGAAATGAGATTTGTAATAGGAGAGAATGGGGATAATGGCACCCCAATCACAAAGGCATCCCACAGGCATCCCACAATTCTGTTTACGTGATTTTCCCGCGATTTGTCGGGTGACAATCGCTGCAAAATAGCACCGCGGTTGGGGTGCCATGCCGTGCGCCTCTAAAGTGTTCGGGTTTGGCTTGAAGAAAAGGTGGCAACCCTAGTCACACTCCTGCACAAAACACTGAAATATTTTATTTTTTGTCAATAGCAGAATACACGTACAGTGTCTAAAGCGTGTATGAACATGCAGAAAATGCTATTGGAAAAAAAAAACACAGCAAAATTAAATTTTTTTGCAATGTTTTTCCAATAGCAGAATACACACAGAGTATGGTGTATCTCTTACTAGAATATGCAGTGCAGTGATTCTGCACTGAGCTTGCAGGTAAAACTTATATTTTGTCTGGCACTGGCCTCATGGCACTGTTAAAAGACTGTGCACTGCACCCCAGCCAGGGTACAATTGATTTAGGAATCTCTTAAATAATTCTCTCTGCCTTTTTCTTTTCCTTTAATAAAGACAATCTCTAGTCTAATCTAGCTATGTAGATCGCTCACTGATATAACTAATTTGAAGAAAATTTAAGGAATGTGGACTGACTGACTGACTTTATCAGACTAACTCCTAAAATCCTCTCTTAGCAGCACAGAAACCTGTCTATAGCAGAGTGACGCTGTGTGCTGTGTGTTTGTACTATATATAGAGGCTGGGTCACATGCTGCACTGCCCAATCACAGCCATGCCATTAGTAGGCATGGCTGTGATGGCTTCTAAGGGCACACTATTGAAACTAGCGTCAATTGGCTGCCCTGCAGCTTGTAAAAGGCGCCAATACATCGCTGAACACAGGACCCAAACCCGAACATACAGCCAATAGTTCGGGTTCGGGTCCGGTACGGACCCGAACTTTACAGTTCGGGTTTGCTCAACCCTATTCATAAATGTTCATAAAGTGCAAATCGTGTCTTCGGATCCGAAAAATATTAAAAGTGAACGTGCTGGAGAAACGAGGCTTGTGTGGTTTGATGTAACTTGCTAATAGTGGGTATCCTGTGCGATCCTGGTATCCTGTGCAGTCCTAGTGAGAATAATGTGGGTGGCCCCTGACCTTACAGCTGTAAGGTTACAGCATGAATTTAAAAGCCTTTAAGGTCCTTGGTGACCGTCCCTTCTTGTGGATCCCAGATAGGTGGCCCAGGTCTTCTATGGCGTTTGCTATCCTGCCTTTCACTGTCCCCTCTAAGTGTAGGTAATGGTGTATCCTGGGGTGGGAGGTCTTACCAGTAGTAGTCAAAGAAAGTAGGAGCTTAAAGGCTTTTAAATTCATGCTGTTACCTTACAGCTGTAAGGTAAGGAGCCACCCACATTATTCTCACTAGGACTGCACAGGACTGCACAGGATACCAGGATCGCACAGGATACCCACTATTAGCACGTTACATCAAACCACACAAGCCTCGTTTCTCCAGCACGTTCACTTTTAATATTTTTTGGATCCGAAGACACGATTTGCACTTTATGAACATTTATGAACTGTATTTATGTTTGAATTTTACCTTATCGTATGCTCCTGATTTCATTTTACTGTTTTAGCACGTGGAATTACAAGCACTACCTATTTATATTTATCACGTGGCTACACTACCACTACTGTTCACAGCCACAGATTTTATTTTGTGTTTTATGCACTATATGTTTTTTTAGGATCCATATGCTTTTATTATTTTAGTATTATGATCTGCCAATCCTATGCATTTTAATGCACTTTGTTTTGATGCACTTTATCTTCACTCAATTTATATTCAGGATTTATATGCTTCTTTTACTCTAAGCTATTTGATCTGTTGACATTGGACTGTCTTATTAGCCTCGTGTCACTATCCCTGGCCATTTTAGTTTAGCTTTATTCTTTACCGCGCCCCACTACCTCCTTTACAAATTTTTTTGGGTTCAGATATTTTCCTCAGTGTGTGCTGCAGTTTATTAGGTAACCCTCCTTGTGTTGGCGCAGGATTACTTCTTCTATTATCTCAAGTCCATACTCTGTTGCCACCCGCTTTACAAAAGTCTCTGGGACCAAAATCGGCCACGTCATGATCGGGCAGTGTTCTTTGTTCAGACAACAGGCTAAAAGCTTAAAAGCCTTTTAAAAAGTTTAAAACACATACTCACGGTAGCCGAGGTTCAAAATGCCAGTTGTCTCCTTCATCAGAGCCAGAACCAGTCTGTGAACCAGGCGACGACTCCCCCCCCGGGCCAATAATTTGCAGCAGCAGCACCCACGGTTCCCTGTTGCTTATTTTTGAAGACCTTCTTCCATATGTCTGGTCCGGGGATGCATGGAGACGGTCTGCCTCTGTGGCGACAAGGGGTGCTGGATTGCTTCCCTTCCTGGCAGGCAGGCGCTGCAACGGTAACACTCACGGCTGGGGTCGTGTCCACGACCTCTGGGACAGTCTCTGGAGCTTCCGAGGGGCTAGTATCCCTTCTCACTATCCGAACTCCAAAGGACGATGCCGGGGCATAAATGGCCGACTCCTCCATTGTGATGCCTGTGGCCCAGTCTATGTGGAAGGCACGAGGCAGTTCGGTGGGCTGCTCCAATTTGAAGGTGTACTCGCCACACCTTCGGCACCTGGCGAACGGCCCGGGGTTTGCGACCAACCCGTCACATTTCCCACACAACATTCCAAGGGCCTCCATGTCTCAAGATCACAACAGCAACCGCCACTGCGGCAGCAGACGAATGCCTGTATCTGTAATCACGGTGCTGGGCATCTGTATGCCTGTTAGACCCCTCACTGTAGGCATCCTGGGTCCAGATGCAGGCTGCACGCTCGGGACACGGTACATTTCTTCGAGGAGGTTTTGGTATCTTTTCTCCAACTCCGAGAACTCAACCAAGCTTCTTCTCCTTCCGCAACACACTCTCACGCAGTGCCTCGTACAGGGAAAGATCAGCATAGACTCCTCCCACTGGGTGCTGGTGCTGCGTAACTTTGCGGGCTTTTCTGCAAAGGCTCCTCCCACGCTTATGCACCTGAAAGTCTCTCCAAGATGGCGCTGATCTCTGATGGCGCAGTTCAAAAACACTTCACCCTCTATTCTAATGCACTGTGAGGTAACTGTAAATCCTGGACTGCGAGCCCCCACGTGTAGCGGCCATAACTGGCTCTGAGACTCGGGAACAGATGGATCCCCACCCCAGACCATGCGGGTCTATGGGGCTGGTCAGACTGACCATGTTTGCGGGATGGCAAACGCTCCAAGGCCCGAGACCCCTCGCGGGGCTACCCCGGTCCAGAACCAGGAAGCAAGACTGCGGCCGCACCCCGAACACCTGACTTCAGCACCTTAAGTACCCCTCCCCAGACTACACAATGGGGGAGACGCGCCCACTGATTGGCTTCGGGAAAGATTGGTACCCAACACGTCCAACCAGGCCTGGTTCTCAACCTGTCATGGGTGTTTCACTGTACCTATGACCAGGCAGAACCCCAGTACAGCCCAGCCAAACTGATTCCAAAGTAAACCTGTACAATTAATCCTCAGAACCCCATTAATGTTCTGAGGGAAAAACTAAATTTCCACTTATAGCGCACACTTGTTAAAGTGTGACCGCTACAAAAAAATATTATATAATAATAACTAAAAGATGACAAATTTAACCATACTGTGCATATACACACACGCACACATATCCATATGTATATATACACATGGTATATGGCTATAAGTTTCTAATTAGTATTATTGTGAAACAGAGGGGGGGGGGGGTGAAAGGTTTATATTAAAGCATGGGGGGGGGAGAAAGCATTAGAATATGGTAAGATCATGTTGGGGTTCAGGCAAAGAAAATCAATCTACCTCTAAAAATACCAATACTTACTGGGGAGATGAACGAACCCACCACCCCCATATATAAAAAAGGTAAATATAAAGAGACCTGTGGTAAAAATGACAGAAATGTATATGTAAATATAAATGGAAGAATAAATTATATCATAAAAGAACCTAATATTAACAGTAGCCTAATATATATGTTAAGCACAAACAACACACTTTAATGCTATAATACTGTAGCTATCTCTTTCCCTTCGTTGAGGCCACCAGGCGAGAGGACATCAAGACAATGTATCCAAAATGTCTCTCTAGCGCATAATTTCTTAAAACATTCGGTCTCTGTCATCAATTTGGGAATTTGCTTGATGACCCAAACTTGGAGGCCAATGGTGGACTTTTTGTGATGCAAAGGCAAAGTGCCGAGGGACACTGTGCAGGTCCTTGCCACCCTCAATGAGTCATCGATGCTGGCCGAAACGTTGCCTTAGAGGACAGATTGTTCGCCCAACATAGATCAAGCCACAGGGGCAGGTAAGGCCATATACAACAAAGTCAGATGAAGAGTTATAAAAGTGGTCTATGGGGTATGTTTTGCCCTTAGAGTGAAAAGATTTTTTACCATATTGAATAAATGAACATGTTTTACAGCAAGGTTTTTTGCACTGATACTATTCTGCGCATATTATATTCTTTGGTCGCTATATCGATGACCTAATTGTCATCTGGGATGGTCCCCCTGACCTGATCCCTTTGTTTGTGGAACATTGTAACTCTAACCCTTACGGACAATCTTTCACACATATCTCTGACCCCACTAGCTTAGCCTTTCTAGATTTAGAATTAGGACACATGAAAGAGACCATTACAGCTAAAAATTATACTAAACCTACCGCGAGCAACTCTTTTTTACACTATAATATTTGCCACTATCCAAAATCGACACAAAACATACCAAGGACAATTTTGACGTTTACGACAGAATTGTACCTTGGACATTGCTTACAATACATTAAGTATACCACTGAATAAGAAATTTGCTGACAAAAACTATCCCAAATAATTGGTTGACCAAGCATGCAAATACTATTCTAAGGGTAAGCTGGCCAAAAAAGAAAGAGAAAAAGTAGATCCCTCCATGAGATTTATCACTACCTTCAACTTCCAATACAAAAAAAAATGGAAAACATATTAAATAGACGTTGGAATATCCTACAACAGGATCCCCTACTCAAAACTATTCTCCCACCAGCAGCCAGAATCACCTACCGAAAAGCTCCCAGCCTCAAAAATAAAATTGCCCCAAGTAAACTCCAAACTAAACAGACCACCCATAATCTCAATACTCTCATGCCCCTGGTGGGCATGTATCAGTGCAAAAAACCTTTTGAATAAAACCTGTTAGTTTATTCAACATGGTAAAAAATCTTTTTACTCTAAGGGCAAAATATACCCCATAGACCACTTTTATAACTGTTCATCTGACTTTGTTGTATATGGCTTTACCTGCCCCTGTGGTTTGATCTATGTTGGGCGAACAATCTGTCCTCTAAGGCAACGTTTCAGCCAGCATCGACGACTCATTGAGGGTGGCAAGGACCTGCACAGTGTCCCTCGGCACTTTGTTGAGCATCACAAAAAGTCCACCATTGGCCTCCAAGTTTGGGTCATCGAGCAAATTCCCAAATCGATGACAAAGGCCGAACGTTTTAAGAAATTATGCACTAGAGAGACATTTTGCATATATTGTCTTGATGTCCTCTTGCCTGGTGGCCTCAACGAAGGGATAGAGATAGCTACAGTATTATAGCATTATAGAGTGTTGTTTGTGCTTAACATATATATTAGGCTCCTGTTAATATTAGGATCTTTTATGATATAATTTATTCTTCCATTTATATTTACATATACATTTCTGTCATTTTTACCACAGGTCTCTTTATATTTACCTTTTTTATATATGGGGGTGGCGGGTTCATTCATCTCCCCAGTAAGTATTGGTATTTTTAGAGGTAGATTGATTTTCTTTGCCCGATCCCCAGCATGATCTTACCATATTTTAAAGCTTTCCCCCCCCTCTCTTTAATATAAACCTTTCACCCCCCCCCCTCCGTTTCACAATAATACTAATTACAAACTTATAGCCATATACCATGTTTATATATGTGTATATATACATATAGATATGTGTGCGTGTGTATATACACATATATGCACAGTATGGTTCAATTTGTCATCTTTTAGTTATAATTATATTATTTTTTTTTTTATATATTGTCTATTTGCATTTTACTTATTACCTTGGATAATAACTGTGATTTACCACTCCCTCCCCCTCCCCTTGATTGCAGAGTTGCGCTATTTTTTGCTCAATGTATTGCTTAATGTTCATTTTTATTTTAATTAATTTTTATTGCATCAAATTAATTAATTGACTAATCATAATCTCTTTCTCTAAAGTATCATATTTTATTTTGTCTATTAATCTATACATGGTATATACATTTCTTTTGGCATTGTGTACCTCCTTTTAAACCATTTCCCTGTAGCGCTACTGACTTTTTTTCCTCCAAGTACGTCCTGGCCAAGCCCCCTGTCAGTCTATAAAAACTGTGTCTCCCTACATCCTAGAGGCAGGACTATCGCCATGGAGATACAGCGAGGCTAATCGCCAGCACCATAGTTTTACTACCATCTCCCCCACATTACCACTGGAACCCCTATCCGGGTGTGACGGACTCCCTTTTTCTCACACCGGACTGCGATACTAATACACTGAACCTGGATAACTGAAGGAGACAGCACCATGCTCAGCCATCCCAGCCCTTCCTGACCGAATTTGATGTGAGGCTAGCCTGAATGGATCTGCTGTGACCTGCAGTTCTACACGATCTCCTCAGCCCAGCACACAGGATATGAATGCAACATCTTTTTCCCCCATGTGAGTGGATATTGCTGTTATAATAAATTTTATATATGATATATATTCAGAGGCGCCCCTTTTTCCTTGTTTTTTCGAGTTGATTTACTAAAATTGAAGAGTGCAAAATCTGTTGCAGCTCTACACAGAAACCAATCAGCTTCCACGTTTTTTCTTCAAAGCTTAAAGTGGTTCTATAAGCTCAAGGTTTTTTATGCATGAAGGTAAAAACCTTATGTGTACAGCAGCCCCCCCCACCCCTCCAGCCCCCCTAATACATACCTGAGCCCTATCTCGATCCAGCGGTGTGCTCAAGAGCCTCGGCACTCCGGGCACTCTCCCACTGCTGTCAATCTCAGCCAGTGAGCCAATCGGGAGAGGGAGGGCATATGAGCAAATAAAGATCCTGATAGCCACACTCCAAGAAAAGTAGTTTCCTTTATTGAAGATACAGTCCATACAAAACAGATTAAAATTGCAAACTGCTGACGTGTTTCACACCGCTCTCACTGGTGTTTAATCATATAAACATATAATGACATGGTATATAAAAACATATACAAAACATGAAGATCCAATCCAGGGCAAGCTGACGCCCTCATTCTCATGCAAAGATCCGACTTCAATTAAGTTGATAAAGCAGCTGGTGCTACAACTCTCTGAATAGTATATTAACTCTTTATGCATGGACATATCGGACCTTCACGTTAAATTCCATGGTTGAAAAAAATATTTTTATATTGATAATAGACACATTCCACATTATTTCAAAAACCTAAAGACAAGAATGAAAAGTCAAACTATACCATAAATTAATACATTTGTTTGCAAGTTTGGCGAGTTGCTTGCCTAGGTTACATAATATCAATATCAAAGTTTTAGTTCATTCAAGGCATTACAAATAACATATAACATATTATATATGGGGGTGGTGGGTTCGTTAATCTCCCTAGTAAGTATTGGTATTTTTAGAGGTAGATTGATTTTCTTTCCCCGATCACCAGCATGATCTTACCATATTACGTTAAATTCCATGGTTGAAAAAAAGATTTTTATATTGATGAAAGACACATTTCACATTATTTCAAAAACCTAAAAACAAGAATGAAAAGTCAAACCATACCATAAATTAATACATTTGTTTGCAAGTTTGGCGAGTTGCTTGTCTAGGTTACATAATATTAATATCAAAGTTTCAGTTTATTCAAGGCATTACAAATAACCTAGAAATGACCCATCGATCGGCTAAGCTTAAACTTGACTGGTTAACATGAACATCCCCACAATTTAAAACATAAGGCCATAATCTATCAAATTGTGTGATATAGCTAAATGATTTGTATGTAACAAATTAAAGCTAAAAGTTTATAAATATAGACACGCCCATCATCACATTCCCAAAAAATCTTTTTAAAGTGTAGAGCAATAACATCACTACGATATGAGGGCAAGAAATCTGACAAATATCTAAAACCCATGTATATATTAGGGATGAGCCGAACACCCCCGGGTTCGGTTCGCACCAGAACCTGCGAACGGACCGAAAGTTTGTGAGAACGTTAGAACCCTATTAGGTACAATGGACGCAAACGTTCAAAATCTAAAGTGCTAATTATAACGGCCAATATGCATGTTATTGTCCTAAAAAAAGGTTTGGGACCCGGGTTCTGCCCCAGGGAACATGTATCAATGCAAAAAGAAGTTTTAAAAACTGACATTTTTTCTGGAGCAGTCATTTTAATGATGCATAAAGTGAAAAAAAAAAGTGAAATATTCCTTTAAATATTGTACCTGGGGGGTGTCTAAAGTATGCCTGTGAAGTGGCATGTGTTTCCCGTGTTTAGAACTGTCCTTGCACAAAATTACATTTGTAAAGGAAAAAAGGCCATTTAAAACTGCTTGCGGCTTTAATGTCATGTCTTGTCCTGGCAATATGAATGAAAATCTTTGATGAAAATGGCATGGCTACCCCATCACCCCCCCCCCCACCCCAGCCCATTACCAACCCATTTGGGTCTTGTATGGATATTAAGGGGAACCCCGCACCCAAAAAAAACCCCTATACCTAAAACCCTATATACTCAACAGCAGTATACAGGCGGTGCAAACAAGACAGGGACTATAGGTTTGTTCTTAAGTAGAATCTGTTTGTGATTTTGAACAGTTACATTTTTAAGTGTAGCTCCAGCCAAAAAATATTTTTTTAAGCTTTTTGGAGAACATAGGGAAGGGTTATCACCCCTGTAACATTTGTTTTGCTGTCTGTGCACCTGTTCAGAACATTTCACCTCACTTTCCGTCCCAATGACAAATGTTTTTGGAAAAGCGGGGTTTTTATTGAAACAAGGATTGGTGATAAAGCATCAGTAGAGAGGAGATACCTTTTTCCCAAATTAAATCTAACAGGATAGAATTTCCCTAGAATTTCTACTTAGGGGTAGATTTCCTCTCACTTCCTGTTGTCTCCTTCTGTTTGCAAGTAGGAGTCGTTTGTAAGTTGGATGTTTGAAAGTAGGGGCCTGCCGTATATAGTCTGCAGAAATTTGCCCCATTAGATGTTGGTGTTGCCACAACACTGTAAGCCCTCACCGTTACTCTTGGTGGGCGCTGGAACGCCCTGCTGAGAACTATTATATCAGGAATTGTAATTACATGCCTTTGTTGAACAGCGGTAGGAAAAATCGGGCCTTTGGTGGTGGTGCTGGTGCTACAACACTGTAAGCCCTCACAGTTACTCTTGGTGGGCGCAGGAATGGGCCCTGCTGTGAATTATTAGATCAAGAATTGTAATTACACGCCCTTGTTAAACAGGGGCTGAAAAATTGGGCCTTAGGCACTGGTGCTGGTGCCACAACACTGCAACCCCTCACAGATGCTGTACTTGGAGCACAGCAATGAGACCTGTTGCAAAGCATTGCATAAAAAATTGTAATTACACGCCCCTGTTAAACAGGGGCTGAAAAATTGGGCCTTAGCCACTGGTGGTGGCACCCAGAAACATAAATGTTCTTCCAAGCTATCATCAGGATCATTGAGGAGGAAGAGGATAGTCAGTCAACATAACAGGACAGTCACTCAGCATCAGCATAGGCAGTCTAAAAGGGATGTGACATTTCAAAATAAATTATTCTGTTACATCAGCTTCAGGTGCCTGGTAGCTGGTGGTGATCCAAGACTGATTCATCTTTATGAAGGTCAGTCAATCAACCGAGTCGGTGGACAGGCGCACCCTGTGATCGGTGACAAAGCCTCCAGCAGCACTGAATGTGCGTTCCGAAAGAACGCTGGATGCAGGACAGGCCAGTAGCTCAATTGCATACTGTGCAAGCTCTGGCCAGTGATCCATCCTCAAGACCCAGTAAGCCAGAGGATTTTCGGTGGGAAAGGTGTCCAAGTCTGACCTTGCCCCAAGGTATTTCTGCACCATGTATATCAGACGCTGGCGATGGTTGCTGGAACCGATCATACCTTGGGGCTGCGGACTAAAAAATTGTTTGAACGCATCATTTAGATGGCCACCTTCTCCACCGCTCCACCGCTCCTTCTGCTACTGACCGAAGCCTCAGCAACTCGTTGTCCAGAACCAGGAGTTTGTAACCTCCCAGTCTCTGGGAACGCATTGCACATACATTTCTGCAAGGCCTCCCGGAGATGTCTCATCCTCTGCTTCCTCTGCGAAGGCAAGATAAGGTCCGCAACCTTACCCTTATACCGTGGATCAAGGAGAGTGCCTCTCCTTGATCCGAAGAATCGAGGATCCTTCTGCAGGCTTTGCAGGATCAGGGAGGCCATGCAAAGTAGGTTAGCTGAGGCATTTGGTCCAGAGTCTTCTGGGTCACTAAGGACGACATGATCCGCAGCCACCTCCTCCCAGCCACATACAAGTCCACCGGTTTCTTGGGATTGTAAATCATCCCTAAAAGACTGCTGCTGCTGATGCTGAGTGCCAGGCTCCACCTCCATGCTGACACAATCCTCCTCCTCCTCCTCCTCATCCTCTTCCTGTGTGATGGGTGGGAGAGAAGGATCACTGTCCGGATAAAGGGGGCCTTGAGAGGCAAGGAAGTCCTCCTCTTCCTGCCTCTGTTCTGCCTCAAGTGCCCTGTCCATTATTCCATGCAGCGTATGCTCCAACAGGTGGACAAGAGGTACAGTGTCACTGATGCATGCACTGTCACTGCTCACCATCCTCGTGGCCTCCTTAAATGGTGACAGGACAGTGCATGCTACCCTGATCATGCTCCACTGGCGTGGTGAAAAAAAATCTGAGCTCCTCTGACTCTGTCCTGGTGCTGTAGTCGCACAGGTACTCATTGATGGCCCTCTGCTGCGTGTGCAGTCACTGCATCATAGCCAACATTGAGTTCCACCTGGTGGGCATGTCACATATAAGGCGGTTCTTGGACAGGTTCAACTCTTTTGCAGCTCTGCCAGCCGAGCACTGGCATTATATGATCGGTGGAAATGCACACAGACTTTCCTGGCCTGCCTCAGGACATCCTGTAAGCCTGCCAAGAACCGCTGCACCACCAGGTTAAGGACGTGAGCCATACAGGGCACATGGGTCAGTTGTCCCTGTCGCAGGGAGGAGAGGAGGTTGGTGCCATTGTCACAAACCACTATTCCTGGCTTAAGCTGGCATGGCGTCAACCACCTCTTGGCCTGCCCCTGCAGAGCTGATAGAACCTCTGCCCCAGTGTGGCTCCTGTCCCCCAAACACACCAGCGCAAGCACGGTATGGCATCTTTTTGCCTGCGTACTTGCGTAGCCCCTTGAACGCCTACGGAGCACCGCTGGTTCCGAGGACAGAGCACTCGAAGAGGCCATGGAGGAAGAAGAAGAGGAGGGGGTGGAAGAGAGAGGTGTGTCACAACCAGTAGTAGCATTTTGGAGGCATGGTGGCGGAACAAACTCCAACACTACTGCACCTTGTCCTGCATCCTTCCCAGCTGCCAAAAGAGTGACCCAATGGGCCGTGAAAGATAGGTAACGTCCCTATCCATGCCTGCTGGACCATGAGTCAGCGGTAATATGCACCTTACCACTGACCGTCCTGTCCAGCGAGGCCAAGACATTGTCTTCCACATGCCTATAGAGAGTCGGAATCGCCTTCCGTGAGAAAAAGTGACGTTTGGGAACCTGCCACTGAGGAACCGCACATTGCACAAACTCACGGAAGGGGGCCGAGTCTACCAACTGAAAAGGCAGCAGTTGAAGTGCTAGCAATTTAGCCAAGCTAGCATTTAACTGCTGGGTAGGGATGAGCCGAACACCCCCGGGTTCGGTTCGCACCAGAACCTTCGAACGGACCGAAAGTTTGCGCGAATTTTCGAACCCTATTCGTTACAATAGATGCGAACGTTCGAAATCAAAAGTGCTAATTACAACGGCCAATATGCATGTTAATGTCATAAAACAGGTTTGGGGACCCGGGTCCTGCCCCAGGGGACATATAGCAATGCAAAAAGAACTTTTAAAAACTAACGTTTTTTCGGGAGTAGTCATTTTAATCATGCATAAAGTGAAAAAAAAAAAAAGTGAAATATTCTTTTAAATATGGTACCTGGGGGTGTCTAAAGTATGCCTGTGAAGTGGCATGTGTTTCCCGTGTTTAGAACTGTCCCTGCACAAAATGACATTTGTAAAGGAAAAAAAGAAGCCATTTAAAACCACTTGCAGCTTTAATGTCATGTCTTGGCCATATGGCTGAAAATCCTTGAGAAAAATGGCATGGCTACCCCATCACCCCCCCGCCTCTTTGGGTCTTTTATGGATATTAAGGGGGACCCCGCACCCAAAATAAAACCCTATACCTACAACCCTATATACTCTGAACAGCAGTATATAGGCGGTGCAAACAAGAGAGGGACTGTAGGTTTGTTCTTAAGTAGAATCTGAACAGGTACATTATGAAGTGTAGCTCCATCCCAAAAAAATCTATGTTTAAGCTTTTTGGAGAACATAGGGAGGGGTTATCACCCCTGTAACATTTGCTGTCTTTGCACATCTGTTCAGAACATTTCACCTCACTTTCCGTCCCAATGACAAATGTTTTTGGAAAAGTGGGGTTTTAATTGAAACAAGGATTGGTGATAAAGCATCAGTAGAGAGGAGATACCTTTTTCCCAAATTAAATCTAACAGGATCGAATTTCCCTTCCTAGGGGTAGATTTCCTCTCACTTCCTGTTTTCTCCTTCCGTTTGCAAGTAGGAGTCGTTTGTAAGTTGGATGTTTGAAAGTAGGGGCCTGCCGTATATACTCTGCAGAAATTTGCCCCATTAGATGTTGGTGTAGCCACAACACTTGTTGGGGAAAATTTTATGAAGATGTTTTAGATGTATTTTTGTCATAAGAGTCCTCAGTTTTCGTTCTGTCCCTGCCTGCTCTAAAGAGCTGACTGGAGCAGACTGACGCTGGTTGAGAACGGTTCCAGGTACACATTGTTCTCTTCGAACAATGTGTACTAAGGATTACTATCAACAGAATTGTCAGTTTGCTAAAACTATTTAAAAGTATACAGGTCTGTGATTGGTTCTTTTGAAGGAAAACAAATGTCTTTATTGGCTGTCTGTGAAGACACCACCCTTTTGTTCAAATCCTTATATGGTCATTCAATTTCCTGTGAGGTCACAATCCTTTGTAATTGCTTTCTGTTGGTGTGAATAAAAAGGAAGCTAGCCCATTGAAGAGAGGCGGATGCTGAGATGATGACGTGAAGCTGCTGGTAATGTCTGTTTTTGGGAGCTGGGGATCCAGGGAGGCATACGATCAGAGGGCGCATTATATCATAAGATTGAAAGGCGTGGAGTGCGCATGCGCGGAGCTCTGTGATGGCTGCCTAGTCTCAGAGCTCCGTCCCGCTCCACACCATCGGCACCCGTAGCGGAGGATCCTCTCCCCCCCCCCAGAGCTGAGACTGGGATCGGATCGTTCCGGATACCCCCAGGCACCCCAGGGAGTAATTTATTTGCATTTTTTCCGGCCCCGCGGGCCGATCGTTATAGCGGGGAACTGCGCTGGCGCGGGGGGGCGATACAGGCCGCTCTACAACGGAGCTCCGGCCTTCATACCGGACAGTATTACGGAGGCGGATTTACCCCCAGTGACCCGGGACAAGTATAGAGAGCACCCACGCACCCCCAGGCACCCAAGGGGAAAGTTTTGGTGGGCATATCAGCCACATAAGGGAAGATACAATACCCTGCTGGGAGAAGCAGGGACTGACAAAATGGCGGCGGACAGATCACCTCAGACCTCCTCAGGCAAGGCGGCCTCCTCTCCCTGGCGGATTACTCTTCAGGAGGAGGTATGTGGTACAACACGATCACCCCCCTCACTTAGGGAACCACATTCCCCTTCTACTGTCTCCCTAATCCATCAGACACTGGAAGACATGAATTTACCCCCCACAGGCCTACCCACACAGGAGCCCTCACTTCTGCAACATGGCACATGTCTATTTACCTCACATCCCCAGGACATTAATCTACTATTTGACAGATTCGCTGAAATGCTTGACAGAGGACTCGCTCACACAGCTGCCAAAATCACCTCAGACATTACCTCAGACATAAAATCGGATCTTCACATGTTAGGATCTCGCATTGAGCATATTGAAGACAAATTGGATGCCACTATCGATCGAGTTAATCAGAACACCGATCGATTCCAAGAATTACACGGGCAGCTGGAAGGGGCAATGGCCAAAATTGATGACCTTGAAAATAGGTCCAGAAGACTGAACTTCCGGATCAGGGGACTGCCGGAGGATATCGTTGACATCCCAGGAGCGGTACACACCCTAATCAAAGACCTGATTCCGGATATTGGTGCACACAAATTGGAACTGGACCGGGCTCATAGAGCCCTGGGACCCCAGCGCTCTGATGGCCTACCCCGTGACATAGTAGTGAAACCCCATTTCTACAACGTGAAGGAAGAAGTCATGCGGAGGGCTCGCACGATACCAAATATGCAACTTCTGGGTCACTCGGTTCAAATTTACGCCGACATTTCTCCCTTCACTATACAACGACGGCGGACACTCAAACCCCTCCTTGCTGTTTTACAACAGAAAAACATCAAATACTGGTGGCTATTCCCTCTGAGTCTGAAATTTGACTTTAATGGCAAACAATACAGATTCGCCACGATGGCAGAAGGGGAACTTTTGCTGAAGAAACTAGGTCTGCTACCTTCTGAACCAACTTCACCGATGCAAGCAACCTCTTACAACATGTCCAAAAGACCTCCTCCTCAGAGCCCTATCACCCCTGCATGGCAAAAACCGAAACACAAGAAGAGCAAGGAATCCGCTGCTACCTGAACTGCAGACTATTCACCATTCTTGTTCTATTACTTTTCACCCTCTCCGGGATTTTAGGGCATGAATAGCCCGTAGGCTCCAATGCCTTTCACGTTGCTTTTGTTCCCATTTTCATGACTAGATGAACCCCTATATACCCTAAGTCTATTTTGCAGATTTTTTAACCACTTTTCCCCCCTTTTTTTTTCCTGGTAAATCTTACTGCAGGATATCCTGGGTTCGTTACTATATCCCTTTTTTTTTTTAATTCCCGCATTCACTGTTCCTGGGGGGGGGGGAAGGAGTGGGTCTCCAACCACTACCATTTTTTCAATTACGACACTACAGTATAGGGCGCCGTGTTTGGAGCGGTGACCTTGCGCTCCATCCTACACTTGAAGCCGGGAAAACTCAATTTTTTCCCTGCTTCTGGTTAGGATCACCCCCACTGGTTGGGGGGACCATTTTTGACACCTCGGAATATAGTGCACACTTTTGCACCATACTCCTGGATCTTTTTGATTTTTTGTTCTCTCTCTTCTGTCCCTTTTCTCTCTTTCTCACCCTTTTCTATGATTACTTTTCTTTCAGTGACAGATGCGGTCTCCTTCACTGGCGGCTCCCAGTACCATGATGCTTCAAGCTATCCAAGACTGGACTTTAGTGGACCTCCTCCCCAATCTAAGGTAAGTGATTGTGAATTGCTGGCATCTCACCCTCTCTTATCCTATGGCTGATCACACCACTTCCACACAGAAGCTGCGTTTTGCTTCCCACAATGTACAGGGAATTAATTCCCCTGTAAAGTGTCGGAAGATTTTTCAATACTACCATGACAAAAAAATAGACGTGTTGTTCTTACAGGAAACACATTTCCCAAAATCCTATGTCCCCTCTTTCATACACGCAAAATTCCCTACATTTTATCTTGCTAATTCCGATACTAAGACCAAAGGAGTGGGCATATTTTTCTCCCGGAATACCCAATTCTCACGGATTTCTGAATACAAGGACCCTGACGGCAGGTTTATTTTGATTAAAGGAATCATTGATGATCAACTCTATTCCCTGATATCCTACTACGCGCCTAATCGCGGCCAGTCCAAATTTTTTCAATCTCTCTTTCGCACTCTCGTCCCCCTATTGGAAGGCACAGTACTTTATGGAGGTGACTCCAATATAGCATTTGACACGGGGAAGGATAAGTCTAGACCCCCAGGTAAGGATGGTGTGCGTCCCACCAGGCAGAGTCTAGATGTTGCCAGACAGTTATTCCAACAGGGATTAATTGACGCCTGGAGGGAATCTAATCCTGGGACTCGGGATTACACACATTACTCGAACCCCCACAACACGTTCGCTAGAATTGACCACTTCTTTATTTTGCAAAAACACGTCCCGTTGATACAGAAAGTAGTCATCAGAGACTCTGCCTGGTCGGAACACTCTTTCCTTCTCTTAATCCTTCACAAATCATCTTCTCACCAACGTACTTTTCATTGGAGACTGAATGCCTCCATTCTCAGTAATCCCACTCATATTAATGAGATTGAAAAGGATCTCAGAGAATATTTTACTCTTAACGATGTCGATAATATCTCGGCTTCGACTTTGTGGGCAGCTCACAAAACCTATATACGTGGCAAGCTTATACAAATATCCTCAAGGATACGCAAAGCACGCAAACTAGACATAGCTAGGTTAGAAAAAGAGTTTCACTTTCTCAGCAAACACAAGCTCAACCCATCTCCTAGTTCCAAAACAAAACTTGAAACTGCTCGCAAGGCCCTTAATTTGTCTCTAACAGCATTAGCTGAGAAAAGCATCCGCTGGGATGATGGGAGATTCTATCACCAAACGGATAAATTAGGGACCATGCTGGCACGTAGACTCACTCCCAAGGTGAGAACACGTACCTTTCCCAAAATACGCCTTCACAACGGATCTCTAACACAAAACCCACAGAAGATTATGGAAACCTTTCATGACTTCTTCCGATCTTTATATGGTGAACGCACCTCAGAACCCTCTTCCTCCTTTATAGACTCCTACCTCGACTCACTACGTATCCCCAAACTCAAAGTACACCATAGGGTCAGTCTTGAGGACCCGATCACAACGGAGGAAATAGCTCAAGTGGTTCGCAATCTTAAAAATAACTCTGCCCCAGGGCCGGATGGCTTTTCCGTCCCATATTATAAATCCTTCACCCCTTTACTTTCTCCCTATCTAGCCAGATTCTTTAACCTGCTTTGCGAAGGCACCCCTCTAGACTCTTCTATTAACTCAGCTTTTGTCACGGTAATACCGAAACCTGGCAAAGACACCAGCTGTACCGCTAACTATCGCCCAATATCATTAATAAATAATGACCTTAAAATTTTAACGAAAATCCTTGCAAACAGAATATCCTCATTTATTGGCTTATATATTCACAAGGACCAAGTGGGTTTTATTCCCGGGAGACAGGGTCCAGACCAGATCAGAAGAGCCGTTGATGTAATATCGCTCCTACAATCTGGCTGGGACAAAGGACCATTACAACAGGGCTTTTTACTCTCGTTGGATCTAATGAAGGCCTTTGACTCTGTCTCCTGGTCCTTCCTGTTCCCAATTCTTCAAAAATGGGGCTTTGGCAATTCCTTCCTCAATTTGATAAAAGCGTTATACTCCTCACCAAGTGCGCAAATCAAAATGCAAGGTCATTATTCTCAGCCTTTTCAAATCTCCAGGGGCACTAGGCAGGGATGTCCCCTATCCCCCTTGATCTTTGCCATGGTCATCGAGACACTTGCTATCGCCATACGGGACAATCCCGATATACATGGAGTGAGTTGTGGCCCGCAAACCCACAAATGCGCTCTTTTCGCTGTTGACGTGCTTCTTTTCATCACTTCTCCTTTAGTCTCGCTACCTAACTTGTGCAGGGTTCTTAAAGACTTTGGCAAAGTCTCTGGGCTTAAAGTAAACTTCTCAAAGTCTATGGCTCTGAACGTGAATTTACCGGACCCCCTTATGTTGCAACTCAGGGAAAATTTTAGATTCAGTTGGGGGACAGCTATGATACCTTACCTGGGGATTAACCTCACGTCATCCATTGGCACTCTCTATAAGGCAAACTTTCCCCCTCTATATCTTAAACTAGAAGCGGACTTAAAGAACTGGGATACACTTGGACTCTCCAGGCTGGGTAGAATTAACTCAATAAAAATGACCATCCTTCCCCGTATCCTTTATTTTTTTCGATCCCTACCTATTCCCATCCTAAAAGATCATCTACGGAAGTTTCAATCCAAACTTATTAAATTCATATGGGGCAAAAAGGGACATAGACTGGCTAAAAGCACCCTACATAGACACAGGAATCAGGGAGGTTTGGGAGTTCCCAACCTTCTTTGGTATTACCAGGCGGCGCAACTTGCACAATTGTCCACCATATACTCCAAATATGAACATCCGGATTGGGTTCATATGGAGCGCCAAGCTATCCCTCAACACACTCTGGATTATATCCTATGGGCCTCTGCCAAATCTAGACCTGCCGTCATGGTCCCCACACTATCTCACTCGCTCACATTGTGGGACTCGCTCAAATTCAACCCACGGTTGGTTTCACATTGGAAACCGTTGTCCCACCTGTTCCACAATCCTATATTTCCTCCTGGAATGGACATTAAAGCTTTTCAATGGTGGCTGGACAAAGGGATGTATAGGATAGGACACTTCACTAACACCACGGGCCCTCTCACCATGGCCCATTGCGTTAGTAAACTTGACATGCCAAATGTGGAACGGTTCCGATACAGACAAATCGCCCACTTTATCCGGTCTCTTCTTCCTCCTAGTTCCAATACTCTCGCGGTCACGGATTATGAAAGATGGTGTGGTCAGACTGAGGAGCAGAGGGGTGGCATTACTGTAATTTACCAATCACTTGCCCATGATGATACCAAAACACTCTATATGAGAGAATGGGAAAATGATCTGCAGCATACTTGGAGTTTAGCAGAATGGCATAGAGCCTCTTTGACAGCCTCAAAGGGAATTCTGAATGTCACTTTGATGGAAGCTAATCTGAAAACACTCATGAGATGGTATATGGTCCCATTACGACTCTCCAAAATATACCCTGATGCTTCTCCTTTATGCTTCCGCAACTGCGGACTTGTGGGATCTATGTTACATGTATGGTGGGATTGTCCCAAGATCAGGAGTTTATGGAATAAAATATTCCACATCATTAGGAAAATTACTGGGGTTCATATCCAACAATTGCCTCACATAGCCCTGTTAAATTTCCCTTGCTCTGATGCTCCCAAATTGTCCCAACGACTCATTCAGTTCATGCTTCTCGGTGCTAAACTCACGATAGCAAGGGCATGGAAAACACCAACTGTCTCTCTTTTTATGGTTAAAAGGAAGATCTCTTCGATCATGACTCAGGAAAAAACAGCTAGTATTCTTCTTGACTCCACCGCCAAACATGATGCTATTTGGTCCCCTTAGACTAGATATTTATCTATACCAACCATTGATTGAATCTACACTGGGTGCCGCTGGTGAACGAGATTCGCTCTGTTATTCTTTAGCTCCTCCTTCTCCTTCTTCTTCTCCATCTTCTCTCTTTCTCTCTCTATCCCCTTTACAGATTTTTCCTTGGGTCTAACATACAGGACTTGATTTCACAAGGTTTGGGAATGTCGCATGTGCTTTATTTTACATACATAAATGTCGATGCTTCCCACTGGTTGATCCATTAGCCCACCTATTATTATTTAATTTTTTTATTTCCTTTTTCTTTTCTTATTATTTTATCACTCAGAACTATTGCTCCATATCGAGTGTGTTTTTTTTCTATCACTATCACAAATGTCTAGGTACGATATCATTTGATCTTTAACACTTAAACTAGGAGTATGATTTTCAGGCTTGCTTCATTGATAGAAGGTTTATTAGATTTCCTCTTTTATCTGCTATTTTTTTAGCTTTAGTTGCTATATATAGCTTGATTGACGCAATTTCTGCACTTCATGAATAGTTCAGGGTTACAGGACCCCATTTGGGAGGGACGTTTTCCATAGCTCGGCACAGTTAGTTCCCATTCGGGGTGCCGGACTGCGGAGGTGTCCTCTCTTATCTTTTTAGCTCACCCTGGATCTGTTTTGTAGACCATGTATTACACACCTAGTTTATAACACATTACTTGTTGATCGTTTTTGATATCCCTGTTGTTATTTTGTGATACTGATACATGTATTGGAATTACATTCTTCATTCTTTGTTCCTAAAAAACTCAATAAAAATCTATTGAAAACAAAAGATTGAAAGGCGCTTATTAGCGCAAGAGTGTGGTGAAATATCCACTACAATTAATGGCGAGCCAGTTATTTAAGGGGCAAACAGACCTTTCCCTCTTCGCAGGCAGAGAAAGGGGGAAAACAGAGCACAGTCCAAGACACGTTTGTTGTCCTGAGACAAAAGGGGTGGGTTTTCTCTGCCTGATGCATTGGGAAAACTCAGCTTTGCAAAAAGAACAAATGTTTTGTCTTTTGGTATAATGCTGCAATTTTGATCGTATGTCTGTGTGTGTGAGTGTATATGTATGTATGTATGTATGTATGTATGTATGTATGTGTGTGTGTATGTATGTATGTACAGTGCCTTGCGAAAGTATTCGGCCCCCTTGAACTTTTCAACCTTTTGCCACATTTCAGGCTTCAAACATAAAGATATAAAATTTTAATTTTTTGTGAAGAATCACCAACAAGTGGGACACAATTGTGAAGTGGAACGAAATCTATTGGATTGTTGAAACTTTTTTAACTAATAAAAAAATGAAAAGTGGGGCGTGCAAAATTATTCGGCCCCCTTGCGTTAATACTTTGTAGAGCCACCTTTTGCGGCGATTACAGCTGCAAGTCGCGTTTATTTGTGAACCATTCCTTTGTAGATTTTGCTGTATGTTTGGGATCATTGTCTTGTTGGAAGATAACTCTCCGTCCCACTTTCAGGTCTTTTGCAGACTCCAACAGGTTTTCATCCAAAATGGTCCTGTATTTGGCTGCATCCATCTTCCCCTCAATTTTAACCATCTTCTCTGTCCCTGCTGAAGAAAAGCAGGCTCAAACCATGATGCTGCCACCACCATGTTTGACAGTGGGGATGGTGTGTTGAGGGTGATGAGCTGTGTTGCTTTTACGCCAAACATATCGTTTTGCATTGTGGCCAAAAAGTTCGATTTTGGTTTCATCGGACCAGAGCACCTTCTTCCACATGTTTGGTGTGTCTCCCAGGTGGCTTGTGGCAAACTTTAGACAAGACTTTTTATGGATATCTTTGAGAAATGGCTTTCTCCTTGCCACTCTTCCATAAAGGGCAGATTTGTGCAGTGTATGACTGATTGTTGTCCTATGGACAGACTCTCCCACCTCAGCTGTAGTTCTCTGCAGTTCATCCAGAGTGATCATGGGCCTCTTGGCTGCATCTCTGATCAGTCTTCTCCTTGTCTGAGCTGAAAGTTTAGAGGGACAGCCAGGTCTTGGTAGATTTGCAGTGGTCTGATACTCCTTCCATTTCAAAATGATCGCTTGCACAGTGCTCCTTGGGATGTTTAAAGCTTGGGAAATCTTTTTGTATCCAAATCCGGCTTTAAACTTCTCCACAACAGTATTACGGACCTGCCTGGTGTGTTCCTTGGTCTTCATGATGCTTTCTGCGCTTTCAACAGAACCCTGAGACTATCACAGAGCAGGTGCATTTATACAGAGACTTGATTACACACAGATGGATTCTATTTATCACCATCAGTCATTTAGGACAACATTGGATCATTCAGAGATCCTCGCTGAACTTCTGGAGTGAGTTTGCTGCACTGAAAGTAAAGGGGCCGAATAATTTTGCACGCACCACTTTTCAGTTATTTATTTGCTAAAAAAGTTTAAAATATCCAATAGATTTCGTTCCATTTCACAATTGTGCCCCACTTGTTGGTGATTCTTCACAAAAATTAAAATGTTATATCTTTATGTTTGAAGCCTGAAATGTGGCAAAAGGTTGAAAAGTTCAAGGGGGCCGAATACTTTCGCAAGGCACTGTATGTATGTATGTGTGTATGTGTGTGTGTGTGGGTGAGGGTGTGCGTGTGTGTGTGTGTGTGTGTGTATGTATGTATGTCTGCGTGTGTGTGTGTGTGATTTGGATTTGCCGCCCGAGTGTATGTGAAATCAGTGTACAATGTTGTGTGTGACCGAGCAGACTATATGTTGTATGATATTTGTGATGTATATGGGAAATGGATGAACTGTGATTTTTACCTTTATGACCAAGATACAAGTCCCCATAAGTGTAAAAATATGTTTAAAGGGTTTGGTTTTAAGTTGAAAAACCTGTTTCTTATCCAGTAGACCATGTATTGTTGGGACACAATAGAAGTTTATTACACCCTGGGGGGGGGGGGGGGGGGGGGTCTCAGGCTTCTAACTAAGAACATGGGGGAAGTTTATGTTGACTTCCTAACTCTGAGCCAAATATTGTGTTTTGTATTTGGGACAAGAAGGACATTGTATTTCATGTTTTATGTAACTTTGGCATTTTTGGATATATTACATGGTTACATGGTTGCATGAGTTGGTGGTGTTGAGTAGAGACACCAGTCCATCCAGTTTGACCCGAGTGAGTGTGTGTGTCTGCAGTGGTCCCTTTGCATTGTGCCTCATTAAGATGCTCATATGTGTTTAAGGTCCTATATAGCACCATCGGTTTGCGCAGGGCCCTGCACATGCATCACATGCTCACATCGGTCCCTGCCCTCAGGGAACCCCGCACAGGCACAGGGAGGGCATGCAGAGACCAGGCAGGTAGTGTCGTGGTTGAGATTCAAACCAGCAGCTTTTTGCTGCCGGGCAGAAGTGCTAACCACTACACCACTGTGCCACCCAATACTGTTTAGTTGAATATGCCTATATTTTAGTATAGGCCCTAATTGACATAGCCTAAAGTGTTTGTCTAGGGATAAGTGTTAATATTGGTGTCTTAATTATATGGTCAGTTTTTTTGTAAGGAGAAAAAGTTTTTGTGTTGGTTTTCATTTGTTAATGTCGTCCATTTTTCTGTAGTCCGGATTTCATCCACCATTTTGCCGTTGACCGATTTTCGATTACTGCAACTGCCTTTTTGTTTCTGCTAATTTTAGCCCCGAGCGAAGTCTTGTACTGAATTAATGGCGCCATTTTTCACCATGGGCCAGGTCTTGATTATCGTTTGGCCCGGCTGCCATTTTGTGTCCGCTGTGTTTGGGTGGAATTGCTATTTGTGTTTATAGAGGCGCAGTTTAAGGCACCGTTTCCTTTTAAGTGACACTTTTAGTAGTAGGCCATACTGTGCATAAGGTAAAGGCCAATACCCCTGGGGGATGCTTGGAGTGAAGATAGACACTTTAAAACGATGTATGCATGTGAAAAAAGTAAACGTTTATTCAAAATGTACACAGTGAACAAGGGAATGCTCAGAAGGCATGGTATGTTTGCAATGAGGATACAATCAGTTGATACAGTTTATAACATGTCAAAAGAGCAAAAACATACAAAGCATTATGACAGAGGTATAAACTTGCTTGGAACATAGGGTAAGGAAGATGCCAACATGTTTCGGACTGTGGTCCTTTGTCAAGGCAATTTGTATCCTTAGAAACTCATCTAAATAGATGAAGGGTCATAAGATTAGTCTCAGTATATCAATACATTATATTTGCACTGAAGAAAATCTATATTGCTGGAGGAGATTTGTCTCAAAAAGAGGAAAAAACACAATGAGATACTCACATGTCCTGCCAAAGCTCAATTGTTTGTCATATGGGGGAGCCACTGAGCGTGGGGTCCAGGGAATCAAGGGTGTATGCAGTAAAAACAAAGTGTGCTTATACACTGGGGTATAAGAGACCTGCTGAGAACCCCCTCAGAATACAAGGTCCAACATACAGGGTTTAGGGCTAAAAGCCCACGTCCTGTATTGAACACAGTGGGTCAGCAAATGTGTCACTGTAAAAATAAAATGAAATAGGAATAGTCAGGGACTAAAAAACCAAAATAAGAGTATCTGGCTACAAAAAGGTAGACCTAGTATTTACCTGAGTATAAGATGTGAGTGGAGGATAGGAGGTCAACTCTGGTCAGTCAGCAGCATGAGACTGAAACCAGAGTGTGGAGAGTTTATATATGGTCAAATAATGGACAGCAGCTGAGGGTGGGTGTGTGTCAACTCACCTGAGGCCTCAGTGCTGATTGGCTGCTGTGTTGTTGGGAGGCGAGCGCCAGAGGCGCTATAATAACCTCCCAGTGTGGACCTCTGACGGGGCGGTGCCGGGCGCGGCCGCGTCATGACGGCGCGGCCGCGTCCGGCGTCGTGACGTCACCGACGCGGGACAGACGGTCGCCAGCTTCCTGGTGCGCTCCACAGTGGAGCGCAAACAGGAAGTAGACCAGGGAGCTGGTCTAGATGGAAGGCGGAGGGGTGACGCGCGCGCAGTGGAACAAATGCGCACGCGCACCTGGTCTTACCCGCGCCGGGTATTCAAAATAGAGGGGGAAAAAAAAGGAAGCAGGTGGAATATTAGTAGGTTAGTCCATAAAGGACAGATGATCAAAAAATGAGCGATGGGGGACATGCAGGCTTGATACAATGGACAACCTAGTAGTATATATGGCTTGTAAATCATTGGAGGGAAGGGGGAAAAAAAAAAAAAAAAGCATGTGACAATTTGATGCACAGTATATAATGCATGGATGAAAAGACATGTGTCAATAATACATAAAGAAAAGCATATATCGATACATATACAATATGAAGTACATGAACATATATTCCTATATGCTGAAAAGAGGCATCCAATCCACAAAGTAAAAATATGATAGTAATAGTACAGGCAATGTGCATTGGGTGTGGGTGCTTGAACGTGGGAGACCATAAATTAAAGGTCTAGTTCACAGACTCCGGTCTCGAAGCCCTCAAGATAGGGTTTAAAGTTGAAGGCCTCGTTTAGGCCAGGAGGTATAGTGGCATTGAGGTGGAAAATCCAACGAAGTTCGCTCTGAAGGAGCGCTTTGTTGTAATCACCCCCTCGATTTGGGGGGGGAATATGGTCCAGAGCTCTGAATGAGATCTTGGGAATAGTATCAGAGTGGACAATAGAAGTATGTCGTCCCAAAGGTAAGTCGGGATCTCTTTGGTTTATGCTGGTAACGTGTCCATAGATTCGTTTCCAGAATGGTAATTTAGTCTTACCCACGTAGAAGCACCCACATTCACATTCTAAAAGGTAAACAATACCAACAGAACGACAGTTTACATAATGCTTAGGAAAGAGGCGTTGACCATTGGGTAAAAGGTTATGTAGATTGGATTTGGGTAGGTATTTGCAGTAGTTGCAATTGCCACATGGATAGGTGCCCTTAAGCTGTCTCTGGGATTTATTACTACTCTTGTATTCACTAGTAATGAGTTTATCACGGAGAGACGGGGCACGTCGATAGGTGATCAAAGGTTTGGGCGGAACAAAGGGGGAAAGGGCTCTGTCTGTGGAGATGATGTGCCAGTGTTTAAGTAGTATTTGAGTAATTTCATTATATTGTTGGCAGTAGTTCGTTATAATTCTAAGGGGTGGTTGTGTGGAGGGCCCAGATGGTTTAGGAGTAAGTAAAGCAGAGCGTGATTTGGATTTCGCTTTTTTGTAAGCGTTTTTTAGAACGCTATTTTTGTAACCACGTGCGCGAAGTCTGTCCCTCAATACGGAGGCCTCGTGTTCAAAGGAGGTATCCGTGGAACAATTACGTCGGGCACGTAGATATTGAGCAAAGGGAATGGATTTAAGTAAGGGTTGGGGGTGAAAACTGGAGGCTGCAAGAATAGTATTGCCTGCAGTCGGTTTGCGAAAAAGTTGGCTTTGTAGTTGGCCATGTCTGTCCTTGCTAAGGGTAAGATCAAGGAAAGAGATGGAACTATAGCTATATGTCATTGTGAATTTAAGATTGAGAGAATTGGAAGTATTGAGGTATATAAGGAAATGATGTAGGGTATCTATGGGGCCCTGCCACAGAATCAAAATGTCATCTATATAGCGGCGGAAGGACGCTATATATTTGGTATAGATGCTGGCAGCATCAGTGATAAATAGGTTTCGTTCCCACTCCCCCAGGTACAGATTGGCGTACGCCGGTGCACAACAAGTGCCCATGGCGACGCCCTGTACCTGGAGGTAGTGGGAACCATTGAAGGAGAAAAAATTATGAGTCAAAATGAATTTGAGTGCTCTGATAATGAAGAGCGATAACTCATGAGAGTAGAGGTTGGCATTAGACAAGGTGTGTTGAATAGCAGAAAGTCCTAAGGTGTGAGGGATAGAACTATAAAGGGCCTCAACGTCGATGGCAACCAGGACAGTGTTGGCATCGACGTGGAGGTCCGAAAGAGCTTGAAGTAAGTGTGTGGTGTCACGTATATATGAAGGTAGTGCCTGTACTAGGGGTTGGAGTAATTTGTCTACATAGCGACTAAGGTTGTCAGTAAGGCATCCACGTCCGGAGACAATAGGTCTACCTGGTGGTCTGGGAAGGTTTTTATGTACCTTAGGTAAGGCGTAAAAGGTGGCTTCTCTCGGAAATTTAGTTCTGACATAGTCAGCAGTAGATTTGTCAATAATGTGTTGTCTAAGGGCATCATCGACAAGAGTATATAATTCCTGTTGGAACAACCTGATTGATGTACTGGGAATTATGGCATACCATTCGCGGTTGCGTAGTATGTTGAGACACATGTCAAGATAATCTAGTTTGTTAAGAACAACAATGTTTCCACCCTTGTCCGCCGGTTTAATCACTATCAAAGAGTTGGTTTTTAAATTTTGTAAGGCCAGGTGTTGATTGTAAGTAAAGTTTTTTTGTTTGGGATGAGTGGGATAGATTTGCAAATGTCGAATTTCGTTCGTCACTGACTGTAAAAAAAGTGCAGCACGTGGATTGGTGCTAGGTGAAGGAAAAAAAACTTGATTTTTTCTTGAGCGAGGTATGGTGTTAAGAATGTGGGTTGGAAGGAGGAATTTCATCCTCAAAGTTATTGAGCACATTATCAAGGTCAATGGTGTCAATCAAATCTGGTGGATTGTTTTCCTCCAGTAGTTCAATGAGCTGCTGAAGAGCAGTAGTCTCAGTGGCGGTGTGCAAAACATTGTCAGTAAAAGGGTTGGGGGTGTACATGCTATGTAAAAGTAACTTACGGACAAAGAGATGTATATCTTTAATGACTGTGAACTTGTCAAGCTGTGAAGTTGGACAAAAAGTGAGTCCCTTCTCAAGGACTGAGATTTCGTGTTTAGTGAGTGTATGGGAAGAAAGGTTGATGATATTATTGGAGGATATTTTTAGCGTGTTGGTCGTTTGGTTTTTGGGTTGAGAGAAGTGGATTGGTGATGTGTCTGTAATGAAGTTCGCATTTTGTCTAAAAAATCTGCACGCTGAGATGCAGATGGGAGTGAGTGCGATCTGTGTGTCTTGGCGTTAGAGGGGGCCATCGGCGAGTCCCCGAGGGGGGAGGCGCCGGGGGTCCCCTCCACGTCAGACACATCGTCACTCGAAAAATTTGGTGTACGTCCACGTTTGGGCTTACGTAGCCCTAAAGGGAGATTAGGTTGGTGGGGTACGTGAGTAGAGGTGTAGGTCTTGTCAGTGGAAGAACGAGGATTCTGTGGTCGAAGGCCAGAGCGTGTGGTGTTGTCGGAGCGATTTGTGCGATTTGTATCGCTCCATTTGTATGCACGTTCCTCATGAAAGGCTTTCTTGTCGCGAAAGAATTTTTTATCCTTTTGTGCAAGAATATCATGATTGAATTTGTCAAAACGGGTTTTTAGCTGTTCATCAAGTGAGATATATAAAGGGTGTGTCTGGAATTGCTCAAGCTGTGTGTTGATCAGTTCAAGTTTAGTATCTAAAGCAGTCATTTGAGACTCATATTCGGTAATCAGTAATTTCATAAGTTCATTAGAGCAATTTTTCAGGACATTTTCCCAAGAGGCCTTAAAATCCTATCCTATTCCTATTTCATTTTATTTTTACAGTGACACATTTGCTGACCCACTGTGTTCAATACAGGGCGTGGGCTTTTAGCCCTAAACCCTGTATGTTGGACCTTGTATTCTGAGGGGGTTCTCAGCAGGTCTCTTATACCCCAGTGTATAAGCACACTTTGTTTTTACTGCATACACCCTTGATTCCCTGGACCCCACGCTCAGTGGCTCCCCCATATGACAAAACAATTGAGCTTTGGCAGGACATGTGAGTATCTCATTGTGTTTTTTCCTCTTTTTGAGACAAATCTCCTCCAGCAATATAGATTTTCTTCAGTGCAAATATAATGTATTGATATACTGAGACTAATCTTATGACCCTTCATCTATTTAGATGAGTTTCTAAGGATACAAATTGCCTTGACAAAGGACCACAGTCCGAAACATGTTGGCATCTTCCTTACCCTATGTACCAAGCAAGTTTATACCTCTGTCATAATGCTTTGTATGTTTTTGCTCTTTTGACATGTTATAAACTGTATCAACTGATTGTATCCTCATTGCAAACATACCATGCCTTCTGAGCATTCCCTTGTTCACTGTGTACATTTTGAATAAACGTTTACTTTTTTCACATGCATACATCGTTTTAAAGTGTCTATCTTCACTCCAAGCATCCCCCAGGGGTATTGGCCTTTACCTTATGCACAGTATGGCCTACTACTAAAAGTGTTATACAATTTTGGGATGCGATAGACCATTTGTTGTCCCACCTACTTGCCCACCATAACAATTTTTCTTATATTGATGGTTACCCCATCCAAATCCCCAACCGGGCAAGTTTAGGTGATACTTTATCCAATACTGTACTTATTCCTCTTACCTTGTACTTTTTACCACACACACCATATATTTTATATTGCTTCATACCATATACCCATCCTTGCTCTATATATCATACATTTGCACAGTTATCTATCATTGTGAAGTTTATCACATATCCTACACCTAGTTTTTACTATGGCTTTGTACCTTGGAGATGAATGGGACACACGCATGTCCAACACCATGCACCACTTTGAGTCTAATGAGTATGTTCAGTCACAACTCAAGTATACCTTCCTCAACCTCACCCATACCGTCCAAAAGAAGGCCTCCCTTTTCTGGCATATAAAATCCTTTAAAGAATATATTGCCCATGGTATTAATCCCTTTGGTCTCCGGGTACAAATCTTCCCCACTTTCCAGGACATTCGCCCGGATTTTAAGGCCTCTTGGGAAAATGTCCTGAAAAATTGCTCTAATGAACTTATGAAATTACTGATTACCGAATATGAGTCTCAAATGACTGCTTTAGATACTAAACTTGAACTGATCAACACACAGCTTGAGCAATTCCAGACACACCCTTTATATATCTCACTTGATGAACAGCTAAAAACCCGTTTTGACAAATTCAATCATGATATTCTTGCACAAAAGGATAAAAAATTCTTTCGCGACAAGAAAGCCTTTCATGAGGAACGTGCATACAAATGGAGCGATACAAATCGCACAAATCGCTCCGACAACACCACACGCTCTGGCCTTCGACCACAGAATCCTCGTTCTTCCACTGACAAGACCTACACCTCTACTCACGTACCCCACCAACCTAATCTCCCTTTAGGGCTACGTAAGCCCAAACGTGGACGTACACCAAATTTTTCGAGTGACGATGTGTCTGACGTGGAGGGGACCCCCGGCGCCTCCCCCCTCGGGGACTCGCCGATGGCCCCCTCTAACGCCAAGACACACAGATCGCACTCACTCCCATCTGCATCTCAGCGTGCAGATTTTTTAGACAAAATGCGAACTTCATTACAGACACATCACCAATCCACTTCTCTCAACCCAAAAACCAAACGACCAACACGCTAAAAATATCCTCCAATAATATCATCAACCTTTCTTCCCATACACTCACTAAACACGAAATCTCAGTCCTTGAGAAGGGACTCACTTTTTGTCCAACTTCACAGCTTGACAAGTTCACAGTCATTAAAGATATACATCTCTTTGTCCGTAAGTTACTTTTACATAGCATGTACACCCCCAACCCTTTTACTGACAATGTTTTGCACACCGCCACTGAGACTACTGCTCTTCAGCAGCTCATTGAACTACTGGAGGAAAACAATCCACCAGATTTGATTGACACCATTGACCTTGATAATGTGCTCAATAACTTTGAGGATGAAATTCCTCCTTCCAACCCACATTCTTCACACCATACCTCGCTCAAGAAAAAATCAAGTTTTTTTCCTTCACCTAGCACCAATCCACGTGCTGCACTTTTTTTACAGTCAGTGACGAACGAAATTCGACATTTGCAAATCTATCCCACTCATCCCAAACAAAAAAACTTTACTTACAATCAACACCTGGCCTTACAAAATTTAAAAACCAACTCTTTGATAGTGATTAAACCGGCGGACAAGGGTGGAAACATTGTTGTTCTTAACAAACTAGATTATCTTGACATGTGTCTCAACATACTACGCAACCGCGAATGGTATGCCATAATTCCCAGTACATCAATCAGGTTGTTCCAACAGGAATTATATACTCTTGTCGATGATGCCCTTAGACAACACATTATTGACAAATCTACTGCTGACTATGTCAGAACTAAATTTCCGAGAGAAGCCACCTTTTACGCCTTACCTAAGGTACATAAAAACCTTCCCAGACCACCAGGTAGACCTATTGTCTCCGGACGTGGATGCCTTACTGACAACCTTAGTCGCTATGTAGACAAATTACTCCAACCCCTAGTACAGGCACTACCTTCATATATACGTGACACCACACACTTACTTCAAGCTCTTTCGGACCTCCACGTCGATGCCAACACTGTCCTGGTTGCCATCGACGTTGAGGCCCTTTATAGTTCTATCCCTCACACCTTAGGACTTTCTGCTATTCAACACACCTTGTCTAATGCCAACCTCTACTCTCATGAGTTATCGCTCTTCATTATCAGAGCACTCAAATTCATTTTGACTCATAATTTTTTCTCCTTCAATGGTTCCCACTACCTCCAGGTACAGGGCGTCGCCATGGGCACTTGTTGTGCACCGGCGTACGCCAATCTGTACCTGGGGGAGTGGGAACGAAACCTATTTATCACTGATGCTGCCAGCATCTATACCAAATATATAGCGTCCTTCCGCCGCTATATAGATGACATTTTGATTCTGTGGCAGGGCCCCATAGATACCCTACATCATTTCCTTATATACCTCAATACTTCCAATTCTCTCAATCTTAAATTCACAATGACATATAGCTATAGTTCCATCTCTTTCCTTGATCTTACCCTTAGCAAGGACAGACATGGCCAACTACAAAGCCAACTTTTTCGCAAACCGACTGCAGGCAATACTATTCTTGCAGCCTCCAGTTTTCACCCCCAACCCTTACTTAAATCCATTCCCTTTGCTCAATATCTACGTGCCCGACGTAATTGTTCCACGGATACCTCCTTTGAACACGAGGCCTCCGTATTGAGGGACAGACTTCGCGCACGTGGTTACAAAAATAGCGTTCTAAAAAACGCTTACAAAAAAGCGAAATCCAAATCACGCTCTGCTTTACTTACTCCTAAACCATCTGGGCCCTCCACACAACCACCCCTTAGAATTATAACGAACTACTGCCAACAATATAATGAAATTACTCAAATACTACTTAAACACTGGCACATCATCTCCACAGACAGAGCCCTTTCCCCCTTTGTTCCGCCCAAACCTTTGATCACCTATCGACGTGCCCCGTCTCTCCGTGATAAACTCATTACTAGTGAATACAAGAGTAGTAATAAATCCCAGAGACAGCTTAAGGGCACCTATCCATGTGGCAATTGCAACTACTGCAAATACCTACCCAAATCCAATCTACATAACCTTTTACCCAATGGTCAACGCCTCTTTCCTAAGCATTATGTAAACTGTCGTTCTGTTGGTATTGTTTACCTTTTAGAATGTGAATGTGGGTGCTTCTACGTGGGTAAGACTAAATTACCATTCTGGAAACGAATCTATGGACACGTTACCAGCATAAACCAAAGAGATCCCGACTTACCTTTGGGACGACATACTTCTATTGTCCACTCTGATACTATTCCCAAGATCTCATTCAGAGCTCTGGACCATATTCCCCCCCCAAATCGAGGGGGTGATTACAACAAAGCGCTCCTTCAGAGCGAACTTCGTTGGATTTTCCACCTCAATGCCACTATACCTCCTGGCCTAAACGAGGCCTTCAACTTTAAACCCTATCTTGAGGGCTTCGAGACCGGAGTCTGTGAACTAGACCTTTAATTTATGGTCTCCCACGTTCAAGCACCCACACCCAATGCACATTGCCTGTACTATTACTATCATATTTTTACTTTGTGGATTGGATGCCTCTTTTCAGCATATAGGAATATATGTTCATGTACTTCATATTGTATATGTATCGATATATGCTTTTCTTTATGTATTATTGACACATGTCTTTTCATCCATGCATTATATACTGTGCATCAAATTGTCACATGCTTTTTTTTTTTTTTTTTTTCCCCCTTCCCTCCAATGATTTACAAGCCATATATACTACTAGGTTGTCCATTGTATCAAGCCTGCATGTCCCCCATCGCTCATTTTTTGATCATCTGTCCTTTATGGACTAACCTACTAATATTCCACCTGCTTCCTTTTTTTTCCCCCTCTATTTTGAATACCCGGCGCGGGTAAGACCAGGTGCGCGTGCGCATTTGTTCCACTGCGCGCGCGTCACCCCTCCGCCTTCCATCTAGACCAGCTCCCTGGTCTACTTCCTGTTTGCGCTCCACTGTGGAGCGCACCAGGAAGCTGGCGACCGTCTGTCCCGCGTCGGTGACGTCACGACGCCGGACGCGGCCGCGCCATCATGACGCGGCCGCGCCCGGCACCGCCCCGTCAGAGGTCCACACTGGGAGGTTATTATAGCGCCTCTGGCGCTCGCCTCCCAACAACACAGCAGCCAATCAGCACTGAGGCCTCAGGTGAGTTGACACACACCCACCCTCAGCTGCTGTCCATTATTTGACCATATATAAACTCTCCACACTCTGGTTTCAGTCTCATGCTGCTGACTGACCAGAGTTGACCTCCTATCCTCCACTCACATCTTATACTCAGGTAAATACTAGGTCTACCTTTTTGTAGCCAGATACTCTTATTTTGGTTTTTTAGTCCCTGACTATTCCTATTTCATTTTATTTTTACAGTGACACATTTGCTGACCCACTGTGTTCAATACAGGACGTGGGCTTTTAGCCCTAAACCCTGTATGTTGGACCTTGTATTCTGAGGGGGTTCTCAGCAGGTCTCTTATACCCCAGTGTATAAGCACACTTTGTTTTTACTGCATACACCCTTGATTCCCTGGACCCCACGCTCAGTGGCTCCCCCATATGACAAACAATTGAGCTTTGGCAGGACATGTGAGTATCTCATTGTGTTTTTTCCTCTTTTTGAGACAAATCTCCTCCAGCAATATAGATTTTCTTCAGTGCAAATATAATGTATTGATATACTGAGACTAATCTTATGACCCTTCATCTATTTAGATGAGTTTCTAAGGATACAAATTGCCTTGACAAAGGACCACAGTCCGAAACATGTTGGCATCTTCCTTACCCTATGTACCAAGCAAGTTTATACCTCTGTCATAATGCTTTGTATGTTTTTGCTCTTTTGACATGTTATAAACTGTATCAACTGATTGTATCCTCATTGCAAACATACCATGCCTTCTGAGCATTCCCTTGTTCACTGTGTACATTTTGAATAAACGTTTACTTTTTTCACATGCATACATCGTTTTAAAGTGTCTATCTTCACTCCAAGCATCCCCCAGGGGTATTGGCCTTTACCTTATGCACAGTATGGCCTACTACTAAAAGTGTTATACAATTTTGGGATGCGATAGACCATTTGTTGTCCCACCTACTTGCCCACCATAACAATTTTCCTTTTAAGTGAATTCAATCGTTTCAGTTTTTTATACTTTTAAAACAGTGTGTGTTGTTTTTGACTGTTTGTGGCCTACAGTGGAAGGGAAGGGCTTTGATTGACCTTTTTCAGCCATCTTTTTGCAGGAGTTTTGTTGCGCTGTTGTGTGGTATTCTGGTTTTAAAACTTGTGGTTTGACTTCCCAGGGGATATGTGAGTCAAGGGGGATTGCAACATGGGGGTTTATTCCACCCACTCCAGGAAAAAAGGTTTTTTATTTGCTGATGCTAGCCATAGATTTTTCTAATGTCTTGATAGACAAAATATGACACTATTCAAGACTCCCCCTCCCCCTCCCTTTTCCTGTTCAGGTGTGCAACAGGAAGTTGATGGGAGGGGCCTGGGGTCTTTTGACTAAGGACAAAATCATTTTGATTTTAGTAAATTAAGGTTTATATTGTAATACTGTTTTGGGGAGACATTAAAATTATTGTAATATCAAGGTACAGAGAAAAGCCATAATATTTGTTTTGAATAGTGGAGGATTTCATGGTGTTTTGTAGTTTGTCTGACAACACATTTATGGGGCTGCCGATAACCGGTAGTAGAGCATGTAAATGTGAGGATTAGTACGCTAGCATACCGGGAGGCCGTGTATAATAATCGGAAAACACCGGGTGCCAGTACTGTAAAAATAAGTCACTAGCAGTACTGATCCGAAAATGAGTGCAAAGGTGCCCTGGACGCAGGGACACTTCATAAGCGATTCAAATTGTCATGGGTAATGTTGGCCATCCATGCGTTGGAGATAAAAAAAATAAGGCTCCACACCAGTCAGACAGCTGCCTTACACATGAGATCTGGGTTTGGGGCTCCGGACATGAGACCCCTTAAAGTGTGACATATATGGTCAGAGGGTACAGTAAGGTGTATTCCTTTGGAAGGTATTCTTGATGTCTGGTGGTACGAGACCCCAGAATAAAAAAATATTTTGGAAGTAGTTCAGCTATGGCTTCAGAAATCTGTAATGGTGAGTGCGTTGATGGATGTGTAGTACATGCTTTTGTGATTCTCAGAGGAGGAACTGTGCTTAAAATCCAGATGCCCATTCCAGAACTTTGTGTGGCTGGTCCATACAATATTCTGAGATGTTCTCGTGTCTGTCCCATTGTATGTATTATTTTCTATCGCTAAGAGTAAAGGCAGCATTCCATTTGGTTATTTTTAATTTTTGATTTGGGAACTAGGAAATATTTGCCCCACATTTGTATCAAAATGTTTGTCCCAAGCTTTAGTTGTGTCATGTTGCATGTGGTAACAAGAATAAGTCTGAACCTACCGCGACAACGGGTGTTGTATTTTAGTAAGAACGTGAAAATGAGGGTTACAGAGGGTTTAGCTATTATCGGTTTCGACGAATGTCATTGACAATTTACGAATGTATACGAATGTTGTATTGTTTAAGAATGACAGAGTAATAACTTGTGTGTATGAGTATCGTTTCAGGTCCAAGGAGTTTCTGAGGCTCTGCACCATTCTAAATCCTGCATGTCTTCCTTCACTTTGTAAAGATGAGGAAAAGGGGGGATGAAAATGCTGAGAATGACAATTTTTTAAACCAATAAACTAACCACTCTAATTCTAGCCAAGTTTGTGACAGGTGACAGGTGACAGGTGACTGGGACGTTGCAGAGAAGATTGATGAACAAGACAACAACAAGGAGAAGTATCTTTATTTATATTTTTAAAAGTGTATTTTCTAACTAGCTAAGAAAGTGAACAGGACACGTTGTTGGGTCTACTGAGTCTCCACAGAGCTCTAGTGCCCCAGTGATGACAGCGGTGTATGATATACAGGCATATTGGTGTGAGGAGTTGTGACAAACTAGTAAAGACTCCAAACAGACATTTCTAAATGGAATTTATCGATACATTTCTAGAGGGTAAAATTAATTATAATTTTGACAATAGCTCTGGTTCTCACCAGCTTCGGTATCGGGATAATTAGGTAGCCCACAAGTGTGCCTTTTTAACGGTCTGGGTATCTGTGGTGATTTAATTTTTATTTTTGCAGCGGATCATAGTTGAAGGAAGTAGGGGTATATTTACTCATGTTGTTTTTGTTTCTATTCCTTATATATATCGTGATGAGGTGCTCCTGTTGCCTGATTTGGACGCGTGACCAGAGCCCGAGCAGATGACCACATCTTCTTCAACGAGACGCCCGACCTGCAAACAAGACACAGAGGATCCCAGACCGACCGACGACTACTACAGCTCACCATGTCATCTCTACTGAAGAACAGAGTCTCCATGTCAAGCCGTGTTTTCCTTTTTATGGACTGTAAGGCCAGGTGCAAGAAGATCGAAATTCATCAAGAGACAAATTGGATCATATGACAAAGAGGAGGAACTGTTGGGGAAAATTTTATGAAGATGTTTTAGATGTATTTTTGTCATAAGAGTCCTCAGTTTTCGTTCTGTCCCTGCCTGCTCTAAAGAGCTGACTGGGGCAGACTGACGCTGGTTGAGACCGGTTCCAGGTACACATTGTTCTCTTCGAACAATGTGTACTAAGGATTACTATCAACAGAATTGTCAGTTTGCTAAAACTATTTAAAAGTATACAGGTCTGTGATTGGTTCTTTTGAAGGAAAACAAATGTCTTTATTGGCTGTCTGTGAAGACACCACCCTTTTTGTTCAAATCCTTATATGGTCATTCAATTTCCTGTGAGGTCACAATCCTTTGTAATTGCTTTCTGTTGGTGTGAATAAAAAGGAAGCTAGTCCATTGAAGAGAGGCGGATGCTGAGATGATGACGTGAAGCTGCTGGTAATGTCTGTTTTTGGGAGCTGGGGATCCAGGGAGGCATACGATCAGAGGGCGCATTATATCATAAGATTGAAAGGCGATTATTAGCGCAAGAGTGTGGTGAAATATCCACTACACACTGTAAGCCCTCACAGTTACTCTTGGTGGGCACAGGAATGGGCCCTGCTGTGAGTTATTAGATCTAGATTTGTAATTGCATTCACCTGTTGAACAGGGCAGAAAAATTGGGCCTTTGGTGGTGGTGGTGGTAGACGGTGTTGCCACAAGACTGTAAGCCCTCACAGTTACTCTTGGTGGGCACAGGAATGGGCCCTGCTGTGAACTATTAGATCAAGATTTGTAATTACAAATTTGTAATTTGTATGCACCTTACCGCTGACCGCCCTGTCCAGCGAGGCATGGACATTGCCTTCCACGTGACGGTAGAGAGACGGAATCGCCTTCCATGAAAAAAAGTGGCGTTTGGGAACCTGCCACTGAGGAACCGCACATTGAACAAACTCAGGAAGGGGGCCGAGTCTACCAACTGAAAAGGCAGCAGTTGAAGTGCTAGCAATTTAGCCAAGCTAGCATTCAACCGCTGGGCATGTGGATGGCTGGGAGTATACTTCTTTCGACGGTCCAGCAGCTGGGGCAGGGAAATTTGCCTGCTACAATCGGACGTCGGTGTACTGCAAGTACTTGGTTGTGACACACCTAATTCTACACCTTCAGTCCTCTCAGGGCAGCTTTCAGAGAGGACTGAAGATAGAGTGGGGATGAAGATCCCAGCTGATGAGGAGCAAGGAGAGGTCCACTTTGTTCTTTGGTGTGGGTCTTTAATGTGCGCTTGCCAACGAGCTGCATGGCAGGTTGACATATGTCTGGTCATGCTTGTGGTGCCCAAGCGGCTGATGTTTTGGCCACGCGAGATACGCTTGAGACAAATATTGCAAATAGCAGTGGTGCGATCTGATGCACTCTTCTCAAAAAAGGCCCACACCAAAGAACTTTTGTGATAACGTGCAGAGGCACCGCCCTGCACAGGCGGAGCTCTGCGGTGTGATTCAGTTGGTGTGCTGGCCTCTAGCTGGCCTCCAGGGGGCATCCTGCCTCGTTGGACATGTGCCGCCGCATCCTCCTCCTCCTCCTCTTCTCTCCCTTCAGGCACCCACGTGGAGTCAGTGACCTCATCATCCCCTCCCTCTTCACCACTAGAGCAAACCTGGCAGTAAGCTGCAGCTGGTGGAACATTACTGCCAGATTGCTGTCCTTCAGCATCCCCTCTTTCTGCGCGCACACTACTGCCTTCCTCAAGCTGGGTATCATCATCCGAGCCTTCAAATTGTTGGGCATCCTCCTGGAGCATGTACCCAACACTGTGCTCAAACAGTTCGGGGGACTCCTCAGGAGGACATGGTGGGTCTAGGGAAGGGGTGCCTGATGATGCCATTGAGTACACGTTGGCAGCTGCTCTGCCAGTACCCTGAGCCTGGGTGAGAGAGGATGAGGAGGATGAGGAGGATGAGGAGGGCTTGGTCATCCATTCTACCAAGCCTTCGGCATGATGCGGCTCAACATGTCCAGCTGCCGAAAACAAAGACAAGCGTGTCCCATGGCCACGTGCTGATGATGATGCACGACCACGTCCACGACCAGCACTGTTGTCTCTAGAAACAGAGCCTGCTTGCCCTGTGTTCTTGCCTCGGGACTGTCTGCCTCTCCTTGGCGGTCTTCCAGCCATTGTAGTGGGTAGTGTATATTGTGCTGGAGTCACACAGCACACACACTAACTTCTGCAGATGGATGCCTTAGAAGGCAGCAACAGGGCCCTATGGCAGATAGAGGCTGCCTTAGATGACAAGAACTAGGCTGACACACACACACACACACTAGCTCCTATATGTGCTGACACACACACACACACTAGCTCCTATGTGTGCTGACACAAACACACTATAGCTCCTATGTGTGCTGACAACACACTATAGCTCCTATGTGTGCTGACAAAAAAATAGAGCTCCTATGTGTGCTCACAACACACTATAGGTCCTATGGGTGCTGACACAAACACACTATAGGTACTATGTGTGCTGACGAAGAAATAGAGCTCCTATGTGTGCTCACAACACACTATAGGTCCTATGGGTGCTGTCACAAATACACTATAGGTCCTATGTGTGCTGACAAAAAAATAGAGCTCCTATGTGTGCTCACAACACACTATAGGTCCTATGGGTGCTGACAAAAAACACACTATAGGTACTATGTGTGCTGACGAATAAATAGAGCTCCTATGTGTGCTCAAAACACACTATAGGTCCTATGGGTGCTGACACAAACACACTATAGGTCCTATGTGTGCTGACAAAAAAATAGAGCTCCTATGTGTGCTCACAACACACTATAGGTCCTATGGGTGCTGACACAAACACACTATAGGTACTATGTGTGCTGACGAAGAAATCGAGCTCCTATGTGTGCTCACAACACACTATAGGTCCTATGGGTGCTGACACATACACACTATAGGTACTATGTGTGATGATGAAGAAATAGAGCTCCTATGTGTGCTCACAACACACTATAGGTCCTATGGGTGCTGACACAAACACACTATAGGTACTATGTGCGCTGACGAAGAAATAGAGCTCCTATGTGTGCTCCCAACACACTATAGGTCCTATGGGTGCTGACACAAACACACTATAGGTACTATGTGTGCTGACGAAGAAATAGAGCTCCTATGTGTGCTCACAACACACTATAGGTCCTATGGGTGCTGACACAAACACACTATAGGTACTATGTGCGCTGACGAAGAAATAGAGCTCCTATGTGTGCTCCCAACACACTATAGGTCCTATGGGTGCTGACACAAACACACTATAGGTACTATGTGTGCTGACGAAGAAATAGAGCTCCTATGTGTGCTCACAACACACTATAGGTCCTATGGGTGCTGACACAAACACACTATAGGTACTATGTGTGCTGACGAAGAAATAGAGCTCCTATGTGTGCTCACAACACACTATAGGTCCTATGGGTGCTGACACAAACACACTATAGGTACTATGTGTGATGACGAAGAAATAGAGCTCCTATGTGTGCTCACAACACACTATAGGTCCTATGGGTGCTGACACAAACACACTATAGGTACTATGTGTGCTGACGAAGACATAGAGCTCCTATGTGTGCTCACAACACACTATAGGTCCTATGGGTGCTGACACAAACACACTATAGGTACTATGTGTGATGACGAAGAAATAGAGCTCCTATGTGTGCTCACAACACACTATAGGTCCTATGGGTGCTGACACAAACACACTATAGGTACTATGTGTGCTGACGAAGAAATAGAGCTCCTATGGGTGCTGACACAAACACACTATAGGTCCTATGGGTGCTGACACAAACACACTATAGGTACTATGTGTGCTGACGAAGAAATAGAGCTCCTATGGGTGCTGACACAAACACACTATAGGTACTATGTGTGCTGACGAAGAAATAGAGCTCCTATGTGTGCTCACAACACACTATAGGTCCTATGGGTGCTGACACAAACACACTATAGGTACTATGTGTGCTGACAAAGAAATAGAGCTCCTATATGTGCTCACAACACACTATAGGTCCTATGGGTGCTGACACAAACACACTATAGGTACTATGTGTGCTGACCAAGAAATAGAGCTCCTATGTGTGCTCACAACACACTATAGGTCCTATGGGTGCTGACACAAACACACTATAGGTACTATGTGTGCTGACGAAGAAATAGAGCTCCTATGTGTGCTCACAACACACTATAGGTCCTATGGGTGCTGACACAAACACACTATAGGTACTATGTGTGCTGACCAAGAAATAGAGCTCCTATGTGTGCTCACAACACACTATAGGTCCTATGGGTGCTGACACAAACACACTATAGGTACTATGTGTGATGACGAAGAAATAGAGCTCCTATGTGTGCTCACAACACACTATAGGTCCTATGGGTGCTGACACAAACACACTATAGGTCCTATGTGTGCTGACAAAAAATATAGGTCCTATGTGTGCTGACAACACACACACTAGCTCCTATGTGTGCTGACACAAACACAATATGGCTCCTATAAATCCCTGCCTGGGATGGGACAGAAGGTTGGGACAGAATTTGGGGTGCAATGCTGTTCTAACAGCACTGCGATTGGTGCTACTGCAATGCTGTACTAACAGCACGCACACACCAGACTAATCCCCAGCAGCAGATAATATCACACTCAGTGCAATCAGCAGCAATGATCAGTAATGATTTGAATGACTCAGGAGTCAGCAATGGTTTAGCAAAGAAGACATCAATCAGCAGACTGCTCTTCTAAAAGCCGGAACTCATGTGCCCTGGGCCGACGGCGTGGCGGCCTTTTATAGAGTGGGGCGTGTACTAAAGCCCCTGAGCTTTAATTGGCTACAGGCGTCCAGCCTGTAGCCAATTATTGCTCTCCTAGTTTCCGGTGCTGTGATTGGCCAAGCATGCGGGGTCACAGTGCATGCTTGGCCAATCATCAGCCAGCAATGCACTGCGCCGGCCGCAATGCATTGCGGGCCGCTCGCATCAAACGAATGTGATGCGAATGGCCCAAAACGGCCCAAACTTATGTGTTGCACTTCCGCTGGCGAGGTCACACCCTCAGACGACGTCCGGAAGTGACGAAACGCGTCAGGGTCGTGACCTCGCAGGAAGTGACGTTTGCGCTCCAGAGTGCTCTCCAGCCGGCCCAGACACCAGGAAGTGTAAGGGAGAGCTCTACACGGCGGTCTTTGGCGCTAGTTTCCGGTGGACGGAAACTATACAGGCAGAGTGCATTCTTACTATTATACAAAGCTGTTTATCTATTTTATTCTGGTACGCATGTTTTATTTGGGGGGAATACTGGATGTTTAAATAAAACCTTTTATCCAAACTGTACTACGCTATCCGCAATATTTGTTTCCTTTATGCTGGGTATTTGGAGAGGATCTGCTCTGGTGTATGCAGACGGAGGAGATGTGGACGTACTAAGGAGGTGGCTGTTAGCAGTGGTTTTCTGATTGAAATGCCCAATTCTATCTTTGCTCTGGTGAGTGCATCCCCAAAGGGGAGTTTGACCAGCACGTGGTGATAAGAATTATTATCGGGTGGAAGTTTCATCACTGTGTCACAGAAAAAACTGTTTAACGGCACCAATTCAGACTGTATTCAGGGTTTCATGTGTTTTGATGAACTTTTTAATTAAAGTCTCTTAGCACTGCTGCAATATTTAAAGAGACAGCACCCAATTTAAAAGGGTGTGTTGGGAATTTTTAATATTGCCATATCACCGTTTCTATTTTACTCCATAGCAGCTGCTTTTATAGGATTATTAATCATTGTATGTGCTTATAATTTTAACATATCCATATTTATTTATTCATATTTATATATTTATATTTATATTTATGCATATTCATATTTATATATTTATTGATGGGGCGTGGTTTGGTGCCGGACCTGAATGGCCGCTTAGTCCCTGAGCTCCCGTCCACGGAGGTTCCAGCAATAAGACTAGCCGAGCCATCCACCGCCGAACATGGGGAAAAACTCCAAGGATCCCTCCCCAACGAGGTCCCGCTCCCCTAGAGGACCCGGTACGCAGACCGGCCGCAGCATTCCGGACATCTTCCGGACCCAGGTACGCGAGGCCCCGGCTTCTAATCGGGCCTACTCGAACGCCGCTCGATCCTCCAGCCTCAGCCCCTCAGGAAGAAGCCACACGCAGCCCCAACCCTTAGCAGACACAGCCTGTTCCCCACAGCCAGTGTACCTGCCCCAATCTTCAACAGATGAAGCCTGTGCCCCACAGCCCATGCAAGTGTCTCAGTCATCAGCAGATGAAGCATATGCCCCACAGCCCATGCACATGTCCCAACCATCAGCCAATGCAGCCTGTGCCCCACAGCCCTTATGCATGCAGGACCTGCGATCTGTGGCTGAGGACATAAAAGCCACACTGTCATCTGCCATCACAGATCTCAGGAGAGATGTACAGGCCATGGCAGCACGTGTCAATGAGCTGGAGGAAACCGCAACCCTTCACGACACTGCCATCCAGCAACTGCAGACCACCTCTCACTCCCAAACCACGCAACTCAGGGATATCCAGAGGCATTTAGAAGACTTGGACAACCGTGGACGCCGCCACAATATCCGGGTGAGAGGAATCCCGGAATCCGTTGAAAACTCACAAGTCGCTAAAGCCACCGTCGCCATATTTAATGATCTTCTAGGCAGACCACCTGAAACGCTCATTGAATTTGAACGCTTGCACAGAGCCCTAAGGCCCAGAGGCAGAGACACAGACCCACCCAGAGATGTGATCTGCTGTCTGGTAAACTTCAAATTGAAAGAAGAAATTCTCCACAGAGCCAGAGACCGTCGCTCCCTACTCTACCAAGGAGCTGACATAAAGTTATTCCAAGATCTCTCGCCGATTACCCTTCAAAATAGAAGAGATCTACGCCCTCTTCTTGATCTTCTACGCACCAAAGGGATCCAGTACAGGTGGAAATTCCCCTTCTGCCTCTCGGCTTCCTTCCAAGGTCGCACAGCAAACCTACGCCTGCCAGAAGACCTACCTGCCTTTTGCGAAACCCTGAACCTACCACGTATCAATATCCCAGATTGGTACAACACCCTTCGTCCACCTACCATGAGAAGATCAGCCTCCACCGATGCTATCCCAGTCCGTGATGACTTTCACATCAGGAGGCGCAGATCCACTCCCCCGAGAGATCCCAATGCTTCAGACACCCGGAATACCACGCTCAACAGCCCAACCGCGTCTCCGGCCCACAGAAGAGCCCGTCATGAAAGATCCGACTGAACTTTCCCACCCATGCTCCTCTACTCATCTTACCACCGAAAGGCATCTCATCAAGACAAAAACCTTTCTACGAACAGCACTCATGCCACCCAGGAAGACAGGACTTGACCAAAAAAGGTCACAGAACTGCTAACCTTTTCCCCCCTTTTTTTCCAGAAACGGCATACCCCAAGTGCCCCTGACCGCTGTCAACAACGCCCCCTAGAAGTATGGTCTGAACGAATGAACATATTCCTGGACAAACTGTGAGTCTATTGTCTCCCCTAGAAGGCCCTTACGCCCTGCATGCCCCTTCTAAAAGAACCAGTGGACTCTAGGGTTAATGATATTCTTTCAGGGGCAATCACATACCCCCTAATATAATATCTTAAACCAAACCAGGAGACCTAAAGACTTTCATAATTTCATATGTGCCCTCCAGAATGGAATATCATCTCCAAGTACCCTACCCCATCCTCCCTAAACCCCCCTTCCCCTCTTGCTCCCTTCCCCATACCTCATCCCCCCCCGCCTCCCCTCACCCTCCTAATCCCCCCATATCCTATTTCAGAAGGCACCTCGAATACAGGTCTCCTAGACTCTTATGACCACTCTACTACCCTAAGCTATGGTTTGATGCATGTAATTAATGTTTCAGATGCTATACAGGGGGTGCATTTGAGAAGATGGGGGGGGGGGGGTGATGCTGCACAGGGACCAACTCCCACCCCATAAAGAGATACAGATACAGGTTCCGTATTACATCAACGCCCCTCTGCTATCAGGGAAGGCCTGATTTGATTGCTGGGAACTTTTCCAACAGTTCAGAGCTCCAGACCACCCACATAACCACTATACAGTGGTCTCTGTGCAGTCTTGCCCCTCCTCTAGATACCTCCCCTGAGAAGGGGGTTACAGAAATGTTCAAAAAGGTTTAAAATGTTTGAAAATGTTTGAAAAGGTTTGAAAATGTTTAAAAACTGGAATGTATCAGAGGGCCCTCACGCACGTTACCTCATATGTATTTTTGTAGCTCAAATAAACGATTGAGTTGGACTCTCCCAATTTATCCGCATTTAATTAATGCTCCTTGCCATCCCAACAACAAGGTATTCTGGGGCTATCTCACCTTAAACATCCGGGATACTGAATACACCCCCTAAACAACCAGGCTGATCCCGCCCACATGCGATGTTACGCAAAATAGATTCTGGTACCAAGTCGGCCTCAATTAGGTCGCTACCCATCCATACTCACACGTAGAAATGAGAGCTCTCTGATACAGACTTGATTAAAGCTTCTATCTATTACGTTCACATGGACTGTTATAACCAATGTTGAAATGGCTGTAATTGGAGCTCCCTCCAATCTTCACTTGATCGGAAGTACAAAGAATAGTAGTTATGGGTAAAGAGGACCTTGTACCCCTCCCTTGATTTCTATACTAACACAACATGTTTTATAGTTCAGAATTGTTAATGTGGCTGTTCATCCAAATACGTCTGACAACTGACCTCAATAAATATCTTATGTTTGAATCCCCTGAGTTTGGACCGACATTTACTACGCATCACATACATAGACACAGGCTCCCTCTATCAACCTACAGAATGAACCTCGGTGGACGGAGGACACCGTCTCTCGACTGTTCCGTTCCGACACCCTTCACCTCCCCACAAGACGGGAACGTGACTGTTCCTGTCTAACCTTACCGGATATCTTTCGTACCCTTAGGGTAGGTTACATACAACCTCCCTAATTCCGGACTATCGCCTACTCCACCCTCTCCTAAGACCTAGGCTCGTACCCCATCCTCCCTTTCCCCTCCCCTCCATTCTCTCCTCTTCCTCCCCCCTCTGCTACTTTTCTATCCATCTCATTCCTACTTACTCCTTCTCCTCCCATCTGCCCTCCCCCTCCCGCCCCTCTCTACCTCACAGCCTCTGCCGCCACCACATAACTGGCAAGACCCCTCCTGCTCGTACGTGCAAAAACAACAGTCCGACGCTCCGCTATTCTCTGACACCTCTAAGATTAAACAGCAGCACACTATGTCGCACGTACATGCAACAAACAAACCCTCCACGCTTAAAGTAATCTCACTAAACGCTAAAGGTCTCAACGTCCCCGAAAAACGTAGTCAAGTGCTGGATATGATGTATAAGCTGAAAGCAAACGTAATATTCCTACAGGAAACACACTTTCGCACAAACAAAATCCCCAAACTTACGAACCATATGTTTCCAACAGTATATCATGCCACCAACTTACACGCGAAAACTAAAGGGGTATCGATTTTAATCTCAAAGAATCTTGACTGGCAACCCACAGACTCTCTTATAGATACAGAAGGCAGATACCTCTTTCTTAAGGGCCGACTCCAGGGACGGCCTGTGACTCTGGCCAACATATACAGTCCTAATACGGCACAAGTAAGCTTTTTTAAATCAATCTCACGACTACTCTCAGATTTTCACTCTGGAATGACGATCCTAGGAGGTGATTTCAATGTGGCCCTCTTTCCAATATTGGACACCTCCTCCGGTTCGGCCTCCCTGCCTTACAAAGCTATCCGGCAAATTAGGTTACAGATCCAAGACCTTCTCCTTCACGACACATGGCGTGCCCTCCACCCTGATGTAAAAGACTTTACTTTCTTCTCTGCCCCGCATAACAGGTATTCCAGAATTGACTATCTTTTCCTATCCCAGAAAGACATTCCCTTCCTATCCACTGCCACCATTGAACCAATGCTACTTTCAGATCATCACCCAATTACAATGACCCTGACACTCCCTGACAAACATGTCCCCAAACACATCTGGCGCCTAGACTCGTCACTGCTTACCTCAGAAGACGTCACTAATGACGTCCGTAGCTGCATAGACACCTTCTTTCTTGAAAACGACACACCCGACACAGCCCCTCTCACCCAATGGGAAGCCCATAAATGCGTAGTCCGAGGAAAACTCATCGCCCTTAAAGCAGTCCGTCGGAAAGCCCACCAAAAAACAATTTTATATATTTATTGATTATCCTAACTTTAAAGAACGAAATCCAGGAGCGCAGAGTGGTAGACCCAAGGGGGCGGCAACATTTTTGGCTCTATCCTCATACAGTATGCTGCAGCTGGTGGAACATGACTGCCAGATTGCTGTCCTTCAGCATTCCCTCTCTCTGCGCTCACGCTACTGCCTTCCTCTAGCTGGGTATCATCATCAGAGCCTTCAAAATGCTGGGCATCCTCCTGGAGCATGTACCCAACACTGTGGTCAAACAGTTCGGGGGACTCCTCAGGAGGACATGGTGGGTCTAGGGAAGGGGTGACTGATGACATTGAGACAAGGGAAAAGTATGCATTGGCAGCTGCTTTGCCAGTACCCTGAGCCTGGGTGAGAGAGGATGAGGAGGATGAGGAGGGCTTGGTCATCCACTCTACCAAGCCTTCGGCATGATGCAGCTCATCATGTCCAGCTGCCGAAAATAAGGACAAGCGTGTCCCATGGCCAGGTGCTGATGATGATGCACCGCATCCACGACCAGCACTGTTGTCTCTTGACACAGAGCCAGCTTGCCCTCTTTTTTTGGCTCGTGACTGTCTGCCTCTCCTTGTTGGCCTTCCAGACATTTTAATGGCCTGCAGGGAGATGGGAAAAACAGCAATTGGGTAGTGTATATTGTGCTGGAGTTACACAACACACACACTAACTCCTGCAGATGGCTGTATCAATGGAGAACAGCACTAAAGGGTAGATACAGGTGCAGGTTTATACTGTGCTGTGCTGGACTCACACAGCACACACTAACTCCTGCAGATGGCTGTATCGATGGAGAACAACAGCACTAAAGGGTAGATACAGGTGCAGGTTTATACTGTGCTGTGCTGGACTCACACAGCACACACTAACTCCTGCAGATGGCTGTATCGATGGAGAACAACAGCACTAAAGGGTAGATACAAGTGTATACTGCGCTGGAGGCACAGTACACCCTATAAATTCTGCAGATGGCTGTATTTATAGAGAACAACACCACTGAACAACACCACTAAAGGGTAGATACAGGTGTAAACTGCGCTGGAGGCACAGAACACACACTAAGTCCTGCAAATGCCTGGTAATAAAGATTCAAGTACACACTGTCCCTGCCTTTCAATGCCCTTTCCCTGTACTTTCCCCACACGCAAATGCCTGATAAGAACACACTGTCCCTGCCTATCAATGCTCTTTCCCTTCACTTTCCCCACACGCAAATGCCTGATAAGAACACACTGTCCCTGCCTATCAATGCTCTTTCCCTGCATGCCGGAACACACTACACAAGGCCGCCTTATATAGTGTGGGGCGTGTACTAAACCCCCTGAGCTATAATTGGCCACAGGCATCCTGCCTGTGGCCAATTATTGCTCTCCTCGCTGCTGGCGCTATGATTGGCCAAACATGCAGGGTGACAGTGCATGCTTGGCCAATCATCAGGCAGCAATGCACTGAGACTGGCGCAGTGCATCGTGGGGCGTTCGTATCACACGAATTTGATGCGAATGGCCCGCGGAGTTCTGGACTCGACGAACGGCCGATGTTCGATTCGAACATGGGTTTGAATCGAACACCGGGCTCATCCCTAATATATATGTATACGCAGATGATCTTTCTTAGATAAACTTATTGTATTATAATGAAAACAAATATTTCTAGCTAAACTGTCCTCTTTATGGTACTCCGCACTAATACTCAAATGAACAAATGAATACACAGGGTCCCAGATTATGTTTCTGCAACCAAACACATCTCCACATATTAAATCACGATGATGTGAATGAATATTCATTCATAAAAATGGGACACATCCAGGAGAGGGAGGGGGTGGGGCCAAGCAACAGCTCTGTGTGTGAATGGACACACAGAGCCGTGGCCCAGGAGCAAGCCTACTTGGGTGTCCCCAGAGCAAGCTTGGTAGGAGGGAGGGACCAAGAGTGCAGTGAGGGACCCAAGAAGAGGATGATCCGGGCTACTCTGTGCAAAACCACTGCAAAAAGCAGGTAAGTATAACACGTTTGTTATTTTTTATTTATTTATTTTAAAAGCAAGACTTTAACCACTTTCAGACTGGACCAATTTGCAGCCAAAGGACCAGGCCCCTTTTTGTGATTCGGCACTGCGTCGCTTTAACTGACAATTGCGTGGTTGTGCGACGTGGCTCCCAAACAAAATTGATGTCATTTTTTTTCCCACAAATAGAGCTTTCTTTTGGTGGTATTTGAGCGCCCCTGCGGTTTTTATTTTTTGCGCTATAAACAAAAAAAAGCGACAATTTTGAAAAAAACGCATTCTTTTTTACTTTTTGCTATAATAAATATCCCCCAAAAATATATAAAAAAAACATTTTTTTGCATCAGTTTAGGCAGATACGTATTCCTCTAGATATTTTTGGTAAAAAAAAACGCAATAAGCGATTATTGATTAGTTTGCACAGAAGTTATAGCGTTTACAAAATAGGGGATAGTTTTAAAGCATTTTTATTAATAATTTTTTTTTTACTAGTAATGGCGGCGATCAGCGATTTTTATTGTGACTGCGACAATATGGCGGACACATCGGACATTTTTGGGACCATTGTCATTTATACAGCAATCAATGCTATTTAAATGCATTGATTCCTGTGTAAATGACACTGGCAGTGAAGGGGTTAACCACTAGGGGGCAGGGAGGGGTTACATGTTCCTAGAGGCGTGTTTCTAACTGTGGGGGGGGCGTGGCTGTCAGCTAGTGAATGCTGATCTCTGCTCCAATCACAGGGAGCAGAGATCAGCGTCACTAGTTGCTAGGCAGAACGGAGAGATGCTGTTTATTTCCGCATCTCCCCGTTCAGCCTTTCCGTGAGACGATCGCGGGTATCCCCGCGGCGATTGAGTCTTAAAGGGGCGTTCCTGTACGCCCTTATGCCATTCTGTCGACGTATATCGTTGTGCGCCGGTCAGAAAGCGGTTAATATCACTTTAATTGAACAAGCTTAGAAGCTTATTGGCTACCATGCACAGCTGCAGGGCCGATCATAGGGTCACAGACGCCTGGGTGCAGAAATATTTTGGGCGCCCCCGCGTGGGCGTGGTCATCTTACTAACTCCTCCCCTTTTGCAAATGTTTCTATGGCAACGACTCAAACACAGATCTGCTCCCCTAAGGAGTCTTTGTTAACCTGGTATCCTCCCATGATCTCTTAACAATAAAGAGAACGAGATGGTCAGAGACTGCAAACATGATACAAGAAATGGTCAGACTGAAGACATAATACAAGAGATGGTCAGAGACTGCAGACATGATACAAGAGATGGTCAGAGTCTGCAGACATGATACAAGAGATGGTCAGAGACTGCAGACATGATACAAGAGATGGTCATAGACTGCAGACATAGTACAAGAGATGGTCAGAGACTGCAGACATGGTACAAGAGATGGTCAGAGACTGCAGACATGGTACAAGAGATGGTCAGAAACTGCATAAATAGTACAAGAGATGGTCAGAGACTGCAAACATACTACAGAAGATGGTCAAAGACTGCAGACATGATACCAGAGCTGGTCAGAGACTGCAGACATGATACAAGAGATGGTCAGAGACTGCAGATATACTACATAAGATGGTTAGAGACTGCAGATATGATACAAGAAATGGTCATAGACTGCAGATATGATACAAGAAATGGTCAGAGACTGCAGACATAGTACAACAGATGGTCAGAGACTGCAGACATAGTACAACAGATGGTCAGAGACTGCAGACATGATACAAGAGATGGTCAGAGACTGCAGACATGATACATAAGATGGTCAGAGACTGCAGACATAGTACTAGGGATGGTCAGAGACTGCAGACATAGTACTAGGGATGGTCAGAGACTGCCGACATAGTACAAGAGATGGTCAGAGACTGCAGACATAGTACTAGGGATGGTCAGAGACTGCAGACATAGTAAAAGAGATGGTCAGAGTGCATAAATAGTACAAGAGATGGTCAGAGACTGCAGACATACTACAGAAGATGGTCAGAGACTGCAGACATGATACAAGTGATGGTCAGAGATTGCAGACATAATACAAGAGCTGGTCAGAGACTGCAGACATAATACAAGAGCTGGTCAGAGACTGCATACATGATACAAGAGCTGGTCAGAGGCTGCAGATATAATACAAGAAATGGCCAGAGACTGCAGGCATAGTACAAGAGATGGTCAGAGACTGCAGACATACTACAAGAGATGGTCAGAGACTGCAGACATAGTACAGGAGATGGTCAGAGACTGCAGACATACTACAAGAGATGATCAGAGACTGCAGAAATACTACAGGAGATGGTCAGAGACTGCAGACACGATACAAGAAATTGTCAGAGAGTGCAAACATACTACATGAGATGTTCAAAGACTGCAGACATGATACAAGAGATGGTCAGAGACTGCAGACATGATACAATAAATGGTGGGAGACTGCCCGATCAGTGCCCACCAATGCAGCCTCACCAGTGCCCATACGCTTAGCCTCATCAGTGACCATCAGTGCCGCTTCAGCAGTGCCCATCAATGCAGCCTGATGTGGGGGATCAGCTGTGTCAGGGTCTCTCACCTCAGCGATGTCAGCTCAGCAGGTCCTTGCATGGCCTCCTGGGGGGCTGATGCTCCTGGTCCTGGGATCAAGTTGTTGCAAACCAGCATCTAGCCCCACAACCTGAGCCAGTCACGTGCGTCATGACTTCCTGGTGTGCCCTGCCTCCAAGACTCTGGGAGTTTCCTCTGTGCTGCTTTAAGTTCTCCACCCCCTCCCATTCTGCACAACTCCCCCTAGTCTGTTAAATCCCTCTTATCCCCCGTCTGCCCAATCCCCCGTACCCCTAGTCTGCACAAGCCCACCTCCCCCAAGTCTGCACAATTACCCCCCTCCCCTAGCCTGCACAATCCCCCCCTCCCCCCAGTCTGCACAATCCCCTCTTCCCACAGTCTGCAAAATTACCCCCCCAGTCTGCACAATCCCCCCTTCCCCAGTCTGCATAATTACCCCCCTCCCCGTCTGCTCAACCCCCCCCCCTTCGCTTGATGGGCACAGTGGCTGTGTTTGATGGGCACAGTGGCTATGTTTGATGGGCACAGTCGCAGCTTTTGATGGGCACAGTGGCTGTGTTTGATGGGCACAGTGGCTATGTTTGATGGGCACAGTCGCAGCTTTTGATGGGCACAGTGGCTGCGTTTGATGGCACAGTGGCTGCATTTGATGGGCACATTGGCTGCATTTGATGGGCACAGTGGCTGCGTTTGATGGGCACAGTGGCAGCGTTTGATGGGCACAGTGGCAGCGTTTGATGGGCACAGTGGCAGCGTTTGATGGGCACAGTGACTGCGTTTGATGGGCACAGTGGCTGCGTTTGATGGGCACAGTGGCAGTGTTTGATGGCACAGTGCCTGCATTTGATGGGCACAGTGGCTGCGTTTTATGGCACAGTGGCTGCGGTTGATGGGCACAGTGGCTGTGGTTGATGGGCACAGTGGCTGCGTTTTATGGCACAGTGGCTGCGGTTGATGGGCACAGTGGCAGCTTTTGATGGGCACATTGGGCGTTTGATGGGCACAGTGGCACTGCTTTTGATGGGCACAGGGGGCGTTTGATAGGCACAGTGGGCATTTGATGGGCACAGTTGCAGCTTTTGATGGGCACAGTGGGCGTTTGGGCACAGTGGCAGATTTTGATAGGCACAGTGGGCATTTGATGGGCACAGTTTCAGCTTTTGATGGGCACAGTGGCTGCGTTTGATGGCGCAGTGGCAGCTTTTGATGGGCACATTGGGCGTTTGATAGGCACAGTGGGCATTTGATGGGCACAGTTGCAGCTTTTGATGGGCACAGTGGGCGTTTGGGCACAGTGGCAGCTTTTGATAGGCACAGTGGGCATTTGATGGGCACAGTGGACATTTGATGAACACAGTGGGTGTATGATGGGAACAGTGGCTGCTTTTAATGGGCACAACTTTGTCACTTACCTCCTTGACAGTGCAGGGACTGGAGACAGTGACATTCACAGCAAGGCACAGCAGCAGCAGCTCTCTCTCTCTACCCACACGCTCCGGCTCCGGCCGCTCCGCTCCCTCTTAGCCACGCTGTCTGAAGGAGCGGAGCATGTTCACTAGCCGTGGAGGCGGCGCGCAATGAGTTCTGAGGCGGCCGTGGCGCGCAATGAGTGCTGGGGCGGCCGCGACGCGCAATGAGTGCTGGGACGGCCGCGGCGAGCTCTGAATGCTGGGGCAGCCGCGGTCTCTCACTGTCTGACACCACTGGTTGCTAGCTAGACGTCAGCCGGGAGGCCGACGATTCTAGCAAGCCAGGTGAGCAACCAGTGTAGTCAGCTTCGGCGGTGCCCCTCTTCAGTAGAGACATTACAGCGCTGGGGTGCGGTGCACCCCATGCACCCCGCCCAGGATCAGCCCTGCACAGCTGCACCAGATTTTGTACTCTCCAGATTTAGTAAATTAACCCCACACCACACAGCTCCAAGAGATCCCAGATATATTAGGGAAAGATTGTTATTAAGAAAGTTTTTTTTTTCACTAGTTTTTATTGTTTTCATAGATAGACAAACAAGAAAAGGGATGAAACACACAGTTGTGGCTACATGCATATCGTCAAAGCATATGATGATGCGCAATATCAAAAATATGTACAATTCGAAGTTAGTAATATGAATATCAGTATCAGGTTACTATGGAGTTACACATTTTTCCATCCATATTTCCCAAGATTTATAAAAGGATAAGCAGGATAGAGAGTTGAGAGCCCATTATCTTTCAAAGGTATAGTTTCATTGTACCAATACTATCACTTCTGAGATACTAGCAGATTTATCGTTCTTTCAATTTTGAAGAACTAGAGTGCGAGTGGCCAATAACACATGGTATATGACCTGTTTGAAATTTGAGGGAATTTGTCAATGCCAATGTGGAGTAATGCAAGTGCAGGATCAGGCTGTGTTATAAATCCAGTAAGGGAAGATATCAATTGGAAGACCTGGTTCCAAAAGCTTTTTAGACTAGGGCATCCCCAAAAGTTGTGTAAAAGTTGGCCCGTCTGTCTGCAGTTTTGCCAACATAAAGAGGAGGTGTCTGGAAATATTTTTGCTAATCTGTGTGGGGTGTATTGCCTTCTGTTGTAGATTCTGAGCATTATTTCCCAATGATTAGTGCAGTGGGAAGCCTTGGTAATCAACCGGAAGGCTGACTGCCATTGGCCTGAAGTGAAGGTGGAGTTTAGGTCTGATTCCCATTTTATGAGGGTTGTTGATTTGCGGAAGGACGACTTCTCTTGTATAAGATTGTAGAGGAGCGAGATATCTTTGGTAGGAGGTTTTGGGGAAGTGTACAATATATTTTAGAAGGGAGATATCGATCTAGAACAGAACTAATGTTGTGTTTGGTGAGCATTGATTCCGAGCATGCGTGTTTGTCTGACGGACTTATGTACACACGATCGGAAAATCTGACAACAGACTGTTTTCCGTGGGAAATTTATAAGCCTGCCATCCAACATTTGTCCACGGAAAATCCGACAACAATTGTCCGATGGAGCGTACAAACGGTCAGATTTTAGGCCAACACAATTACTGTCAGAAAATCCGATTGTGTGTACGAGGCGTAAAAATTGATCATCT